>CM023537.1:44018110-44749483 GCA_013350335.1 Chimonanthus salicifolius | reverse complement strand
CGAGAGTGGTCATGCCATGACACCATGCATAGTAAACATTTCTTTGTATTAACATGATCATTTCAATATCTA
This sequence comes from Chimonanthus salicifolius, assembly GCA_013350335.1. NCBI lineage: Eukaryota > Viridiplantae > Streptophyta > Magnoliopsida > Laurales > Calycanthaceae > Chimonanthus > Chimonanthus salicifolius. The sequence goes on along the minus strand of CM023537.1, from coordinate 44,749,411 downwards.
GCATGTAAGTGTGTTCATTCTTCATTATAGACTACTAGACATCAACTCCCTGACACCGTATTACCCGTCTTCTAATAGTTAGAACAATTTTCATCCCTCATATGGAAGCAATGTCAAGTCTCATTTTCTGGCACATTTACTCTTTTCCATTTTATGTAATATCCATGAAACCACTTATTGCACAAGAGTCCAAGTTTACAAAACTTGATTTACTAATCTTATATTATTAAGTCACCTCACCATTAATCGTAGGGTATTTACAGAAATATGTAACACACAATAAAATACAATGAATACACATCCATAAACAAACACCATTCACAATCTAACACAGTTAAACTTTTCTAACTCATTTTCCAGAAAAATTCAAAGGGAATGGCTGAGTCCATACCGTAGGTTACTACTTCATTTTAAGTTGAAGTTTGAATAGTCAGCCAAATCAAAACACTCAATGAAAGTACTAAGTGTCCAGTCTCATATTTCTTCCTGGCCAAAGTAGAGTATTGAGACTCTGTCCAGAGGGTACACTACAGAAATATAAAATGCTCAAGCCACTACTCGTATAGTCTTCTAGAGAGGACCATGGACACACTGAGTTACGCTTAGAGAATCTGAAAATAAATCACTCAGTGTCCGATCCTTTTTTACCAACGAGCGGTATTTCTGCAGCTCTACTGATGGCTACCGAACGGCGTTTTCCCTGCGCTACAGGTAGAGGGTTTTCAGCCTGGATGTGAACATACAAGGTGATAATGTAAACACATAAGAGTTAAAGCCAGTAAATTTTTTTTTTTTTAACTTAGAATCAGACTTCTGCAATTTATCATCATAATTAAAACACAAATCTTAAAATAATAAACCTAAATAAATTAAAAAAATCAATTATGGGTTCCTCAAAACATGCCTCAGAACTCGGTACTGTGACTTCGGAACTTCCGAGCCACTGCCTTCAATTCTGTGTTTCAACAAAGCCTTCGAAACTTTGGTTATACCTTTCAAAACCTCAGAGTTTCAGGTCTCGGAACTTTCGTGGAACACTCCGGATTTTCCTCAGATTATAATATAAATTGGATTGGCCATTTGGATTTTAATTTAATGGAATTTGAAATTAAATGGTTGAAATGGACATTAGATGGGCAAGGAATTGGGTCAATTACCCAATTAAGACCCAATAGGTCTTGGATGAGTTGATTTAAAGTAATTGGGTAAGTTTAAAATAAATGGGTCAATTACCTAATTAAGACCCAATGGATCATGGGTAAGCTTAATTCTATATTAATTGAGTAAGGTTAAAGTAAATAGTTCAAGAGTAAATGGGTCAACTAACCAATTAAAATCCAATGCATAAAATCCACCTCATCAAGTGAGGTGGCATGTGAGTGACGTGGCAATGCCATGTGGCATGCATGTCATCACATGGAAGCCTAGTAGGCAATGTGCCACATCATCAAGTAACATGGCCAAGATGGGACCCACGTGCCATGTGGTGACCAAGTCACCACATGCATGGCCGACCATGACATGTTGACTTGGTCAACCACCAAGTGAGTTCAAATGAATTAAGTTATTGCTTGAGTTGAGAAGATGGAGAGTCTTCATCTCAATGGTCATGAACCAATGGACTCGATGGAAGTCAAAGAATCTCCTTAGTTTAAGCCAAGGGTCTCCTTGGTTAAACCAAGGGACACGTGGGTTAGATAAAATCATTAAGAGAGTGAATGAATAGTTGGAGCTGTTATACAAAAGGACACAACCAGGGACTGCTCACATCCCTTGGCCGACTCCTCCACTTGTGAGCAAAGGGTTTTCTTCTCCTCTTCTCTCTCTCTCCCACCTACACTTCTGTACTTGGAGAACTATTGAAGAGCAAAGGAAGAAGAAGGATTAAGGAAGGAAAGGACAGACCAAAAGAAAGGAAGGAGACGGGAAAAAAAGTACGTTTAAAGTTTAGTAATTTGGGATTAAGACTAAGGAAACCATAGGTTTGGCCATGGTGTGGCCGAACCCATGGGTTCCATGGCAGGTTGGAATGGATGACCAAATTGTTATAAGGTCATGGAATTGGAAATCCATTCAAGGAATGGTGATGGGTTGAAACAAATAACCATAGGATTGAATCCAAGACCATACTATATTGGTACAATGATTGAATGGGTCATGAGGAACCCAAACCTTGACTAATGGGTAGATTGAATTCACAAAGAGGAGTATAATAGATGAAATCTATGTTTATATAAATTAGGAGTGGATTTTATGAAGAAGGGCTTTACAAAATGAGCAAACAAAAAGGACTGACAAAGAGTCAGTCGACTGAATCTCAGGATTCAGCCGACTGAACTGGTGCTGGCTGAGCATAAAAGTGTATTCTGGGTGTTTCAGCTGACTGAATCTGTGATTCAGTTGACTAAAAGTGTGCTGGCAGAGCAACATAAGGGATACCTGGATGTTTCAGCTGACTGAATCTCTGATTTAGCCGACTGAACATAGACGTACCAAATAAGTAAGTGAGTTGGTGTATTTCAGCCGACTGAATCTTGTGATTCAGTCGACTGAAGGTATGCTTATTGAACACGTAAAAGGTTTTGTTGATAATTCAGATGACTGATCTTTGATTCATTCGACTGAATGTATACTAGCGGAGCACACAAATAATCTGATCCAAAGTCAGCTGACTGAAACTGTGATTCAGTCGACTGAAAGTGTGTTGACCGAGAACACAGAGGATTTGACCTAAAGTCAGCCGACTGAATTCATGATTCAGCCGACTGAAAGGTTACAGGTCAAGTTTATACAATACTGAGTTATGTTTTAGCCGACTGAATATTATTATTCAGTCGACTGAAAGTTTGCAGGTAAAGCAAAGACTGTATATGGGCGTGATTCAGTTGACTGAATCCTAGATCAATCGACTGAATCTGAATGTTTTATTTTTAGTTAATTTTCTAGATACTTCTGTTTATCCAAAAGGATGTAAAGGTTAATGAAAATTAAATGGATAATTATTCAAGCTTAAAGAGTGTTTGACACCAAGGATGTAAAGGTTAATGAAAATTAAATTAGATATCACACCTGATTAATTATTCAAGTTTAAAGAGTGTTTGACACCAAATCAGAACCTATGGACTTAATTTTCAAACCATCGAAAGTGTTGTCATGGCGACACATCATGTCGGCGATCTATCGCATTAACAGAAGACGGTTGATCGCAGTGTAACGATGCATCGTCCTGGGAATCAAAGGTTCTGTTTGGATTGGTTTGTCAAAAAACTCTGGTCCCAGGACGATCAATCATGAATGCAATCTATCGCTGAGACAGAGCCGATCTATTAGGCACACAATCAATAGGCTGGACTTAACAAAGTTCTAGTTTGGACTATCATCTGTTAAAATAGTTTACTCTCTGGACAATACTATCGTCAGGCGGCGACCCTTTGTGAGGAACTTATCACGATCTATCAAGTGTAGGACCAATCGCCAGAGATAGTGTCCACACATCGGGTCCACGATCCATCGCCCTGGGTTCGAATGAGACTTGTCTTGACAAGGCACTATCAAAACAGGATAGCCTCAGGCCGATACAATAACCAATCCACGATCTATCACCAAGGGATGTTCACAATCAATCGTGTGGACGATCAATTCTGTGTGACCGTTTATGTGCTATTACTGTGCATTTAATGCTCACCAATCGAGTTGGTGGAAGTCACAGTCAAACACGGACAATCAATCGCCAACCAAGATCGATCGTATATTTCAGTGATTCAAAATTATTTTTGCCTCTATAAGTACTCAATTGTTTGGAGGGTTTAAGGATCCTTTTAGAGAGCATTTAAGAGCCCATCTACCAAAGTAAATTGGTACCATTCCAAAGGCAAAAACCAAGTATCAATTCTCTCTTATACCTACACTTGTGAATCAAGAACCCAATCTAGCATTGACTGAGTTTGAGAGAGAGAGACAGACTATCTAGGATAGACATTAGACCTCCAATTTCCTAGATACTCTCCCAAGGATTGTGATTGCTCTATACGACGCATCTATATCTTCATACGACATCACATTGGGAGAGATTCAAAAAGCACATCTACACATTGCAAAGCTTCAAGGCAAGTGCTTCTTAGTTTGATTCTAATTTTAAATCATCTATCTTATGAAGTGGACTAAAGAGGGATTTACTCTTGAACCACTATAAAAAAATTGTCACGCCCTGACCGAGGAAGTGGGCCCAGAACGCTACTAATTATTATTATTTTTTAAACAAATCCAATTATAAAAAATCCATGGGCATACGGTTCACTAAGCCCATAGAAAAGATCGCACACACTTATGTGGACAATACTTGCGACCTAAAACATCAAGTCCCCAAAGGGGCACATTGAAAACACATCTCACATAAATTTCCCCTGTATCAGTCGACTGATGGTAATCTGCTCAAACTGTCGACAATTTCTACGTACCAATCGACTGACACTCTAAAAATCCAAAATGCACACCATAATACAATAAATTATACAACATATTATCATATTATACATATATAACTTATACACAAGGTCTTTATGCCACAAATGGCATAATCACCACATTTATATATTTTTAACGTAAAACTAAACAAGTATAAATCCTACTCTCGAATAGCACTGAAGTCCAATTCCTAAGCATCGCAGAGGATTCTGTACTCCATTATCCAGTAATGACCTGCATTGTAAGGGACGTGAGCTCCAGCCGAGTGAAGAGAACTCAAATTAACAAGTCCCTTTAAATTTTCACAATATCGAATTTACAATGCAGATTACGATGAAAACACTTAGAACACCATGGCATACCTTTACCATTTGTTCTTTCCTATCCATATACACACCCATGCATACTTACGCACATACCTATAAACCCACCCATGTACACACACAAATGTAGATGTCACCCACACATGCATTCTCACATTTGCACCTGCCAAGTCACACATGTATTCATAATATCAATAACCCAATGCATGTTTAACAACATGATAAACAAATAAATCATATTTACCATTTACAAGGTCACAACGAAAATTGTAATACACTGGGGTATCTCACTCAACCCCGTTGAGGTATCCCACTCAACTCCAACTGTACAAGTCCAAGGTATCCAACTCAACCCTATTGAGGAATCCCACTCGTCCTCGAATGCATTATGTCAAGGCAAACAAATTGCAGCATCTTATAAGAGCTTGACCGAATGTACAAGTGTGTGCGTATACATTAACATGTATAATAATTATCAACTATCCATAAACACAGAAATAATATAAAATCATCATTCACATAAGTTTTCTCCATATACCCTTTTCACGAGGGTTTATAGTATGCACCAATGACCATAGCATGAACCACATGCATATGTACTACATTGAATGCATCACTTTTGGACATTTCTCACTATTTGTCCAAACCCATGAACCTACTATCATCTAGACATCCAATGTGTTCCATATTGCATTGGAGACCACTAGGCATTGGCTCCCTGACACCTTATCATGCTTACGTTCTAAATAACTAGAATAATATCCCGTCCCTTACAGGTAAGCAGTGTCAGATCTCGCTTTCTGGTCCCATTTGATCTTTTCCATCCATTAATTTCCATGGATCCCATTTTCTATCCTAAAGTCTAATAATTTCTAACACAAATTTATAATACGAGTCAAGTTGAATCACTCACCTTAGCTTGGCGAGTGATCGCGAAAATATGAAAAACCATGCCAAAAGGTCAACTTTGAAAAGTTTTTTTTATAAAAACGGACGCATCCACGAGAAAGAGGGCGAAAAACTGGTCAAGCAGGGGTCTACTGAAAATTTTTGCCGGAGGTCCCCAGGCGGTGGTGGTGGTCGGCACTGGCATCAGCAAGGCGGCTAGGTTCTCTCTTTTGGAGGAGAGAGAAGGAGATTAGAAGAGAGAGAGGAGGGAAAAGAATTTGAAAAGAGAGGGAACGAAAAAAAGAGAGACGGTGGAAGTATGGGGGAGGGGAGGAGTCCCCTCCTACTTATATAGAGGTAAAATAATATTATTTTTATTATTTATTTGGTAAAATCTGAAAATTAATATAATAATATTATTTTGAATACTTAGGGGCTAAGAAAGTCCCGGTCCAATGGGTTTGCTTCGAGGGACAAATAAATGTATCTCCAAAAATGGGTTTAGCTAGTCCCATTGAAAGATCTGACTTTACAGCTTGTTTCAAAATACTGTCAATTGATTTAGAAATAATTTTGAGGGAAAAATAAAATCTGAAGTCTCTTGATTTAAATCGAAAACTATATATTTAAATTTTAAATAAATGAAAGGTTCAAATATTTTGTCAATATAAATTTAAAATTTCTAATTTTGGGAAAATCAAAATAATGTTTCGATAGTCAGTGTGTGTAAAAAAATAAATTTCTCAAATTAGTAATTTAAAATATTTATTTTAAATCATAAAACAGTATAATATTACCCATGATGGTTGAAATTACTGTTTTGCCCTTCTGACTTTAAACCGTGATAACTTGAGTTCCCGAGCTCCGATTGGGCCAAGTTTGGACTTTTCGGGAAGTTCACTTCGTAATCTTCATGATTAACAAACGGATCACCAAACATTTTTAATGGCTCATAATCACATCATCAAGCCTAATTTTTGGGTCGGGGTATCACAAAAATAGAGGGATAGGAATTGGGTGAAATTCTCAATCAATTGGATAGGTGGAAGTCTTATTCTATTAGTGTGGGTATAATTCTCCACTTAGTGAATTTGGAGATAATCCAAAGTTTGGTGAGTCTCATCAGTGGATGTAGGTTTGTCTAAACAGAACCATTATAAATTATGTGTTCATGGTGTTAAAGTTTATTATGTGATTTTGCTTAATTGTACATGTTCTTGTTCACACACAAACTCTTGATTAATTCTGCACTTTAAATTGTTATTCATCAAGTAAAATTTGAAGAGAACACAAATTTGGAGATTACCCTATTCACCCCCCACTCTAGGGATAATCGAATCCTCTCACAAGGGAACTTTCATATATCTTGAGCTTTTTCTCCCTTTTGATATATATATTTATTTTTTTATTTATTTGTGTCTTCTTGAGCTTCTTTTGGTGGCATTGGTTGACAAAGAATTTAGTTGAAAACTCATGTGTGCCAAACGTTTGACATTGACTAATTTGTTGCAGGGGGCTTAAATTTTTCGTTTCACAAGTTCTAAGTGAATGATGTAAAAAGTTCCACTTCATTTTCTTCATCGATTGCCAATTTAGGTAAGACTTTAAAAAAATATAAATTTAGAATCAATGGGTACGATTATTAAATATGGTGAAATTTATGTCTTTTATTCCTATAGTCTTTTTTACATCACACTCAATCATATACACTCTAAAATTTCATTTAAAGAAAGTCTGAATAGTAAATTTTAATAAAGAACTTGTTAGAAATTTAAATAAAAATCATGATTTGAAAACCCAATTACAAGTTGGTTGACTTAGTGGAGTCAATTTTACTCACTTATAAAATCAAGTAAGTCAACAAAACTTGATATAAAGGCAATTTTTTCTCATTTGTCAAATTAGATGAAAAACTTGATCAACTCAAGTTACTCAACTCAATTTAGTTGAGTCATTTTGAGGAATATGAAATGGCAAAAGGTAGTCTTAATGGTATGTACAAAATTGTTTTGGAAACACGAGAAACCATTTTGATCTCTTCTTTCATAATTTCTTCTTCCTTTTTATTCCTTTTTTTTCTTTTATTTTGTTTTAATTATTATTTTTCATTCTTCTTCACGTACTCCATTTTTCTCATCAATCATTAAATAATATTCTTTGTAGTTTGATCAATTCTTAAATTTTATGAGTCTCAATTAAGACTCGTTCAAGTCTTTAATTTGACTTAACTTGATGGAGATACAAGTTAAATAAAGTAGTTGACTTTTTAAACATTCAGGATATTTAGTTTATGTAGTGCGCTCTATTATGGAAAATTACAATAACCAACAACTCATTTCATTTTACACAAAAGAACAAAATAATTGAGAAGTTACATGAAAAGGTTGATAGCAATCATATGATTTAAATGACATAAACATTTATCATAATTTTAAAAGATAGATTATAGGTTTTTATACCACATCCAAATGTACTGAATTGTTCTCTCTATGATAAATGTATTTTAATCGCTTGCTTGGGAATCATTTCCATAAAATTACAATAAGAGATTTTGTATTTTAGTTTCTTAGTCTTAGCTATAGATTAAAAACTCAAAATAAAAATAAAAATTTAATCGAGTTAGCCTAAATTGACTTGATCTGATAGGATTTTGAGTAAAGAGAGTCAAGAAATTTTATTTAACTTTACAAATCAAGTCTAAAAACTCATGTAAGTTACTCAACTTAATTGAATTTCAAATTGAGTTGAGTTCAGATTTTCAAACTTCTGCACTACGGTCTTATTTAATAAATTTTTGAACTTTTTGTGCTTAAAAAATTTCAACTGCGAAACTATTTTATGATGAGTAGCCAGCAAATTTTGAATATGGTTATATGCTTTTTAAAATGTAATCATATGCTTTTTAAAATGTTTGACCCAATGATTGATGTTCCCAAAGGTACTTGTGTTCCATTGAAGTTCTGTTTATTAAAGATTTAAGAAAATAAAAATTTAAATTGTTTTTGAGTAAGGGGTAAATTTTACAAGAGTTACTTGGAGTTACCATTAACTAAGGGTTACCTACTATGAATACCATTGTTTAAAAAAAAAAATTAAAAGTGAAAAGAAAGAGTTAAAGAATTGATTTTTTACCCTACTCTTTAATTACCAAATGAAGAGTAAATACAGCCTGGTCATATGATTAAATTGCAAACATATCACAAAATCCCAATTCCTCTTAAGCCTTTATTACCAATCAGTATTGGAAATTTTTGACTTCTCCAACTCAATGGAGGATCCAGATTTTGAGTTCAATGACGATGACATTGAAGGCCCTATCGAATTAAGTGAAAAAATAAATAAAAATTCATTGGAAGTTTCACCTCTAGTTTTAAAAATTTTACCCATCTTTATTATATTAGTAATAAAAAAAGAAATTTGAGAAAAATAAATTAAACATAGTAAAAGAGATTTTATGATTTGACTTTGTCATTTGGAAGGGCTTATTCATTTTTAGCATGTTAATATGTAAAAATTAAATTGTGAAAAATTATTTAATAAAATGGAAGAAAATTATGACTAATTAAGTAAGTTTAAAGGATTTAACTGGTCTTGAATTGAAAGTAAAATAGAAAATTAAAGATTATTAAATATATATGGTGAGATGGAACAAAAAGAAATATTTTTTCATTGTTTGCATTAGATAAAAATTCATTAAGAAAAAGCCTTTTACAAATCTTTTGACAATTTAAAAAAGAAATCAAACTACTAATTTTGACTTTTGCTGTCTTAAATCTTGTATTCGTTACAAATTAATAAGGGAATTTCTTATGCACATTAAAAATTATTACATTAATGTGTATAGTGACTAAAAATGATTAAAAAAGTAAAAAAAAAACTTGATACAATCTAACAAAACCGAAAAATATAGTAAGCCGTCCATTAAACAATTCAAAAATTTATGTTTTATATTTATATTACAAAATATAATTTTACAATTCATTATGTTTTATATACTTATCTAATAAGTTCATTTATCTTCCTCCCAAAAACACATGCTCTCATTATTATAAAATATTAATTATTATAAATTTCTTCTTAAACTACTTTTAGTTTTATATCAAAATAGTTAAAAGAGGATTACTGGATTAGATTAACGGCTCTGTCCAGACGAAGTAAATCGGATCGAGGGTCATGTCCGAAGCCGATTAGATGGCCGCCTAATTAATATTAATTAGGTAAATGAATTAATATTAATAAAAAATCTGCCCCGACAAAGTCCCGCTGCCGGACCTGGACTTGAACCAGTCATTGTTTTTATAGAGACAGCGGCATGTCTTCTCCCACTTCTTTCCGCAGTCTCCGCCTCTTCTTCTTCTCCCTTTGTCCCTCCATCTAGATTCTCTCCTCTTGATTCTCCCTCTACACCTTCTGGTCTTGTGCATATCCAAGCTGCTGATCTCCTTCTAGAAAATCTTTTTTCTTTCTTTATACCCCCAACTTCAATTGATTCTCGCCACCTCGGAATCAGTTCTGTGATTATCCTGAAAGAATCCATTGCTGGTGTAGTTATATGTAGAAAGTTACTATCTAAGGAGTTTCCGGGATCTAGAGATGAGGAGAGTCGGGTCCTGTCTCATCGTCTTTGCTGCCATCCTCTTGTGCTTTTCGTCATCTGCATTTTCTCAAAACTCACAGGGCTCTGATCCAGCAGTCACGCCGCTCTTGGCAGAGATCTTTCGCAGCCGTCTCTCAAATTTCACCAATGTCCTCACGCCTGTGATTGTCGAGCACTTGAGCTTCTGCGTAAAGGACCCGTGCGTCAGCTGCATTGATCTGCTAATTTTAAATTCTATTTTCTGGGACTTATGTTTCATTGCTCACCAATTTTTGTTGCATACATGGGAAATGATTGTTGCGTTGTTTCACAGGGAAAAAGATTTGAATGGAGCATTTGATTTCTCATCGAATTTGAGTTTCTTGGCCACTTGCACTCAGCAAACAGGTGTGATTGGCTGACCACTTTTTCCTATCAGCGTTTTGCTTAATGTGTTAAACTCTGCTTCTTCTACCAAGTTAAAGAACCAAGATTGCAATATGGAAGAAAAATACGTGACTGCCATTTCTGTCTGGCTCTTGTTATATATCTTAGAGTTTGCTTATTTTATCAAGTTCAATAGCTAAAGCTTGCGACTTAGAAGAAAACGACATGACTACTTTTTTTTTTTTTTCCTCTTTTTTATTATGTTAGAATTTGCTTCTATCAAGTTTAATATTTAAGGTTTGCGATATGGAAGAGAAAGAAAAGATATTCCCAATGTTCACTATATCACCCATGGATGAACACAAACAGGAAAGTTAGGAAGAGAAGAAACTCTCAGCAAATTGAATGCAAATGTCAGAAAAGTTTTTTTTTGAAATGGTTCATATATTAATAGATAAATGTCAGAAAAGTTTTCAGACACTATTTAATTTTTTGTTGGATGGTGTTTATTTAGATATCATTATATGATTGAATGGTTAGGATTGAGTGATTTCTTTAACCTTCCCCTTGCTTGCCTAATAATCCACTTTGTACCCATTCTATTAGATATATCCAAATTAGGTTCTCCATTTTATTCTGTAGTTTCTCTTAAGTACCAAAGCTTCCCACTAGGTGGTAGTAATACATTTCCAATTTTAATCTCTTAGTTGGCCCTACTCTTGCATCCCTAAACTTATATGTCAGATATTTCTTATTTTTTCTACTAATTCTCAAGCAAGTTCATAACTTTGTCTCTGTAGAACTTATAGTTTCTCAATTTTGATTGAGTCCAATCCTTTACAACTTATTTTCATAGGTAGGATCTTGAGGAAGATCTTCAAACAATTTATTCATTAGGGATTTGTGTTTTGGATTCTCTCTATTATTTTGAGCCAAAATTCAATTTCCTTGAGTTTAGATATTCAATCAACTCTAGATACAAAATATAGTGGGGGTCTAAAAATGTGCAAGCATAGAATTGTGTTTTATCTAACTTCATTGGAAGAATGGAGCTAGTGTTCCTACTGAGTTAGAGGATTTGGGTTTCATTTTTGTATTTGCATATCTAATCGAAGGTGCCCGTATTCATCTCCGTCCTCCACTTCTACTTGCAATTCCATCTTGATGTAGGATAGAAGTGAAGTGTGTCCTAAAATGAGGTTATGGCATTCAAAACCCTTAATCTAAGAATATAATGAAGGAAAATAGGAAATCTGAATAATAACTATTGCTGTATGCTCACAAGTGCAATGAAAGTGCTGATTTAAGAAGATAATATTCGTTACCAATGGTTAAAACAAGATCTAAGCAAATAACACCACAAAAAAAAAAAAAAAAACTAAAGAGATCCATAGTATGTAAGTATATTAAACCTAGAAGTAATCACAAATCGAGATTAGGGCCTCAAATAATCTTAAGATCAGATTCAAGACGTCTAAAATTCCCCACACAAGTAAAAAAGTACAGATTCTCAATGAAAAGTTAAGTCCTACTTGAATCCAAACCCAAAAACGCTTAAAATAGGTCGAAGAAAGGGGCTGTTTGGGGGGTCTTTTGCACAAAAAGTTGGCTGCAGGGTAGGGAACCTGGTTAGGAGGAGAAAGGATAGAAAACACCTAATTCCTTGGAGTCACTGTAAAGGAGAAATGGAGTCACATCACCAGTCTTCTCAAAAGAGTATGCAAAAATTTATTCACTTGTATTCTATTATGAAATAATGAGTGTTTACAAGTATTTATAAGAATTAAGAAGCCCTAGAGACACACACATGTGTGAACAATGCAAGCCATTTAATATAACTTATTACATCTCATAAAGTTGATATTTAAATAAAATAAAATAAACAATAAAATAAAATTTCTAGGTCCACTAGTATGACAACTTTGGATCCATTTAACGGTTTGAATCAAGCCAACCACGATCCGATGGATATGAACAACCCGCAAAACCCGATCTGATGAAATGAACGGTCAGTTTTGGCCTTCCAAGCAATCAAATCATAGAGCTATGCACAAACATTTGATTTGTGGGTCATCTCCCAGCCATATTGCCCTGACATGACAACTATGTTATGTCGCTTCTGAGATCTTTGATAGACCTAGTAGCCATCATGGACGTCCTCGTCACACCTTGTCACACCTCTCTGCCACTTTGATGATGATAGATTTGATGGGAAAGAAATTTCAATTGCATAAATTTAAATTGACCAAAAAAGAAGTGCTTTCCTTAGAGGGTGAAGGTGTCGATTTTGAGGACCTCACCAGAAACTTGACAAATTCTTTCATCCCCAAATAGAAAGGGGAATTCCAAAAATTCTAACCCATCAAAATTTAAAATCAGGGAAATACTCCAAAATTTTATCATGAAGAAAGGTGAGGCTCATCTGATATTGGGGAGTTCAAAGATTAGGAAATCACTTCTTCTTCTACTGTAAAGGAGAACAGAGTTGTTGAAAATGAGATGAATATAATTGACCTGGAAAGGCCTTGTGCAGTTCTATTCTTTTTTTTTTTTAAATTTATTTTTAAACTAGTCCTCAACTGTATGTATATTGATTGAAGGATAGGAGAGCCAAATGACTAGACATTTTCTTAGTGGTGTGCTTCTCTTCTCGATTGCCACTTTGTTGAAGATGATGGATTTACCATAGTTAAGAGGTTATTGTCCAAGCAAGAATGAGAGAAGGCTTTCTTGTGACCAAACCCTATTGAAGGAGATACCACCAAAGAGTTTTGAATTATAAAGCCTGTTTGCATGCTTTTGCTAATTGGAGCTTTGATATCTGCACCTCTAAGAAGTCTACCCATCCACGATGGCCTTCAAAGCTTCCACTTTTGATAAAAATCTAACAAATGCAAAACCACAATGCTTCCCTATAGAGGAGTTTATAGGTATGTTACTTTCCACAATTTTACCTGATTTGCTAAAATGGAAGTGAAGATATCTAGTTTTGTGAATTTCGAGGGAGATTGGAGAGAAAACGAGGAGGATTCCTTTTTTTTTTTAATGATAAGGAGGATGTCCTTTCTCATCCTAGTTATGATTCTGATGGGGTTAATTGGACCCTGACCTAGTCCTACATTACCATCTCTCACTTCCCGAATTGTACTGCTTGAGGGGTTAGTCTATTGATAATTGCAAAGAGGCCCTTCATGATCCATAACATTCCTCCTAGAAGTTAAAGCACATAAAATGTTACTGTAATTAAGATTTTGTTGAGCATTCTTGCTATCCCACCCACCACAATTTCACCCAATAAAACCCTAACTTATATAAGAGCTTCACAATTCAAACTTGCTATAAACAAAGTATTAGTGGTGAGATATCCTTTGCGAAGCCTGAAACTGAGATACAATCAACATATTGATGGTGACATCCTATGTGAAGACACCATATGCATGTTACCTGTATACTTCAAAATGGTCGATTATTGTGCTTTTGATACTTTCAGGAGAAACTGCTGCACCAGGCACATTCCAAGAGCTTGCACCTGGGTGACCAAGTGTTGTGATCTTGCAATAATTGATGGTGATCCACCTTCGACCACCAAAGACTCGCCGGGACCCACCAGTCCGTACGCACATTTGTGCATGTTTGTACTATTGTACGGAAATGCCCGTTTGGGGCCCATTTTGCTCTATTCCACATCCCAAACTCTAGATCCCTATCCTAGAGTCGTAGATCTAACCCTGACCTATTGTTTCACCCTATTTGAGACCTAGTTTAGGCTAAGAATTGGAAAAAAATAACAAACCCTAATTCCTTTGGCAAACCTTAGGTGGCTCCATAGCCCTATTTCATCCATTGGGTGACTGGTTTTTTAAATCTAGAAGACCTAGGACAGGGTTTGATATGATTTAATTAGGCTTTTAAGGGATTTTGCATTGAAGGCCAGTAATACAACCTTGAGAGTTTTAAGTGTACGTGCCATTTTTTTTTTAAATTTCTTTGATTAATTGTGAGTGTGAATTTGCCTTAGCTTTTGTTTTATTCTTTGTTTAATATTAATTTCTTTCTCTAACATCTTATGTGACATGGATATATGTTGCTTGTCATTTTAGGATTCATTGTACACATTTTTCATTCTAATATAGGCCTCCGTATATCATTTAGACGGTTTCCGATATTTTGACTTGTCCTGCGTCATAGACACTCCCTCAAACTCCCCCAAATTTGGGATCTAAAGCGGAAGTGGTAGTGTACTTATCACATGCATATTTTAAACATGAATGGTCAAAGGAAATTGATTTACTTTAGCATATTCAAGCTGATAAATCAATCTTGAGTTCCATCCCGTTTCCCTCCCCTCCCCCCACCCAAAAGAAAAAAAAAGGGTAAAAGGGAAAAAGAGAAACTTGCTACTGCTCCAAGTAATCTAATGCCTCATCTAGCTATTTTTATGGTTTTAAACTTGCTAATGTATATCATGCATTTATAATATCATGTTCTATATTACTTGAAGACAAGTCACTGTGTTTTAGTTACTCTTCTATCCAACCTTTAACTAAAGAAGAAACCTTTTCAGTTCTAATGATGAATGCAATGAATCAACAGATGATATCATGCAGCGAGTGTGTACAGCGGCTGAAATGAAGTTCTACTTCAGTAGTTTCTTTGAATCTGGGGGGAAGAGTAACAAATTCTTGAAGCCTAACAAGAACTGTAATTTGACTTCTTGGGTTTCTGGATGTGAACCAGGATGGGGCTGTAGCGTGAGCTTAAATCAGAAGGTTGATATTTATGATCCCAATAATATGCCTCTTAGAACTAATGACTGTCAACCTTGTTGTGAGGGTTTCTTTTGTCCACATGGACTTACTTGCATGATCCGTAAGTATTTAATCACTTCAAGTCACTTTAGTTTTCTCTGTGGTTTATTGTGTAATGAACTTTAGGAGTTTCTCTTTCCTCACCTATACTAGCATAATAATAGTTGGTCTTATCTATTTTTTTTCCTATGTGGTTCTCTTTCCTGACATGGTATTACTCTTAACATTTTAGTATTAATTTCTTATTCTAGGTTTCAAATAGAAATGTGACATCTCGTGGACTTGTTGCATAAATATTCTTGCCTTGCTTTCAATTTTGTTCTCTGTCCTTCTAAACTATTGAACTCATATTTAAGAAATCTAAATGATTTAAATGCAAGCTATTCTATGGACATGTTTTGGTGGAGCCAAAATCCATGAATTTTCAAAGCCTCATTTCCATGTTTGGTATGACAACACTAAATCTTTGTTTCATTTTTTTTAAAAGCAAAGTAAAACATTAAATGTTTGGTGTGACAAACAAAGTAGCATGTCAAATTCAGATATTATAATATACGCATGGTCTTTCTAAGGTATATGCCAGATGAGTTTGAGTTGAATACCTCCTGCCTCCAATAGAGAACTCAGAGGATCTTTGTCCACTTAAAAAGGCAAATTCAAATTTTCTCTGAGTTGAAGATTATTCTCAGTTGGCACAAAGAATCACGAAGAGGCAACGCATTAAATCAAATGAGTGCTATTTATCAATAGTCTATGGATTTGAGCATCAAGAGCACTTTCAAATGTAAGATTTTGAGGTGATTAATTTCCAACTAGCACTGTACATCTTAGGGTAGTAATGAATGATAGAAAACTCCCCCTGTCATAATTGTGCAATGTCCTGATAAATCTGATGTATGCGAGCTGAGTTATCATCATTGAAATATAAATCACAAGCAGTATCCCATATTTTTTTTTGCAGTGGGTAACATATACACCATCTGTCAAATATGGTCTTCCATTGAACAGAAAAGCGAAGTCTGAATTAAATAGTTATTAGCTTTCTAGTCCTTGTGTTTTGGATTAGTGACAAGTGGTTCTGCAGTCCCATATATATATAATCAATTTTGTGTCCAACACCAATGAACATTTTGGCTGAATGGGGCCATTGAAGATGATCCAATTCACTCAACAGTGCAGTAGTAATCTTGCCAACATATGTAGAATCAGAATAAATGGTGCTTAGTACATCAGTTTTGTCAGAAGATGCCTTAAGGACTAACCAATGAAACACAGATGATGTGCAGACTGCTAAGGGTGTAGGAATAAACTTGTGCATGATCATATGAATACTATAATCTGATAATTGCATCTTGTTTTTGCTTACAGTGTACATTATTACTTAGTTTATTGTCAAAATGAAAAAATTCCTAATTTTACTGTCTTTTGTTGCAATTGAAGCTTGCCCACTAGGTGCTTACTGTCCACTTGCTAAGCTCAATAATACTACTGGCATATGTGATCCGTAAGCTAGTAAACTGTGATGTTCCTTCTTTTTTCACAGATACATTAATGTGATTGTTATACCTATTGTGATATTTCTGAGAAAACTATACAGATACCGCTATCAACTTCCTCCTGGAAAGCCAAACCATACCTGTGGGGGAGCAGACATTTGGGCTGATGTTGGGAGTAGTACTGAAGTATTCTGTTCAGCAGGGTCATATTGTCCAACAACCACTGAAAAAATTCCTTGCAGTAGTGGGTACTAATGTTTATCCCAAGTCTTATAATCTAGTGTTCTGTTTTGACATCTTCAACACAAGGAGTGCTTGAATGCCTAGGCAATATGCAACACTTGGACTTCACTACTTAAATAATTTCTCTATGCTAAATATTCACTACTGACCATTTATTATGTGATTTCAGACATTATTGCAGGATGGGATCTACGGCTGAGAAAAGTAAGTTTTGTAATATAAGATACATGATAATGATTTAGATCTAATACAAGCTAAGCATTTTTTACTGAATTCCACTAGAAATATTTTGCAGGGTGCTTCAGGTTGACTTCATGTGACCCAAATACTGCAAACCAAAATATTCATGCATATGGTGTCATGCTCATTGTAAGTGGTTCTCTTCTTTTCACTGTCTTGGTAAACTCAGTACCGTTTAAACAGATGTGGTCTAGAGCGGCATTAATGGTTCAATAGTTTATTGAAATCCAATATGCAATTACTCAGTAGTTCTTTGGAGCTGATCACTTTTCTTTTAATATAAACATCTTCTTATTGATTTCAGCAAGACACAAGTATTTGATTTTCTTTTCTTTTCCTGACTTCGTATATTGTTGGTTCTACACACTTTTTATCGATAACCAGTGTATCCATTTACATTTCCTTTTTAGCATAAGTTGTTCTCTCCTTCCCACTCCCCAAAAGAACACAAAATAGTGAGATGCCTTCAGAAATGCAAATTCTAGTATGGGCTGGCATGGCTGAGCCGATGGTCAAGAACCTAAAACTTGGTAATTATAACTTTTCTTTTATTTATAAATTCTATTGATAAGGTAAAGATGATACAAATCACTCATCAGCCTCTCTCCTCTTTTCTTGTGCGAAAAACCCAACCCTCAGAAGCTTTTAGATATTGGCAGAGGGAGGAGCCATACATCGTTGCTTTAAAAAAAATCCATCCTTTTCACAGATCTGCGCTGTTCTCCTTCCTCAGTTTTTTTCATATCTTCTTCTGCCATTTGTTGCTGCTCATGCCCCTGGCGATCCCCGACCAGATCTGTTTTCTTTCTCTTCCCAGTCGTCCTCAAGCCCATGCACTTGTCAGTTCTCGCATCCTTCATCTATTTCCTGCTGCTTGACTGAGGCTCTGTCCCTGAGCATCTCCTTCTTGCCAAGTTCTTTGCTGCCCCTCTCACTTCACCAGCGGTTCTATCGCCTGTTGCACTGCTCCAGCGCTGTCCATAACCCTCGTCGTCGGCTGCATCACGTCTGTCTGCTGCCTCGGCCACTGTTTTCCTTCAGCCGAGATCTTTCATATCTTCCCAGTCCTGTGCAACTCAGATCTGGTACTGCAACAGTTGTCCGATAGATGTCT
Organism: Chimonanthus salicifolius; assembly: GCA_013350335.1. Taxonomy (NCBI): domain Eukaryota; kingdom Viridiplantae; phylum Streptophyta; class Magnoliopsida; order Laurales; family Calycanthaceae; genus Chimonanthus; species Chimonanthus salicifolius. Next base: position 44,730,872 of record CM023537.1, on the reverse strand, counting down.
CCTTTTGACCCTTTTCCATTGCTGCACTGATGCCTGCCAAAGCACCAGAGCCTCATCAATGGGTCCTACTACCCCAGCCAGCTTTGTTGGCCCTTCAGCCTTTTGAAAATCACTGTCTGGCCTTCCTGCTCCTCCAGGCAGCTCTGTTGGTCCGTCGGGCCCTCCTGTTCCTCCAACCAGCTCCGTTGGCCCGTCAGGCTATTGAATCTCAGCATTCGGCCCTCCTGCTACTGTCATCAGCATTTTTGGTACCCGTTCTCTCGTCGGTCTTCGTGTTACTCCTTGGTTTTCGCAGCTCCTGTTCCCTCCTGAGATCCCTCCACGTGACAGGCCACCCTTGAGTGTCTTGTCCCCTCTCCTGGGCCCAGAGCCAGTTTTTTTTTTTCCTATTTGCCTGTTTGCCAGTTTTTTTATATTTTTCCTGAATGCTAGCTTGTGTACTTTTTTTTTCCTTGTTTTCGCTCCTCTGATGCTTGTTATCCATTAATATTAATATATGAACCATTTCAAAAAAAAGATAACGTAAAGATGATACTTCATTAATGGATGCATAACAAGTACATGAGAAGGGATGACCGAGATGGCCATCAAAATACAATAAATACAATAACAAAAAAGATTAATAAATAAAAAATCTAAGAATATATCCAATATGAAACACCATGCTTTGGTAAGAAGTCTGTAACTCTATTAGCTGCTCTACTAATATGCTCAAAGGAGATATAAAGTGAAGAGCATGTGTGTCTGATCTTCTAAACATGGGAATGACTCTCCATGGAGGTTACTTTTTTTTTTTTGCTAAAACCAAACTCATTGTATTAACCGAGTCACTTTACAAGGCGAGTTTTCCTTGAAAGTGATCCAAGTATATCTTCATTAATTCTCTGGTTGCTAAGAATTATGTCTCGTTTGAATGTTCACACCCACTTAGGCCCGAAAAAAGAGAGTATCCACCCATAAGAATCATGTAAAAATATCTCCTATACCTTCCAAACTCGGTTTCCCTCTTGCCACACAATCCACATTAAATTTCACTATCCTCAAATTTGTCTGTTTCCATCTTTCCTTTGTATTGCCTATTCTCCTTTTGTCTTGTAACACAACTCCTCAAAGCCTCTCTGATTGATAAAAGGTTTCCATGACCGACCTTAGATGGGATTGAGTTTAATAGGATAAGGGTTGAGAGGGCTGGCTGGCTTGAAAGTGAGGTTTCAATGGATGAGATTGGGGCCGCGCTAGATAGTATGGAAGGTGATAAAGCCCTGGGTTCAGATGGATTCAATTTCTCTTTCTTTAAAGCTTGTTGGGACTCGGTTGGCCCTGACTTCTTGAGGGTATTCAAGGAATTTCACAAGAATGGAGTCATTAATAGAAGATTGAAAACTTCTTTCATCATCCTTGTGCCTAAGAAGGAAGGTCTGTCAGGATTGTCTCATTATAGACCTATCAATGGGCAGTATCTACAAACTTATAGCCAAGGTCTTAGCGGATAGGTTAAAGAAGGTATTGCCCGAGATAATTGGCGAATCTCACAGGGCTTTTGAGGAAGATAGACAGATCTTGGATGGGGTCCTAATTGCCAATGAACTGGTCCATATGAGAAGAAGGGAGAAAAAACATGGCCTTCTTTTCAAGATAGACATGGAAAAAGCTTATGATTTGTCAATTGGTCCTTTGTCGGATCTCTCTTTGAGAGAATGATTTTTAGTCAAAAGTGGAGACAATGGATGAAGGCGTGCATTGAGGACACTTCGTACTTTGTATTTGTGAATGGGTCTCCTACTACACCAATATCAGCCTCAAGAGGTTTGAGACAAGGTGACCCATTATCTCCTTTCATCTTCACCTTGATTGGGGAAAGTTTACATAGACTGGTGGTGGAATCCAAGGAATTGGGGATAGTTTAGGGGTTTTACCACTCCATCAGTCGGTCCAATAGTCACCCATCTCCACTTTGCGGATAATACTTTAGTTTTCTGTGAACCAAATAGGGCTGAAGTAAGAGGCTTTAAGGCAATTTTGAGATGCTTCAAAGTGGTGTCGAGGCTAAGAATCAATAGTAGGAAGAGCACCTTGATTGGTATTGATGTGGATGAAGACATTCTCAAGGATTGGCAGAGGAGATAGGGTGTAGTACTGGAAGGTTACCCTTTATCTATTTATGATTACCATTAGGTGGGAATCCAAGACCCAAACAATTCTGGGCTCCAGTTGTAGAAAATGTTGAGAGGAGATTAGTAGGGTGGGGAGGAGATATCTCTCCATTGGGGGTCGCCTTACCCTAATCAAATCAGTGTTGACGATCTGCCAACTTACTATCTCTCCTTGTTTGAGATGTCGAAAGGGATATTAGGAAAATAGAACAACTTTTTAGAAGCTTTCTATGGGGAGATAAGGACTCAAAAAGGAAGGTACACCTAGTGGCATGGGAAGAAGCAACCAAATCAAAATCGAAAGGAGGATTAGGAATTGTTTCTCTTAGAGTTAGAAATGGGTGGAGATTTGGAAAAGAGAGAGAATCTTTGTGGTCTCGGGTTTTGACTGCAAATATAGGTTGGAAGATAGGAATGGGTGGGCGCTAAGTGATAATGTTGATAAATTTGGGTCACCAATCATCAAGGCTTGGTGGGGACGATGCCAAGATAGGTCAGAGTTGTTCAAGGATAACATTAGGTGGTTGGTGGGGAGAGGGGATAAAACTTTTTTCTGGATTGATATTGGTTGTGAGATAGACCCCTCAAGGAGGTGTTACCTAGATTGTGCCGTATTTCTTGAAGCAAGAATGACCTAGTACAAGAATGCTACTAGATTGAGGGTAGTAACATCTCTTGGAACCTGGAATTTAGACACTAACTAAGATCCTTCGAGATAGGGAGTTGGATGGACCTCTCAACCCAACTAGAGGAATTCCCTGTGTCCCTAGGTGAAGAGGATGGACTTCTTTGGACAGGAGACTCATCCGGCTCATTTTCAGTGAAACAAATGGTAGAGTTAGGCATGGGGCAACACCACAATATAGATACACCATCTAGGTTAGCTTGGACTGGTTTGGCTCCCCCAAGGGTTCAAGCTTTTGTTTCGTGTACACTAAAGGGTAAGATCCTTACTAGAATGGAGCTCAAGAGAAGGGGCTTGTTGAGGGATGGGGAGGATCTTAGTTTCCCCTTATTTGGTCACCCAGAGGAGGATGTTGATCACCTCTTCGTTAGCTGCCTTATCGCTAGGAGTCTCTGGTTAAAATTTGTGAGTCTCTTTGAGGTTTCTTGGGTTTTTGTGTTGAACTGTGTGGGGGTTGTGGAGTCATGGGTGTTATCCAAACTTAGCCCAAGCAAGAAGGAAGCTTGGAACACGGTTCCGGCTGCAATGTTTTGGACCTTATGGAAAGAAAGAAACGCAAGAATTTTTGAAGGAAAATCAAGTGAGATCAATGATCTTTTCCAAAGGGCTAAGTGGAGGCTTTGCGTGTGGCTCCTATCGGGAAAAGACTTCAAGGGGCTCAAGCCAATGTATTTCATGTCGTCTTGGGAGGGGTGCATGAGTGGAAGTACTAGAAAATAAAAGACAACTGTTAGCTGGGTTCCTCCTCGTGATGTAATGAAATTTAATGTGGACGGAGTTGCTAGAGGTAAGCCGGGGCCAACATGCATAGGTGGAGTACTTAGGGATTATAGGTGGGAAACAATACTAGTCTTTACAGAAGATATCGGAATTAGAGACTCAAATGAGGCTGAACTACTTTGTATTAGGAGGGCTTTGACTATTTGGAGAATCTATGAGCAAGGCCCACTTGTCATAGAGGGTAGTTGGCAAATGCAATTAAATGGGCCAAGGGACTCAGGCATCCTCCATGGAAGTTGATTACCATAGCTAGGGAAATTAGGAGTTTAACCTCGGGAATGAACGCCTCTTTTGCCCAAGTGAGTCACACAACAAATGGGATTGCAGATTTCTTTTCTAAATTTGGAGTCAACAACTCAGATCTAGGGTCTTTCTCCTTTGAGCTAGAGGAGAATTGATCAGGGATTTTGTTTTGTTTCTCTTTTGGGGGTTCTTTCTTTTGTTTTTGGTGGATGGTCTAATTCTTTTAGACCTCTTTTATATGATGTAATGCTTTTTCCTGTACTGGGTTTTCTTATTTAATGAAATCTCCATTTTTACTGCTCAAAAAAAGAAAAAAGGAAAAAAATCCTCAATCCCTATAGAAATTAGATGAAGATGTACCACAAAACTCTAGTCTACATCTTAGGCAAGATATTGCTCTTGCCTTGGACAACTCAAAAATTTCTTCCACTGAGTACTTTTTGCCTTAATTAATTTTATTATTTCTTTCCTTCGAAACTGATCGATAGACTACCATAGGAATATCTTCCAAAGAGATTTGGCCTTCCTCCAAAGGGACTCCTTACCCATCACAGAGAAGGTTTGCTAGACTAGAATTAAAAGACCAAAAAACTCCAAAAAGGGACAAGAACAGATTCCATATAAAATGAGGTAAAAAGGCAATGGATGATCTATAGATTCTTGATCTAGACCACAAAAAACAAAGGAAGTCTCTACATCGAACAGGATTCCTTTATTGAGAAGATGACATGTGGTAAGAGTTTTACAGTGATACCACGTGTGAGGGGCGTGTATGGGAGAGAAGAAATCTCCAGTGAGGGTGTTGCAAAGGTCCCATACTACCCATGGGAGTTGGAGTGTCGTGGTATATAAGAGGGGATGCTACTCCCTTCTAGTATAAGGCTTTTTGGGCGCCTAAGTGAGTCTAGTGCACCAATGCAAAGCTATGAGGGCCGTTCAGGCCCAAAGCGGACAATATTGTGCTAGTGGGATGGGTCGTTACAAATGGTATCAGAGCATAGTTCAACTCTCGGACACAGTGTGGGTTATGGTGCGTGGTAGTAGAGCCGGGGACGACTTTGATTTAAGGGGGTGGATTGTGATACCACGTGTGAGGGGCGTGTATGAGAGAGAAGAAATTGCCAGTGCAGGCGTTGGGAAGGTCCCATACCACCCATAAGAGTTGGAGTGCTGTGGTATATAAGAGGGGACACTTCTCCCTTCTAGTATATGTCCTTTTGGGCACCTAAGTGAGTCCAGTGTACCAATGCATAACTGTGAGGGCCATTCATGCCCAAAGCAGACAATATTGGGCTAACGGGATAGGTCGTCACATTTACCCCTAAGAATTGTCCATTTGAAGACCAATAGACCCTACCATGTTGAGAAGCTGCTATGAGGAGGGTTAGAGAGTGGTTCCAAATCACCAACCAGGGGTGAAACTTTGAGATCCTTAGTAGGGTCTCCAGACCACTCTCCTATGTTCTCCCCTTACAAATGAAAACATTATTAACTACAGATAATAGTCTAGCATATTCTTCCGACTCTCTTCAAAAGGGTGCACCTATACTCTAGACATGAAAGCACTCTCCCACACAAAAATTGGTAAAAATCGCTTGTTGTGGTCATCTAGATCAAAGGTTGAGATTTTTTAATCCAATTTATTATGGTATATCTTGATATATGGATCAATTGATCTACCATAGTTGTTACTGTGAGAGCTTTAAATTGCTTCCATTAGATCTAAAGGTGGATGATATGGGTGGGGACATGATGTATGGCTAAATAGGTGTACGATTTTGTGGGATTTCGATGGCATCCTTTGATGGGTAGGATTTTCTATGCAACCCAATTATGTGGAGTTCATAAGGTTACACCTCGGAGCACTCTTTGTGTGTATTGGGATATGAATTGAACATGTGTTTTCATGCTTTCGTGGAGGATTAATTTGTGAAACTCTTGCATGCCGTCATGGTTCTGAAACTCTTGCATGCTACACGTTAAAAAACGGCGGCTTGAAGTGTGTATAAAAAAGAGTATTGGGCACCTATGAAATCACCCAACATCTCTCTCTTTCTTCCAACACCTTCTAAATTCTTACTCCGATTCGCTTTATTCAAGCTAGATGTGAAATCCAAGGTGGACCGTGGCTCGATCAAATCTAAAAGGCCAAGGTATAGTATTTGATTTTTTTTTTTTTTTTCCATATTACACGATTATTCATTGCATCACAACATGACATTTTGATCGAGGATGCAAATCCTATGGGTGGGATGTGTTAATCCCTTCTTCGCCCAACCTTGCATTTTTTGAGTGATAGACCTGAAATAATAAGGAAACAACTCTTTTAAGCAAGAATCCTCCACCCAAAGATCCTTCCAAAAGGATACTCAATCCATCCAATAACTCGGCACTGGGTTAGAGAGATGAGAGAGAGTGAGAAAGGAAACATGAGAGGAGGTGCAAGCAATCGACAGGACTTGTAGGGGCTCAGGGCACAAGCGAGGAAGGGGGGTGACAGCAAATGACGCCTAGAAGGCGATGTTCTTCGATGGTCAACGCCTCAATTACCTTGTTTGTGGCGAAGTTGCCAGAGCCGACGACAAGAGGTTGGTTGTAGGGGTTCTTCAAGAGTTGGGGTATGTTAACCAATGTCTGCATTCCAAAGAAGGATTTTGAAGGGATGGTCTTCGGATTTGTCAGGATGATAGAGGGATTGCAAGCAAAGAGACCGATTAGAGATCGCAATGGGACCTTTCTCAAAGGCTGGAGACTACAGGTGAATCTTGCCCATTAATGAAGAAATTAGAGGATTCTCCCTCCAGAAAAGGATCATGACACATACCAAGAAGATAAAATCATTAAAAACATACTTATTTCTAAGGGCAAGGAAAAGGTGATAGATAGAAGAACTTGGATTGACGTTGTAGGGGAAACCTCAAAGAAGGGAGGAATGATGAGTAATTTGGGAAGCAACTATTCAAATTTGGGCACCAGATCAATTGAACTAATGGTTTGTGATGATGAGGAGAATAAGATCAATCGTGGCTTTCTCGCTCTTTGATGGTGAGCCCTTTGCAGTGTATTAGTTGGGGAGAAATCCTCAAGTTCGTCATCGAAGAAGGTTTTTCTGAGCTCCAAGTCAGCCTCATTGGAGACAACTGTTACCTGGTGGCCATGAAATCGTTGGAGGAGGTGAAGAAGCACAAGGAGTCCCCCTTGGCCTTTGGAAGATTGCAGAATCTTGGAGATGGCGTTCCAATCATTTCTAATACTCAAAGAAGGGTATGGATCAACTACTATAGTTTTCCATTTCAAGGATGGATGGAGAAGCTGATTAGAACCTTCGGTAGTAGGATGGCCGAAGTGGTGGAGATAGAAGAGTGGAATCTAACGAAAGAGGTCTGCTCAGTTTTGAAGCTGCTGCTGGAAATTAGGGCTTCCTACCATATTCCATCAGAAATAGCTCTGAGCCTCAACTAGGGCTGAAACTCGGGCGGGTTGGGTCGGGTTTTGATAAATCCAACCCTAACCCATGTTAAAAATGGCTGAACCCGACTCGACCCGACCCGAATTGATAACCCGAATTCGGGAACCCAACCAGACCTGAGCTTGAACCAGAGAATCAGCCTGACCCGACCTTGAACTCGAGAATCAGTCCAACTTGGAGAGAGAGAGCAAAGAAAGAGAGAAAGCCTACTTGATCATCATCCAAATCTGAGCTTGCATGCCTTCCAGATCTGTTGGATTGGCTGGATCCTATGAAGCACGGATACTTCGAAGCCCTTTGAGTATCCGTGTCGGGTGTGTATCCGACACGGATATGGCCGGATATGGCTTGGATACATGTCGGATATGCACCCAATTAATTAAAATATTTTTTAAATGCAGATACGCCTGGGACACGCCACCGATGCCCCCCCGATATGCCATCGATGCGCCAAGACACGCCACTGATACGCCCAGACACGCCACTGATACGTCCGGACATGCGACACGCGTAGGTGTTTTATTTTAGTTACTTATTTTTTTCTAAGTGATTTTTGTTTGTTTGAAGTGGTGTTTTTTTATCATTTATTTAGTATTTGTTGACTCTTTTTATCTCATAGTAGAATTTAGTCACTGATACACCACTGATACGCCCCCGATACGTCCGGACATGCGACACGCGTAGGTGTTTTATTTTAGTTAATTATTTTTCTTAAGTGACTTTTGTTTGTTTGAAATGGTGTTTTCTTATCATGTACTTAATATTTGTTGACTCTTTTTATCTCATATTAGAATTTATGATGTTTTTCACTTTTTTTGTAAATGTCTAAATTTATTATATATATAAATAATTTTTTTTAATTCGGCGTATCTAGCTGCATCCGTATCCTAGTTTTTCAAAATTTGCCGTATCCCCGTATCGGATACGTGTCGTATCCGATATGCGCACCCGTATCGGTGCTTCTTAGGCTGGATCTCATCGAACATCCACTGGCGAAGCTGCTTAGGCAAGGCTGCGCAGGACATTGCTTAGGTAAGGGCGCACGGCTGTGGCCATGGCCACGAATATGCCTTGCTGAAAAGATTCGTGGTTGGGTTCACGCGTTTCAGGCGAGGCTTGAGAGAGAGAGAGGGAGAGAGAGAGAGGGAGGACGAAGAAAGGGGAGGGGGGGGGGGGGGGGGGGGGGGGGGGGGGCGGAAATAAGACAGAGAAGAGATTTGAGAAAAATAACTCTCAGTGTATTGTACTGATCTATCTTCCTCTTAGAGGATACAATTGTTTAAATAGAGAATAATGAGACAATTTAAGGAATCAAAAAAGGAAATACGCGTGTCTAAATCAATTACAATCGGTTACAAATCTAATGTGATATACATTGTATCTAGACATATATGTGGGTCCCACTCCAGACGTATAGGTCCTACAATACTCCCCCTAAAGCTGGTTAAAAGATGTCGAGCAGAACCAACTTGTTTACGACCGAATCGAGCTGAGTTCGGGGAGTAGATTTTGTGAAGATATCTGCTAGCTGATTCTTAGACTGCACATGAGTAAAAAGATGCCCTTCTGAGATATGCTGTCGAAGAAAGTGGCAGTAAACCTCAATGTGCTTAGTCCACTCATGAAAAACTGGATTGGAAGCAATGTGTATGGTTGCCTGATTGTGACAAAACATGATAAATGGATCAGCAGGAACAAAGCCCAATTCAGTAAGGATTTGGCGAAACCACAGCAATTCAGAGGAAGTATTAGCCATGGCACGATATTCAGCCTCAGCACTGGAACGAGAAACAACGGATTGTTTCTTGCTTTGCCAGGCAACTAAATGGGAGTCCAAGAAAACACAATAGCTAGACGTGGAACGATCAGCTGGAGAGCCGGCCCAATCAGCATCAGAATAATCGTGAACCTGGCAAGTAGGCTGGTGTGCATAGAACAAGCCGTAGCCTAGATGAGCCTTAATATATCGAAGGATTCCGAACACGGCAATGGAGGTGAGTTTCATGTGGTTCATGCATGAATTGACTGACGACACCAATAACATAAGATAAGTTTGGTCTCGCGATGGTCAGATAGATGAGTTTGTTGACAAGTTTCTGATAGAAAATGGGTGTGTCAAGAAGAGTGTTATCAGAAGTAGATAACTTGGTGTTCACATCCAACGGGGTATCCGGAGGTTTGCAGCCATAATAGCTAGCTTCCTCGAGGAGATTCAGGGCGTAATTATGCTGAGAGAGATACAGGCCAGTAGAGGATCGAACAACTTCAATTCCAAGAAAGTGCCGGAGGACCCCCAAATCCTTTATATCAAATGTCCGTTGAAGATACTGTTTTGAAGGAAGAAATAACTTCATCATTGTTACCCGTGAGTACAATATCATCAACATAGACGACCAAAATCATCACAATGGAGTGGAGATGGTAGATAAAGACTGAATGATCTGACTGACAGCGAGTGAAGCCATAAAGTATCAAGGCATTGCTGAACTTCTCAAACCAGGCATGGGGAGACTGCTTAAGACCATAAAGAGCCTTCTTGAGTCTGCAAACAGAATGGGGCTCCCCCTACTTGATAAATCTTGGAGGGGGAAGCATATAGACTTCTTCCTGAAGATCACCATGGAGAAAAACATTCTTCATATCTAACTGATGTAGGGGCCAAGTATAAGTGGTCTCAAGAGATAGCAAAATGCGCACAGAGTTAATCTTGGCGATAGGTGAAAAAGTGTCCTACTAGTCAACTCCATAGGTCTGTGTGAAACCTCTGGCTACTAGTCGTGCCTTATAGCTTGCTATAGAGCCATCTGGATCATGCTTCAAGGTAAAAACCCATTTGCACCAAGTGGAGTCTTGCCTGGGGGAAGAGGGACCATCTCCCATGTGTTCTTCTCAAGAGCAGTTAACTCTTCATCCATGGCTGCTTTCCAAGAGGGATCTTTCAAGGCCGTGTTGCTCTTCTTCGGTATTTTAATGTTGTCCAATGCTGTGAGAAAACTATGATAGGAAGGTGAAACAACATGATATGAGACAAAACGATCAATGGGATGGCTAGTACAAGAGCGCTTACCTTTGTGAAGTGCAATAGGAAGATCAGACGAGACTGGTGGATTTGAAGCACTTGTAGTTGGATGGGTGGAGTCAGTAGCAGCAGATGGTACACGAGACTGTCTGCGTTGGTACACCAGAAGAGGTTTAGGTGGACTTGGACTTGGAGAAGGAAGATCTGCAGGTACAATGGGAAGAACAAGAGAAGGAGAAGATGTAGAGGAGATGGAAAAGTATGGGTCCCGCTCAAAAAAGGTGACATCCATGGATATGTATGTTTTCCCAATGATATGATCAAGGCACTTATAGTCTTTGTGAAAAGGTGAGAAACCTAAAAAAACACACCGCACAGCCCGATGAGAAAGTTTATGGCTAGAGAAGTTGTGAACAAAACAAACACACCCAAAGACATGTAAGGGAATTTTGGGAATGGTTTTATGTAAGGACAAACGATCTATGGGTGACTGATTCTGTAAAATGCGAGAAGGCATTCTGTTAATGAGATAACAAGCAGTTAACACTGCTTCTGGCTAATAGGAGGATGGGACATGCATCGTAAAAAACAGAGACCTAGCCACCTCAAGGAGATGACAGTTCTTTTGTTCAGCTACACCATTTTGTTGAGGTGTAGAAGGACAAGAGAACTGAGAATCGATGCCATGTTCTTGCAAAAAATTAAGAAAGGAGTGTGACAAATATTCTCCCCCGTTATCACTCCTTAGAACTTGAATTTGACATCCACATTGATTTTGAACCCACTGGTAAAATTTTTGGAAGTGATAAAAAACCTCAGATATGTGTTTCATCAAATATGTCCAAGTCATATGAGTGTAATCATCAATAAAAGTGACAAAATAATGAAACCAAGTGCGAGATACAATGGGAGATTGCCAAACATCAGAATGAATGAGTGAAAATAAAGTAGATGAATTGTTATTGATAGATGGGGGTAATTGACTTCTAACATGCTTGCCATGCTGGCAATGTTCACATTTAAAATGAGTAAAAGATAACTAGGAATGAGCTGTTTGAGAACAGAGTCGGCAAGATGTCCTAAATGACAATACCACAGCCACACATGGGAGGAAGAAGAGATGAAACTGGCTTCGGAGTTGCCAGGGCGAGAGTCAAGAAGGTAGAGACCACCTGCTTCACGACCACCACCCAACACCTGCTTCGTGGTCAGATCCTGAAAAACAAAGTGAGAAGGAAATAAAGTGACTGAGCAATTCAAATTTTTTGTCAAGGCACTAACAGATAACAGATTATGGGATAAATGGAGAACATGTAAAACAGAGGGAAGGTCCAAATGAGGGGAGATAGAAACAGTTCCTTTCCCAACAATATTTGTGTATGATCCGTTACCTAATTTAACCTTACCATCAGAAATAGGAGTCAGGGAGGAGAAGAGGGTGGACATACCAGCTATATGGTCAGTGGCACCCGAATCGACAATCCAGGAATGATGAGAAGCATGGTGTGCAGATGATTCAGTACCTGAAGGAGAAGAGAGAACATTGGACACCTCAGAGGATCGCAGGTGTTCCAGGATTTGCAAAATTAAGTTAAGGTTCTGGCGAGTCACAGGAACACCATCACTAACCATATCTGAGGAAGGATGAATTGGAGGTGCATCGGAGAGGTTGGCTTGCTTAGGCCGCCCATGAAGCTTGTAGCAGGTATCAATGTTGTGATTGGTCATCTTGCAGTAGGTGCAAAATCGATTTCCCTTCTTTCGAGGACCTTTGGAGTCCTTGCGAGGATCAAACTGGGAATCCTTGCCATGGGACGTCAGGTGCCCATGTGCCCCAAAGAAGGCATAGAGGAATGAGTGGACACCAAGGCAGAGCGTTCAGCAGGCAGTGGAGTCATGACGAGACGACGGCGATCTTCTCTATGTAAGGCAGAATAAACCTCATCAAGAGGCGGGAGAGGTCGTTGCCCAAGAATTTGTGCCCGAGTAGGCTCAAAGTCGCTGTTAAGGCCAGCTAAGAATGCAAAAATCAGTTGTTGTTCAACATATTTGTGGAACTTCAGAGTATCATCCGGATCCTTAAAAGTAAGGGATTGAAACTAATCAAGCTCCAACCAACTGGATTGCAGAGTCTAGTGGTATTGGATGAGAGGCAACTCCCCCTGTCTGAGAGCAGCAACAGTCTGAGATAATTCATATATACGAGCGAAGTTATCCCCATCAGAATACAAAGTCTTCACAGTATCCCACACAGCTTTAGCAGTTGGAAGGGTGTAGACGAGACGCCGTACATGGGCTTCCATGGAGTGTAGAAGCCAAGCCTGAACTAGGGAGTTATTTGCAATCCATGCGGAGAAAGTTGGGGAGTAGTACCATCAACATATGAATAGAGTTCTTCGCCGTTAAGAACATTGAAGCAGAGTGGGACCATTTAATATAATTCGTCTCATTGAGCTAGACTGTCGTGATCCGACCAATCTGTGTTGAGCGGTGAGATGCAACATCTGACCTAGAAGGACCAAAAGAAGATGATGGAGTAGCAGTAGCCATAATCCTAGGCCAAAGACCCAACTAGAGAGTAACATCAGCGAAGAGAAGGCAAAAAAAACAGACCCAAGGCCAAGATCTGCGTCAAATCTGAGAGGAAGAAGCTGAAAATGGGCCCCACAAGGGACAAACCAGTCGCAAATCCGTATGTAGAAGAGACAGGGAGATGCAAATGGATAGGTCCAAGTTCCAGGGCCTGAAGCTCGAGTGCAGTATAGATCGAAGAGAAACAATGCAAGATCTGAGCGTACAATCACCCGGAACAGCAGTAGGGAAACTAGTAAAAATGGGGTCCACCGTAATAAAAGATGGGACACCCCAGTCTGATGGAATCTAGAGGGATAAGCAAAATCAAGATGCAGCAGCAATAGAGGGAAGAAGGTCCCAAGAACCAAATTTGGGCAGAAGAAACCCAAATAAAAGCAGTGAAGGCGTCTCAGTTGCACAGAGGCAAAATGGCACACGAGGGGCCCACCGTTGATCGAGAGAAGAGAGAGGGGGGGGGGGGGGGTCCACCCTAGGTGTGAGGAACTGGTCCAGGGGCCACAACAGTGCAAAAGGTTTGGTGGCAAAAGGGGCTCAGATCCAGCAGATCGAAGCAAAAAATCACTGCACTAGGTTACCGAAACGTTAAAATCGTTGGGAGAGATGTGAAATAAACCCCAGTAAACCAGTCCAAAACAAAGATCCGATCGGATAGATGGAAACCTCTGTAAAAAACGGCACGGAAGGATGAGTCCCCGCCGGCAGACCATTCGCCGGAACAGTGATGCTCGCCGAAGAAGAGAAAGGCGGCAGTAAGAGACAGATATTTGAAGGAAATCAAAAAAGAAAATCTTCTTTGGCTGATACCATGTAGAAAAATAAGACGAAGAGAAGAGATTTGAGAAAATTAACTCTTAGTGTATTGTACTGAACTATCTTCCTTTTAGAGGATACAATTGTTTAAATAGAGAATAATGAGACAATTAAGGAACCAAAAAAGGAAATACACATGTGTCTAAATCAATTACAATCGGTTACAAATCTAATGTGATATACATTGTATGTAGACATATATGTGGGTCTCACTCCAGATGTGTGGGTCCCACAACAAGAGAGAGGAAGGACGAGAGAGAGAGGACGAGAGAGGGAGAACGAGATACGGCAAGAGAGAGAGAGAGATACAACAAGAGGGAGAGGAACGAAAGGCTCTCACGGCAGCAGCAAAGAATGTGGAATTTAGGGTTTTTTGGTTTTATACTTACGTCATGGAAATCGGGTCCGGTCGGGTCGAGTTGAATTTTAAAAACCCGATCCGAATTTCATGCAGGTTTTTTTTTTGTTTAACCTGACCCGACCCGAATTTTAAAAATGTGTAACCCAACCCACAAAAAATCGGGGTCGGGTCAAAACCCAACCCAGTTTCACCCCTAGCCTCAACGGAGAAGTCTTCAAGGTGGTACTCAGGGAAGTTTTGCCAGTCAATTCTTCGCCGGATTCTTCTTTTCCTTTAGACTCCTCGATGGAAAATTAAATCTTTTCATCAAAGGAGGAGATCTCCCAACCGTTGGAGCTGAAAACACATGGAACTCATGTAGCAGCTGGCGTGCCTGAGAATGGTTGCAACGTGGCAACAACGAGTAGAGCACAAGAGGCGTGGAAAAGGAAAAGGCAGCAGAAACTTCCGTCGTTGGAAAGGGGTGAGATTTTGAACTCCAAAATCAGGAAAGGACATTTTCTACCTTGTCTACATGTGAAAGGAAACTCTTACATGCAGCGTGGTGGGATTATTTATCAAGCAAGCTGCTCGGGTCCAAAGGTGGACCACCTGAACTAGGGCTTGCTTCAGCTACCCAGAACGTCAAACAGGTACTGACTAGGCCCTCATATAAGCCTAGCCAACATATTATCGGGCCTAACAGCCTATCAAACAACCCAAGCCCAAGGTGAGGTCCTTTAGCTTCGACCCAGCGTCATTCCAGTGCCTGTTCAGATCACGGGCATCCAACTGTTGGACATAAGGAAAAAGTAGTGACAGAGAAGCATACGAGGAAGATAAACCTTCAGAGGTTGGTGGTGGTGGCAAAGAAGTTGCCTCAATCGTCAAACTTTCAGCAGGAGAAGAAGACTGGTAGTAACAGTGAAGCTAGAGAGGGTGACGACTGTCAGTCAATCTGCGATAACGGCAGGGAAGGAATGAGTCCTTAGTTGCTGGGTTCCACTGGGGACTCAGCTAACAAAGGGACTTAGTCACATCAAACAGACACAGAAACAGGCGAAGGAAAATAAGGTTGTTACAGTCTTCCTCATTGCAGAGAAGGAATTTCTACCAAATCCTCATCAGGAAGCAGTTTGCTAGCTCTTCAGAACCGTGGGTATTCTAAGGAAGATGGTGAGAAAATTCAAAAAATTGGGAAAGTGCTTGGCTGTCTAATTCAAAGACAAGAATGAAGCAGAGGTAGCCTTGAGGTGTGTAGAAGAGAGGGATAGACTCATCCTATTTTTCCCAGGTTAATCTTCAACCTGGACACCAATTCAAAGGTTACAGTAGTTTGGTTTCTCAGAGGTTCTTGACGCACCCTTGATTGCTTTTTGGATAATTAACAAGCAAATTTCATATGATGGTGGTTTATTTCCAGAAGCATACAAATAATTCTTGAATTAAGATTACGAGGATGGCCATGATACTTCTACCATCAAAATTTGACTTACCAGAAAACATTACTAAATGAAAATAACAAAAAAGAGCCTTTTCATCCTGTTATGCTTTTTTCTTGTTCACTCTGTTGTGCAACTTACGCTTACAATATTTTTATTTACTTACTCATTCAAATTGCATATAATATTTGACACCTACCTCCATTTATTTCTGTAGGCTGCTCTCAGTACTTTACTGCTGATCATCTATAACTGCTCTGACCAAGTTCTCACTACTCGTGAGAGACGACTGGCCAAATCAAGGGAAGCTGCAGCAAAGAGTGTCAGAGAAACTGTACGAGCACGTGAAAGGTGGAAAGCAGCTAAAAATGTTGCTAAGAAGCATGCACTTGAACTGCAATCACAGTTATCACGTACATTTTCTCGCAAACAAACAGTAAACAAAGCAGAGCCTTTGAAGGTTCTGACTGAACCTAAGACTGGACCAGAGGATGCATTACTACAACAGATGTCTTGTTCTTCTTCAATTGATTCACAACAAACATTTTCAACATCAACATCAAGAGAACCAAGTAACCTTATGAAGACGATGCATGAAATTGAAGAGGATCTTTATAGTATTGAAGGATTTAGTCCGGATATTGGTAATAAAAATATTAAAAAAAATGAAAAAAATGCACCTAAAGACAAGCATCTGCATACCCGTAGCCAAGTTTTCAAATATGCATATGGTCAACTTGAGAAAGAAAAAGCTCAACAGCAGAAGAACAAGGACTTGACATTTTCAGGAGTAATTTCAATGGCAACTAATACTGAGAAAAGGATTAGGCCTATGATTGAGGTTGCTTTCAAAGATCTTACTCTAACTCTGAAAGGAAAGAAAAAGCACCTATTGAGGTGTGTGAGTGGGAAAATTTCTCCTGGCCGTGTATCTGCTGTCATGGGCCCATCTGGAGCAGGAAAAACAACATTTCTTAATGCTGTGGCTGGAAAAGCCACAGGGTGCATAGTGAACGGTCAAATTCTTATAAATGGAAAAACAGAATCTATCCGTTCATACAAGAAGATAACTGGTTTTGTGCCACAAGATGATATTGTGCATGGAAACTTGACAGTGGAGGAGAATCTCTGGTTCAATGCAAAGTGCAGGTATGCTTCAGTTGTTTTTTTTTTTTTTAACTATATATTAATAAATGATCCCCGCCCCCCACCCCCCCTTCTTCCCCTCCTAGTTTAAAAGTAAAACAAAATATATTTTACCTAGTACCATGGGAAGCTTCTTGACGTTCTTTCCGAAGTCTTTCAGTTGTTGGCCCCCGACAAAGATCTGTCTCCATCTCCATTAAAGCCATCATTGTCAATCCCCAATTGAGAATCAAAAATTATTGGTGGCTTTCCATTTGAAGAAGGAAAAATGTCAACAATGCTTATCAAATTACCCTTTTTTATTTTTGAAATGGTAACAAAGAAATATCATCAGAATAGGAAGAAAATATTATAAATAAGACAAGCTAGTATATGAGAACTATACTAGCCAACAGCACTACAAAGACAATACCAACTTAACTCTCAAGCAAACCAATACAACCATAGAAGGCTCAAAACAAATAGTCACATGAAAATCAACAGTTGCTTCCACTATCTCTACTCCCACTTGGTGAAAAAGTTCGCTACACCATTCACTATATGCCTAGCATGTCTGAAGCACACCTCCAATCTAACCCAATTTTGTGGGATACATGCTTTTAGCCAAAATCCAGGATTAAAAGAGATTGAAATCTCCTAAAAAAAGAAAAAAACATGTTTTATAATCTCTCTCTTTCTCCAACATCGATGAGGATGTGTAGACACACTATAATGTGGTGGGAGTTGCAGTTTTCCACTTGTCACTCAATGATGAAACTTTACCTATTCTTTTTTTTTTTTTCAGAATTGCATGAATCACATGATTTTTTTTGTTCCAATTTTTACCTCTTTCCCTCTGATCAAACCTTCCTTGCCATAATGGTTCAATTCCTATTATTATCAACAAAACAAATTGGATTCTAGATGTAGAAATATAAGAATGCAGATTTCCCCTTTTCTCTCTCTCTCTCTTTGTGGTGTTCAAGGTGTTAGGAGCAGAGGGCAGGGAGGTTGAAGGACTACATGTTCAATTAGTCCTAAGGACTACTATGTACATGTGCGAATATAGTTTATATAGCCACTAGGACTACTATACTTGCACAATTGACATTTCTCTTTGAAGAGTACTATGTGCATGCTGTCTGTAGCTTTCCTTTATATTAAGGTCTTCTTGTTATTGTGAAAAATATACTACAATGCAATAGACTTCTTCCTCAATTTTTTTTGAGCAGTAACAATGTTAATTCATTGAATAAGAAAGTGCAAGTACAACAAAAGAAAATAGGTCTAACAGTGATAGACCTAAAAGAGAACGAAAAAAACAAAATACAATCACAAGGTACAAATCAGAAACTACAATCAAATATCCCCTCCGTCCAAAATGCAGTCAAATGGTCATCCTCAAAAAGTCAAAAGAAGAAGACTCCTGAGAAGTCATTATCAACTCCCAACTTAGCAAAGTAGTCTGCCACGCTATTAGCTGAACGACTAACATGAATGAAGGAAACATCAAGCCCTGTCATCGAAGCTCTAATCTCCCTAACCGTAGTGATCAATTTCCAAGGAGGACACCTTTGCCTATTAGCCCATTTGATTGCATTTGCCGAATCCCTTTCAATCACTGGTTTACCTTGCCCATGGACTTTCCAAATGGCCAAAGCTCTCCTTATACTAAGGATTTCTGCCTCATTTGAATATTTAATACCAATCGATTCGTTGAACATGATCGTTGTTCGGCCTTCATGATTCCTCAAACCTGGTTTTCCCCTCGTAGCACTATCGACATTAAACTTCATTACATCTCGTTTCGGTGGATTCCAACTATCCTCTAGTTTCCTTTTCCATCTAGAATACTTCATGCACCATTCCCAAGACAATATGAGATGCAATGGTTGTAAACCCTTAAACTCGGTACTAGACAAAAGTCTCACACAAAGTCTCCACTTTGTTAACTGAAATAGGTCATGAACATCTAGTGACTTCCTTCAAATATTCTAGAATTCCTCTTCTTCCAAAGTGACCACATAACAACACCTGGGGTTGTATATCAAGCCACTTTCAATCTAGGTTGCAGCCCCACTAACAACCAAGAGTCTACACACCCCACACAGGTTTTGTCTAATACCCAAGGCACACCTAGAGGATCAGCAAAGTTCATCCACAAACTTTGAGCAACTAGACAAGTAACAAACATGTGGGTCTAAAGCCTCCTCTTCTAAGGCACAAAGAGGACATAAAATATCCTCTTCCAAACCTAGCATCCCTCGTCTCCTAAATTCTGCTCTACTTAGCACCCTCCCTTTTAATATAAACAATTCAAAGATCTGTACCCTAGGCGACGCCACACCTTTCCAAGCCATGTTCGTGGTAATTTCATCTTGAAATTGATCTTTAAGCAACAAATCCACCATTGACTTGACTGAGTAGACACCTGATGAGTAACCCGTCCAAATCAGTTCATCCTCTTCATCTAATGACAAAGGAAATTCTTGTAGTTGAGCTAAAAGATCGACTTTAGTCCCAACTTCAAAAGAGCGAAGTTCCCAATGAAACTCAAGATTCCATGAAATCTCATTACCCTCCCTTTGGTAGCAATCCTTAACCAGAGCCCTTTTGTTCCTTGAGATCCTAAAGAGCCTTGGGTAAATTTCCTTTAAAGGTCGCTCCCCTAACTACAAATCTGACCAGAACGCTCTAGTTTTTCTACTAAACATGCTCCCCCCAATCCTTGACTCGATTTTCACTAGGCCTTAACTATCGTTGAACCACTACCTCCACCTTATCTCCTAAACTCCAAACACAATTGTCTGCCAAACCATATTTAGCTCTCAAAACTCAAACCCACAAGGACTCCCTCTCTCTCCCAAATCGCCTTCCCCACTTGCATAACCTAGCCTGATTTCTCAAGTGAAGTGGAACAATTCCCAAACCTCCTTTGGACTTGGGCTTCACAACCTCCAACCATGCCACCAAATAAACCTTCCTTTCGCATCTTTTCACCCCATAAAAAATTCCTCACCAATTGATCAATTTCCCTCACCCTTTTTGGCATTTCAAAGAGTGATAAGTAGTAAATAGGGAGATTCAATAAGACAGACTTGATAAGAGTAACTCTCCCTTCCAAAGATAGATATTGCCTACCCCTCCCGGAGTCCAAAAAGATAAACGTCTTGGATTCCCTCCCACCGGAAGTCCTAGATAAATAAATGGAATTTTCCCAATACCACACCCTATTTCATCTGCAAACTCCTTGAGATGTCCCCGTGCCATCTCTATTCCAATCATAGTGCTCTTTCCAAGATTGATTTTTAGACCTGAAACCAGCTTAAAACATCTAAGAATCGCTTTGTATCTCAGGACTTCCTTCTTATTTGGTTCGCAAAAGAACAAAGTATCATCGTCAAATTGTAAATGAGTAATTGTTGGCTCATTCACCAATTTACAAAAGCCACTAACAATTCCTACGATCCTAGCTTGTTCCACCAACTTATTAAGGCTTTCTCCCACAAGAGTAAAGATAAAAAGGAGACATAGGATCTCCTTGTCTCAGACCCTTGTTAGCTTTTATAGGTGAAGTTGGGGAACCATTGACCAAGACTGAATAAGTTGTATCCTCAATGTATGCTTTCATCCATTGACACCATAACCGCCCAAAACCCATCCTTTCAAAGAGTTAACCTACAAAGGACCAATCTACAAAATCATAAGCGTTCTCCATGTCAATCTTGAAAAGAAGACTCAGTGTTTTCTCTTTGCACCTCATATGGACAAGTTCATTTGCTAGTAGAACCCTATCTAAAATCTGTTGATCCTCCACAAAGGCCCTCTGTGATTTACCTATAATCTCAGGAAGAGCTTTCTTCAACTTATCCGCCAACACTTTGGCCAATAGTTTATAGACACTATCGACCAGGCTAATAGGACGATAATGTAATAACTCAGACATACCTTCTCTTTTAGGGACCAGGGTAATAAAAGAATTCTTTAAAGTTTTGTTCACAACTCCAGACTGATGAAATTCCTTAAAAACCCTCAAAAAATCCTACCCAATAGTCTCCCAACAAGCTTGAAAGAAAGTAAAATTGAAACTATCTGGGCTTGGTGCTTTATCTCCTACTAAACCATCTAGTGTAACCTTAATTTCCTCAATTGAGAACTCCCTTTTGCAACAATGCTACTCTCTCCCCACTAATCCTATTAAACTGAACATGTGATACCCCGCCCCAAGAGGGGGCCCTTTGTGAGAGGGTGGCAATGGGAGAGGGGAAAAGGTCACACACTGCCCATGAGGTAGAATTGGTGGTGGGATGTAAGAGGGAGCACCCCTCCCCTCTAGCACAAGGCCTTTTGGGTCCAAGGGTGATATTTGAGCCCAATGCAAAACCGTGAGGGTTTTCCGAAGTCCAAAATGGACAATATTATGCTATAGAGACAGGTTCAACTCTCTCCCTATGTGGGCCCTCTGGTACCAGGACCTACTACCCCTTCGCAAGTCCTATAAAAACCCCATGGCACTCCCATTAGACTAGCAAATTGTGTCCACAGATTCTTGGACATTCATCACCCTATGAAGCTGTTCTACGTCTTTTTCCGTCGATCCACAGAGTGGGTAGCTTAGATCCTCCTTCGATCTCATAACCCTCTCTTCTTGAGGTCCATTCTAGTGAGTACCTTACCTTTCAGAGCGCACCACACAAAAGATTGGACCCTTGGGGGTGCTAGGCTTTTCCAACCTACACAGGGCCGAGGGTCCTCATTGTATTGTTGATGAAGGGTCAACTGGACCATCGATTTGACTGAGAAGGTACCCGAAGAATTTCCTATCCAAATGAGCTCATCCTCCTTGTCCTTGGATTATGGATGTTTGCCTAATTGGGTTAAGAAAACCTCCAGACTCTCTTTGTCGAAAGATCTCCACTCTCTCTTGAAGTTGAGCGGCCACGATACGTGTACGCCTTCTACTTTGTAACAATGCCAAACTAAGGTGTGTTTGTTCTTGACTATCCTATAAAGCCTAGGAAACACATCCTTTATTAGCCTGTCCCCAAGCCATAGATTTTTCCAAAAGAGAGTCTTGCCTCCTCTTCCAACCAGGTGTCTAAGCTTATCCCTAGACATGTTTCCCACTAAGTTCCTGCCCTGGCCTAGGCTCCACCAGGCCTTAACGATTTGGGAACCAAACTTCTCGACGTCTTCTCCCAAAGCCCACCCACTAATGTCTACCATTCCGTACCTTGCAGGCAACGCTCTTACCCACAAGGCTTCCTTCTCTCTCTCGACCTCCAACTCCACTTATATAATAGGGCTTGATTTCTAATCTGAAGTGGAACTAACCAAGGCCTCCCTTTGATATATGTTTAATCACTTCTGACCATGTGACCATATGTACTTTCTTTTTATCTTCTGTCGCCCCAAAGGAATTTCCTAAACAACTGTTCTAGTTTCCTCAGAATTCCTTTGGGCATTACATTGGAAGAATTATTAAGTCGGATTTGACGAGGGTTATCCTTCCTCCTAATGATAGGTGCTTCCTACCCCAACCAGCTAGCCTCCTCTCTATTTTTTTTCCCACTACCGGTACCCATAATCTCTTGAGCCTAGGGTTCCTCTCACTCGTAAGCCTAGATATGCGAAGGGTAGTTTTCCCGTAGTGTAACCAATCTCGTCTTCTACACCTATTCTTACAAGGGTGCTTTTCCTAGATTGATTTTGAGTCTGGAACTAATTCAAAGCACCTGAGAACCGTTTTGTATCCCTTAAATTCACCTTTATTGGGTTCACAGAAGAATAGGGTGTTGTTTGCGAATCCTTTAACAATGCCCAGTTCTTTTGTCTTTTCCAGTAATGAGTTCAAGCTTTCACCCACTTTTGTAAAGATGAAGGGAGAGAGCAGATCTCCCTGTCTAAGACCTCCAGTGGAAGCTATAGGTTTGATAGGAGAACCATTCACCAATATTGAGTAAGTGGAATCCTCTACACAAGTTTCATCGAATCCTTTGACCAATACTGAGTAAGAAAAAAAATATTGCAAAATGATTTAATGTAGGAGTTTATTGTCTTCTAAAACTAGCACTTAATCATGGATTATGGCTTGGATTATGAACCCATTATAGATTATGGACATATTAGAACAAGGTGCTTTGGCTGTTTGATTATAATCTATGTTGCATAGACTATTTCAAGATGTTTGATGCACTTGTGTCGAACACTTATTCTTGACAGTCTCTTCTAGTATCCCTTAACATTTTTGTTCCAAGCTGACTAAAATATTACAACTCCTTTTTCTTCTTAAAACCCTAAATAAAATATCAATTTGATGGTCGCTTAACTGTTTAAAGTAAAACTATTTTTTTTAGTGTTATTTGTGCATCTTAGTTTCATTTTGAATAAATTTAGATTTATATTTAATTAAATATGGTGCCGTGTTCTAGTGTCCTATTATTTTTGGCTTGCTAAGTTTGACACCTTGTACTCATGTCAGACTCTGACTTGCACACCTGTAACTGTGGAACTTAGGTTATAATTGGTGGGTTTTAGTTCTCTTTGCATTCACTTTGGTGACAACTCCCTTGTAGCAATGGATCTTAAAGTTGCTCATAAACTACTAATACTTGAAACCAATAGCTATCATTCATATCAAGCATATAATATCCATTTAATTGTACCTACTTATTTGTTGTAAATATAGTTCTTTCTTTTATGAACCTTATTTGATTCAAACTGGACAAATTAGATATCAATGACATCTTAATTCAATGCATCTATCATCATAACTTGTTTAAGATATTAATTTAGTTCTTTAATGAAAATATGGTTAAAGATCTTACAACGCACACCTCCTAATTCATGCAATATTCTTTTCATTTGACTTTTTGTTTTATTTTATATTATTTTTTCTTTCTCTCTCTCTCTCATGACCCTCCTTACTACCATGGGTTTTGATCACTGGAGGCTTTCTTCCGACATGCCAAAAGAGGATAAAGTGCTTGTTGTTGAAAGAGTTATCGAGTCTTTGGGGCTACAGCTAGTACGAGATTCTTTGGTTGGAACAGTGGAGAAGAGGGGAATCTCCGGAGGGCAAAGAAAACGAGTGAATGTAGGATTGGAAATGGTCATGGAACCATCTTTGCTAATTCTTGATGAACCCACATCTGGTTTAGACAGTGCTTCCTCTCAGTTGCTTCTTAGAGCTCTTCGACGTGAGGCTCTTGAAGGTGTAAATGTTTGCATGGTTGTTCACCAACCCAGGTAAGATTTTACTCTTTTTTTATATATATTTATGTTATTTTTTCTTTTGTCATTAGATCATGAACAAGGCATCAACCTCAAGGAGAGAGGCTTTCGTGGCTTTATGCCTCACAAGTTTCCAAAATTTTGATTAGGATCTCCTTTTCAAATTTAGAGCTCATCAAAATGACTATCTACTTGCATATTACTGCCTTTATATGCATTTGTTATATGTAGATATAGATATGCATATAATTACATACATATTTCTTGTTTGGTCTTCTTTGCTTGTATATTGATTTTGAATTTGGGGCATGTTTTTTAAGCTTGACATAGATGATCAACGGTTTAGATTTATGAGCTTGGTGTGGTTATGGGTTTGATCAGATTGGACTTGAAACCGAGTCTAGTTCTTATTACTTGTTTACATAAAAGCGTGTATCTCTCTTCCCTCTCCTATGGTCTCCTCTCTCTCTCTCTCTCTCTCTCTCTCTCTCTCTCTCTCTGTGGACCTTTAAATACATACCTGAAGTGTTCCAGTTAGACTGATTTTTGATGCAGCTTTTGTCATCGCTTTCAAAACCTTTGTCCTACCTATCTAGTGTTTTTTGAGTTATACTTTTCCACTCAGTCCTATTGACAACCATGTTCTTTGTCATCTCATGTGTTGTCACACTTACCGTTTCAATCCATCTCTTTAATGGCCTCCCTCTAACTCTTTTTTTTTTTTGACCAGTAACAAAGACATACTATATTAATATAGAAATAAACAGTACAATTACGTCAAAGCAAAAAGGGGTCTATAAGGTTTCGACCCTGAAAAAGTACACATAAGAAGCGGAAGAACATAAAAACGTCCATGTAACAAATAAGATCAATTGAGCATCAATCTTGCTCGAACTCCTATCTCAAAGGTTGAAGATGCCTGAAACTGAATTGTCTACCCCATTGTTTGTGAAGAAGTCCGCAACTCCATTAGCTGTGCAACTGACTAGGGAAAAGGATACCTCGAGACTCGAAGTGAGAGCCTTTATCTCCCTAACCATGGTAATCAGTCTCCAGGGAGGTTGCTTCAGTCCCTTAGCCCATTTGATTGCATTTGCCGTATCCCCCTCTATGATTAGTTTTCCTTGTCCGAAAACTTTCTAAATGGTCAAAGCTTTCCTAATACTGAGTAGTTCCACCTCGTTTGAATCCCTAAGCCCCACCGAATCTGTGAATATTGGGGAAGTTTTGTCGTTGTGGTCTTTAAGGACGACTCATATTCCTGTTGGTCCCGGTTTTCCCTTAGAGGCTCTATCTACATTGAATTTCTGGACACCTTGTTGAGGAGTGGACTGGTTGACTAAGGCTTTTGGCTTCCTAGGGTATCCGCACATGCACCCTTCTTACGAGCAAAATAAATCGGTGGCTTTGAGTCCCTTTGAACTCTTTACCAGAAAGAAGCTATACGCTAAGCCTCCATTTGGTTTTCTGAAAGAGCTCGCTTACCTCAGTTGACTTCCCCTCGAAGATTCTGGAGTTTCTCTCATTTCAAATGGACCATAAGACTGCTGCTGGAATCGTGTTCTAGGCAGCCTTCATCCTAGGGTTAAGTCTAGAGAGGAACCAAGACCCCACTATTCCTTCATTGGTTCTTTCGAAAAGTGGTACTCCCAAAAGGTTAACGGAATTTATCCACATATTCCACGTGACTGGGCATCTAGCGAAAAGGTGATCAACATCCTCTTCTAGTGATCCACACAGTGAGCAACTAAGACCCTCCTCCAATCACAAAAACCCTCTTATTTTCAGATCATTCTAGTTAGAACCTTTCCCTTTAAAGCACACCACACAAAATATTGAACCTTTGGGGGTGATAGGCTTTTCCAAGCTAGGCATGAGAGAGAGTCCTTGTTGTGTTGTCGTTGTATGACCAAACATACCATTGTCTTAATTGAGTAGGTACTCGAGGAGTCACCTGTCCAAACAAGTTCATCATTCTCTCCTAAAGACGGTGGGAACTCACCTAACTGGATTAACAAGTTCTCCCTGCTCTCACTCTCAAAGGATCTCAATTCTCTCTTGAAGTCAAGGAGCCAGAATATGTGATCGCCCTCAAATCCATAACAATCCTAGACTAAGATTTGTTTGTTTCTAACTATTCTGAATAACCTAGGGTACATTTCCTTTAAGGGCCTATCTCCTAACCAAAGATCCTTCCAAAAGAGTGTTTTTGTCTCATCTTCCTACCAGGAGTCTAGTTTTGTCTCATCACAAATTTCCCACGAGCCTTCTACCCCTACTCAAACTCCACCAAGCTTTACGGCTAGAGAGCCGTCCTTCTCAACATTTTCACCCAGAGCCCACCCTATGCTGTCTTCTATTTTGTATCCTGTGGTCAAAACTCTAACCCACTGGGCTCCCCTTTCTCTCTCGAAGCGCCAACTCCACTTGCATAAGAGTGCTTGATTTCTAACCTACAACGGAACGATCAATAGGCCCCCCTTTGACTTAGGCTTAGTCACCTCTGACCAAGCAACCATGTGTACTTTTTTTTTTCTCCTCCTTACTCTTGAACAACTGTTGACAAGTAGTATGTTGGGAGATTTTATTAACACGAATTTGATAAGGGTTAATTGTTCTCCTAGAGATAGGTGTTTTCTTCCCCACCCTACTAGTCTCCTCTCTATCTTTTCTACTATGGGTGCCCAGAAACTCTTGAGTCTTGAATTCCCTCCCATAGGTAGGCCTAGATAGATAAAGGGCAGCTTCCCAATACCACAACCTATCTCATCCGCCAACTTCTTAAGAGACTCATCGTCCAGACCGACACCGACTAGGGTGCTTTTTCCAAGGTTAATTCTGAGACTGGAAACTATCTCGAAACACCCGAGGATCGCTTTGTAACCTATAATTTTGTTTCTGGTAGGTTCACAAAAAAATAAGGTGTTGTCTGTGAACTGAAGGTGTGTGACCACTGGACCATGCGATCATGTTCCAAAACCTCTAACGATACCTAGGTCTCTAGCTTTTTCCACAAGTTTGTTCAAGCTTTTACACACGAGTGTGAAGATAAAGGGAGAGAGTGGATCTCCCTGTCTTAGGCCCCTGTTAGCTGCTATTGGTGGAGTGGGAAACTCATTTACCAGTGTTGAATATATGGTATCTCCATGCAGGCTTTCATCCATTGCCTCCAACGTTGACCAAAACCAATCCTATCAAAAAGGTATCCCACAAATGCCCAATTTACAAAGTCATAGGCCTTCTCCATGTCGATCTTAAAAAGGATCCTCAGTTTCTTATCCTTTCATCTCATTTGGACTAATTCATTAGCGATCAATACGCTGTCCAAAATCTGTCTGTCCTCCACAAACGCTCCTTGAGATTCTCCTATTATCTATGGTAACACCTCTTTTAACTTATCGGCGAACACCTTTGCTATATGTTTCTAGACATTACCAGCAAGATTAATTGGCCTATAGTGTGAGAGTTCAGACGGATCCTCCCTCGTTGGTATGAGAGTTATTGAGGAATTGATGCAGCGGGGATAGTGTGACTTGATTAGCGGGGTAAATAAATGGAATTGAGAAATTTAAATGATGTAATGGAGTTGACTAGGTCAAAGGGGTTAATGAAAATTTGGAAAAGGTGGGTCGGTCTTGGGTGTTGGGAAAGGTTTTTTTTAATGGTAAATTAAAATTAGGGTGGAATGTAATGGGCATGGTCTTGTAATGGAGTTAATTTGGTAAAGATAAAAGAAGAAAAGAAAATGGACATGGCTTGGCTGGGACGATGATATTGGGGAAAGGGAAGGTGAAGCACTTGCGAGGGTCTGGGATTTGTTTGGAAGATGGATTTCGTGCTTGGACGATTGTGAAGTGGAGGAGAGCAGTGGGTGGCTTGCCTGGGAAACAGGGGATGTGAAAGGGTCTGCAACCACAGGGTAGAAAGGGGGAAGAAAGAAGAGGAGAGAGAGAGAGAGAAGGGGAGAGTGATAGCACGTGAGAGAGGGACTGAGAAGAAGATCATAATCTGTAGAAGAAGAGGAAGATGAAAACTCAGAATCCACCAACGGAAGAGACTGAGAAAGAAGAAAAGGGGAAGAAACATAGAGAAAAGAAGAAGAAATAAAGGAAGGAAAATAAGAGATAAAAGAGAGATTTTCAGTTCATTAATCAATTGGTAATGTTCTACATCACGAAAATAGAATCTAAAAATCAAACGAAAATCACAATAAAAAAAAGAAATAAGAACGAAAGAATTAAAAATGGAAGCTTCTTTGTCGGTGGAGGATCGACTGGCATTTCCTAAAATGCCCAACTTTCCATTCTCAGGTTCTCTTCTCTCATGCACAACTGGTTTTTTTTTTTTGTTTATATTTTCTTCTCAATTCCTGTGCTACATCAGGAATTCTTCAATCCTCTATTAGTGATACCATCTAGGTGAAGCAAAGTTGTCAAACTCGAATCATATTGTGAATCGGTCGAGGGGTGTGAATCGAAAATTGTAAAATTGTAAGATTCATAATGTTTTTTTCCTAAAATTCTTCCATAAATTATAAATATACTAAACATCCATTTTTAAATTTTTTCTATAAATTATAAAAAAGTGGTCAAGCAATTGTCATCCCGAATTTGACACTTATTGTCCATTGTAAATAACTATAAAAAAGATATAAAAATATATTAATATGAGATTTAAATATAAATATTAAATATTGATAAATTTAAGAAATCAATAAATAAATCAAAGGCATTTAAATAAATCTAAATAGCATTCATCAAATAAAAAAATTCTAAAAATAAATATATACTTTTTTAGAGATTTTTTTTTTTGAATTTACGTGTGGGAAGCCGTGGGAAACCTAGCGTAAAATCTCTACAGGTGATACCCACTGCCCTTAGGGTACACTAGGTTAGGCCATGAGGGCTCGAACTTGGCTCCTCTCGCTATTGAGGCAGGAGGTTAACCAGTTGAGCTACACCCATGTCGGCAAAAGATTGAAAAAATTAAATTAAAGGTTTTTAATAAAAATAGAAAAAGATGACAAAAATAAAAATAAGAAAAATAAACATGCGAAGAACAACAAAAATAAACATTTAATTTAAAGGCGAAATAAACTATATAAACTAAAACTAGAGAGCATCACTGAAAAAAAAAAGAAATAAACAAGAACGAAATCGAAAACTCTGACAATAGGAGTCATGAACAAAAACACGATACTTAAAACTAAAGAATAGGAGCCACGAAAAAAAAACGACACTTACAACTCTTGTAGTCACGAACAAAAAGCCTTACCCTTACATTATAGTGATGGAAACCCTAGGAAATTAGGAATAAAGGAGCGGTGGAACAAGAGAAAGCAATGACGAAGGGAAGAAGAGTGGTGGAACAAGAGGAAAAAGGAGACACACAAAGGGAAGAAGAGAGAAGAAAGACATGCGACGAAAGGTGTATGTTATACTTTCCTTCTTCCTCCTCTCTCTAGCATTTTTTTCTTTGGTTTTTCCTCTTCTAGATGAATCGAACGAGTTTGCGATTCAAGGGTTTGACTCATACTAGTTGCGAGTCGACTCCAGAATTGTACGATTTTAGACCTTTTGCGATTTTTCTACCGATTTGAATCGAGACAGTTACCAATTCGATTCGAATCGCACGATTCGAACCGTGAATTGTGCAATTTTGACAACTTTGAAGTGAAGTTCCTTTAAAACACTAAGGAAATCTGGTCCTACCATTTCCCAACAAGATGTAATAAAGGTGGAGTTGAAACTGTCAGGACCGGGGACTTTGTTTCCATCGAGACTGTGTAAGGCCGCTCAAATCTCTTCTAAGGACAACTCTCTCCAAACAAAATACATCTCCTCACTAACCTTACTAAATTGGATCCCATCCATCATTGGTTGGGGGAACCTCCTCTCAATCAAAGAGGCTGAACTAAGGTCGGAGAAATGAGAGCTAGGACCCTTGATGTCGAGGTAAGGGAAGAACTAAGATGGGGAAATGGCAAATTTACAACAAGTGAGGGGTGGGGAGGGGGCGAGTGGGTGTTTGCCCTCTGTAGAGATTACTGTAGTAAGGGAAAAAAGGGGAATTCGGGAACGAGAATATCCAATCTGAGGATCTGAGAGCATGAGCACTGTCCGCTAAGATGGAGAAGAACAAGAAGTCCCGGGTCGAGAGCCGCATCTAGACAAGTAAAGCCCAAAGTAGCAGAATAGAACCTTCTGAAGATCTTGATGTTGAAGATGAGAGAAAACTAGGGTTCCATTGAAGCGGCAGGTGCATGACTTATGCAAAAGGAAGATGGAGACTGGCGAGGGTTGTTCGGAAGGAGACTGAAAGATAGCCGAGAAGTGTCTCCTCACTGGCTCTCTAGTTCCGTTCTTGTTCACTATTCTTCTGCCTTCCACTACAATTGATCTGAGACTGTTGGATGGTCTTCTGGCATTGGCACATGTGAAAAAATTTCGTATCCTTATCCCCCTCCTTTAACCACAGGGTCTTGACTTTTGTCGCCATTCTACATCCTCCAATCGTAGATAGTCCTAAAGGATGACCTTACTGTTTTTATTGGACACTACCTGCTGCTCCTCAAGGTCCATTTCCTCCTCCAATCTATTCCACCCTTCAAGCTCTTGAATGGTTGCTTCTTTCCTCTCTTCCACTAGTTCCCCTGTCAATTTTACCCATTCCTTGATCTTTGATTTAGTAGGGTGAGTTTGTTGATAGTACAAAACCACCCCATCCTTGGATCGAGAATCCTTCCCACCACTCCTTGACTTATCCCGCAAACTTGGGATCTTCCAACCGCACATTACTAAAACGGAAAGGTTTTGAGCCCCAATCTATCTCTTCAGTATTGAATATTGCCGAGTAGTGATATGAAATTGAGCTAAATAATTTGATTTGATTTATATTGTAAAATTGAGCATCCCAATCCAACTAAGTAAGGCACCTGTCTAGCCTACTCATAACTGCTCTAGATTGGCCACTGAACCAAGTGAATCGACCTCCAATAAGTGGAAAGTCGATCAACTCATTCTTTACTATGAAATCAGAGAATGTCTTCATCCCTTCATTGTACCCCCTTCCAGCCTTCCTTTCCAACGGGTATCTGATGTCCCGGCCCGACCCAAATGGGCACGTGACATGATAATTTTTTTAATTTTTTTGACATATATCTCAAATAAACATTATATACTGCACATGGGAAGCACACATGTGAATAGAATGTCCTAGACCACATTTGGGATGTGGGGTCCCTACCGAAATTTCAGCAGTCTCCCCTAAAAATGGGACAGTTGGACCAATCATGGTCGCTACAAATCACCTGTCCAAAGCGTCACATTATTCTTATGTCCAACCTAGCAGTAATATTACATCCCCAAATTACAACATATCTCATTGGTCTAATAGGTCTCAAATACAACACCCATAGTCTTAAAACATAATTATACATGGTTTCTCAAATTACAACATCATTAAAAACAAAACATTTATGTGGGGACAGTGCGTGGAAACAACAAAGTGTAGTCTAAGCTCGTCCTCGAGGTCCCTCGGTCCCTGTCGGTGCAATATTATCTGAAATTGCAAGGATGTGAGCACCTACAAGCTCAGTGAGGAAACTAATGCATTCTACACACTCACGCTCCCACATAGTGATGTATGAAATGGAATATAGGTCATGCTATGCAATATGTCATGCTATCATATCATAACTCGGGAATCAAGCCCAGATAAGGACACCTCTATGGAACGTGGCAATCGATCATCATAACCCATCATGGCCCCTGACAAGACTTAGGGCCTGCGGCTTACCAAGCGGGTGACTCACACCTAGCATGCTCGGGTGATACAATTAGGCTTCAAGACGGTCGGAGAGAGACTTACCCGGCTAGTACCACCCCAATGGGGCATATAAATACCTAGCCTTGCACAAAGGCACACATAGTATGCCAACAAACCGTGAGAGCGCCCTCGTCTGCAAGACATGTGAGGGACTTACTAATTTACTCCTCGACGGTAACCTTACGGGACCAAGTCACTGTAGCCTAAGCCACCGTTTCAATAGTCCGTTTTATTGTCACTCCAACCTCCTCTAGGGAGTAGGGTAATTACACCAGTGGGGCTCAAGTGGGGGAAGGTATAGCATACTAGTCCTTTCTACCCCAATGCTTTGACCCAATCCTAGTGTCTTATAATTTCAAGCCCATTGTATACATTCTCTCCTTCTCACCATAACCAACCTATCCTAGGTCCAACGGGAGTGGGTAATGCACATAGGTATTGACACTCACACAAAAGAGCGTAAAATCATACCATGCTCAAATAATTACTACTTGAAAACTCATGATAGCATATATAGCAATTCCATAGGTTCATACCTTTAATTCAGTTTTCACTGGGTTGACCTTGGGAAGTGGGCCATCCTCTAACCTTGGAACATTAAATTGGGTGTGCTTTGGGCTTACACTATGCCCAACACAAGCCCATTCCATAGAGACTTAACACAATTGGTCCCACTACCTCCCACAACTAGGGGTCCAAACCCAAGTCTCAAAACCAATTATCAAATTTTCCCTTGTCAAGGGTCTCCATCACTCACCATATCGTACATGGCATAAATTACTCATCATACAAGTAGTGAATTCACAATAAACATACACATCTATCCATCAATCACGAAATAATTACTTGAAGCATCATGCAAGGAGGAAATCTAATCAATTCTAGAAAATCCACACAAGCGTAATAACAAACAAATTCCATACTAGGTGTGTAGCGTTCCTCACCTTGATATTCAAGCGATTCCGGGTTGATTCTCAGGTCATCCGACGTTGGGTTCGGGATTGCTGGCTCTAATCATACAAATAGAGCATAATAACACTGATTTAGTTCATAGATTAGGCCCAATTACTTTTTAAACACAAAACTACCAACTTTAGACCCAAGATTTGACCCTAAATGCGGTCAACCGTCTCAACCCAAGAGAAATCTCCAATTTCTCTTACCATCTAGTTCAAAATAGTCAATGCACATTTTTTCCCAAACACATTCCTCCCTATGGGTTTCCAAACCCAACCCTAGCTCAAATTCGCCCCATGCAAGGCCTCATATCGAAATCCCAAGTTTTTATCCGTGGAATCTTCTCCCAATAAGGCGCATTGGCCACTCCCAACCTCATTCTCATGAAATCCCATCAAAACCCCATCAATAAAAGGGAAAAGGGACAAGTGGGGGCGAATATCTTACCTTAGGGAGGAGAAAATCCGCTCTAGAAGGGCCCCGTAATGAGGTCTTCTCAAATCTAGTGCATGCAAGGGTGAAAGAGGAGGAGGGGGAAGAGTGGGGAAGGCACAAAGGTCGGCTGGAATAGGGTTTCTTGCAACTAGGGACAGGTGGAGAGTGGAAGAAATGGATTTTGGGTCGAAACTGGTCCTTAAATACTCGTGCAGGCTTGAGCCCTCGAGGAGGCCTCGAGCCCCTCGACCAGAGACCAAATTTTTTGTGTCATCTTTCGCTGCTCTCAGTCCAAGGCCCTCGGGACTCACTCGAGCCCCTCGATCCCTTGAGGCCTCAAACGCTTGTCGAGCCCTCGAGGCTGACGCAAGAGAATTGCAACTCTATTTGATTTTTCTAGGGTTCTCTGGGAGGTTCTCGACACTCATCGCACACATGAGTTCTGCACTTTTGTGTCCTAGCTGATTGTTACGTCATAAATCCATTAAATTAATGGCCGAGCTGCTACATCTGACTACATTAAAGTCTCCACCAAAACACCACATACTAGAGCTCCATCTTTGGATGTCTTCTAGCTCCAACCATAAATTATTTCAATCCCTTTCAGCATTTGGGCCGTAGACATTTGTAAGGCAAATCTCCACTCCCTCATTCACAAGAAGACCCTTGACTAATATGGATCTTGAGTCCATCCGTCTTGTTGAAACTCTTAAGAAAAAGTGATTCCATAAGATTATCAGCCCCCTGAGTTGTCGTTCGGATGGTTTGCTGAAAAGATCGCATTCCTGTCTACCCCATATCTTCCTAAGTAACGATGCTAAAATTTCCTCCCTTTTGGATTTTGAATGAACAAAATATCAATCTTGTGCTTTTTAATGAATTGCCGAATTGCACCCCTTTTTTCCCTGTGTCCTAGACCCCTGACATTTCAAGTGAGGATCCTCATAGAGAACCCCTTCGACTCCCGAATTTCTTTTCTTGCCTTCTATTTCTTCTGTAATAAACTTTGAAGAGTCTACTCTTCCCCATTAGCATAACAGGGATTCTATCTCTGTTTGACGATCTGGACAATGAGGAAAACGTTCTGTACCTGATCTTTGCCCACCTAATATCAGTCTTGGCTTGATTTTCGCAGCTGAATTGGATGCCCATGGCCCTGCCGATTTTCAAAATCTCAGTCCTTTCTTCCTCATAGTATCCTCGATTCTTCAATACTTCCAGGATTTCTCCATTTGTTGTCTGGGATGCATTTCCGATCCTATCGCCTTGAAAATCATCCTCTCGGAACAATCGTTGTAGAGAATAGTTCTCTTCTGAGAGGACGACTGGTTTGAGTTGGAGGAGAACCTCACATTGTTGCCCCATCGTCTGGCTTGCTTCATTCGTTCAATTTCTCCTTTCCTCCATCTCCTCCTGAGGTTTGGAAATGAGGGCAGAATTCTTCCTTGAAAAAATCCGATCTTCTGGTTTGGGAGCAACACCCAGTCCTGGGTTTCTGAAGAGTGGATCTCCTTTAGATGAAGCAATGATAAAACTCATATTATTTGGTCTTGGGCCCAAGGATCCTGAATCTAAGCATAGAGAGTTGTGGGTTGGAAATGGGACCCATACTGGAACCTGGGAAATGTTGCTTGGGTTGGCAGTTGAGCTTTGAATCTCGTGGGCTCTGTGTTCTGCGCTGTCAAATGGGGCCCTTTTTCTCGGGCTGGATCAAGGCTTGACTCTGCAGTGAATTGGACCGGAATGGGTCTAGGTCCATACCCGGATGGGCGGCCCAAGATCCAGCGGCCAACTGCTTCCCTTAACAGTTCTTTCGCAAGCTCGGAGCATGCGAGAAGTTCCCATCCCTTGTTTAAAATTCAAATTAGGGCATCCCATTGGTTATTCGCTGTAGCTCCCTGGCCTCCCTTCTTCCCATCTCTGCTGAGTGATTGTCATGTTGAGGGACAAGGAAATTTTCTCGGATGGAGTTCCTTGTGCATGAGTCCCACGTGGCAGTCCCTTCAATGATCGAATCGATTTTGTCTTCCTCCTCAACTGCTCAGGCGGAAAACATAAGTTTTCTGAGAGGGATTCCGGTGTTTGTTGAAGGAAGGACAAGTACTCGACTTCTTGCAGAGCAATTTTATGGTTTTGTTTGTTCAGGTGCAACTGAATCTTCAAGGGGAGCTGATTGTGAATCCCAAATTCCATCAGAAGATTGAGAGACTTACAATCCTCCCTGTTCATATTCCAGCCGTCCACCTCCAGTAGCTTCCTGAGGTTTTCCCCAAATGCTTGAATCAATTCTTTGGTCCATCCTTCCAGTGGGTAGCCAAGGCACTTGATCCATGCCTTCCTCATATGCCGAAATATTTTTGTGTGCCATCATTGGAGGATTCTAAGTTGCCCCACTTCGGTGGTGGCCTTTAGGCGTTTCAACACCTTTTTCTAGTTTCTCATGGCCACAAGGAAACAATTCTTGCCAATCCAGCTTACCTGAGGATCTGAGTATCCTTTCCCAACCAACAGATGATGAATTTCTGACTGCGATGAGTAGCCTATTGGAGATATCACAACAACCTTAGAGAGCCATTCATTGATCTTCTTTTCCTCCTCCGGGGACACCATTAAGTCAATTACCCACCTCCTTTCAGGCGATGTGGTGTTCTTACCGTTAGTCGGCCTTGGTTCCTATGCCCGTGAAGGTTCTCCGACAATGTCGACCCATCTCCTTTCTCCATAAATGAGTATTCCTTTGCATTTGATAGAGGCAGAGCTTCTGTTTTTTGCTCTCAAAGGCTGAGATTCTCTGTTTGACATCAGCTACATGAATTTTGTGTTTTCCCCAATTTTATTGGATCATTGGGGGTTTTCTTGTCTTTGAAAGTGAGCTAGACTCACTTGCAGGCACCGACCCTCTAGGATATGCCCGTTGAACTCCATGATTGCTCTTTCTGCTTGAGCGCCACTTGCCATCCTCACGAAACCAAAGGCTCTGCCTATAACATCCTTATTTTTCAGCACAAAGGTATCCTTCACCATCCCCCGTTGTCTGAAGAGGCCGTGCAACGAGCTTCGGGTAGTGAAGTCTGGCAAATTAGCGACGAACAAGGTGACAGGAGACGCCTCCCAGCCTCCTCGATATCTCCTCCCTTTAGGTTGTTGCCAGCCTTCCCCGTTCGCGTCATCTTGGTCCCCCCGTTGGTCTCGCTGATCGCCACTAGTATCTAGGTGAGTCTGCTCTCCTCCCAACGCTTTCTCTCTCTCTCTGTCTCTCTTTCTCTCATTCTTCTCCCATATGTTTTACTTGTAATTCTTTGACTCTTTCATATTGGGGTTGTTTTTGGTCTTTTATGGATGTGCCTAAACCATCTCTATATATGAAGTAGTAACAACATTATCATTAAATAAAAGAAAGTACAAACGAATAAAATGGCAAGGAATAAAATACATATACTAAGCACTTCTTTAACCACACTCAAATCACCCCACCCATACAATACAAATAATGCTCCACATAAAAGGAACCTCTAAAAGCTGCAATTACAAACAATCAACAATAACATCATGTGATACCCTGCCCCAAGAGTGTAGCATGTATGGGAGAGAAAAGGTCCCATACTACCCAAAGAGTTGAATGTGTTGTGGCTTATAAGAGGGAGCACCCCTCCCTTCTAGCACAAGACCTTTTGGGATCAAGGGTGAGACTTGGGCCCAATGCAAAGCCGTGATGGTTTTTCAAGCCTAAAGCGGACAATATTGTGCTAGAGGGACGGGCCGTTACACATCAACACTCTCTAGTCTCTATTCCTGAGAAAGGAAATCAACTACTTTGTTGGCAGATCTTTGAATGTTACTAGAGGACACTACGAACCTAGAACACCAATCCCTAATCTCTCTTGCCAACGAAATCAGTCTCCAAGGGTTTTTTTTCCTCCCACTAGCTTATTTAATTGCAATCACTGAATCCCCTTCAGTAACAAGCTATGTTGAACCATGCCTCACCGACGAGCAAAACCACCATGTTTAGCAATTCTGCTTCATCCAAATTCCTGGTGCCCATTGATTCTGAAAATAAAAGAATCACTTACCCCTCTTGAGTTATGCACCACTCTCCCGATACCTACTTGGTCCAATTTACTCCTTGTTGCTCCATCCACATTAAACTTAAAGCTACCCAAATTGGTGGCGAGTACCAAACCACCCTCAGCTTGTTCTCCTTAGAATTGTACTTCATAAAACATTTCCACCAAACCAAGAAGACCATCAAAGATAACCCTTTAAAATCTTTACCAATTGACAACCAAGTGCAAAGTCTCGAACGACAACAATAAAAGATTTCACCAATCCAAGAAGCCCCCATCTTTTCTTCTATTGGAGGGAACCTTTAAGCCTTCTCTAATTGCCATTATATAAGAAGGTCCCTTTAATCAATGTGGTAGTTCTTTTTCACTTAACAATCTATTAGCTTTCCTCCACTTAGCCCACCTGCACTTGTCCTATTAGCTATATCCTATGAAGCACGGATACTCCGATACCATTCGAGTATCCGTATCGGGTACGTTTCTGACACGGATACGGCTCGGATGCGTGTCGGATACGTATCTAATTAAATAAAACATTTTTTAAATACGGATACGTCAAAGATACGACAACAGACACAAAGGGACACGGCAGGATACAGGACACGGGAGGCGGGAGACGACACGGGATACGACAGCACGGGAGAAAAGGGGAAAAAAAATTATCAACCAATGGTTTTAGTCTCTTGAAAGACAAAGTTTAAGTAAAATATCAAATTATCAACCAATAGCTTTTAGTCTCTTGAAAGACAAAGTTTCCTCATCATCTGATATATTAATTTTAGATTATTGCATCAAGAGGGGAGGTTGAAAACAGTAGTTACCACTTTAAAATATTTAATCTGCCTTATGTTATGTATGTGTTTAATCGATGGTAATTTTTATGTCTAAGAATAAAAAAATATAAGATGGAAATAGAAGTTAAAATTAATAAAAATGTATAAATCGTGACTAGTCCCTATATCTTGTTGATATATATATGTGCATGTCTATATATAAAAAAAAATATTTTTTTAATTCGGCGTATCCTGTCGCACCCGGATCCTAGTTTTTCAAAATTTGCCGTATCCTCGTATCAGATACGTGTCTTATCCTATACGCGTACCCGTATCGGTGCTTCTTAGGCTATATCCAAATTGAACCCTCCATTTTGTTTTACAAATTGCAATAAGTATCGATGGGTAGCTAGATAGATGTCATGCAAACTTTTTGTGGGAGGGAGGTGGGCATCTGGGCGTCCAAACTTTTTGTGGAGTGTGGAGTGTATGTGCATGTCTGGTTTAAATGATAGATATCATGCAAAATTTTCCTTGGTTGGATTTTGAGGGTGAGCACACAAAATCTCTGTCATATGGTTCTTGTTGGTGATCTTTTTCATAGATATACACACAAACATGTATAGGTAGTGTTAAACTACACACCTCATGAGTGGTTCTCATAATTTGAGCTCCATGTGGGGCCCACCTGTGCTTAAGTCCATTGTTGGCTAGGTCCATGCTTGGATAACCTACCATAAATTGGTTGAACTATATTATTCTGGATATGGTTTTTTAAGGCTTCAAACATCAATGACCAGGAGGTGCTATTTTATCAACTTCCTATCTAATGGAGGGAGTGAGTCGATATGGGATCCAATTCATGGGTGAATAATGTTTATAGGGTGGGAAAGGGTGCAAATAGTGCTTAAGTTGCTTCCCACACAAGTTAGAACCCTCTATAGAGCTCCTCCCATACGTGTGCTGTCATGAAGGATATATCCATAGTTAAAATCTTATGATTTACGATTTGAATCTTGCGATACAATAAGATTTTTAAAGAAAACAATTTGGATCTTATAATATGATACAATTATTTTAACAATCTTATAATTTTTGTTTTTTTATGAACGAGGTGTCTAAGCGTCTTAGAGCACTCGACTGATCCTCAGGGCATGTTCAAGCCTCCCTACTCACACACACCTACTAACTCTACGAGGAGTGGCCCTTTGGGTTGGTGTGGGAATTGAACTCAGGATTCCAGCTTCCTGAGGCGGGTTCTACTTCCTAGCCATCACTCCAAGCCCTTTGGGTTTTATAATTTTTGTTATTTAAATGTTAGTTTTACCAAAATATGATTCTCTTTCATGATCCAAGTCTAGTAGTCTTATAAACTAACCATGTTTACATGTAATTAGCAAGCCCATATACATGACTTTCTTTCTATAATCTTAAACAATGTTTACAAAAATGACAATCATCAAGTTATAATACAATACTATCATCATTTTTTGTCATTTTACTAGTAATGTTTTGAATACCAAGTGCCTCAAATATGAAAATTATCTTTTACCTTTTAAATATTTTTCAAAGATTTTCTCCTTTTTTAAGAAAAAAAAAAAAAAATCTTACAATTTGCAATTCAAGACGATTTGATGACTAGAATGATTTATGATATGATTTTGATTTTCAAAACATTGGATATGACCAATGCTATTCGAATCGAATCGGGTCCTCCAATGAGTCAAATCATTAGAGAAAATCATGCGATTCTGGGGGTGACTCGCAAAACATACAAGTCATCCCAATGAATCAGAAACTCGTGCGTTTCAACTGGAGTTAGAAAAACGTGAAAGGAGAAAAAATGGAAAAAAGATAAAAAAAATGAAGCAGGTGAGAAACAGAGGAAAGAAGCAAGGAAGACCTACCTCTTTCATTGCTTGCACCAGTTTTTTTCATTTTTTTCTCTTTTCTTTGGTGTTAGGTGCCGCAGTCTCGATGGATTAGGGTTTTTGTTGCTTTCATATACAGTCTTCTCGATGGATTAGGACTTCTGTGCTGCTGTTAGGTGCCGAGTCTTCTTTTATTTCGTGTGGGAGTATTGGAGTCATGTGCCTTTTAAGTATAACACATGGCTTTCATGACTTTTGTTGTATTTATTTCTTGTATTTCTATTTTTAGTGATGTTCTCCGGTCCTTTTCTATTATTTCTCTTTTTAATTAAATATTTTTCTCTTATTTTTCACATGTTTATTTTTCTTATTTTTATTTTTTCCATCTTTTTTGCTCTTCTTATTAAAAAAAACCTCTTTTTATTTTTTTCAATCTTTTGTATCTATTTAAAAATAAAAATCTCTAAAAAGTATTTTTTATTTGATGAATACTATTTAAATTTATTTAAATGCCTTTGATTTATTTGTTGATTTTTTAAATTTATCAACACTTAATATTTATATTTAAATTC
The DNA here is from genome assembly GCA_013350335.1 of Chimonanthus salicifolius. Classification (NCBI taxonomy): domain Eukaryota; kingdom Viridiplantae; phylum Streptophyta; class Magnoliopsida; order Laurales; family Calycanthaceae; genus Chimonanthus; species Chimonanthus salicifolius. The sequence goes on along the minus strand of CM023537.1, from coordinate 44,690,476 downwards.
ATATTTATATATTTTTGTGTCTTTTTTTTTTTTATGGTTATTTACGATGGATGAAAACATAATTTTTATATACAATTGCTTAACCTAATTTTTATAGTTTATAGAATAATTTTAAAATAATTTAGATGGATGTTTAGTATATTTATAATTTATAGAATAATTTTAGAAAAAAATATTATGAATCTTAAGATTCTGCGATTTTCGATTCACGATTCACACCCTATACTGATTCACGATGCGATTCGAATTTGACAACATTAAATATGACATTCGATAAGTAAAAGAGTTGAGAAAAGGCAAAAGAATAGAGGAACTATAAAAATGGTTGTTATTTTTATGTTGGATCCATCAAAGAAGTGGGGTTATGTGGAATATATGTTCCGAACAAAGGATTTTGGTGAGAAGTGAAAGGAATGGATGAAAACATGTATTATTGGTGTTTCATACTCTAGTGTTGGTAAACAAGTTGCCAACAACTTCAATCCAATCTAGGAGGGGTATTAGGCAGCCCAACCTCTTCATATCAACTTAGGTGGTAGAGGGCCTAAGCAGATTTTTAGTGAAGGCTAGGAATGTTGTTATATGAGGTTTCATATATCAGCAATGAGCCCACAGGTATCCCATCTATAAACTGTAGATAATACTCTACTTTTTTTATGAAGCTGAAGAGTTGGGTGAATTCAAATCAGTCCTGAGATGTTTCTAGCTGATCTTACCTCTAAAGCTCAATTTGGGAAAGTATTTTGATTGGAGTAGGAATGGACAATGATAATTTGGGGTACCTAGTGGAGGTTGAGAGACAGAGGGGGGAAGTTGCTTATGAGTTAGATATGCGCTGGTGGCAAATCTAATAGCTAAGGTGATATGGTACTCGATGGAAAATTGAGAATATATTTGCAAATTGGAAAATAAATACTTTTTAGGAGGTAAAATTAGTTTGATAAAGGTGTATGCAATTGATTTACCAGTTTACTATATGTTTTTGAGATGCTAATAGGGGTTATATTAAGTTGAAAAGGTCACAGAATTCTTGTAGGAAGGGAATAGTGAGAAAGAAGTTTTGACCTAGTGATGTGGGTGGATGTGAAAAAATCAAAGCGCATGCACATGTAGGGAGAGAAGAGGAGGGGGGGTGGGGGGGTTGAGTATATGAATTTGGGGGGGGGGGGGGTGTTGAATTTAAGTTTATGAATGGGGAATTAACAAGTAGATGACCTAGGAGGTATGGAAGGAAAAAAATGATGCTCTATAAAGGGTTGTAAACATGAGATACAATGATGTTAGGAAGATGTGTTAGGAAATGGGAGAGCTTTGAAGGGGTGCAACTAGTCTGAGGTGGATGTGGGGGAGTCTAGTAGGAGGGTGGATATTCAAGCAGGCGAGTCAGCTTCCTTTCTTGTTTGTCCATGGTTATTTAGGGTGGTGAGGGACAAGGACGTGAGTGTGGACTGCTATGAGGAAATAGGGGAATCATGGTGCAGTCTGAAGGGCTTCTAGGGAAAATGAGATTAGAGAATAAGTGGTATTGTGAGAGAAGAAAATTTTTCAAGGATATGGACTTGGGAAGCTGTGGGTGATTCTAGTCTGCAATCTTGTATCTGAGTTCTAAATCCATCATTAGGGTCTAAACCTCCATGTACTTTAGTGTGCAAGGGAGTATCTATACCTTGGTTGCAGGCTTTTTTTAAGAGTGGATAACATTTACAAGATGCAGTTTAATAAAAAATAAGATTTTATCAAACGAGAACAATATTTTTTGTACCTTATGGATTATGTGGTGAGTATTAAGAGGAAAGTCAACATATCTTTTGAAATTGCAAGTTTCTGAGAAATGTGGAAAAAATTTCTGGATCTGGTGGGTTGCGATCTGGTGTTAGGAGAAACAGTTGGTGATCGTGTTAGGAGTTTGGAGGGTATAACTCTTTCAGGAGGGTGGAAAAATTCTTTGACAAGCCTTTTGGCAGGTTATTCTATGATCAATTTCAAAAGAAGGAACAAATTTTTTTTTGAATGGAAGCACTCTTAGGCCTTGATTTGGCAAGGCATATACATAAAATGGGTTTTCTCGAAGGGAATTTGAAGGGTACAGTTAATCAATTCTGTAATAACATGCTTATGAAAGAGGAAGAATATCCAAAATGAGAAGCACTTCAAAGGGGTTTTGCAAATTCCATGTCTATGGGGATGCTAGGAGAAACTAATGCCTATAAAAGTGTTAGGAATGATGCAAGATGACATGAGGAAGATGATTTTTTTTCCCTCTAGCTCCCTAGGGATCAAGTATTCAAATGACGCAAAAGAACTAGTAATTCAACAAACAATGAGTCTTTGATTACTTCGATCTATAGAGGATAGCAATATTAGCGAAGATTGGTGTAGAATAAGATGACGTATTTGTGGACCTTTTTAGATGTCTCTCTCTCTTGATCAGGTGTATGTTTATCGGCATAGATCTCTTATATTGTAAATGTAACTTCTTGTGAATAATAGACATCTTTGTTACCATTCAAAAAAGAGAAGAATTGAAATATTTTAAATGATTGTAATTTGGACCTTAAAAAATGGTTAAAAAAATCCAATTAAAGTCATTTTTAATAGCATGCCTCCTCAAGCATAGGTCATTCTAACTGATTCATCCACGTAGGCCCAGGTGGCTCCTACAAAAATGTTCATAGGGAAATTCAGTGTTGTCCATTATGTAGGCATCATTGAGAAAATAATTCCATTTTTCTGGAGCTGGCAGGGTTTTTTAGTTCTACTAATCTGCTCATAATTGTTAGATTAATAACTACTTGTAAAAGAGTCTACTTATCAAATAAAAAATAATGAAAGTGAAATAATTGTAGGTCATACATCATTAAAAAAATAAAATTTAGCTCATAATGTGCTTGCAACAACTGTAATGAGGGTGTTGATTGTCAATTTAGACAAATGCCTCTGCAGAGTTAAGGCTTGGTGGAAATTAAATCAAGGAAGAGGAGTAGTGGGGAGAATGTATAGTGATAAGACTAGACTCTTAGTGGGAAAAGGTGATAGAACGAGTTTATGGCTAGATTTGTGGTTAGGGAGAGGCCTCTTAAAGAAATATTCCCAAAGCTATATAGGATTTCAAGAAACAAAAGGGCATTAATAAAGGAGTGTTACAAAATGGAGGGTAATGAGATTTTCTGGAACCTTGATTTTCGTAGGGAACTTCGATCTTTTGAACTTGAGAGTAGAAATGATCTTTTAACACAACTACAAGAGTTTCCTATATCACTAGAGGACAAGGATGAACTGATTTGGACAGACAAACCGTTAGGAGTCTACTATGTTAAGTCATTGGTCGATCTCGTGCTTAAGTCTTATAGTAATGATGAAATTCCCACCAACATGGCTTGTAAAGGGGTTGTGCTCCTAGGGTCCAAATCTTCTAGTGGTGTGTTTTAAAAGGGAGGGTGTTGCCTAGAATGGAGTTGAAGAGATGAGGAATGTTATTTAGAGAGGATGATCTAGATCACCTATTTGTTCAGTGTCCAGTGGCTCAGAGTTTGTGGAGGAACTTTACCAATTTTCTAGATGCTTCGTGGGTCTTAGATAAAACCTGTGGGGATTGCATAGACTCTTGGTTATTGTTGGGTTTACAACCTAGAAAGAAATTGGCTTGGAATACAATCTGGGGTGTGGTTTTGCGGTCATTGTGGAAAGAGAGGAATAATAGAATTTTTGAAGGTAAATCAATGAATGTTGGTGATCTTTTCAGACAGCAAAGTGGACACTTAGTGTGTGGCTCCTTTCTAGTACAGAGTTTAAGGGTCTCTAGCCATTGGATCTTCTTTTGTCTTGGGAAGGGTGTATGAGCAATTCTAGGTGGAAAGGGAGGTTAGAGGAGAGCTACGCTCCACCGGATCGAGGTGTTATGAAGTTTAATGTGGATGGTGCTGCAAGGGAGATACCAGGGCCGACAGGAATAGGAGGAGTACTGAAGATTCATGAGGGCCGAACAACGATCATGTTTAATGAGTCAGTTGGTATTAGAGATTCGAATGAGGCAAAAATTCTTAGCATTAAGAGAGCTTTGATCATTTGGAAACTCCATGACCAAGGTAGACTTGTGATCGAAGAGGACTTGGCAAATGCAATAAAATGGACTTTGGGACAAAGTAGTCCTCCTTGGAAAATGAATACTACGGTTAGGGAGATTAGAGCTTAGGTGACAGGGCTTGACATATCTTTTGTTCAAATTAGTCGTACAACTAATGGCGTGGGAGTTGATAACAACTTCTCAGGAGTCTTCTTTCTTTGACTTTTGAGGACATCCATTTGATTACATGATGGGTTGAGGGGATGTTGGACAAAAACCATTTCTTTGTATTTATTTTATTTCTTTTTATGTTCTTTTTTTCCTTTTTGGTTTCTTTTAGGTCTATTGCTTTTAGACCTTTTTGTTGATCATGTACTCTTTCTGTTATGAATGAATTTTTTTTGTTACAGCTAAAAAATAAAATAAAAAGAATACAATAGCCGATTCTAAATAGGGAATATTGCTATAATTTTTTAATGTGGTTGCATTGTATTCCAACACTTTCCAGCATTTTGTAGGAACTTTTATCATATTTATTTAACCTGCGTATGCATTTCTTAACTTTTTTATTAAGCTGATGTAAATGGTATTTTTTGTTGCAGCTATACCTTATTTAAAACGTTTGATGACTTGATGCTATTAGCAAAAGGTGGTCTTATTGTATACAATGGCCCAGTTAAAAAAGTCGAAGAATACTTTGCAGGATTAGGAATAATTGTTCCTGAGCGCGTCAATCCTCCAGATCATTTCATCGATTTTTTAGAGGGTATAGTCAAGCCTAGCACAAGTACAAGTGTGAATTATAGGGAACTTCCCATCAGATGGATGTTGCACAATGGGTATGAAGTACCACCAGATATGCAACAGGCTGCCAACTTAAATGTTGCAAATCCAAATAATGAAACAAATCCTATTGCTTTTGGATCCGAGCCAGTGTCTTTTGCAGGAGAATTATGGCAGGATGTGAAGTATAATGTTGAGCTCAGGCGGGATCATATGCGGCATAATTTTATAATGGCCAAGGACTTATCATACCGCAAAACTCCTGGTGTTTTTCAGCAATATAGATACTTTCTTGGGAGGTAATTTTGAGATCTGGTTGTGCTTGCGTTCTTTATTTCCATGTGACTTCCACTTGTTCATGTGTGTGCGTGCATGCATGTGCATGTGTGTGCGCATGTGGGTGGGTACGGGTGTGCATGAGCGTGTGTGTGGTGGGGGACAAACTTTCATTTACCTCAGAAATTCATAAAGTTTCAAAACATTTTTTATGATTATGAAATTTTATTATTAAAAAAAAAAACATAAAAAAGGACAATACTATACAAACCCCCAATTGGATAATATTTTCCTTCCAAATGCGAACCCTGGACAATCCTACACCAAAAACTAACTCCTACTCCTTCCTCTCTTTTTCTTTTTCTGTTTAGTCTCACACCATTTAGTAAGCCACTAAATGACAGCCTCTACATGATCCCTTTTAATTATCTCGACCAGATTAAATATATCTGCTGTAGATGTTACTTTTTGAAATCTCTTGAATTTTTTTCGTATTTCTTGACACCTTCAAACTTAATTGATCCCTTAACTAAATCATCTAGGCAGTCCCCTTCCATTGTCGAAAACTATCCCGTATTGAATTCACACTCCTCCATCTCCTTCTGGCCCAAATTATGATCTGACCTCAAGGATCCAAGACCCATCTAGTTCTCAGTTCCATCCGAATCAGAAAAGCCACTCAGCCCAGACCCACTCGACAAAGAGAGAGCCAAGTCTCTCTCGTGCCCGTCAATACCCCACGCGGTGTGCCCCCCCTTCCTCCACTTCTTTTGAATTAAAAGGAGGAGGTCTCTCCCTACCTAAGATTCCTTCGAAGCAAATGTGAAAGCCCAACAGGCTCCATCCTCCGTCAATTCTCCTTTCTCACCAACTCTATCCTCAAAGTCTCCCCTTGCGACTGAAGAAAAACCCTCCTGCGGTGATGTGGAAGCCCTACTGCCTTGATGCCTCATGTCCAATCCTCTGCAATCTTCGCCCCCACCTCTCTCCCTTGCTCCTTGGTGAGTGTCCTCCTCCCAATGCAGAGATCTGCTTGTCCAGTAACTCTGCTTCTTTAGACAAATTGAGGGCAACCAGGTATCAGTTCTCCCCTAGCAAGCTCACCTTAGAAACTGTAGCCCCATCTCCGGACACGACTTTGCAAAACTCGCTGATGTTAAAGTCCCTAATAGGTTTGACCACCAAGGATTTAGACAATCACTCCTCTGTTTCTGCGAACTACCTCTTTATCAATCATAAACTCAAAAATGATGTTTTCATTGGACGATTGTCTTTCTTACCGGCCTTGGGAGATTCTCCCACCACATCAGCCCAGGTACGCGATCCACTTATCATCCTTTTTTTCCATGTAAAACCTTCTCCCATCTGAAATTACCTTCCTATTATTCTTTGCAGTGGCATCTGCAGTTCTCCCCCTAATCAGACTGTCACCATTTTGATTCCTTCTATACTGAGCTATTTGCACCTTCAACCTTCGATTTTGCAGGACCATCCCGTTCAGTGCTGCAATTGCCCTTTCACCTTGAGATCTGTAAGCCATCCTTACAAATGCGAAGGTCCTTCCTGCTAAATCCTTCTTGTGAGGTATAAAAATGACCCCGACCACTTCCCATCTTCTAAAGAAATCCTGCAGCCAACTCCTAGTTGTCAGATCAGGAAGATTAGTGATGAAAAGCGCGATGTGTCCTCCATTCTCCTGAAGCCTCTGTCTTTATTGGTTTAATATGTAGATCTTAAGATGAAGTTCTCTGACTGCTTCCAATGGTCACATTATCAAAATAGCAAGTGAAATCACTAATATTTTTAAGCAAGAGGAATATGACTGAAATACTACAAACTGCCTGTATTATAGAACATTATGACCAGTGTTGTTAAAATCGTCCGAGTTGAGGTGTCAACTCGTACGAGTTGACTCGACTCGGATGGTCAACCGAGTCACCTCGCTGGTCAACTCGAAAAATGTCATCAATCATTCGAGTTTTGTTAAAATCGCAGATCGTGCGATTCAATCGTAGTGGATCGTTGCATCGTCTGATAACAAGAAAGAAAAAAAAAAGAGCGAAAAAAGGAAACAAAATAGAAGAGGGAAGAGTAAGAAACGAGAAACCTGCTGACACAAGCCTCCCTCTTTCTATTTCTTCTCATAGCCGTTGGTTCCTGCTGCCTTTTTTCCTTCTTTTCTCCTTCGTCTCTTCATCCCAGTTGCTTTTCTCCTTCTTCTCTTCTGCAACTTCCGCTCTTTTTTTTTTTCCTACTTAGGTTTGATGCAATAGATGAAAGATAAGAATATAACTTATCTTTGCAGGACGAGGACCTGGAAGATATTTTCATTTCATTTGCCTGTCTCCTGTATTTCATTTGCCGTCTCTTGTATGAGGTTATCTACTTCGTTTACCATCTATATCTTTTTAAAATTATTTCTCATGATAAAAAAATGTTTATTATACCTTTATTAATTTGAAAGTTAACTACAATATTTATATGTTTGTAAGTTGATTGTTTAAAGTAACTTGTAAATTTGAAAGTTAACTATAATATTTTTAAAAATTCTTTTTAGTATCAAAATTTTATGCCAATTAAATCTAAATATGAAAATTCAATTTCAGTATTATTTTTTTAACCTCAATAATCATTCGCATATAGTGTAATACTGTAAATATTTTTTAACATATTATATATATCTTTTTATAATACTAAATTACTAATAGTCTAATACTATAACTATAATACTATAACTATATATATCAGTATTTTGTAATCTGTAAAATATAATACCATATTATATATAAATATATATATATATATATATATATTATAAATATAAGAAATATAGTTTTCTAATAATAGAAAACAATTATGCACTTAATATTTAATTATGATAGTTTAATAAAATGTTAATTTATTGAATATGATATCTTATCAAATTAAATTAAATTTTTTTGCTATATTGACTCTAGAAATAATTTTTTATTCAACAATACTTATATATTTTATTAAATAAATAGAACTCCGCTACAACATTTAATATTATTAAACTAAATCAGTTATTTTAAATCATTACATCAATAACTAAATTAATAAATAATAATTATAGCAAAAAAGGTTAAAAATATTAAAATTCTTATGATTCTACGATCTACGATTAACGAGTTGAGTTTGACAACATTGATTATGACTATATTGGGGTCTTGATCTATATCGACTATCATTGCATGGACCATCATGCTTATCTTTTTTTGAAGTTGCACTCCACGAGGCTAATTTCCTTAGGGTTGCACAAAGTGGGGCTACACTAAGCATTCATATGCAGCCCTCTCCACTCTCAAACTATAAATGCCCTCCTTGGGAAGGGGAGAGGGATCTCTTGCAGTTACTATTTTGCAACTAAATATAAGTAATTAATAATCCAACATCTATGGTCCAATATCATTCCAACAAAATAGTTTCATAATCTATGATCTCACAATCTAATTTAACAATCCAATATTTATCCTCCAATAATACCATCTAAATAAGAAGTCACAGATAACTACCTTCCACCAACGGTGGCCATTCCAACAAAGTCGAGGGTTACTACCTTCCACCAAGTGATAGCCATCATGATTAGTCATGGATTACAAATCTTCCACCAAAGGTGGCCATCCCAACAAAATCAAGGATAACTAACTTCCACACACGGGTGGCCATCATGACTACATCACGGATTACTATTGCGCTGTCACCGATGTGATCGTCACCAATGTGACACCACTTGCCATCATATGGCACTCACAACAACAAGGACCTATACACCTCCCCTACATGAAGGCAAGTCCTATCAAGTTGCTACCATACTAACCACATACTCATATCCATATCCTCATGAATATGAGAATGCCATGCCAACGCAATGCTCAACATAACGTAATCTCACATAACATGCTATCGATACCATAATTTCTCTATGCATCTTTTATGATATCTATTCATTGTCTAAATACATCAAACATGTTTCCTATCATCAGTGCATGCCTATAAGTGTTTTTTTTTTTTTTTTGAGCGGTAACTAAAACCATTCATTGAGGTGACAAGAGAACAATTACAAAATATTTAGGTCTAAAAGAATTAGACCAAGAAAAAGAACTAGAGAAAGAGAAAACAAACAAGAAATGAAAAAGAAATAAAAGTACAAAAATCATGTGAGCTTCCAACTCAGAAGAAGAAAAAGCCAGAGAGGGAGTTAGTGACACCGATCTTGGCAAAGTAGTCTACCACGCCATTCGCTGTTTGACCAATCTGAGCAAAGGACATGTCCATTCCTGAAGGCAACTCCTTTACCTCCCTTACCGTAGTGATCAGTCTCCAGGGAGGACACCTTTTTCCCTTGGCCCATTTAATTGCGTTTGTCGAATCCCCCTCAATAGATGAGCTTTCGTTGACCATACGATTTTCAGATGGTCAGAGCTCTCCTAATACTAAGGATTTCCGCCTCATTTGAGTCCCTATCTTCCACTGACTCACTGAAAACAATGGAAGTAATCCTCTCATGATTCCTAAGCACTTCCCCTATTCTTGTTGGCCCTGGCTTCCCCTTCGCTACTCCGTCAATGTTGAACTTCATGATGTTCTGTTCTGGGTTTTTCCATCTTTCCTTGGGTCGCACTTTCCTCCTATATCATTCATACACCCATCCCAGGATGAGAGGAGAACCGTGAGTTTTAGACCACTAAACTCCTTACTAGATAGAAGCCATATGCATAGTCTCCCTTTAGCTTTTTGAAAAGGCTCCTCCACATCCATCGACTTTCCTTTAAAAATCCGGGAATTCCTTTCCTTCCTAATGGTCCAAAAAATAGCTGCAGGAATCGTGTTCCAAGCAAGTTTAAGCCTAACGAGAAACTGTGACTCCAGTGACCCCTTACATGTACAATCCGTCGCCCAAGGTACGTCTAATAGATTTGTAAAGTTTGTCCAAAGTCTCCTAGCCGTTGGGCATCCAATGAAGAGGTGATCAACATCCTCCTCCTCTGTCTCACAAAAAGGGTAGTTGAGATCCGCTTCTATGCTAATCAATCCTCTTCTTTTAAGTTCCATCCTTGTTAACACTCTCCTTTAAAACACACCACATGAAGATTTTAACTCTAGGAGGAGCAGTTCGTTTCCAGGCCAAATTGGTTGAAGATTTTGTAGAGGATTTTGTTGTAGTAGGACCAAGTCTACCAAAGCTTTGACCGAGAGCTTACCGGAGGGATCCCCAATCCATAACAATTCGTCCTCTTCATCCCCCAATTAGCCTAGGAGATCAAGTTTACTACCTTCTGCAAAGGAGCGCAAAACCATCCTAAAGTCTACTTGCCAAATCAATTGGTTACTTTCTAACTCATAGTTCTCCTGTAACAGCGTGTTCTCGTTCCTAGCAATTCTGAATAACCTTGGTAGACTTCTCTCAATGGCCTATCTCCTAACCATAGGTATGCATGCCTATAAATTCAATAAGCAACAAGCATCACCATGTTGATACAATTGCATCTAAATACATCACCATGGCAATTAAATAACAGATCATCCATAATACCGCAGCATGCCCAAATATAATTCTAATCTCATCGAACAATAAGTTATCATCCCATTCAGCATACCATAACATGAATTATAACACAACACATCATCTCAGTCCAAATTGCTATGAATATAATTGTTGGGCCTTTCAACAAGATTAATTGTTGGTTCTATTATCCGGGCGGACTGAGTCTACTTACAAGCTATTTAACATTTTAGCCAAGAATCTCCCTTACATGCGGTGAGTTTTGCACCGGATTCCAACCATTATTCACTAGTCCTCAGTCTATTCTTAGACCCAACAATTTATATTCCAAACAACATAACATCCATCAAAGAATATTGCACATTCATATACAAATAAAAACATGTAAGTGAATTTTTCTCCTCATCTTATTGTGTTGGTGAACTGGTGATCAAATGGGGTTCAACTTGCTACCAGGGTCTAAGTTCAGATTCGGGTTGAATATTGGAGTGCCGGGATCTCCCTTGTCTGCAATTAATTAATTGTTGAAAAGTCAATATTAATTCTTTTGTTTATCAAACACTTGGTATCCTATTTTATTTTATCATTGTGTATACTTTTCTCTTCCTACGCCAACTGTTATTCAAATCAAAAGAACTAAATGGTCTACAAAATTTAAAGCATTAAGAAATTTAAAAAGATGATATATGAGTGAATAAAGTCGTTTTAAACACACACACACACACATATATATATATATATATCCCTTTGGTGCTTAAAACAAGGAAGATAATTAATTAGATAATTGAAGAAGTAGTTTAAGCAACACAAATCATTAAATTTCAAAATTAAAATAATTAAGAAAAGGCTACTTTATAGGAAATAATGAATCCTAATAAATTTGATCTAAGAAACACTTAACCCCTCAAACCAAATTAAAGCAAGGTAGGAACCAAAGGAAAAATCCCACATAAAAGCTCGGCTAAAAGTCTAGAATGAGGAGGAGTGCCCAAGGCCTAGGGGTGGGTTCTTTCTCTTCAGACCGTGCCCAAGATTGTGCATGGATTGGGGTTTGCTTGGGTTGGAAGGGTGGGTCGAAGGGAAGAATGGAACAAATGAGAGAAGAGGGGAGGGGGCAAACCAACAGGAGAAGCATGCAGTGTTGGGGCCTAAAAATTGGTTCTGTGAAGCAACAGGAAATCTGGGCAATACCAATGCTGATTGCTAGGTCTTCTCGCGGACTTTGCCTTTCTCAGCGGAAGTATCCCCTGGATCTCCTCTAGGAACCTGGATATTCTGGATGCAAACCTGTTGATACTCTGCTGGATGTTAACACCAAGTTATATATATCAGACGAGACTCTTCTTGACACTCTGGACTTTTATCAAAAACTCGTCGGCAAACTTATTTATCTCACTATCATGAGACCAGACTTATCTTATGTTGTTGGTGTCGTCAGTTAGTTCATGCATGAACTACAAGACACTCACCTCCATGCTGTGTTTCGTATTCTTCGGTATCTTAAGACTCATCTTGGCCGCAACTTGTTCTATGCACATCAGTCTACTTGTCCGGTTTGCAGTTATTCAGTTGTTGATTTGGCCGGATCTTTAGATGATCGTTGCTCTACCACCGGCTACTATGTCTTCTTAGGGTCACATTTAGTTCCTGGCGAAGTAAGAAGCAGTCTGTTGTTGCTCGATCTAGTGCTGAGGCCGAATTTCGTGCCATGGCTAATACTGCATCCTAATTGTTATGGTTCCGACAGATTCTTACTAAATTGGGCTTTGCTCCCTCCGAATTACTCAGCATGTTTTGTGACAATCAAGCAACCATCATCATAACCTGCAATCTTGTCTTTCATTTGAGGACTAAGCACATTCAAGTTTATTGTCACTTCCTTCGTCAACATATTTTTGAAGGCCGACTATTCACTTCTTATCTGTACTCTAAAGATCAGCTTGCGGACATATTGACCAAGGCAATTCCTTGAACTCAACTCACTTCGGTTGTTAGCAAGCTGAGTTTACTTGATATCTTTAAACCAACTTGAGGGGGAGTGCTGTGGGAGTCAATATAGTCACTAAATTGACTATGTGGGACCCATGTTTGGCCCTTGTTGACCAGGATCTTTCCTGTTTGGAAAGTTGACTTAGTTGATAACGCTAGTTGTGTAACTTGTAATTAGTTATTCTTTGATTGATTACATTCCTTTTTTATCATCGTAATTGGCTTTCTTGTAATTATAAATTCATGTATCCTCTTCAGTTTTAGACACATTCAATACAATTCAAAGAAGAATTCTTCTCTATATTCTCTCTTCTCTTCTTTTCTTATTATTATTCTACACTCGAAAGTACCTGTGTGGTAAAAAAGCTCGCAATGCAAGGACAAGCAGGCACAGCCATGATGAACGTTCCTTTGATGAAAAATGTAACACCAATAATGGTTATCCTAGGTATTATGATTGTGTAAATCAAAGTGATGGTTAACAGTGTATTTAAAGGGAAGAGAATGGGACACCGAGAGAGCTCTAGAGAGAGCATCAACAGTATCCATGGAGGCAGCAGAGAAGGAAACAGAGGGAAAACACACCTGAATCAGAGGGAGTAAGGTAGGCAGCTCCAGCAGGAAGATCAAGGAGAGGCTGGTGACGGAGGATGGCAAGATGTACGTGCGAAGAAGGGCGGGGGAGGGGTACCATCACTCTCTTTGTGGCCAATCTACCGGATCACACAACCCGAAGCTGGCTTCGAAGTCTTTTTTGTCGCTGGGGATATGTCAGGGATACCTTCATCCCCCAAAAGAGGGACACAGCAGGGCGGGTGTTTGGATTCGTAAGGATGAGCAATGCAGTGCAGGCAGAGAACGCAGCAGCTGGGCTTCATGGCTCCATCCTTCAGGGGCAGAGGGTTCAAGTCAACATTAATGGGAAAGCAGCAGATGCCTACCGTCGTCGCTCTGATTCAGGTGTGTTTGTCCTCTGTTTCCTTCTCTGCTGCCTCTATGGACTCTGTTGATGCTTTCTCTAGAGCTCTCTTGGGGTCCCATTCTCTTCCCTTTAAAGCGATGGTTAACAGTGTAATAATGCAGCTATTCGAAGACTGCAAAGGACTCTTGAGTTGCTAACATGAAACTGGTTCAAGGTTCTGCATTGGATATTGGAGGAAGAAACTTCTATCAACAATGTCACTAGTATGTATTCAGTCCCCATTATAATGGATCACCACCTTCCTCATTTCTACCACAAATGAGGAAGGGGAAGGAGTTTCCTGTTGAGTTAAGGCCCAAAAGTTCGATGAAAGCAGGAAGTCAAGACAGAATGATCGACATTACAATGTAGACAGCCATAATTGAGAAGATCTCTATTCAACCTATCAAACCATGCTCGAGAAGATTGCTTTAGTCTCTAAAGCTTTTCTCCACAATTCCCATTTATTATTTAGTTGATTTCTTGCCTCACTATTTAGTAGTACAGAATCTGCAAACAACATGTGCCATGGAACTTATCTTCACTTTTGATGCTAGAAGTGGGCCTAAAAGTGAAACAAACAAAAAAAATTCTTGGGCTTACATACTAAAAATTAATATTTAATGGAACTCAGTTTTTTTGTGCATTTATTTGTTTGATTGTAAGGAATATTTTGTTTGTTGAAACAATAAATTCATTTTGTTCAGAAAAATGAAGTTATTAATGCTTGTCCTACACTGAAGATATTTTGGACATTTTGATCTTTATTATACTATTTTTTAGGGTTGGTAAGCAGCGTCTACGGGAAGCTAAAATGCAAGCAGTTGATTTTCTTATCTTGTTACTTGCTGGACTATGCTTGGGAATACTTGCTAAAGTGAGTGATGAAACGTTTGGAGCACTTGGTTACACGTACACTGTTATTGCAGTCTGTAAGTATAACACTTCAAATTCCAAATATTATAGAGTAAATTTGTTCTTAAACCACTGTTATGTGTGCTTCGAATTTTTATTGAGGGAATTCTTATTTTTTGATTGACTGCAAATATATTCCTTGAAACATTTTCAGTTATGGAACTCAATTCTGCTATTAGTAATGGCAGAATAATTACTGTTCTGTCATATTTCTAGATGTTATGTTGAAATTGTATCTTGGAAACATATATGTTTAACAAATGCAAAATGATACTCGTATTTGGAAAATAATCATAGTAATTATCTTCTTCAAATATAAGGTTTTCTCATCTAGTAAGTGACGTTTAAAATTATAATTTGCAAGCTAAAAACACAAATTATCATTGCCTGTGATTATTCGTGGCAAATAATCATAGTTATTTAATGGAAGCGGAAAATTAAGATAATTCACCCATTGGGAAGGTTGAATCACTCATTGGACTTATGTTTACTTTTTATTCTACTTCTTTATGTCTTATAGAGTGGATGAAAATCAGTGGATCATGTAAGTTGTATTAAAGATTTAAAGGTGAAAATCTACAGGTCCTGTTGAAAGATGTAGTAAGAATGCAGTCTTACATAGGAATATAGGTGTATATCTCCTATATGTCTTTTTATTTCTTTTAAATGGAGACTGTAAATGATTTTATTAAGAAAGATGTGAAGTACGTGAGCATTCTATATGTCTTTCAGAGTGTTGTAGTTGGTGAGTGGATTTACCTTATACATCAAACTGTGTATTTTCAGTGTTTTCTACTCTATTTGAAGAGGTCTTGCAACGCTTTTTATGGAAGCAATATATAAGAATTTTTCCCCACAGTTCCTTCTCCTTTTGATTACATTCTCTCTCTTTTTTTTTTTTTTTTGTTTGCCCCTTTTGGGGGCACTATAATGCTGCCATGGTACCTTCGCTACATTGATCTTCTTGTGGGGCCCATTTTCATCATTGGTTTCAAGCAATCTTTATATTAGTTCATTCATCATCTTTTGGGATTTTTCCCTGTGCATCAAGGTTAGCAAAAAACCTATTTTTCCTTCAGCCAGAAACCAGAAATTTCAGCAGAGAGTTTTCATTACTGCTGTTGAAATTGGTGGCCTTTGATCCGACAACTGTAGGACCCCTGCAAACACCAGCCATTGGGCCATCGCCATACGGACCTGATCAATGATCTAATGAGTGTGGGACCCACATGTCAAGGGCTTTCTAATCTGTTGTTTAATGCTAGTTTGTGGCTGCTAGACAGGATTAGTTTCAAAACTATCCTGGTAGAGAAGGTTTCATGTTTAGAAAGAGAATTCGAGGAGGAAGAGGTTTTATTGGCGTTGCGTAATGTTGATGGGATAAAGCTCCCGGGCCTGATGGTTTTACTTTTAGATTCTTAAGGAGTTGTTGGTGAGTACCCTAGGACGATTTCGTTTACTTCTTCAAGGAATTCCATAGGAGAGGGATTTTGAATAAGGGTCTAATGAACTGCATCACTTTGATCCCAAAAAGGAAGATGCTTCGGAACTATCTCATTATAAACCTATAAGCCTAGTTGGGTGTGTGTACAAACTTCTAGCTGCGAGACTTAGCTCTATTGTCAGGGAGATAATTGGGAAAATCTCAGAGAGCATTTGTAAAGGGGAGACAAATTCTTGATGGGGTACTAATTGCCAATTAGATAATCCATGCTAGATGCAAGGATGGCCTGAGTGGTGTACTATTGAAACTAGACATGGAGAATGCTTATGATCATGTCAGGTGGGAATTCGTGTACTACCTATTTCTTAGAATGGGTTTCTGTAATACCCTATCCAAAAAAGTCTCACATTGCTAGTGGCATGGCAAGTAGTAGCCTTCCTCCTTCTAGCACAAGGCCTCCTAGGCAAGAATGGGAGTGTATGGGCCATGTGCTAGGAACAAAATCTTGAGGATTGCCAGGTATGGAGCGAGGCTCTACATGAGGGCCCAAAGAGGACAATATTGTGCCGCTATGTACTTTGATACCCGGACAAGGCCTTTTGGGAGCAACAGTGGGTTGGCTCGCCAAAGTAAAGCCGTGCAGGGTCCATGTGTAGGCCCAAAGCGGACAATATTGTGCTAGCGGGACGGGTCGCTACAAATGGTATCAGAGCCTAGGTTCTACACTCGGATTGTGTGGGCCTTCCTCCTTCCTTGATGTTGTTGAGCCGAGGACGGCTCGAGGCTTTAGGGGGGGGTGATTGTGATACCCTGCCTACCGATGTGAGAGTCCCACATCGGTAGAGAAGGAAAAAGGGTGGGGGTTTATTAGAAGGCCACCCCTTGAACTCTTGTAAGACGCGTTTGGGTGTGGCTGTGTGCCACACGCCGGAATAAAACCTTGAGGGTTGCTCTGCGTTTACTCAAAGAGGACAATATCTCCGCTTTGTACTCTGATACCAGGAAAAAGCATTTGGGTGTGGTTGTGTGCCACACGCTGGAACAAAACCTTGAGGGTTGCTCTATGTTTACCCAAAGAGGACAATATCTCCGCTGTGTACTATGATACCAGGAAGACGCGTTTTGGGCCGGGCCATGTGGGCCAGGGCCTAAGAGCAAAATCGTGTGGTTCCACGTGGGGCCCAAAGCGGACAATTTCTTATTGAGTTAAGCCCTAAGCCTGTATTTGGATCAGGTCGTTACAAACGGTATCAGAGAATGGTTAAACTCTCTACCTGAGGGTGTGGGCTTGGTTGTTGTGTGTGCAGAGCCGGGGACGGCTCTGACTTTAAGGGGGGTAGATTGTAATACCCTGCTCCAAAAAAGTCCCACATTGGTAATGGCATTGGAAATTCCCTAGTGTATAAGTAGTAGCCTTCCTCCTTCTAGCACAAGGCCTTTTGGGAGCAACAGTGGGTTGGCTAGGTAAAGAAAAGCCGTGCGGGTCCGTGTGTAGGCCCAAAGCGGACAATATTGTGCTGGCGGGACGGGTCATTACAAATGGTATCAGAGAATAGTTCAACTCTCTGCCTGAGGGTGTAGGCTTGATTGTTGTGTGTGCAGAGCCGGGATGACTTTGGCTTTAAAAGGGGTAGATTGTAATACCCTGTCCAAAAAAGTCTCACATTGCTAGTGGCATTGGAAATTCCCTAGTATATAAGTAGTAGCCTTCCGCCTTCTAGGCAAGAATGGGTGTGTATGGGCCATGTGCTAGGAACAAAATCTTGAGGGTTGCAAGGTATGGAGCAAGGCTCTACCTGAGGGCCCAAAGAGGACAATATTGTGCCGC
Source organism: Chimonanthus salicifolius (assembly GCA_013350335.1). Classification (NCBI taxonomy): domain Eukaryota; kingdom Viridiplantae; phylum Streptophyta; class Magnoliopsida; order Laurales; family Calycanthaceae; genus Chimonanthus; species Chimonanthus salicifolius. Next base: position 44,672,693 of record CM023537.1, on the reverse strand, counting down.
TGTGTACTCTGATACCCGGACAAGGCCTTTTGGGAGCAACAGTGGGTTGGCTCGCCAAAGAAAAGCCGTGCGGGTCTGTGTGTAGGCCCAAAGCAGACAATATTGTGCTAGCGGGACGGGTCGTTACAGTTTCAGTTCCAAGTGGAGGGATTGGTTAAGTGCATGTGTCCAAGGATCTTCCTAATCCATCCTAGTGAATGGTTCACCAATTAACCCAATTAGAGCTACTAAAGGTTTAAGGCAGGACGATCCACTATCCCCATTCCTCTTCACTATGGTAGCTGATGCCCAGTTAGTGAATACTATAATGAGATCAAAGGTACACCGCAATGGTCCATCTCTTTCAGAAGGAACTTAAGGGAGTTTGAAGAGGAACTCCACCAGACACTGATAAGATTCTTAGGAGACATTTAGTTGTGGCTTAAGGGACGAAACCAAGTGGATTTGGTCAAAGGATCTGTCAGGGTCCTTCTTGGTAAAATCAATCCTCAAAAAAACATATTCTTCTGACCCGAATCCTCCGTCCGCATGTAATTTCGCCTGGAACAATAAAATACCCCTTAGGATTTAGATCTTTATGTGGGTGGCTTTGAAAAGGAAGATTTTAGTGCGAAATAATCTCAGGAGAAGAGGTGTCCTCCCAGAAGGAGTTTCGGAAGTGTGTCCACTTTGTGGGGAAGAAGATGAGACAGTGGACCATTTGTTTTGTAGATGCCGATTCATGAGGGACGTTTGGCGTCGCTTCCTAAAACTATTCGGCTGCTCGTGGGTCCTGGAGAGTGGTGCGGAGGAGGTTGTTTCAAAATGGTCCGAGAGACCCTTTAAAGGTAGGTACAGGGTGGCATGTAGAATGGCACCAACTGTGGTCTCTTGGGCAGTTTGGAAAGAGCGGAATAAAAGAATCTTTGAAGGGAAGACGGGGACCATAGGAGAAGTTTTTTAAAAGGTGAAGTGGCAATTAATAGGATGGCTATCCATTTGCAAGGAGCTTGCTAGACTATCACCAGAAGATTTATTTCTTTCATGGGAAGGGTGTATGAGGGGGATTAGTAAAGATAGAAAACCTAAGATACAGTGGGTAGCACGACCACAAGGTTTGTGTAAATTCAAAGCGGATGGGCCAACAAAGGTTAAGCATGGCCTGGCAGGAATAAGGGAAGTGATTCATGACGATAGGGATAGGATGATATCAGCATTCTCTATGCCTTTAGGGATTATAGAGTCAAATGAGGAGGAATTGAGAGCAATCAGGAGGGCCCTTCAGATTTGGTCTAGGTTTGGGGATGGTAACCTCATTGTCGAAGGTGACTCTACTAATGCCATCACCTGGGCTAGCAATAGGAAGGCCCTCCCGTGGAAATTGATAAACATTATTAGGGACATTAGGAGATTGAGTAGACTGGGAGGATTCAACTTTGCACATATTGTAATGACCCGACCCGGGGTAACGGGTCAGATGTGATGGGTAAAATTAATTTAGAAAATTATCGTAGTTTAAATTGATTGTTAGTTTAAATTGATAAATTTATTTGGAGAAAACACAATTTAATTTAGGGATTGAATAATAGACCCCTATTTCACACACTTTCTCCTCAATGAGAGTTTACAAATTTATCCCATTCAAATTAAATTTAGGAAATGAAAAAAAACAAATTATCAACTTAGATTATTAATTTCCCCTAAGTTAGAATTTCAATTGGAAATATTTTATTTAAAATTTAAAATCAATAAATAAGTTCAAACTTTAATTAACGAAATTTAAATAAATGGCAGATTAATTTAAAGGAAACCCGACCCTAAAACCCGAAATGCATAATAAGTCGTGAGGGGCCCTTTTGAACCCACCCCTCTCAGCTTCCGTATGTTGGTCTCTCCTCTCGAGCAGAGGGATTGAAATCCCTAAGGCTTCGATGGGAAAGAGTCCTCAAAATCCCTCTTTCCCTTCCGTCTCCTTCGGTAGCTCCCAAAATCTTCTCCTTCCTTTCCCTTCTCAAGTGGGACTCAAATCCCTTCCTCTACGACTCTCCTCCTCTTCCTTCACTTTCGGGAGGAAAACCCAGGATTTACATGTTTGAATGTTGGGCTATATGATTCAAATCATTATGATGCTTGAATTATTGTTATGTTTATTTCAAGGTATATGCATGCTATAGTAAATGAGATATCGATTATGATGCAATAATCTGCTTAGAATGGAAATCATAATTTTATAAGTATGTCATGATTAATTAAGCATGTTGAAATGGCATTGAGCATAGCATTCTTATATTCATAGCATTGGGTATGAGGGTACGATCCATGATTGTCACGAAGACCACGACGGTGGTAGTCTTGTTAGCCTCACTTTAAGTGGGAAGACCATTATGGTAGATGAGATGTGAATCCGTGACAAGTCATGAGAGCTGTTATTTGGTGGTAGGTTGTGTTATCCTCACTTTATGTGGGAAGGCCATTAAGGCGATGTTGTATTATCCTCGATTCGTCGGGAAGACCACCAAATATCAGTAATTGTAATAATGGGTTGGAATATGGCATTTGGCATTGACCATTACATTTTGTAAAGGCATGGGCATGTAATAAATTGTTATTCATGCTTATTTGAAATATCATTGAGGAAGTAGGAATATCATACGCTATGTTTGTGTTATTGTTTTCTTCACTGGGCATGGAGCTCATCCCTTACATTGCAGGCAATCCATTGAACTTGGGTCTGAACGATAATCACAACTGAGCTTAGAAGGCGAGGAGTCGATGAAGAATTAGTAGAAACGCTTAGTGCAGAATTTATTATTTAGATTATAAGTTGCTTGTTTATTTGATTTGAGACTTTGAGAAAATTGTTTATTCTTTTATTTTTAATTTGTGGAAACTCGAATAATGAATTCAAGTATGGATTAATTTTGAGAACGCTTTAATGTGATTGTTATGAGAATGTGAGTAAGTGATGCGTTTAGGAATCCTTATGTGAGCAATATTTATCCCTTTGAGTTATTTGGGAAGCTCAAATGAGATGTTATGTCTTCGAGCAGGTTGTGGGCTTGAGGAATTTTGGTGGCTTGTGAATGTAATTATGTTTGTTTTGAATTTAGCCACAGATTTTTGAAAGTAAGACCCATTTAGGGCAACAGGTGATTTAAATTTGTACAGTCAGATCACGCACGTCTAGGTGTTGGAAGGCGGGGTGTGACACATATAGCTCAATCGGCGAACAACTCAATCAGCGAACAATGTTACAGACTTCCTAGAGAAGGTCGGAGTACAGAAGTAGAGACCGATAGTGGCGCTCTTCTGATTCTTGTTTTCTTTTGGGTGTATGGGTGGTTGGGATAACTTATTGCATCTTATGTTGACTATGGAGAATTGTATATATAGGCTCCACTTGCTTAACCTCTGTGTTCTTCTTATAGCCTTGTATGACTCTTATATCAGGCATCTCCTCATTTGTACTCTCTTATGTGAATTAATAAAATTACTTGTCACTTACTCGATAATGACAATGGTAGATTTGGTCCTACATCAGCAGCACAACATGGACTCTCTATATTTTAGCCTGGAAAGCCTACCTCCCCGAAGATTTCAACTTTTGTGTGGTGCTCTCTAAAGGGAAAGGTTCTTACCAGAATATACCTCAAGAGGAGAGAGTCGTTGAGATCAGAAGAGGACCTTAGCTGCTCCCTATGCAGATCTTTGGAGGAAGATATCAATCACCTTTTTGTAGGTGCCTTGTTGCATGGAACATGTGGATAAATTTCGCTAACATGTTGGATGTACTATGGTTCTTCGATAGAACCTGTGAAGGATTAGTGGGGTCGTGGTTCCTCTCGAGACTTAGCCCTACGTTGAAGGCGGCCTAGAACACGATCCCAGCCGCAGTCTTATGGACCATCTGGAAGAAGAGAAATTCCATGATCTTTGAAGGAAAATCAACTGAGGTTAGTGAACTCTTTAGAAGGAGAAATGGAGGATTTGTGTTTGTCTTCAATCCGGTAGTGAGTTCAAGGGGTTGTAGGCTTCCTTTCGTCGTGGGAAGGTTGCATGAGTAGATGATGTAGAAAGCTAAAAACTTTAGTTACCTAGTCTCCTCCTAAACAAGGTGTCTTAAAATTCAACGTGGATGGAGATTCTAGGGAAAACCGAGCCCAGCAAGGATAGGAGGTGTTCTTAGATACCAAAACGGCCTAACATCCTTAGTATTCACAGAGTTAGTGGGGATCAGGGATTCGAATGAGGTAGAACTCCTCAATATTAGGAGAGCTTTGACCATATGGACAGTCTATGGGCATGGTAAACTAGTGATAGAAGGGGATTCGACAAATGCAATCAAATGGGATAAGGGATTGAAGCGTCCTCCCTGGAGGCTGATTACCTCTATTAGGGAGATTAGGTGTCACGACCCGCCCCGCGACGGGCGCGTGAGATTTGTTTTTAATTTACAACACAACCGATCTAGTAATACAATACATGTATGAGCTACATGCTTACAATCTCAAATTCAAGGGTTACAATAATGAATCAGTGCTAAATAATTACAACCCTCAAATTAAATTACATATAGAGTCGTATGTCAAAGATAGTTGTCCTTGACTCAGCACCACGTCACAACCTTTGAAAGTCCGCTCCGACATTCCTCGGCTATCACCTGAAAAACTGTTAGGGAGTGAGCCTCACTTGTCCATGGATCATCAACTCGGTAGGAGTGCAAGTAAACAATAGAAGACCCGCATACGATAATATCAAATATAAACAGACGGGAATCCAACACCACTCAACATTCAGCACATACATCCAACGTCCAGTCATACATCACACCAGTCCATCTCAAGACATGGACCCATATAAGTGTCACCAGCCTAGTGACAAGGCCTAAGGTTCGGCTAATAATACCACACACAGTCAAGACTACAATACAACCTATCTACCCGTATTTATCTCAATGTCATACTACGACATCCATATCCGTCAATACATCATAGTTCTAGTCACCCGGCCATTAGACTAACCAATCAAAGAGTGCAACTTGATATACTATCACATTCTACTATTAATCATCAAATCTCATCTCACCTGGAACAATGATACCTTTATTCCATATCATAGACAACGCGTTCACTAACCTACTCTCGATATGGAATTAGTGATAATCTCACCCCTCACCCGCAGCCTGTCAATGAGGTAGCCCACCAGTGTGGTTGCCTATGCTCATCCATCACCTTCCCACATATCATCCGCCCACTAGGACTGTTGGGTCTATTGATCTCACACCTCCCCATCAAGAGGACAGATTAGTAACACACTCTTAATCAAATCTCCTACGTGGGATATAATCTCTCAAGCCACAAATCACAAATCAATAATCTGATAAATAATGCCATCTATAAACACGTCACACGTGAAAACGCATTGTGGCCCATCACACTCAGACATAAGACCCAAGCACTACTACTCAACACATGGAATCTGAATCCAATAAACACATCAATCAGCATCCCAATTAATCAGATATACCATCCACAGGTGGCTAACACATCACACAATTCCATGTGATCTACACCACTCGATCATATCACAATCCCTCATATCAATCTATGAGTCTAAAGGACATCCACAAATATCAAATCAATCCATAAGTCTCGCTCATAGACACCTATCGTAATCAAACCCAACATAACACACTCAAGCGTAACATGTCAATTATTCACATGTGATGGGATCTCAATTAAGTTGACGGGTCCTGGCAAGTTCTTCGAGGCATATAAAATTCATATTAAAATCCAAAACTGGTATTAGTTGTTCGCCATGCTCGCATCATTATCATAATATCCCGATCACATAATCATACCAGATATGTCAAATAAATCGTCATCACATCACAGCAATAATAACACATAACTATATGCCTTTAAAATAAAAGCGAAGTATAAATAAAATCAATATATAAAAATACTGATAAAACCCAAATAAACAAATTATGGAAAGAACAACAAATTACTCCCTACCTCAATGTTGATAAAATCGATACCAAGTTTGATGATAAATGTATGGAACCACTTGGCCACTGAGTGTAATGTTTGAACTGGTCGGTGTTCGGATGGAAGAGAACTTTATCCTCTTAGTTGCAAATCATCTTCCAGTTGGGGACAATAGACTTGTAAAGTTGAGCACCATATCAATTATTCCAATAATCAATTCAACAGCTACAGGTTGTTCTTTGTCCATAGCTTCCTTTGTCAGGTGATAAAGATCCAGTGAGTTTTGTCATCACATGCCACACCTTTCCAGCCACATGGGTCTGAATCCTCTTGTTTGCATGGGAACTTGACACCATCTAAATTGACAGTTGCCATCTTAAAACGTTGAGAGCAGAGGATGAGTAGTTGAGATCGTTACTGGTCCTCAGATCTGAGTGGAAGACTGCATAGATGGTCTTGAAATAGGGAGACGGTGAAAGAAGTGTTGGATCGGAAAGAGCAGGTACACAGAGAAATTACTTGTTTGCAGAATAGGAAGATGGGCACGAGGGGAGAACGACCACAAGAGAAGATTTCATGACAATAATGTAGCTGCAAGAAACTAAGGGAGCTAGATCAGTTACAGATCTATATGGGGTTGGTCAGTATAGTAGTGAGGAGTACCGATGATGGAGAAGGTCAGGTTATGGTGTTGCCGCAAGAGAGAGGAAAGAGATCGAGAGCAAGAAGGAAAGACGAGATGGGCATGCTTGCATGGTTTTATAAAGTGAGAACTCTTTTCTAAGTGGGGTTAATAAAGAATAGTGGAATCTCTTTTAGAAAGAAAGTGGGTTTCCTATTAGAGTTAGATAAATAATGGAAAGGAGATAATTGAAAGACAATCTACATTTGTCAGGTGATAAAGATCCAGTGAGTTTTGTCATCACATGCCACACCTTTCCAGCCACATGGGTCTGAATCCTCTTGTTTACATGGGAACTTGACACCATCTAAATTGACAGTTGCCATCTTAAAATGTTGAGAGCAGAGGATGAGTAGTTGAGATCGTTACTGGTCCTCAGATCTGAGTGGAAGACTGCATAGATGGTCTTGAAATAGGGAGACGGTGAAAGAAGTGTTGGATCGGAAAGAGCAGGTACACAGAGAAATTACTTGTTTGCAGAATAGGAAGATGGGCACGAGGGGAGAACGACCACAAGAGAAGATTTCATGACAATAATGTAGCTGCAAGAAACTAAGAGAGCTAGATCAGTTACAGATCTATATGGGGTTGGTCAGTATAGTAGTGAGGAGTACCGATGATGGAGAAGGTCAGGTTATGGTGTTGCCGCAAGAGAGAGGAAAGAGATCGAGAGCAAGAAGGAAAGACGAGATGGGCATGCTTGCATGGTTTTATAAAGTGAGAACTCTTTTCTAAGTGGGGTTAATAAAGAATAGTGGAATCTCTTTTAGAAAGAAAGTGGGTTTCCTATTAGAGTTAGATAAATAATGGAAAGGAGATAATTGAAAGACAATCTACATTTGTCAGGTGATAAAGATCCAGTGAGTTTTGTCATCACATGCCACACCTTTCCAGCCACATGGGTCTGAATCCTCTTGTTTACATGGGAACTTGACACCATCTAAATTGACAGTTGCCATCTTAAAATGTTGAGAGCAGAGGATGAGTGGTTGAGATCGTTACTGGTCCTCAGATCTGAGTGGAAGACTGCATAGATGGTCTTGAAATAGGGAGATGGTGAAAGAAGTGTTGGATCGGAAAGAGCAGGTACACAGAGAAATTACTTGTTTGCAGAATATGAAGATGGGCACGAGGGGTGAACGACCCCAAGAGAAGATTTCATGACAATAATGTAGCTGCAAGAAACTAAGAGAGCTAGATCAGTTACAGATCTATATGGGGTTGGTCAGTATAGTAGTGAGGAGTACCGATGATGGAGAAGGTCAGGTTATGGTGTTGCCGCAAGAGAGAGGAAAGAGATCGAGAGCAAGAAGGAAAGACGAGATGGGCATGCTTGCATGGTTTTATAAAGTGAGAACTCTTTTCTAAGTGGGGTTAATAAAGAATAGTGGAATCTCTTTTAGAAAGAAAGTGGGTTTCCTATTAGAGTTAGATAAATAATGGAAAGGAGATAATTGAAAGACAATCTACATTCTCTTTGTCGGTTGTGCAAGTGGTGACAGCACAAACGCAGATGGTACACATGTTTTTGTACACTGCTAGCGCAAAGCCAAAGTTGTGCACGTGGGGTGCCAACTCACAGTCGACTATCACGGGCACCAAACTTTGGAAAATAATATAAATATATTTTGAAAACTTGATTTGTTTAAATCAAATAATTCAAAACAAAAAGTTTACATAAAAGTAGTTTCTAAATATTTTTCTGAAAATACAAACAAAAGCAAAATACTTTTATTTAAATATCAAAAAAAATAAGTCATCTAAATTTTCTTTGATTAAATAGGTCGCACCGAGTCGGGTCATTATATTAGGGCTCTCACTTCAGGACTCGATACTCACTTTGCCCGAGTCATTCATACAGCCAATGGTGTGGCTGAGTTCTTTGCTAAGAACGGTGTTGACAGCCCAGTGTCAGGAGTTTTCTTTGAGATAGGAGGGGTTCAAACAGGAAAGCGCAAAGCTAATTGTATTTAATTTTTAGTTGTCTTATTTTTATGCTTTTATCGTGTGTATTCTTTTTTTGGTCTAGTCCTTCTAGACCCTCTTTTTCTATTATGTATTTGTAATTTTTAATTTCTCTATTAATATAATTTGTCTTGTTGCCGCTCAAGAAAAAATGAAATTACTTGTTATTGTTTCAAAAAAAGAGTTTGTGGTTGTATCTGGTTTTTTTCTGGCTGATTTTCTCCCTGATCTGGATCTGCTACTCGCATTTATCAAGTTTGGGTCGATTAAAGGTTTGTCGTGCCTATTGTATTATTATTTTATAGTTTCATTTTCCCTTTATTGTTAGATTTGCCTATTATCAACAGGATCAAGTGGATCTGTGCCTCACAATGATTCACTTCTTCCTACTAGGAAGTTTCGAATGAACTTCTTGATGAAAGGAATTATTTGTCATGGTCACAAACTGTCACGCCCCGCCTTCCAACACCTAGACGGGCATGATCTGAATGTACAAATTTAAATCACCTGCTGCCCTACACGAGTCTTATATCAAAAATCTGTGGCTGAATTCAAAACAAACATAACTACGTTCACAAACCACCAAGATTCCTCAAGTCCACAACTTGCTAGAAGACTTAACATCTCATTTGAGCTTCCAAATAACTTAAAGGGATAAAAACCACTCACATAAAGGTTTCTAAACACATCACTTACTCACATTCCCATAACAATCAAATTAACTAACAAATCAAGTTAAACTACGATAATTTTCTAAATTATTTTTACCCATCACTACTGACCTGTTACCTCGGGTAGGGTCATTACATCCTATCCCCCTTAAAGAAATTTCGTCTTCAAAATTTAGCTAACGTACGCACCTTGCTCATCGAATAATTCTGGATACGCCTGTTGCATTGCTTCCTTCCGTTCCCACGTTGAACCTTCTACTCCTTGATGTTGCCAAAGCACTTGGACCAAGGGAATGGTCTTTGTGCGGAGTACTTGATCTCTTGAATCTAAAATTTTAATAGGCTTCTCTTTATACGCGGCATCCTCGTTGACGTCCAAATCTTGCCAATTCAGCACATGGGAAGGGTCTGCATGATACTTCCTAAGCATTGATACATGGAAGAGATTGTGAACTCGAGCAAGCTTGGGTGGAAGGGCAAGTGTGTATGCCACCTCCCCCACATGACTCAAGATCTCAAATGGTCCGATGAACAGAGGAGCTCACTTCCCTTTGCTCCCAAACCGCTGAAAGCCTCTGCGAGGTGATACACGAAGAAACACATGGTCTCCCACTGCAAACTCCAAAGGTCTGCGCCTACGCTCTGCGTAACTTTTCTAACGGCTTTGCGCTGTTTGCAACCTTTGGCGAACTATCTTGATCTTTTCCGTCGTTTCTCGCACCCAATCGGGTCCTATGGTTGCCTTATCACTAGCCTCTTCCCAACATAAAGGTGATCTGTACAGTCTGCCATAAAGTGCCTCAAATGGTGCCATCTTGATACTTGACTGATAACTGTTGTTATATACGAATTCCACAGTGGGTAAGTGATCTTCCCAACTACCCCTTAAATCTAGTACACAAGCACGCAACATGTCCTCCAAAATCTGGATAGTTCGCTCAGACTAGCCATTGGTCTGAGGGTGGAATGCCGTACTAAAACAAAGCTGAGTACCCAACTGTTTCTGAAGACTCTGCCAGAACTGAGACAAGAACCTTGAATCACGGTCCGATACAATGGTAGCTGGTATTCCATGTAACTTTATTATCCTGTCCATGTATAGCTTAGCCAATCTTTCCATAGGATCCGTCATTTTCATAGTAATGAAGTGAGCTGATTTCGTAAGTCTATCATCCACTACCCAAACTGCGTCGTTACCTTTTTGTGATTTTGGCAACCCAGTAACGAAATCCATGGTAATATTATCCCACTTCCACTTGGGTATACTTAGGGGCTATAATTTCCTTGCAGGTTTCTGGTGTTCAGCCTTCACCTGTTGACAAGTCAGGCAATTGGCGACAAATTTCGCAACATCTCTCTTCATACTTCTCCACCAAAACTGTCTACGTAAATTTTGGTACATCTTCGTACCTCTTGGATGTATTGCAAAACGACCCTTCCCGCTAGCACAATATTGTCCGCTTTGGGCCTACACACGGACCCGTACGGCTTTGCTTTGGCGAGTCAACCCACTGTTGCTCCCAAAAGGCCTTGTGCACTTTTTTTGGGGCAAGGTATTACACAATCTACCCCCCTTAAAGCCAGAGCCATCCCCGGCTCTGCACACCCCCTCAGGCAGAGAGTTGAACCATGCTCTGATACCAATCTGTCACGTCCCGCCTTCCAACACCTAGACAAGCGTGATCTGACTGTACAAATTTAAATCACCTGCTGCCCTACACAGGTTTTATATCAAAAATCTGTGGCTGAATTCAAAATAAACATAACGACGTTCACAAACCACCAAGATTCCTCAAGTCCACAACTTGCTAGAAGACTTAACATCTCATTTGAGCTTCCAAATAACTTTAAGGGATAAAAACCACTCACATAAAGATTTCTAAACACATCACTTACTCACATTCCCATAACAATCAAATTAACTAACAAATCAATTTAAACTACGATAATTTTCTAAATTATTTTTACCCATCACTACTGACCCATTAACCCCGGGTCGGGTCATTACACAAACAGCCTGCATGTTTATTAGGCGAAAAAGGGAAATTAGAATATATTGATAGAACTCTTCCTAAACCATCTCCTACTTATCCTAAATACAAGGATTGTAACGCCCCGTCCCACTAGTATGATATTGTCCGTTTTAGGCCTTACACACGGTCCGCACGGCTTTCAATTGGCGAGCCAACTCACTGTTGCTCCTAAAAGGCCTTGTATGCTAAAAGGAGAAAAAATACCACTTATATACCAGGGAATTTCCATCTCAACTAGTAATGTGGGACTTTTTCTCCGTAGGCACGCTGCACACTATAGACCATCTCTGAGGTGGGGTATTACAATCTAACTCCCTTAAAGCCATAGCTATCCCCGGCTCTGCGCACACAACAACTAATCCCACACCATCAGGTTGAGAGTTGAACCTAGCTCTGATACCATTTGTAACCGCCATGTCCCGCTAGCATGATATTGTTCGCTTTGGGTCTTACATACGGCCCGCACAACTTTCAATAGGCGAGCCAACCCACTGTTGCTCCCAAAAGGCCTTATGCTAGAAGGAGGAACGCTACCACTTTTATACTAAGGAATTTCCAACTCAACTAACAATGTGGGACTTTTCTCCATAGGCACACTGCACACTATAGACCCTCTATGGGGCGAGGCATTACAAGGATTGGCAAGCCAACAGTTATGAAATTTAGTCATGGCTCTTATTTTCCATGGAGCCTGACATTGGAAAGATAGGTTCTCTCTCACCCACAACAAAAGAAATTTGGAGACATTACGCCACTTATATTTTAATCAGGACAATTCAGCAAGAATCTATGAATTGTTTTAGGACTCATCTTGACTTCATCAAGGAGAGTTAAGTTGTGCAATTTTACACCATTCTCCATGATCTTTGGCGAGAATTAGACCATTCTGATGATCTTCAATTGCACTGTGGAAAAGATATTGCTTTGTTCAAGAAATAGAAAGATAAAATGATGCTATATGATCTTTTTGCTGCTTGAATCCAGGCCTTTAAACCTATCAAGGCCCAACTAATGAGTGTGAAACCTTTTCCTTCTCTTAATGATGTTGATGCAACCTTATTATATGATGAGCGTGAGTGCTTGGTTGTGGTTTTTGATGTAACTTCAAAAAGTCTGCTCTTCTCTTAAACAGGGAAACTTTTTTTGAAAGGCAAGGGTATTGATGATCAAGAAGATATGTCGTGTAAAGGGGGGAAAAGGCAAGAATTATGGACCTCGAATTTGTATTTTTTGCAAACAAATGAACCATTTTGTGTATACATGTTATAAACTTCATGAGCGACCTCCAAAATGACAAACAAATCATACCTAAGGTACCTTTGCTACTAAGTAAAAGGTAGCCTCCCAACCCTGCAACCAACTCGCAAGAAAAGGCTTCTTCACTCCTATCCCGATGAATGTACTTCTACCCAAATTGATCCTCAAGCCCGATACCAATTCAAAACACGTCAATATTGCTTTAAAGCCCACCAATTCTTCTCTAGACACCTCGCCGAAAAACAATGTCTCATCAGCAAATTATAAGTGAGTTACCACCATTCCATCCTTTGTCACCTCAAATCATTTAACAATACCCAAATCTTTAGCTTTCTCACTAATATATTCACACCTTTACTAATGTAGCACGGCGGAGAAGAAATCAAAATTTCTAATCAGTTTCGACGATGGCTCGGGATAATAGTTCAAGAACTATTCACACGTATGGGAGAGGTTTAAGTCAGACACGTGTGGGATAATAAAGGGAAGTGTAAGACTGTTTGGACTTAAGTAAAGTTAAATACGAGGGAACTGTAAGACTGCTTGGACTTAGGTAAAGTTAAATACGATGGGTTTCAAAGGGAAAAGGAAAGGGATAACGAGAAGGGGCAGCGGAAATACCAAAGGTAGAGGCGGAAGCTTAAGGGGAGAAGAAAGAGGGAATCGAAGAGAAGAAGAAGAAGAAAAAGATGGAAGGACAGAAAGGAGGAGAGGCTTGGCTGTGTATGGTACCTGAATAAGAGGAATAAGGCAGCAAGGAGAGACGAATCTGGCTGTATTACTTGGAACTAGCTGCGATTCAGCAAGAGGAAGATAGATTGTGCAGTAGCGAATCTGTAGCAGCAAAGGTTTGGGATAAAGCCCAAACAACAACTGATTCACGTCTGGGATTAAGCCCAGATCTGTATGCGACTTTGCTGGAATTAGACCAGCCAGAGAATAACCTGCAACAGAGGCAGAAACGGCAAAGGAAAATAGAGATAGACGTCTTTTGACTGGCTCGAGCTTTTCGAAAATAAGGTGTCCTTACTCCACCTTTCGAATCTTATTTATAACAAAGCTACCGACTATTACAAGACTCTAAAAGCGACTCTTACATGCGACCTCAAGTTTGGAACTTTCCAAACTGACATACGACTCCCATATTCTAGTCTAAGACTCCGAGGAAACTAAAATACCGACACCAACTAAGGATCCCAAAATAGGATCGAACAATAAAAGGAAAATACTAAAATTAATAATAAAACAACAACTAAATAAAGTAGGAAATAGACCCAGCTCGTGATTAGGCTCGTGGGCCATACTTCTTGTCGACCCGTCGTGAATACTTCTTCAAAAACCTATCGGCAACATGTTCTACATCATTTACCTACCAAAGTGAACTAAACAGAGTAAGTGAATGGTGGTGGAGACATTAATAATATGTTTGTTGATCATTTGGGTTCCATGTATCTTTTTTATTTATAAAATGTTGGTTGCTTCATCTTTGTGTGTCTGTGGTGTTTCTTTTCATGTTAGTTCCTATAAATGAGTGAATTGAATTTGTTACATGCTAACCATTTGCATTATCGATAAAGGTGAATCTGTAGATACTCTAAGTGGACAAGAAATTGCTAATTCAATGTTATTTCGATGATTTTTGTTATCCCTATATTACCTTCTGACTTTATTGTCTCTTTACATTAATTTGTTTAACATGTTTCCTAATCCAAATTCATTTTCTTATTTATCTAAATTCTTTACCATTTGTAGCTCTCTTATGCAAGATATCAGCTTTGAGATCCTTTTCTCTTGACAAGCTACATTATTGGAGAGAACGTGCTTCTGGAATGAGTTCATTGGCTTATTTTCTCTCAAAAGATACAATAGACCACTTCAATACAGTCATCAAGCCTGTGGTTTATCTTTCCATGTTTTATTTCTTCAACAATCCAAGGTCATCATTTACAGATAATTACATTATTTTGCTGTGCCTCGTGTATTGTGTGACGGGTATCGCCTATGCGTTTGCCATCTTCCTTGAACCTGGTCCAGCTCAACTGGTGTGTATATGAACTTCCAGCCAATGGAAGTTCATGTGTCTATCAAATTGTTTATCATCTTTTTTTCCTTTTACTTATGGGCAACTGTCTTTTGCAGTGGTCTGTACTCCTTCCTGTTGTTTTGACTCTTATAGCAACTCAACAAAACAGAAGTGGAGTTATGAAGACTGTGGCGTCCTTATGCTACACGAAGTGGGCTTTGGAAGCATTTGTGATCACAAATGCTGAAAGGTTTGTCTTGCCCGTCCTTTCTCCAAATTGAATGGTGGCTTTGACACTTACATGCCAACATGGGTACTTGGATTCATGCATGCAATTTTAGCAATAGGAGCCAGAAGCTGCAAAAGTTAATTATGTTTGTAAATGTTTACATAGATTTCCCTAATCTAAGTTCTGCCTCTTTGGGGGAGGGAGTGGCATTCCGACCAACCTTGGAAGGGATCAATTTTAGGAGGATTAGTGAAGGTAGAGCACAATGGTTGGAGAGGAGTTCACGGTGGAAGAGGTTTTGGCGGCACTCAATAGTATTGAGAGGGACAAAGCCCCGGGCCCACACGACTTTAACCTTTAGATTCATTAAAACATGCTGGGACACGGTTGGCACGGATTCCCTCCAAGTCTTTCGGGAATTTCATAACGATGGAGTGATTAATAAGAGGTTGGAGAACTCCTTTATCACCTTCATGCCAAAAAGAGAAGGACAATCTGAATTGTCACACTTTAGACCTATTAGCCTCATTTGGTGTGTATACAAGTTATTGGCTAAGGTCCTAGCTGAAAGACTGAAGGAAGTCACCCCTGAGATAGTGAATCACAAGGGACTTTCGTAGAGGACCGTCAAATATTGGAAAGGAAATCGGAGATTCTGCTCAAAATAGATATGGAGAAAGCATATGATTTCGTGGACTGGGCTTTTGTAGGCTACTTGTTTGATAGGATGGGTTTGGCCCCAGATGAAGAAGGTGGATGAAAGCCTGTGTAACGACCCGACCCACATACAGGGCTTAGGGCTCAACTCAACAAGAAATTGTCCGCTCTGGGCCTCGCACATAGCTAGCCCGCACGGTTTTGTCTTTAGGCCCGGGCCCACCTGGCCCGGCTCAAAACGCGTCTTGCTAGTTAAGTGGGATTGGCCTCTTATACACCCTCACCTCTCTCCCTTCCTAACCGATGTGGGACTCCCCACATCGGCTGGGAAAGGGTTTCACAGCCTGCATTGAGGGAACCTCCTACTCAGTTCTTGTCAATGGCTCTCCAACCCCCACCAATAGCAGCAACCAGAGGCCTAAGACAAGGAGACCCACTGTCACCCTTCAGTTTCACATTAGTAGGAGAAGCCCTGAATAAATTGGTGGAAAAGGCCAAGGAGATAGACATCATTAAAGGCTTCAAAGTGTCTAGGCAAGGTCCAACAATTACGCATCTCCAATTTGCAGACAACACATTGTTTTTCTGCGAACCAAATAGGAATGAGATTTTAGTCTTTAAGGCGGTTCTTAAATGCTTTGAATTGGTGTCAGGGCTGAGAGTGGACCTTGGAAAAAGTACCCTTATTGGTGTGGGTCTGGAGGAATCTTGAGAACTATGGAAGAAGAAATAGGGTGCACAATGGGGAAACTACATTTTACATATCTTGGCCTACCAGTTGGTGGGAACCCAAGATCAAAGAAATTCTAGGCCCCAGTGGTGGAACGGATTGAAAAAGACTTGAATGGATGACGGAAATCATATTTGTCAATCGGAGGTAGGCTCACCCTCATTAGGGCGGTTTTGTCCAACCTCCCCACTTACTACTTGTCCATTTTCCAAATACTCGAAGGGGTAAAGGACTAGATGGAAGGATTGTTCAAGAGATTTATGTGGGGGGGACAAAGTGGACAGAAGAAGGGTACATTTGGTTAGTTGGTCGGAAGTGGCGAAACCGAAAGATAGAGGAGGTTTAGGCATAGTACTGCTAGACATTAAAAATCAGGCTCTATTATGCAAATGGTATTGGAGATTCGGGAGAGAGAAAGAGGCTCTTTGGGCAAGGGTGTTAGCAGCCAGATACAGGTATCAAGATGCCGGTGGATGGAAATGGCGAAACCGAAAGATAAGGAGGTTTAGGCATAATACTGCTAGACATTAAAAATCAGGCTCTATTATGCAAATGGTACTGGAGATTCGGGAGAGAGAAAGAGGCTCTTTGGGCAAGGGTGTTAGCAGCCATATACAGGTATCAAGATGCCGGTGGATGGAAATTGGGGGACAAGGTGGAAAGGTAGGCTCGCCGATAGTAAAAGCATGGTGGGCATGGGCAAAGGGGGTAGTCAACGGGGGCGTGTCTTTCAGGACAACGTTAGACTGATGGTGGGAAAAGGGAATAGAACTCGATTTTGGCTGGATTTATGGATGGGGGATAGGTGCTTGAAAGACATTTATCCTAGACTTTATAGGATAGCGAGGGATATACAAGTCCTCGTCAAGGACTGCTTATAGGCGGACACATAACACGATCTCCTGGCAATTGGATTTTGGCAGAAATTTGAGGGTTTTAGAAGAAGAGAGTTTTGATGAATTGAATCAAAGGCTGGAAGAATTCCCATTAGCAGTTGAATAAGAAGACGATTCGCTTTGGGTAGGAGAATCCTTGGGCGTGTTCTCCTTGAAGGCGCTGATACACTTAGCCCTGTACCAAAATAACGAGGAAAAGCCTACCGCTGGACTTAGCCTAGATGAGCCTTGCCCCCCCCCAAGAGTACCAATCTTTGTGTGGTGCTGTTTTGAAAGGTAAAGTGTTGACAAGGGCAACACTTAGCAGAAGGGGGTTACTTGGTGTTATGACCAGACCCGGAGTAGCGGGTCAGTAGCGGTGGGTAAAATTAATTTAGAAAATTATTATGGTTTAAATTGATTTGTCAGTTTAATTTGATAAATTTATTTGGGGAAAACACAATTGAATTTAGGGATTGAATAATAGACTCCGATTACACATACTTTCTCAATGAGAATTTACAAATTTAACCCCTTTCAATTAAAATTAAGCAAATGGAAAATAAGTTGTCAACTTAGACTTTTAAATTCCCCTTAGTTAGAATTTCAACTAGAAATGTTCTATAAAGAATTTAAAATCAATAAATAAGTTCCAATTTTAAGTATCATGAATTTAATCGATGATTGACAAATTAATAAAGAAAAATTTATTAAAATCAATAAATTAAAGGGACCCACCTTCGTTGGTCGAATTTAATATAGAAATTAGTCTCATAAGATGCCTTCATATTAAGATAATCTAGTAGGGTGTATTTTTAAAATACACTTATGTTAATAAGTATTACCCAAAATCGTGTGGGCCCTTAAGACCCACACCTCTTTTTATATTTCCACAAGTTTCTCCTTATTTTCCCAAATCCCTAAACTCCCGATGGAAAGAACCCAAAACCACCGTACCTCAAGGTTTCCAAAAAAAAAAAAGATCAACCACTTTCCCTTATTCCTTCTTCAAAAACGGCAACCCTTATTCCTTCCTTGTCGATGGAAATTGCCCAAATCCGAATCCCTCTCAAACTAGCCAGCCAACCTTGATTTTCTATAAACCTGTGAGATGACAGTCGGACTTCTTCCCTGATTTCGATCTCTTGCAAGTAGCAGCAGTATCCGAGTTCCTAGCTTCATCGATATCTCTCTCCCTCTGGCAATAAGTAGCAAAGATCAGTCCCTTATAGAAGCCTCTGCCGCTGCCTACCAGCAACTACTTCGAGTTTCATCTGCTTCCGGTGAGTTCCTTTTGAATTTCTCTTTCCTTCATTAGTTCCTTCTCTTTTCCTGTCGCCCTTTCTTCTTCCCTTGGCTGCCTTTTTACTGCAAGCAGCCCTTGTTGCCCAAGCCGAACCTGTCTGTAAGTTTCTTCAGGCTACTCTTGATTTCAAACTGTACAAATTAGTTTTATCCTTGACTTTTATTTGCCTAAAATAATTGTTGGTTTTGCCCTTTCTCTAAAAAGTTTGGTTAGGACCTAATCTATCCCAAACTCTTTACCCATAAAATCTGTCCTAAACTCTATAACCATATGTTATTACTTACTGTATTTCTTCTTATATTTACAAAATCCTTTGACTCTTTTCATAAGGTTTACAACATTACTTGGTTAAAAATTTCAAAGCTTAACTAGGCACTTTTAATTAACCCCTTTTTATTTTCAGGCGAAGTATATTGCATAAGATTTTTTATTAATTTCTTACTCCATTATTTCAGTAATCTATGTTGTTACAAATCTCTAAAGTGTACACATAAGCATTACATTTTATAAATACAGTCTTCTTATAAGCCTTATACCCAATTCTTGTATATTTTTGTGGGTAAAACTTTATATGATCTATGGGTGACTGATTTTGTAAAATGTGAGAAGGCATTTTGTTGATGAGATAACAAGCAGTTAACACTGCTTCTAGCCAATAGGAGGATGGGACATGCATGGTAAAAAGAAGAGACCTGATCACCTTAAGAAGGTGACGATTCTTTCGTTCAGCTACACCATTCTGTTGAGGTGTAGAAGGACAAGAGAAGTGAGAATCGATGCCATGTTGTTGCAAAAAATTAAGAAAGGAGTATGACAAATATTCTCCTCCGTTATCACTCCTTAGAACTTGAATTTTACACCCAAATTGATTGTGAACCCAGTGGTAAAATTTTTGGACGTGATTAAAAACCTCAGATTTTTGTTTCATCAAATATGTCTATGTCATGCGAGAGAAGTCATCAATAAAGGTAACAAAATAATGAAAACCAGTAGCGAGAAACAGTTAGAGATTTCCAAACATCAGAATGAACAAGTGAAAATAAGGTAGATGAACTTTTATTCATAGATGGGGGAAAATGATTTCTAACGTGCTTGCCATATTGGCAATGTTCACATTCAAAATGAGTAAAAGATAAACTAGGAACAAGCTGTTTAAGAATAGAGTCAGCAGGATGTCCTAAACGACAATGCCACAGCCACACATCTGAAGAAGAAGAGGTAGAACAAGCTTCGGAATGGCCATGACGAGAGTCAAGAAGATAGAGATCACCTGCTTCACATCCATCACCCAACACCTACTTCGTAATCAAATCCTGGAAAACAAGGTGAGGGAAAAAAGGTGACTAAACAATTCAAATGTTTAGTCAAGGCACTAACAGATAACAAATTGCGGGAGAAATGTGGAACATGCAAAACAGAGGGAAGTTCAAATTTGGAGAAATTGGAACCGTCCCTTTTTCCAACAATATCAGTGTATGTGCCATTGGTTAATTTGACTTGTTTACAAGAAATAGGAGAAATGGAAGAGAAGTGGGTGGACATACTAGCCATATGGTCAGTAGCACCAGAATCGACAATCCATGAATGATGAGAGGCATGATGGGCAGATGATTCAGTACTTGGGGTAGAGGAGACAACATGGAAACCTCAGAGGAGTGAAGGCGCTCCAGTCGTTGCAGTATGAAATTAAGATCCTGTTGAGTCACAGGGGCGCTATCACAAGCCACATCAGACGAAGGAGGAGCAACATGGGCAACAGAGAGATTGGCATGCTTAGGTTGCCCATGTAGCTTGTAAGAGGAATCAATGGTGTGGTTATTCATCTTGCAATAGGTGCAGAACCGAGTCCCCTTCTTCCTTGAGCCTCTGGTGTTTTTTAGAGTATCAAAAGAAGGATCCTTGCCATAGGAAGTTGGAGGCCCATGATTTGAAGGAGCAGATGGATGGGTGGTGACCAGGGCAGAGCGTCCAGCCAGCATAGGAGTCATAACAAGACGATGCCGATCATCACAAAGTAAGGCAGAATAGACGTCATTTAGAGAAGGGAGAGGTCATTGCCCAAGAAGTTGGGCCCGTGTAGGCTCAAACTCAGAGTTAAGGCCAGCTAAGAACACAAATATCCGTTGTTGTTGGACATACTTGTGAAAGTTCAGAGTGTTTTTAGGATCTTTAAATGTAAGTGATTGAAGTTGATCCAACTCCAACCAATAGGACTGCATAGCCGAATAGTACTTGATGAGGGACAACGGAGAGTGGTAGCGGGTCTGAGATAATTCATACATACAAGCAAAGTTATCCCCATCAGAGTACAAAATCTTCACAATGTCCCAGACAGCTTTAGCATTTGGAAGAGTATAAACGAGACGCCATACATGAGCTTCCATAAAGTGAAGAAGCCAAACCTAGACCAAGGAGTTATTGGATGTCCAGGTGGGGAATGTAGCATCAGTCTTAGCCGTTTGAGGGGTAGTACCATCAATATAGGAAGAAAATTGTTGTGCAGTTGCCGAATGATGATAGGGAAAAATAATGTCCAGAAAAGATAATACTGTAGATCAGAATCCTAACCTGGCTCTGATGCCATGTAGAATTTTAATAAGAAAAGAAAATAAGAAGATATGGAGAAATTATTCTTTGAATTGTATTGAGATATTTTCCTCTTAGAGGATACAATGTTTATATAGAGAAGAGATACAATTACGGAACCAAAAAAGAAAATACACCTAGGTATCTAATCAATTACAATCAGTTGCAAATCTACTGTGTTGACTTTCATGTACACTGTATCTAGACATATATGTGGGTCTCATTCTGGATGAATGGGTCCCACAACAGAAAGGCTCACTAACCTTTGTTGATTTTCCGTAAAATAATTTGGAATTTCTTTCCTTCCATAGGCTCCACATGACCACAGTCGGATTCATGCTCCAAGTTGCTTTCAGCCTAGCTGTAAGTCTTGATAGGAACCACCATCCTACTGAACCAACGCAGGTTCTGTCAAAGACCCATGAGACATTTTAATTCGATCATTCCTTCTTGTCTATTCTGGTTAGTGAAGCCATCATCTTTTTCACCCACTAGGAAACATACATGGCCTGCACAATAAGATTTTGTACATTCTTGGACTCAGTTCTTCCTTGAGAACCATGGATATCCACAACATTTCGAAGACAAAATGACAAGTTTGAAAAAGAAAATTATCACAGTCCAAAACTAAGTTCGAACTTAAAACTAATTTATGGAGCATGAAATTCATAAGGTAATAATTTGATTCCAAGTCTTCCATGTGTTACAATGCAGGTACCCTGGTGTGTGGTTGATAACGCGTTGTGGTTCGCTTATGAGAAGTGGTTACAATCTCCATAACTGGGGCCTTTGTATATTCATTCTCATCGCCTATGGTGTTGCTTTTCGTGTAATTGCCTTCTTTTGTATGGTGGCTTTCCACAAAAAATGAATTCAAAGTATCATCTCTTCATTTTTTATTTTCAGTCTCCTTACCATTTTCATGTACAGAGAAGAGAAAGTAGTTGCGATATGCTTGTATCATAGCAGCAATCCTCAATTTGGAAATTTCCACATTCAGGAAAATTATCAGTATCACCCAATCAATGTTTATCAACATAGTTGCAGATCAGACCTTGTCATTATCAGAGTACTTACATGATTGTTCCAAGTACAATTTGCCTCACTGTATTGACTGATATCCGTAATAATTTCAGGGTGTTCAGATGTACAATTTATTAATTTCTTCATAAATGTTAAAGTTTACATTCTATTTAATTTAATTTAATAAACTTTTATTCTTTAAGTTGTTTGATTTAAAATATTTTCTTAGAGGTGTGTAGCTTGTCTCGTCCTTTCATTTTTATTGTTCATTTACATTTAAGCTCATTAGTATAATAATTTATTTTCTTCAACAATAGTGATGTTTCATAGTTATGAATGTTTACCTATTCTTTCCTTTACATTTTTCAATGCTTATGTTTTTCATGTTCTTGTGTAATATATTACTCTCTCTCTCTAATTTAGTTGTCTGATATGCCATTTTGAATTCTCTCTATTTGTCTATCTATCTGCTCCTAGAGAGAAGTTTATAAGCCTTTTGAGAGCCCTTCTTAATTTTTTAAAATGGAACAACTAAAATGGGATGGAAGGAGTATTTTATTTGTCTCCCCTTGTGTATATCTAATGAGCTACAAAATTTTCTTTTGCCCAAATGAGTTCCACCCATGCTGCATTAACACCTCCTTTCCCTTCCCTTCTCACACACATCTACGTTCGTGTAAATCAGATGCCTACCAAATTTGAATATGTTTCTAATTGAGTTACCATTGGCTTGAAATTTGCCTCAAAATGACACCAATTTCACTCTTAACTTTTATACCGAAAATTATAAGTTCTAAACTTTAATGGCTATATTTTTTACTCTACATCCTATAAAATACCTTTGATCTAGGGTTACAAATCTCGGCCAATACGAATCTCAGATTTTAGCGGGCGAAATCTCGCTGATACACATTAATACATACTGTTGAGATTTGTTGGAAAAAAATTAGGAAAAAGATATCGGTCGAGACGCCAATATCTCAGTATCAACGATTTTTTGACCCTACTTTGATCTAAACCTACTCTCATGTAACAGGGTCCACCCATATGAGCCCATAGTGTCCATTGTAGTACTCTCATGTAACAGGGTCCACCCATATGAGCCCATAGTGTCCCTTGTACACTACAATGCATGTGGAATGTTGCTCAATTGAAACATGAGGTATGGGTAATGATCTAGAGAGACAAGTCTTTTTCTTTTTTTAATGGAGATTTCACTTTTCTATGAAGCCTATTTGGACGCGTGCCAAGCATTAAGAGTGGATGTAAGGAAATATTATTAGGTACATTGAAAGTGAACAATATGTTCAACTCCATCTTATCTAGAGGTCGAGATATCAGTCAATATGATACGTATCGGCCAATCGCCAATATTAATACGTGTTTTAAAAAAAAAAAAGAATGAAGAGAAATATTAGCCAATAATGAGATATCGGTCGATATATCGTATCGATCGATACCGAATTTTAAACCCCTGATCTTATCATTATGAAAATAAGAGTTCAGATTTAATTTAACACCAATTCCCACGAGACAAGGTGCGTGTGAACAGTTTGGATTAATCAGTATTTAGGCGAGACCTCTAGAGTTCTTTTGCAGATATCTATGTGGGGCTCTCCAATGACCAATCCGAACTCTTCACACTTACTCACCGTGTGAATTGGTGTAGATTTCAAATTGGCTCTTATCACCTTTTTAACATTAGTTGAATTTTAAAGGCAAAAATTTATTTTCTATGGTATATAATATCATAAAATTTTGAACTACTATATTTTTTGCCATGACCATAGAATGGGTTGAACTTTTATCGGCTCTTAATTTGCCTCATGATCTTTTTATACATCTAATCTTTCATGAATAACATGCATCTAGGTATGCTCCATGATTTTTGAAAAATAAAATAAAATGTCTATTTTACTAAATAGAGATTAATCTCTCACATCTTTACTTGTATTCTCGTAACATGACTATAAAAGGTGTTTAATTAGGAGGACCAAACTCCAAAACCCTTTGCATGTCCATCAAATGAATATTTAGTGTTAACTTATTAAATGATTAACCCATGTTTGTTTAGTGAGATGAGTCCCTTACAAAGGTCTTCAATTGAGTATGAGTGTCACCTAAACAAAATTATCTCATTTTAAAGCACTTTGCATTTTTTATGACCTCAAATTTATTTTTATTCATTACACTTTTGCATCTTTTGTAGGCCTAAATTTTCCCTATATGATTGGTCCTTTCAATAGATTTTTTTCATCCAAATCATAGAAGTCATGTTTTTAGGTTTTCTATGTATTAATTTTATTTAAATTAGTTTTAAATCCTAACAATTTGCATCTTACTTGAGGTACACTTTCCCTTCATTAGATGGCCTATTGCAAATCTTAATATAAATATGAACTCAAAAAAAAAACTATCCAATCTTAAAAACTATGTTTTTTCAAACTTTACTTTTGCTTACAAACTTTTGCTTTTTTTTTAATTAGAAATTACAAGATGGTCAATATTAACACTTTGGATGAAACTCATTTTGATACAATGTTAGTTTCTAGATATGCAATATAAACTATAATTAGAATATACATGTATATAAATTTTTAAAAAAAGTCATGTTCAGGTTTATAAATTTTATGCTTACATGTTTTAGTATAGAATTTAACTTTCATATACTATTCAATTTAATAAAAGATATAATCTCTCTTGATGCTATTATCAAAACAACGTGTGTTTCCACAAACCTATATGCACAATTTCATGAAATCGATACTTCTTTAATTATAAGGCCCACTTCGTTGCATGCTAGTCACTAGGTTATATATGTATAAAAAGGTCATTAGGTACTCATCTTATCATCTCCCTACTTTATATATATTAAAAAGATAGCATTAAGTGACCGTCAAATCGATCTTCGTCATGGTTAAAAGTTAAAATAACACATTCAGAGAATTAAAAATATAAAAAAAATGTGTAAATAATATTTAAAGATAGAAATAAAATTTTAAGATTAGATCCGTGAGTTTGATTGACTTGTCACACTTTTATCATGACAATAGTTTAAAAATAAGTAAACTTTGTATAAAAATAACAAAAATAGAAAAAGGATTTATACTTGAAAATAAAGAAAATTGATGCAAAATATAGATAAAAATAAAATAAAAGTAGAGATTTTGGGTTAGACTTGAAAAGTTGGATTTATATCACTTTTGTCATGCTAAGAATTTAAAAATAAAATCAATATAAAAATAGTTAAAAGTAGGAAAGTATTTTAAGTTGGACTCACTGAGTTGTTGAAAGGATTTAGCAGTTCTAAACCTAAAAGTAAGAAAATTTAGTGAAAAGAGAGCCTAAATAAAAAGAAGAATAATTATTTCGTAAATAGATACTATGAGTTGCGGGTTCAAGCTCTCATGGCCTAACCTTGGTGTGCCATAGAGGCAGTGAGTTCACCCGTAGGGGGTTTAGCTAGGTATCACGCAGTTTCCTACACGTAAATTCAAAAAAAAAAAAAAATTATATAAAAATAGTTGAAAATACAAAAAGATTTTAAGATTGAAATTTCTGAGTTGGAAGATTAGAGTCATTCTTGTTGTGTCAGCATGTAAAAAATAGAGAAAAAAGGATAACGAGAAAATAGATAAGTTTTATGAATCAATTTGTGAATTTGAAGGTTGTGAAACAGTTGCAATTTTTGTTTGATGTCTTCTATATGACTACCATATGTAAATTTTGCGTACTTTTAAAGAAAGAAAAGAAAAAAATGAAAATCAAGTAATTGCGTTATCCAAGAAAAGAAAAAATGAAAATCTACCAGACTTTAATATATTATGTATTTCACAGTGATGTTGAAAAGATTTAATTGATTAATATACGATTAGACTCTTCAATAGATATTTGTTCACTCATTAATATTTTTTGTTAAAAATAAATTAATAGATTCCGATGCAGACATCAATTTAAACACCTTATTAAAATTAAATTCCTGAAGAACATGAGCCGAAAATTATAAGACAATACTGAAATTGGTCAAATTTGTGTAAGATTTTTAGGCTATCAAAATGGGGTCCAAAATGGGTTACTTTCGGGCCATTATTGACCCAAGGGCCGGTGTAATGGGTCAAGCCTTCAACCCAAGAATTTAGCTCAATTCAGTGCAAGGAATGAGTCCATTTACTGACTACAAGGGAGATCTGCGAGAGAGCACGATCCGGGCATCAAGTCCGACTCAAGCATGAGTGAAGATGGATAGGCCCAACTGGACCAAGCTGGCGAGTTGGCCCTTCAGATCTATCACCGGATTGACGGAGGGAAGTGAAGCCCACAAACTCGACTCACTAAGGCCCACTTTCATCAACATGGGCTCCAAGTTCACTTGGACATGTTTTGGACCTTCACAGCCCATGGACTCAAATTCAGATGCAACCCACATAACAGATCTCTAATTGCCAAGTCAATTGCTGACTCAATGTCAGATAGACCCCACCCAAAGTGCCTAGTCATCAGTGGGACCGCCCACGAGTGGATCCCACACGGTGTAAACAATCCAATCTAGAAGCCCTTCCTCTCTTGCTTCTCTCTTATCGTCACAATATATGCTGTTTCAAACAGCAATCTGCGAGGCGAAAAACCAGTCTGGGTTCAACGCTTCGGAGGACCAAACAGAGAGCAAGAATTAAGGAAGAGATAAGAGAGAGAAGAAGAAGATAGGAAAAGATAAAGTGGACTCTACTGGAGAAAACCCATCACAAGCATGGATGGCTGACTGAAAAAAGGAGGTTGTTTACATAAAATCATGGAATGAAATAAAGAAGGGTAAATCAAATGAAAGATAAGAACAAATAATTGGAACCCATCCATTCACCCACCTGTAAGTGGCTCAAACAAATGGGACTGAAGAAAGATGGCTAATAAAGGAATTGAGAGAAACCGCCAAGGCCCAGTTTCAAAGAACAGATAGGGACGAAAGTGGCACTTATCTTTTTTTATTTATTTAAATTTAAATTCTTACTTTCCTTAGGTTAGAAATAAGGCTGTAAACGGCAGTGTTAGCCGAGTATTGAAGGGGGACTTTGATTATTAATTTTATGGAAGTTTGAAGCTTCTTTTTTCTCTCCATTTTGGTGAGTTATTTCTTTAGGATTTAATTTGTGTGTGTGTTTCTTATTTTAATTAAGATATTAATTAATTTGCATGGTGAATGCTTGATTCATGTCTTGCAATTATTTTAATTACTTAATTATTATTGAACTTCACATCCAAATTAAAGTCATAGGAGTTCTTTGAGTTTTTGCACGCGTCCGAGTCGGATTAAAGTCTAAGGTGTATCCACTTATACACACTTAGCTTTGTAACCCGCATTCGCGTTTAAGCTCGGGAACGCCTATCTTGGGTTTCTATTATTGAAATATGTGGTTTGGCCTAAAAACTCGAGTCTAAAACATCAAAGTGCAGCTTTGACTGCATCATTTGGTCATCAGAGCCAGATTCCTACACCGAGCTGTCGGGTACAGACCATTTTTGTTTCTATTGAAGCACTCTATATTTCTGTTAGACATGATCTTCCACAATGCCAAGGGCTAGAAAGATTCCTATAGCCATGGCAGAAACACCGGAAACTCTCCATATTGCAGAGTTGACCTGCCAGATGGAAGACTTGACTCGCCAGATGGACATGTTGACCCACCGCAATACAGAGATGCCCTAAAGGCATGATGACATTCACGCAGAAAATGCTAGACTGCGAGCAAGACGAGGTAGAAGATCCACAAATGGCTCCCACCAAGGAAGCAACAGCTCTGAATCTTTGTCAACAAAGGAAGACATACAAAATCTGTTTGCAGGACGACGCAAAGAAAAATGTCACTATGGGAAAGACGATAGAACCTTTAGAATTCGACTTGACATTCCCGAATTCTCTGGAGGTATGTATGGTGATGGATTTGTTGATTGGTTAGAAAATGTGGAAAACATTTTTGAATTCAGGAATATCGGCAGAGAAGAGACAAGAATAAGATTCATTCTTGGAAAAAATTAAAATCCATGATGGAGAAGGTATTTTTGCCTAACAACTATGGAGAAAACCTATTCGACAGGTTGTAAATGTTGAGGCAAGAAGATAAATCGGTAGCTGAATATGCCGAGGAGTTCCACCTTCTACTCGCACACAATAATCTATCGAAAACAGAGTTTTAGACCGTGAGGAGATTCAAAAATGGACTTAGGCCTTCCTATGAATACACAATGGCACCATTCAACTTCTTGGACTTAGCAGATGCTGTAATGACCCGACCCGAAGTGACGGGTCAGTAGTGGCGGGTAAAATTAATTTTTTAGTCAAAATTGATTTATTAGTTAATTTGATAAATTTATTTGGGGTAAACACAATTTAATTTAGAGATTGAATAATAGACCCCTATTTTACACATTTTTCCCTCAATAAGAGTTTACAAATTTACCCCCTTCAAATTAAAATTAAGGGAATGGAAAATAAATTATCAATTTAGACTTTCAAATTCCCCTAAGTTAGAATTTCAATTGGAAATATTTTATTTAAAATTTCAAAATCAAGAAATAAATTCCAATTTTTAAGTTTCTAGAATTTAAATGATGATTGACAAAATTAATAAAGGACAATTTCTAAAAAATTAATAATTTGAAGGGACCCATCATCTATAATTGAACTAACCATAGGAGTGAATTTTATAAATATTTTATTAAGGATTTAAAATCAATAAATGAGTTCCAAATTTTATTAATCTAAGAATCTAAATTATAGTATGACCAATTAATAGAAATGGGAAACCCGACCCTAAACCAACTAATTGGGTAAGTCGCGTGGGTCCATAAGACCCACGCCTTCTTCCCGTTGAGTTTCCGTATCCCATACACGGATGGGTTTTCTTTTTCAGCCAGACCCTCATCCTTTCCCTCTTATTTCGACGAATCCCTAAAAGTCCCGATTGAAAAAGAACTGCAAGATCCCTCTTTCCCTTCCGTCTCCTTCGGTGGTTCCCAAAAAAATCCTCTCCTTCCTTTCCTTTCTTCAATGGGACTCAAATCCCTTTCCTCTTTCTTTTTCCCTTCCGATTTTCCCTCCCGAAATTGGGGCAGCCGACTAAAACAGCCATTAAAAGCCCAAGCGGAAGGGGGGAAAGCGGCGATTTGGGCGATCACTTGCACTGCATCTCTCTCTCTCTCGGTATCTTCCTCACTTCCGATCTCTTGATCGTTTCAGCCTTCTCCATCGTTGAGCCAAGCAGAGGTAAGTAGTTTCCGTTTCCTTTTCTTTTCTATTTATTGTTATTACATTAGAAATCCTCTTTGTTGTCACCAACAGGCTTCTCAGATGAAGCCAGTTATGCAACCCGCCAGCGTCCCTTGCTGCCCGAAGTCCCACCTTTCCCTAGTTTCAGATTTGAACTACCCCGTGACCAACCCAGCCTGTTTCTCACATCTGGCTCCCAATCCAGATTCCTAGACCTGTAGGAAAACCACTGTCCTTGTGCAGAATACTTCCCTATTTTGGGTAATTTAAGGTATGCCCATTATATTCAATTAAGTGAAGCTATTGTTTGTAATAATCACCTCAGTACACAGTGTTTCCCTTTTTTTTTCGTGTCTTATATTGTGTATCACCTTATCCGATTTTACGTTTTGGAACTGCAATTTGTTTACTTATTGGTATTAAATCAGTTTTGGGATTTCAAATTTATTTCAAGAAATAAACCTGAAAAACCCTTTTCCCTGATTGAATTCATAGCAGAAACTTGGAAAGTTCCCATCCATTTATTTAACCTTTGTTTGATTATAACACCAAATAAACCCAGCTGTTTTCTTTCCAACCGAACACAATATAGAAGTAAGTTTCATTCAGTTCTTTTTTATACTTTTGGTTTCCAATACTTGACTGTTTTCATTGTTTATATGGTTTATCATTACCCTTGGATCTTTATTGCTTATGATTTTCATTAATTTTGTTAAGGGATTTAAAGTAATTGATGCCCAAGTCATGTTCATAGATCTATTCTTTTTCAGCCAACGATGACATGGTCTAAGCACCAATTGATTATGGAAGGATAAATATGTAAACATGTTCAAGGACTGCTCTTTTTGTGTTCAACCCATATTTCACAAATCTAAGATTTGAACCCACCGTGCCAACTGTTTTTTTTATTGTGCTTTAGTGATTTTAGTTTACTGTTCACGTTATGAGAGTAAAACAGTAAATATATTTTCTTCATTGAGTCAAGTTTTATATGTAGTCTAATTCACAAGGGTATTCTATGACTCAAATTGGCAATGACTAGTTTTCCTTTGCTATTTACGCTGATTCAGAATTTAATTACTTATTATGTTACTATGAAAATATGTGATTTGAATTTGAACAAATTTCCTTTATATCAGTTTTGTTTTATTTTACTACATTATTATATAATGTAGGATTTTGAAATTTCCAGTAGACGTCATTTTAGTTTATTTTCTCACCTAGTGTCCAAAGTATTTCTACAAGGCCTCTTGTTGTGTTGCCAACCCATGTCCAAATTTTATCCCCTCTTCATTCAGTTTTACATATTTCTTTTCTTTTCCCAATACAGTAGCATCCTGTTACGGTTATTTAAATTATAAAGATAAATATAAATTCGTTGGTTTATGACTCTATTCAAACTGGTTTTGAGAAAAGAAAGCAAACCATGGTGTGGAAAATTATTATTATTATTTTATCATTAACGGTAATAGTGTTATTATTCTATTTTATAAGGTTTAAAGGTATGATTCAATAACTAGACCTTAAGTTTTCAGTTGGGCATTCCCTAAACTCCAACCTTTTCATATGGGGCACTTTCTATTTAGTCAAACTACTAAATAGTTTATTGTAACTATTGCTATTTTTACTTATTCTATTTCAAGTAAAATTATTTAGTAACTAAAAAGGGCAGTTACTTATTGTTTAGGGAAGATTTCCATTGTCTTGTTAGCACCAAGTTGGCTTAAGCATGGCTCGTCCATGCAGTGTATGAACTCAACATTTACCCTTAACCATAGACCTTTAAATAACCCATGGACTAAAGTTGAGGCAGCAACATACTTCACCTTAATGTAAATTGCCGAAGAAAATAAACAATCCTCATTTTAATAACACGTGAAATCTTTAAATCGTATTCGCAGCAAACTTTGGTTCTCAAGGTTGATATCTCTTGGAAAGCGTTTGGGTACATCGTTTTGCACTTCACAAACTTCTAGGTGAGGGAAACAATTCACTACATACTTTGAAACATGATTCCTTATATTCTTATGTGTTTAGGCAATGGAATATGGTATTTTATTGTGTGACTAGAATATAATTGTTGGATCTAGAATAGACTGAGTGTATGTTAATAATGGTTGTAATCCGGTGCTCACTCATAGTAGTGTAAGGGAGATCTTGGCTAATCTTTCTATTGGCCGTGAGGAGACTCAGTCCGCCCGGATAATTGAATCTAACCATTAAAGTTATTGAAAGATCCAATAATTTTATATTCGTAGATTGATGATGGTTTGTATGGTATTATTGAATTTTAATCTTGATTGGGCATGTTTAAATGTTGATTTATATTATCTTGATATTATGATGCTTGGATTACTGTATGTTACAATCGAATTATATGCATGTTATGGTAAATGAGATGTTGGATATGTTACACTCTTTTTAGACTGAGATCCATGATTTTACAAGCATATTATGAATAACTGTGTATATTCATTGAGCATAGCATTCTCATATTCATAGCATTGGGTATGAGGGTGCGATCCATGATTGTCACGAAGACCACGACGGTGGTAGTGTTGTTAGCCTCACTTCATGTGGGAAGACCATTATGGTAGATGAAATGCGATATCCGTGACAAGTCATGAGGGCTGTTATTTGGTGGTAGGTTGTGTTATCCTCACTTTATGTGGGAAGGCCATTAAGGCGATGTTGTGTTATCCTCGATTCGTCGGGAAGACCACCAAATATCAGTAGATGGAATAATGGGTCGGAATATGGCATTTGGCATTGAGCATTGCATTTTGCAAAGGCATGAGCATGTAATCAATTGTTATGCTTGCTTATTTGAAATATCATTGAGAAAGTAGGAATGACATATGCTAGGATTGTGTTATTGTTTTCTTCACTGGGTATGGAGCTCATCCCTTACACTGCAGGCAATCCCTTGGACTTGGGTCTGGACGATAATCACAATTGATCTTAGAAGGCGAGGAGTCGATGAAGAATTCGTAGAAACACTTAGTGCAGAATTTATTATTTAGGTTATAAGATTGTTGTTTATTTGTTTGAGACTTTGAGAAAGTTATTTATTTGTTTTATTTTATTTGTGAAAACTTGAATAATAAGTTCAAGTATGGATTAATTTTGAGAACGCTTCAATTTGATTTTTATGGGAATGTGAGTAAATGATGCGTTTAGGAATCCTTATGTGAGTAATGTCTGTCCCTTTGAGTTATTTGGAAAGCTCGAATGAGATATTATGTCATCGAGCAGGTTGTCGGCTTGAGGAATTTTTGGTGGCTTGTCAATGTAATTATGTTTGTTTTGATTTTAGCCACATATTTTTGATGTAAGACCCGTTTAGGGCAGCAGGTGATGTAATTTTGTACAGTCAGATCATGCTCGTCCAAGTGTTGAAAGGCGGGGCGTGACAGATTGGTATCAGAGCTTGGGTTCAACCCTCTGACTGTGAGTAAGAGGTAGGGCCCAAGAGTAGAGACGAGTAGACCCTTTACACCCTAGAATGAGTGAGGGTAACAAGATTTAAGAAGGGTAGATTAAAGTCGATTGTAGTGTTATCGGAGAGATAGGGTTAGGATCGGTAAAGATATAGCACATACCCCGTTAATATTTGGAGTTGCCTGATTATTTTACTGATTAGATCTTTGTCTTGATAGGTAATGGTTGATAGAGTTTACCAACGCAGAACAAGACTTAATATTCACGACACAGGAATGGCAGGATCATCAAACCCTCCCCCTCCGCCGCCTCCTGAAATTGTGGACCCCAATAGCGTACTGAGGGTTGTACATGAGGCGATGACACTAATGCATCAGAACGCGGTGGACCAAAGAAATAATGCTATACATCACCCTTCACAGGAAACGAGGGAAATAATAGCTATTCGGGAATTCAAGCGTCAACTCCCTCTGACCTTTCGAGGGGATGAAGAACCAATAGATGCAGAACGCTGGCTGAAGCAGGTTGAGACACTGATGGGCAATATAGGTGCGAATGAAGATAACCTTCGTATCATACTAGCCACAATGCAGTTGAGTGGAGAAGCGGCGAGATGGTGGGCTGACAAGAAGGACATGAATGTGGGAGGATTGAAAACGTGGAAAGAATTCTCAGATGCTTTCCTGGCGGAATATTTCCCTACTGCAGTTCGTCGGGCCAAAGTACGGGAATTTTTGAACTTGGTGCAAGGCAACAACTCAGTGACGGTATACGCCCAAAAGTTTAAAGAGCTAGTGCGATATGCCACAGATATAGTGACAAACGAAGATGCAAAGGCCCGCAGATTTGAGGAAGGACTAAATCATGTCATAAAATACCTGCTAGTGAGCCTGGAACTTCCAACCTTTGCTGAAGTACTTCGTAGGGCCCTTGCAGTGGAGGCATCGGCAAACCATGTCTTCAAGGAACAGAATCAGATATCTTTGGGTAGCAGGAGGAATGATGATCGTAGCAACAATAAAAGGAAGAACCCAGATGCTCAGTCTAATCAGAGATCTTCTTTTAGGCCGCGACAATCTTCTGATGGACGAAATCAAGTACAGTGCTATAATTGCAAACGATGGGGACATGTGGCTAGAGAATGTCGTCAGCCTCAGAGGCAACCTTCACAGCAGAGAGGACCAGTGCAGTGTTATCATTGTAATGAAATGGGCCACATCTCCACTTATTGCCCACAGAGGACAGGAATCTCTAAGACTGCACCTAATGCTCCAGCAGGTTCCGGTGCACCAATGGCACAAAGAGGTGGTCAGCAACAAAATACAGGGCGTGGGCGCCCAGTGACTCAAGGGCATATAAATGCAATTGTTCCACCAGATGATGAGACTCCAGCAGCTACAGTGATGCAAGGTATGCTTTTATTATTCGGTGTATGGTCTAAAGTACTATTTGACTCTGGAGCTTCTCATTCTTTCATATCTAGCATGTTTGTGGGTCGAATAGACTTATGTACAGATAAGTTAGAAGAATCATTGTTTATAAAAACCCCCATAGGGAGAAGTACTGAGGTTATACGCATTTGTCGATCTTGTGTACTGGCGATTGGTGGTGTAGAATTAGAATTCGATTTGCTAGTTTTGGGTATGACTGGATTTGAAGCAATACTGGGGATGGACTGGTTAACAGCGTACGAAGTTAATATGGATTGTTCCAAGAAAAGAGTGTCGGGTTGTACATCTTCAGGAATTGTATTCACAGAGAAGTTGAGTATGACTCCAGGACCATGTTTTAAGAAGACTAGACCGTATGGTCAGTTAGCCAGTATGGGTTGGGAGAATCCAGAACCTGCGGGGTTAGAAATGCCTAGAGTTGTATGTGAGTTTCCAGATGTGTTTCCTGAGAAATTGACACAATTACCCCCACATAGAGAGGTGGAGTTTTGCATAGACTTGACTCCTGGAACGGCCCCTATTACACTCCCTCCATATAGAATGGCCCCAGCTGAGACAGAAGAGTTAAAGAAACAATTGAACGAGTTGAGCGAGGTCGGTTTTGTCCGACCAAGTACATCTCCGTGGGGCGCACCGACCTTATTTGTGAAAAAGAAAGATGGATCCATGAGACTCTGTATTGACTACAGACGGTTGAACAAGGTCACGATTAAGAACAAATATCCCATTCCTCGGATTGACGACTTGTTTGATCAGTTGAGGGGAGCAACACACTTCTCTAAGATAGACCTTCGATCTGGATACCATCAGGTAAGAGTCAGAGAGTGTGACATAGAAAAGACAGCTTTCCGCACGAAGTTTGGTCACTTTGAGTTTGTAGTTATGCCGTTTGGTGTGACAAATGCGCCTGCGACATTCATGGACTTGATGAATAGAACCTTTGGGGCATACTTAGATCATTTTGTGATAGTGTTTATTGATGACATCTTAATCTATTCAAGATCGGAAGAAGCACATGAACATCATTTAAGCGTGGTCTTACAGTTGCTAAGAGATCATCAATTATATGCTAAGTTCAGTAAGTGTGAATTCTGGCTAACAGAGGTGCAATTCTTAGGCCATGTGGTCTCAGCCAGTGGCATATCAGTGGATCCAGCTAAGGTGGAAGCAGTATTGAAATGGGAGAGACCTCGCAGTGTTTTTGAGATCCGCAGCTTCTTAGGTTTGGCAGGCTATTATAGAAGGTTTATTAAAGATTTTTCTACACTTGCGGCTCCAATGACCAAGTTGACGAGAAAAGGTGCGAAGTTTGTGTGGACTGAACAATGCGATAAAGTATTTTCGGAACTAAAGGAGAGGTTGACAACTTCACCTGTGTTAATCGTTCCAGAAAGAGGTTTAGGTTATGTCATCTATTGTGATGCTTCCCGAGATAGATTGGGGTGCGTACTGATGCAAAATAACCAAGTGGTGGCTTATGGGTCTCGACAGTTGAAAACACATGAACAGAACTATCCAACCCATGATTTGGAATTAGCGGCAGTATACTTTGCACTAAAGATATGGAGGCATTATCTTTTTGGAGAGCACTTCGAAGTATTCTCGGACCACCGCAGTCTCAAATATTTATTCACACAGAAAGATTTGAACCTGAGGCAACGTAGATGGTTAGAATATTTAAGTGATTTTAAATTTGAAATCTCATATCACCCAGGTAAAGCGAATGTGGTAGCTGATGCATAGAGTCGTAAGGTTCGAGGAGTGATCACCAACTTGATGGAGGACCGAAATCCAGAAGAGATAGGTATTATGGTATCATGTCCCACGATTATTGATAAGGTATTGGCAGCTCAGAAGACGGATGAGGTAGCAGTGAAGATTCGGAATTCCTTCTGCAGTGGTAATGTACCAAAGGGATGGATAGTAAGAACGGACGAGGGATTAACATACCAAGACAGACTCTATGTCCCACTATCGGAAAATTGCAGAAAAGAGGTACTTGAACATTTTCACAATACTCGTTTTGCAATACATCGAGGAGGTACAAAGATGTACCAAGATTTACGTAGACAGTTTTGGTGGAGAAGTATGAAGAGGGATGTTGCAAAATTTGTCGCCAGTTGCCTGACTTGTCAACAAGTGAAGGCTGAACACCAGAAACCTGCGGGGAAATTGCAGCCCTTAAGTATACCCGAGTGGAAGTGGGATAACATTACCATGGATTTCGTTACTGGGTTGCCAAGATCACAAAAGGGTAACGATGCAGTTTCGGTGGTAGTTGATAGACTGACGAAATCAGCTCACTTCATTGCTATGAAAATGACGGATCCTATGGAAAGATTGGCTAAATTATACATGGATAGGATAATCAAGTTACATGGAATACCAGCTACCATTGTATCGGACCGTGATTCAAGGTTCTTGTCTCAGTTCTGGCAGAGTCTTCAGAAACAGTTAGGTACTCAGCTTTGTTTTAGTACAGCATTCCACCCTCAGACTGATGGCCAGTCTGAGCGAACTATCCAGATTTTGGAGGACATGTTGCGTGCTTGTGTACTGGATTTAAAGGGTAGTTGGGAAGATCACTTACCCACTGTGGAGTTCGTATATAACAACAGTTATCAGTCAAGCATCAAAATGGCACCATTTGAGGCACTTTATGGCAGACCGTGCAGATCACCCCTGTGTTGGGAGGAGGCTAGTGATAAGGCCACTATAGGACCCGATTGGGTGCGGGAAACGACGGAAAAGATCAAGATAGTCCGCCAAAGGTTGCAAACAGCGCAGAGCCGTAAGAAAAGTTACGCAGACCGTAGGCGTAGACCTTTGGAGTTTGTAGTGGGAGACCATGTGTTTCTTCGTGTATCACCTCGCAGAGGCATTCAGCGGTTTGGGAGCAAGGGGAAGTTAGCTCCTCGGTTCATCGGACCATTTGAGATCTTGAGTCGTGTGGGGGAGGTGGCATACACACTTGCCCTTCCACCCAAGCTTGCTCGAGTTCACAATGTCTTCCATGTATCAATGCTTAGGAAGTATCATGCAGACCCTTCCCATGTGCTGAATTGGCAAGATTTAGACGTCAACGAGGATGCCGCATATGAAGAGAAGCCTATTAAAATTTTAGATTCAAGAGAACAAGTACTCCGCACAAAGACCATCTCCTTGGTCCAAGTGCTTTGGCAACATCATGGAGTAGAAGGCTCAACATGGGAACGGAAGGAAGCAATGCAACAGGCGTATCCAGAATTATTCGATGAGCAAGGTGTGTACGTTAGCTAAATTTCGAGGACGAAATTTCTTTAAGGGGGGTAGGATGTAATGACCCGACCCGAAGTAACGGGTCAGTAGTGGCGGGTAAAATTAATTTTTTAGTCAAAATTGATTTATTAGTTAATTTGATAAATTTATTTGGGGTAAACACAATTTAATTTAGGGATTGAATAATAGACCCCTATTTTACACATTTTTCCCTCAATAAGAGTTTACAAATTTACCCCCTTCAAATTAAAATTAAGGGAATGGAAAATAAATTATCAATTTAGACTTTCAAATTCCCCTAAGTTAGAATTTCAATTGGAAATATTTTATTTAAAATTTCAAAATCAAGAAATAAATTCCAATTTTTAAGTTTCTAGAATTTAAATGATGATTGACAAAATTAATAAAGGACAATTTCTAAAAAATTAATAATTTGAAGGGACCCATCATCTATAATTGAACTAACCATAGGAGTGAATTTTATAAATATTTTATTAAGGATTTAAAATCAATAAATGAGTTCCAAATTTTATTAATCTAAGAATCTAAATTATAGTATGACCAATTAATAGAAATGGGAAACCCGACCCTAAACCAACTAATTGGGTAAGTCGCGTGGGTCCATAAGACCCACGCCTTCTTCCCGTTGAGTTTCCGTATCCCATACACGGATGGGTTTTCTTTTTCAGCCAGACCCTCATCCTTTCCCTCTTATTTCGATGAATCCCTAAAAGTCCCGATTGAAAAAGAACTGCAAGATCCCTCTTTCCCTTCCGTCTCCTTCGGTGGTTCCCAAAAAAATCCTCTCCTTCCTTTCCTTTCTTCAATGGGACTCAAATCCCTTTCCTCTTTCTTTTTCCCTTCCGATTTTCCCTCCCGAAATTGGGGCAGCCGACTGAAACAGCCATTAAAAGCCCAAGCGGAAGGGGGGAAAGCGGCGATTTGGGCGATCACTTGCACTGCATCTCTCTCTCTCTCGGTATCTTCCTCACTTCCGATCTCTTGATCGTTTCAGCCTTCTCCATCGTTGAGCCAAGCAGGGGTAAGTAGTTTCTGTTTCCTTTTCTTTTCTATTTATTGTTATTACATTAGAAATCCTCTTTGTTGTCACCAACAGGCTTCTCAGATGAAGCCAGTTATGCAACCCGCCAGCGTCCCTTGCTGCCCGAAGTCCCACCTTTCCCTAGTTTCAGATTTGAACTACCCCGTGACCAACCCAGCCTGTTTCTCACATCTGGCTCCCAATCCAGATTCCTAGACCTGTAGGAAAACCACTGTCCTTGTGCAGAATACTTCCCTATTTTGGGTAATTTAAGGTATGCCCATTATATTCAATTAAGTGAAGCTATTGTTTGTAATAATCACCTCAGTACACAGTGTTTCCCTTTTTTTTTCGTGTCTTATATTGTGTATCACCTTATCCGATTTTACGTTTTGGAACTGCAATTTGTTTACTTATTGGTATTAAATCAGTTTTGGGATTTCAAATTTATTTCAAGAAATAAACCTGAAAAACCCTTTTCCCTGATTGAATTCATAGCAGAAACTTGGAAAGTTCCCATCCATTTATTTAACCTTTGTTTGATTATAACACCAAATAAACCCAGCTGTTTTCTTTCCAACCGAACCCAATATAGAAGTAAGTTTCATTCAGTTCTTTTTTATACTTTTGGTTTCCAATACTTGACTATTTTCATTGTTTATATGGTTTTTCATTACCCTTGGATCTTTATTGCTTATGATTTTCATTAATTTTGTTAAGGGATTTAAAGTAATTGATGCCCAAGTCATGTTCATAGATCTATTCTTTTTCAGCCAACGATGACATGGTCTAAGCACCAATTGATTATGGAAGGATAAATATGTAAACATGTTCAAGGACTGCTCTTTTTGTGTTCAACCCATATTTCACAAATCTAAGATTTGAACCCACCGTGCCAACTGTTTTTTTTATTGTGCTTTAGTGATTTTAGTTTACTGTTCACGTTATGAGAGTAAAACAGTAAATATATTTTCTTCATTGAGTCAAGTTTTATATGTAGTCTAATTCACAAGGGTATTCTATGACTCAAATTGGCAATGACTAGTTTTCCTTTGCTATTTACGCTGATTCAGAATTTAATTACTTATTATGTTACTATGAAAATATGTGATTTGAATTTGAACAAATTTCCTTTATATCAGTTTTGTTTTATTTTACTACATTATTATATAATGTAGGATTTTGAAATTTCCAGTAGAGGTCATTTTAGTTTATTTTCTCACCTAGTGTCCAAAGTATTTCTACAAGGCCTCTTGTTGTGTTGCCAACCCATGTCCAAATTTTATCCCCTCTTCATTCAGTTTTACATATTTCTTTTCTTTTCCCAATACAGTAGCATCCTGTTACGGTTATTTAAATTATAAAGATAAATATAAATTCGTTGGTTTATGACTCTATTCAAACTGGTTTTGAGAAAAGAAAGCAAACCATGGTGTGGAAAATTATTATTATTATTTTATCATTAACGGTAATAGTGTTATTATTCTATTTTATAAGGTTTAAAGGTATGATTCAATAACTAGACCTTAAGTTTTCAGTTGGGCATTCCCTAAACTCCAACCTTTTCATATGGGGCACTTTCTATTTAGTCAAACTACTAAATAGTTTATTGTAACTATTGCTATTTTTACTTATTCTATTTCAAGTAAAATTATTTAGTAACTAAAAAGGGCAGTTACTTATTGTTTAGGGAAGATTTCCATTGTCTTGTTAGCACCAAGTTGGCTTAAGCATGGCTCGTCCATGCAGTGTATGAACTCAACATTTACCCTTAACCATAGACCTTTAAATAACCCATGGACTAAAGTTGAGGCAGCAACATACTTCACCTTAATGTAAATTGCCGAAGAAAATAAACAATCCTCATTTTAATAACACGTGAAATCTTTAAATCGTATTCGCAGCAAACTTTGGTTCTCAAGGTTGATATCTCTTGGAAAGCGTTTGGGTACATCGTTTTGCACTTCACAAACTTCTAGGTGAGGGAAACAATTCACTACATACTTTGAAACATGATTCCTTATATTCTTATGTGTTTAGGCAATGGAATATGGTATTTTATTGTGTGACTAGAATATAATTGTTGGATCTAGAATAGACTGAGTGTATGTTAATAATGGTTGTAATCCGGTGCTCACTCATAGTAGTGTAAGGGAGATCTTGGCTAATCTTTCTATTGGCCGTGAGGAGACTCAGTCCGCCCGGATAATGGAATCTAACCATTAAAGTTATTGAAAGATCCAATAATTTTATATTCGTAGATTGATGATGGTTTGTATGGTATTATTGAATTTTAATCTTGATTGGGCATGTTTAAATGTTGATTTATATTATCTTGATATTATGATGCTTGGATTACTGTATGTTACAATCGAATTATATGCATGTTATGGTAAATGAGATGTTGGATATGTTACACTCTTTTTAGACTGAGATCCATGATTTTACAAGCATATTATGAATAACTGTGTATATTCATTGAGCATAGCATTCTCATATTCATAGCATTGGGTATGAGGGTGCGATCCATGATTGTCACGAAGACCACGACGGTGGTAGTGTTGTTAGCCTCACTTCATGTGGGAAGACCATTATGGTAGATGAAATGCGATATCCGTGACAAGTCATGAGGGCTGTTATTTGGTGGTAGGTTGTGTTATCCTCACTTTATGTGGGAAGGCCATTAAGGCGATGTTGTGTTATCCTCGATTCGTCGGGAAGACCACCAAATATCAGTAGATGGAATAATGGGTCGGAATATGGCATTTGGCATTGAGCATTGCATTTTGCAAAGGCATGAGCATGTAATCAATTGTTATGCTTGCTTATTTGAAATATCATTGAGAAAGTAGGAATGACATATGCTAGGATTGTGTTATTGTTTTCTTCACTGGGTATGGAGCTCATCCCTTACACTGTAGGCAATCCCTTGGACTTGGGTCTGGACGATAATCACAATTGATCTTAGAAGGCGAGGAGTCGATGAAGAATTCGTAGAAACACTTAGTGCAGAATTTATTATTTAGGTTATAAGATTGTTGTTTATTTGTTTGAGACTTTGAGAAAGTTATTTATTTGTTTTATTTTATTTGTGAAAACTTGAATAATAAGTTCAAGTATGGATTAATTTTGAGAACGCTTCAATTTGATTTTTATGGGAATGTGAGTAAATGATGCGTTTAGGAATCCTTATGTGAGTAATGTCTGTCCCTTTGAGTTATTTGGAAAGCTCGAATGAGATATTATGTCATCGAGCAGGTTGTCGGCTTGAAGAATTTTTGGTGGCTTGTCAATGTAATTATGTTTGTTTTGATTTTAGCCACATATTTTTGATGTAAGACCCGTTTAGGGCAGCAGGTAATGTAATTTTGTACAGTCAGATCATGCTCGTCCAAGTGTTGAAAGGCGGGGCGTGACAGATGCATTCCAGAAGGTAGTCCAATTCGAGCAAATTCAAAATTGGATAACTAAATCTCAATAATTGCCCAAACATAATTTATCTAAAAAAGGTACTATTGACCGCAGTGCTTCCAGTTCTAAGCCACCACCAAAGGCAGAGGAAAATTTGTCAGTGTCGGATACTAAAAGAAAAAGAAAGGTTCGATGCTTCAAGTGCAATGAAGAGGGACACATCTCAACCGAGTGTCCACAAAGAAATGTGCACTTGGTGGAAGGAGAAGAAAATCAAGAACCACATTTTGACACTGGATCTGACTTGGATGAGGATGAGGTCATATTTGGGGACTCCGACGAAGCACTCATGATCAGGCGGACACTAATGGCCAATCAAGAGGAAGACGATTGGCTTCAGTCAAACATTTTTCGAACAAAGTGCATGGTCAACAAGAAGGTTTGTAACATGATCATTGATGGAGGTAGTTGTACCAATGTGGTGTCAAAACGCGCAGTGGAAAGACTCAAGCTAAGAACAGAGAAG
The DNA here is from genome assembly GCA_013350335.1 of Chimonanthus salicifolius. NCBI lineage: Eukaryota > Viridiplantae > Streptophyta > Magnoliopsida > Laurales > Calycanthaceae > Chimonanthus > Chimonanthus salicifolius. The sequence goes on along the minus strand of CM023537.1, from coordinate 44,630,297 downwards.
TTGCCCAAACCATACAAGGTATCTTGGTTTAAAAAAGGTAATGAAGTCTTGGTAAATAAGCAATGTTTGGTTTCCCTCTCAATTGGAAATAAATATTTTGATGATATTTGGTGCGATGTAATGCCTATGGATGTTTGTCAAATATTACTGGGTAGACCATGGCAGTATGATAGGGAGACCGTGCATGATGGAAAGTAGAACACCTACGCGTTTACCAAAGATGGGGTGAAAATCAAGTTGGGGCCAAGTCAATGCAAAGACAACACAGTGGAATACATTGAACGGCAAGATATTCCAACGGCAGATGAACAACCATCTCCACCAGTATATGACGATTATCCAGACCAGGGGTTAAAAAATCGTTATTGGCCGATATATCGGCCGATATTTTTCTCTCTCCTCCTCTTTTTTTAAAAAAACAGCCAATATCGATCGATATGATACGGCCGATATTGTAAATATCGGCCGATATAGTGCTCTCCAAAACCGATACATATCAGCCGATACAATATGTATCGGCCAATATTTCGACCCCTGATCCAGACACTACCTCTTTTGTGGATGTGTTTGAATCACTGGAATAGAATGGAGTAATGGTTGAGGGACGGTTAGAAGAACAGGTGGTTGAGGAAACTGTACATCAAAGTGAAGCAGTGGAAATTTCAAATCCACCATTGGAAAGTGCTGGAGATGTAGTTCAGCCCATTAGATCATATGTGGACCCATTCTTACAAAATATAGATTTTTTTACTAATGGTCAATCCCGGTTGACAACCTTTGTGGATGACAGGACTATCAGCCGTAGAAGCAGTGCGCCTACTCAGAATCACAGACAAGATCTTGAAGTGCGAAGAACACGGTGGAGGTGGACACGTGCCAACTTTCTCCTTTCTCGGGCCACCCGACTAAACTCGAGGCCGAGTTCTCTCCAACCCGGAAGGGATGATGCGGGCATCAAGTCCGACTCAAGCACGACCGAAGATGGATTGACCCAACTGGACCAAGCTGACGAGTTGGCCTTCAGATCTATCATCGGATTGGCGGAGGGAAGCGTGGCCCACAAACTCGACTCACTAAGGCCCACTTTCATAAACATTGGCTCCAAGTTCACTTGAATATGTTTTGGACCTTCACGGCCCATGGACGCAAATTTATATGCAACCCACATGAAAGATATCTAATTGCCAAGTCAATTGCTGACTCAATGTCAGATAGACCCCACCCAAAGTGCCTAGTCAGCAGTGGGACCTTCCATGAGTGTATCCCACACGGTATAAACAATCCAATCTAGAAGCCCTTCCTCCCTTGCTTCTCTCTTATCGTCACAATATATGCTGTTTCAAAGAGCAATTTACAAGGCGAAAAACCAGCCTGGGTTCAACGCTTGGAGGATCATACAGAAGCAAGAATTAAGGAAGAGATAAGAGAGATAAGGAAGAAGATAGGAAAAGATAAAGTGGACACTATTGGAGCAAACCCATCTCAAGCATAGACGGCTGAATAAAAAAAGGAGGTTGTTTACATAAAATCATGGAATGTGATAAAGAACGGTAAATCAAATGAAAGATAAGAACAAAGAATTGGAAACCATCCATTCACCCACTTGTAAGTGGCTGAAAAAAATGGGACTGAAGAAAGATGGCTGAAAAAGGAACTGTGAGAAATGGCTAAGGCCTAGTTTCAATTAACAGATAGGGACGTAAGTGGCTCTTATCTTTTCTTTATTTGTTTAAATTTAAATTCGTACTTTCGTTAAGTTAGAAATAAGGCTATAAAAGGCAGTGTTAGCCGAGTATTGAAGGGGGACTTTGATTATTAATTTTATGGAAGTTTGAAGCTTCTTTTTTCTCTCCATTTTGGTGAGATTTCTTTTGGATTTAATTTGTATGTGTGTTTCTTATTTTAATTAAGATATTAATTATTTTGCATGGTGAATGCTTGATTCATGTCTTGCGATTATTTTAATTACTTAATTAAAATTGTATTTCATATCCAAATTAAAGTCATTAGAAGTTCTCTGAGTTTTTGCACGCATCCGAGTCGGATTAGAGTCCAAGGTGTATCAAACTTATACACACTTAGCTCTGTAACCCGCATTCGAGTTTAACCTTTGGGCAGTGGGCAAAAGTTTCCTTTAGTTGTTTTTTTTAATTATACTTTTACTTTTTTTTAATTAAATTTATTTTATGCATGCATACATCCAGAATTCTACAAAAAATATTTCATATCTAAATGATGTTTTCAATTGAACGAATTAAATTTTAATTCAGCAATTTCAATCATAGTTTCTTTAGAATCCGTGTTTCCTTGACGAATTTAGCATGGTGTCGGAGAAAAATCGATATTAGGTGATATTTTTTCAATTGAGGAACGCATGCCCAAAATTAGAGTAAAATTTTATGTGGCGTTGGAAAGGAAGAATGATCCGAGGAACTTTCCAAATTTCCAGACTTATTCGCGATTCATTTTTTTCTCAAGCACACGGTAACTTGAGTCGAATTCGAATTTGTTAATTTTTTATGTTGAAGATCAAAGAAGGCTTTAAAATTGATCCTAACAGTTATCACCCTATGTTACACATAAAGCAAGTAAATATAGTATTTCAAATTTTAATGGTTTTGTAGGGGATTAGATATACACAAAATTGTTTGGATATAAAACTATGTAAGTGGTGGATAGGGGCCAATTTAGAATCTAGACCATTTCATGGGGGTAGGTGGGTGTGAAGTTTAGGTCAATGTTATCAGAACCGGACCGTGTACAGAACCGTCTTTGAGGAGGTAAGGGTTCAACCGGGTTCGACCGCGGTCAAAGCCTGTAAAAGCCGGTCAAGTATTAAAATAATATAAATATTATATATAATATTAAATAAGACATATTTTACCAATAATATTAATAAAAATATTAAAAATAACATTCAAATTCCGAGTAATATACCAAAACGGTGAAATATATGAGATAGAAATAGTAATAAACTTTATATTTCAAATATACACATTTTTTAAGGGGGGGGGGGATTCTCAAATATGTGAACCACGGTTCGCGGTTCACGGTTTTCGTGTCAAAACCGCATAAAACCGCGGTTTTGACCGTCGGACGGTTTTTTGTATGAACCGAACCGCGGATCCGGCAGTCACGGCTGAACCACCGGTTCGACCGCGGTTCGGTCCAGTTCTGATAACACTGGTTTAGGTCACTCAAGAATATGTGTTGTAATGACCCGGCCCGATATTTCGGGATCTTAGAGAGCTTTGTGGATCTCCAAGTTGTTTTTGGTGTTTTGGTGGCAGTGAGGTTTGTGTAGGCTCCATGGTGGGCCCTAGTTCGCCCGATTTCGAGCTCTGAAGCTCAAAGGGCATTTTGGTAATTTTAATATTTTAATTATTTTTGTCATTTAAATTATTTGAAAATCACATTTTGGTTACCATTTAAAAAAAAATACTTTGTGAAAGTGAAGCTTCCTTTTTTTTGTAAGGAAAAAAAAAAAAAAAAAAGCCCCTAAGACCCCCATATTTAATCTCTCTTTCTCTCCCTTACCAAACCCTAATCCCTCTTTCCCTCTCCTTTAAAACCCTAGCCGCCGCACTCCCCCTTCTTCCTTCCTCTTTCGTCGCCGCTCATCCCTTCTTCCTTCCTCTCTCGCTGCCGCCCATCTCTTTCTCCTTCCTCCTTCGCCGCAGCCACCTTATTTCTTTCTCTCTCTCTGTTTCTTTCTTTTTCTTCTTCCCTCTCTCGGTTGGACGAGCAGCCCGACGCCGTCCAAATCCGAGTTCTTCGCCAGCAGCCACCGGATCTTCGCCCCCCTCGCCCTTTTCTCGATTTTCCTCTTTTTCTCTTGATTTTCTGAGTTTTCACTTGTTTTCCTTGGTTTTCTCGATTTTTTTCCCAGTTTTCCCCCTTTTGACTCAGTGGGTGACCCGAGTCGACTCGGCCAAGTTCCCGAGTCAACTCAGGCGGACTCCTTATTTAGCCCAACTCTCTTTTGGCCCAGCTCGGCCCGGCCTAGGCCCGATCCAGCAGCTCGGCTAGGCCCAGGCCCGATCCAGCAGTTCTAAGCCCGGCCCAGGCCTGTTTCAGGTCCACTTCAGGCTCACTTCCAACATGTTTTGGAGATCCTTTCTGGAGTGCTTCTGGATCTTCTTTAGCTCGTTCTAGCCCGTTCGCAGGATCGTTCTCAGCCGGTTTTGCGGGACCACCCTAGTTTTGCAGGCCTGTCCCAGTTTCTCGAGCTCGGTAGCTTGTGCATCGCCTCCTTCAATCCTTCGACCGATTTTCTTCAATCGGATTTCGAAAGCGCACACAAGTGAGGGAACTTATCACGATTTTAGCATGCATTGCGTATACCAAATATGTACTTCCGGACATGGAATGATTCGAATGGGACCCTCTACTTATTAAGCCACTCGGTAAGGGTGAACCGTTGAGAATGATTATGTGGAGAGGGGTCTGTTCGAGTGCACTCTTGTCCACCATACGTTATTGTGAGAAACTTTAATTGGATAAATTGATATCGAATATGAAACTTGGAAAATGTTGATGATACTTTGAGTGTTTATTTATAAGATGCAAATGCAATCATGTTGAACATAGAGAGGCGTGTTTAAGTAACTCGTTGTGTGCTTTTGACTCGCATGATGATGCATGATGTTGATTTTGGTTAGTTATGTTAGAACATGCTTATATTGTTATACACGTTTATGTCGTTTATATGGCTATAACATTTGAATGAATTCATGATGAGAATAAGTTATGTGTTGGATGTCAAACATAATACTTGAGACTTAACGATAACGAGTTATGTGTCTATCCATAACATGCGAATGAATTTATGTTGAGAGCCTACTTATAATATGTGAATGAGACCATGATGAACATGGGGTTTGTGTTTTGAGACCTTACTACATGCATATGTTGTTGCACATGCTTATGTTCTTATACATGATTATGAAATCATGTGCATACGTAAAGGTAACCCACAACGGACAGTGTACCGTTGGGTATTGAGATGGAGGATCTTTTATGTGTATATATTTATGATGACGTGATGATGTTGGTTGTTGGGAGGACTTCCCCGTTACGCTCCGGCGGTTGAGACCCCCATAGGGGATGCGGGTCTCCCCGTTGCGTTCCAACGGTTGAGCTGCCTGCCCTAGAGTTTGGCTCCCTCGGGCGTGGTCGAGGTGGTTTCCTACACGGCTTGGGTGGTTGAGGCAGTTGTGTGTTTTATCATCAGCGTTGTCGAGATGGTTTTTTGACATGGCTCATGTGGATGAAGCAGTTGCGTATTCTCTAGTCTCCCGATGGTACTGATAGGGAGACCGGAATTGTTGGAGGACCCGATGTGGGCTATCGAGATGATGTCTCGATTTTGATCGGTGGATTATTGGCTTGAGGTGCATTTGGATTTCATGCATACGAGTATTCTTGTTATCATGATCTTTTGCATTTGTACGTATAATATCCACTTATGTTGCTGACTTGTGATAAGCATTATATCATCATTGGGCTGGTTAGCTCACCCCTTACCTTTCAGGTACCCCTATCGCGGAGGGGCCGTGCTGGCCCTTTGAGTAAGCACCTGGAAGGAGCGATAGCAATTAAACATTTATGTTCATGTTTATGTTTTAAACTTGGAGACTCTAGTTGTATGAGCTTTTTATTCATGCTTATTCGGATGACTGTGTAACTATGTTAAATTAGTCAAATGTCGTTTGTTATGCTTCTTGACTTTTTGAACTTGTGGTTCGTGAGCTAGAGGTTGTACTCGTTTTCAAAAAAAAAAAATAATATTTAGACCCGATAACCGTCTTTTACGACTTTTGAGATGTTTCGGAGATAACACGTCCGTAGCGGGACGGGGCGTTACATATGTAGATCCACTAAGACCAAGTTGTCATGTAATTTCATGCACAGAATCTGATAGACCCCACCAAGGCCAACATAGATGAGTGGATTTGAAAGTTTTCACTTTTATATAGTCTCTATATGATTTCATCTTAATTGGATAAATGACACAATGTTTTTAGAATTTTCAAAATTTCAACTTTTTTTAATGATAAAATTTCATTGGATAAAATAAATATTTTTTAAAGTTGAATCGGTGTCAAATAAGATACTAGTGTAATTCATAGGATTTAGGTGGGTTGGTGTGGTGTGGTGTGGGTGTGGATGTGCGTGTGTGTTCAAGTGTGCAGGCCGCACTAACCAAAGTTTGCTCAAGTCTTATGAGAATTGGTCATAAGAGTGAGGTGAAACTTAGGTACGAGAGCTAAATTTTTCCTAAATCCAACCCATATCGCATCATGCATGATTGAGCCCAACCCAACGTAACCTAACTATACAACATGACCCAACCCAACTCTAGTTTGGCCTAACAACCGGACCTAATCCAACTCCAACTCAAATTCCTAGCATGCTTGAACAAGTTAGATTTAAGTGTCCTTAATAGAATAGTTCCTTTTGGTAAGCATATTCCTAAAAAATTGATGAAGTTGATTATAATATTAAAGCATAAGATCCATTGGATGATGATTACTATTAAATTTTTTTAAGATTAAAAATAAACTATTAGATAAATATTTTGACTATCAAGATTAATTCAACAATCAAGACGCATGCAATGAAAATTATAAAAGGTTATATCTAAGTCTTAAAAAAATAAAAATAGTTTTAATGGACTAGATTCAACATAAAATGAGTCCCATAGAGTATCTTCTGTCTAGGCACTAAAAACACTTGAGTGTTTTGTAGATTCGCCCAACAAGTCACACCCGGTGGTTTTTTCCTTCGTCTCACTAAAAGACTAATTATATTGATTAAAAATAGATTTGATGAGATACGACTGAATCAAATTTCAGCTCAAACTTAATTTTTAGTGAGTTGATCTTAACAATCAAAATAATCAAGTATCCTTGAAATTTCAAGGGCACCTAGTGATTTTGACCGAAAAGATCATGAGGCAAAAAATTAACTTTAACATTAAAATTTAGTTGAGTTGTAATTCATCAAGTCTACTTGGTACAAATATATTTTATATGTTTTTTATAAAATTTAATAATAATAAATGAAATACACCAAACGTGACCCATGGGATGAGTCGCACCCAATATACTCTCTTGGAACTGGTGCTAAAAAAAGGGTATGTTAACTGAGAACATGTTCTTCTTTTAAAAAGGAAACAATTCTACTTGTACAAACTTCAATAATCCTTCCCTTAACTTTGGAAGAACTTGAACAAAGGGTTGTTTGTTATTTTTCAACTATGGGGTGTTCTTTGCTAAGGTCACAAGCAATGTATTTTTTTCTCTCATTCTAAAAAATTCATTTTCCATAAGAATGGATGAGAAAATTTATTAAGAAAAATAAAGAGATTTTCCTCTCTTGCTATGACAATACTTGGTTCATTTTCAATTAAAAGAAAGATTTTGACACAAATAATCATAATATTGAGTTTTCAAAAACCAACATGAGATCAGATTTCAAACCACTCGTTGAATAATTAATATAATTTTTTCACAAAATTACTTTCCTCGATAAAATAGATAAATATCCATCAAAATAATCTGTTTTGCAGAGGTGGATGAACCCTTCATCTTTTAGAACAATCTTGATGCAATTATTAAAGAGAAGTGGCATTGGGATCAAAGCGGCTTTGGAAGATTTAGGAGGGGATAAGGCTCCAGGACCGGATGGATTTAACTTTAATTTCTTTAAAGCCTGTTGGGACACAGTGGATCCTGATTTCCTAAGAGTTTTTAAGGAATTTCATCGGGATGGTATTATCAACATGGGCTTAAAGAATGCTTTCATTGCTTTTATTCCAAAAAAGGATGGTCATGGGGAACTATCACATTATAGGCCTTTTAGTCTCATCGGAAGTGTGTATAAACTCTTAGCGAAGGTGTTAGCTGAAAGACTTAAGAAAGTATTGCCTGAAATCATTGGTGAATCGCAAGGGGCGTTTGTTGAAGATAGACAAATCTTGGATGGGGTCTTAATTGCTAATGAGCTTGTCCATATGAGACGCAAAGATAAGAGATCTGGCATCCTTTTCAAAGTGGATATGGAGAAGGCCTATGATTTTGTGGATTGGTCCTTTGTTGGCTCTCTTTTCTTGAAGATGGGTTTCAGGAGTAAGTGGTGCAAATAGATGAAAGCTTGTATTAAGGATACCTCTTACTCTATTTTGGTCAATGGCTCTCCAATTCAACAAATTCTTGCGAATAGAGGTTTGAGGCAAGGAGATCATTTATCTCCGTTCATCTTTACTCTTGTCGGGGAGAGCCTGAATAAATTAGTGGAGAAAGCTAGAGACTTGGAAATAGTAAAAGGTTTCAAAGTGACGTCGGATGGCCCCACTGTTACCCACCTTCAGTTTGCGGATGATACTTTGTTTTTCGGTGAACTGGATCGTCATGAATTGCTGGGGTACAAAGCCATTCTGAGATGCTTCGAATTAGCTTTGAGTCTAAGAATTAACCTCGGTAAAAGCACCATAATTGGGATTGATTTGGAGGAGGATTTCATTAAGGATCTTGCCGACGGTATGGGTTGCGGTGTTGGTAAACTACCTTTCATTTATTTGGGATTACAGGTGGGGGGTAATCCAAGGAACAAGTCCTTCTGGACACCGATAATTGAAAGGGTGGAAAGGAGATTGGAGGGTTGGGGGAGAAAGTATCTTTCTTTGGGGGGTCGTGTTACCCTTATCAAATCTGTTCTGATGAACCTCCCAATTTATTACTTGTCGCTATTTGAGATGCCAAAAGGCGTTGCAAGGAGAATTGAGCAGCTTTTCAGAAACTTTCTGTGGGGTGATAAAGATGCGAAAAAGAAGGTTCACTTGGTGACTTGGTCTGAAATAACCAAACCTAAGTCTTTAGGTGGTCTTGGATTAGTCCCCTTGCAGTTAAGGAATCAGGCTCTTTTGTGCAAATGGGTTTGGAGATTTGGGAGAGAATGCAACGCTATTTGGGTTCAGGTTTCGACGGCTACGTATGGTTTGAAGGAGTCTACCGGATGGTTTCTTAGTGATTTTGTTGAGAAGAAAGGGTCCTTGATGATTAAGTCTTGGTGGAAAATTGGATAAGGTAACGAAGAGGTGGGGAGATTATTCACGGACAATATTAGAATTTTGGTTGGAAAAGGGGACAGAACCTTATTTTGGAAAGATCTCTGGTTAGGCGAAAGGCCGTTAAAAGATGTGTTCCCAAGATTATACAGGATTTCAAGGAACAAGAGTGCGCTTGTTCAGGACTGTTACGTGACGGAGGGTCATTTAACTTCCTAGCAGCTGGATCTTAGGAGGGATTTGAGGGCCTTTGAGGATGACAACAAAAGAGATCTCCTTTGTCAACTTGCGGAGTTTCTTGTTTCTCCTATGGAGGCAGATGAACTGGTTTGGACGAGGAATTCTTCGGGCAACTTCTCGGTTAAAGCCTTGGTCAATTTGGTTCTACATCGGGATTCTAGTGTGATATCAAACACCATTTTTGCCTGGAAAGGTGTTGCTCCCCCTAGGGTTCAAATTTTTGTTTGGTGTGTTCTTAAAGGGAGAATTTTGACTAGATCGGAACTCAAAAGGAGAGGTTTTTTCTATCAGGAGGAGGATCCCATTTGTCCACTTTGTGAGATGGAGGAAGAAGACATCGATCATCTATTTTTTGGTTGCCCTCTTGCTAGTCGTCTTTAGAATCACTTTATGAGGCTTTTTAAGGTGTCTTGGGTTTTTTATCGTTCTTGTGCTGGGACCTTAGAGTCATGGTTTATCCCTAAGCTTACCCCAAGGTGGAAGCTTGCTTGGAACACTCTCTCAGCCGTCATCTTATGGACCATTTGGACAGAAAGAAACTATAGAGTCTTTGAAGGAAAAAAAGTTGATTTTAACGAGCTCATTCAAACAGTTTTGTGGAGGCTTTGCGTCTGGCTTCTTCTCGCGAACAAAGAATTTAGTGGCCTTAATCTTACGGATCACATTTCTTCCTGGGATAATTGTATGGATGGTTTTAATAAAAAGTTGAAGCTCAAAGAGAGTTGGAATCCTCCGCAACAAAACGTTTGGAAGTTCAATGTTAATGGAGCGACAAGAGGGAAGCCTGGACCGGCGGAGATTGGTGGAGTGCTTAGAAATCATGATGGTATCACGTCTATTGTGTTCAACGAGTTTGTGGGTACTATAATTCCAATGATGCGAAAATTCTTAACATTAGGAGAGCTTTGCATATCTGGAAGTCGTATGGTCAAGGTAAACTCATTATTGAGGGGGATTCGACAAATGCAATTAAGTGGACTATAGGTCAAAGAAGACCACGTTGGAGATTGTTCACTATGGTTAGGGAGACTAGGTTGCTTGCTGAAGGGATGGAGGTTTCTTTCAACAAGATCGGTAGAGCAGCAAATAGAGTGACAGATTATTTTGCCAAGCTTGGAGTCTTTGATCTCTTTTTTGGAGTTTTTCTTCTATCTGATTAGAGGAGCTTTTCCTTTCGTTTTTTGGCATTTTCTCTTTGTTGTTTTTGTTTTTTCTTCTCTTTGGGTCTAATCCTGTTAGACCCTCTTTTCTTTTCTTTGTATCATTCTCTCTTATTAATATATTTCTCTTTGTTACTGCTAAAAAAAAAAAAAGAGAAGAAGTGGCATTGCATTCTGAGTCTAGGAAAATGCATCTCCCTTTGCATGCCATTTTAAAGGATTAACGAAATTTCATTTTGCAAAGCTCAATTTGATTATGTTTGAAGGTTCATGCTCAATGTGGTGGTCATTCTTAACGCAGGGGAATTCCATTTGATCGAAAAGAACTCAGACCAAGTGGGTCCATCACAAAATCTGAGGCGGCATATCCAAATGGGTAAGTCCAATATAAGGTTGTATATAGATAATTACAAAAGTCATATCGGTAGCTCAGTTGATCTAAATTTTTAAGATTAAATTAGAGGTCTTAAGTTCAACTCCTCTCGATGATTTTGTGTATCCGTGGGGTTAGTCTCACCTTCAATGTGGGGTGGAGATATCCTAGATTTTCCATTTTTCTCTATTTTTCTTATATTTTTCTGCAATTTAAAAAAAAAATGGAAGAGAGAGAAACCGCATTAACAATTTATCGCCATACGCCTATATCAAAAATACATCACCTAAACAATTTTTTAACCCGAAAATAGAGGGTCCTTGAGTTCAGCACCGAGGGCTTGATCTACACTAAAAGATATTTAGATCTAGACTGTTGTTTGAGAATCTAGATAATGCCATTAACGCCAATATTTGGTGATTCTAGATTTGATTAAGCATCAAGATCCCACTTGTGAATCTTATTTCTTCAGGCATTCAGCGGATTAAAGCTACATTATTAGGTATTTATTTCTATTTTTGTTTGATCGTAAAGCTTGATATTTAACCTAAGAGATTAGTCAATGCAACATTCATGGTAGTATCGTCCTGAAGTTGGACCCACTTCCATCCATTTGAATGAACCAGCCATTGTTTACATGGTATGGGTGGGTGATCATTAAAAGATTTGATTGGGATACTGTAGATGGTGCATGAGATTTGCTTTCGTGAGAATCGATTGCACAAGTAATCAATGGAAAGTTCTCGGAAAAAAATGTCTTCAGTAACAACCAATGTCCAACCTCACTCACAGGTTGGCATTGTTCTCTTGAATTCTTAAGCCATTTTACCAACCTTGTATCCTTTTTAGCTGCCATCTCGAAGCTCTAGCTGGGTGCTCCTTTAAGCATCCCATTATTTTTAAACTTCGCTGGGCCAAAAGGACTCTCAGAGATCTAACTCAATGGCCTCCTGGACAACATTTTCTTTTTCTACTCTCAACCTCAATCCAGCCGTCCTTGCGCGGTTATGGGTTAGTTTTCTTTTGTTACATTTTATAAGTTGCATACCCTGGTTTACATTGAAATTTTGCAAAATGGAATTACATGTCGATTAGTTGAAAAAAAAAGAGGCATAGAAAAGAAAATGAAATGACAAATATATATATATATATATATATATATATATATATATATTATTAAAAAGAAAACAAGCAGTACAAGAAAGAAAGCAATGATCCATTGTGTAATATTTATCAAAGATAATGATCTTCTGAACCTTTCTTATGCCGCATTCTTCGTGAGCTTGCTTGTGTGAGACTCACATATTGTGAAGGTGATTGATCCATTGAAATGGTCTGAACTTACTTTTAGCTCACAAAAAATCACTTTGATTTGATCGATTAAGCTATATTTTTTCAAGCCCTCCAAAATTTTATCACTTTTTAACCACCTAAAATATTGTGTCGTTGAAAACAATGGCTTCTTGTATCCATCCGATCAAGATGACTTTTTATGGGTCACAAATGCAAGGCTAAACCTTTTCAATGGATTCATCGCAAGAAACATAAGAGGATCCCAAATTGGCTGGCCCACAAAGAGAGTCGCATAAAAAGAGGTGCAGAAGATCATCTTAGGATCCTAAAAGAATCAGTTCTCATGAGACTTTAATTAATTAGATCACTTTTGGCCTCAAGCTAGGTGATTCCTAACCATATTTAGTGGCAGCTATCTCTATGCCCAAGACTTCACTGCTGCAATTTTTGCCCTTTGAAAGCTGATTCAATCCCATGTCCAATTGGCTTGAATGCGGAACACGTTCAAACCGCTCTGAGTTACAACTACATTATCCTTGTTGGAGTTAGAGCACAACAAATATGATTATTCAAGTCAACTAATCACTCCCTCTTGATGTTGTGGTATCGGAACATGTAGCAGGAACGCTTAATGGGAAATCCAGACCAACTAAGAGTCTTGATCTAAAAATACATGTTCGCAAGACTCTGAGCTCTCTTTATTCTAAGCCCACTTGACCAAATAAATGATCACGTGAGCAAAGGAGAAACACATTACTGCCATGTAAGCAATTGAGTAAGCCATCTCTATTGCACAAAAAAAAAAAATGCAACTCTCCCAGGTTGGTTTGATGACTTCAAACAATCTGGGCCACATCGTCAAAGGCCATGATTGATTCCAAAATACTTTCAATGTGACCCTGACTAACTCATCTAAATTGCTGGACCACCAGCAAACTCCCAAGAAATGGCCCATCATTGGAAAATATAGTAAAATGCCCACTCTCAATCTATCACTGCAACAGTCAACACCATTGGTGCATACACAAGTTAGGCAAAGCCAGCATGTTATCAGTTATTACGGTGCACAAGGCGGTCATACTTAATCCGCTCCCATCTCCAAACCGACGTGTCGATGGTTGACCCCAACTCCTAGGTGCCAATGGTGAAAAGTTGACCTATGGTAGACCACAATGACCACCCAAATTGGCGGCAGCTACTGTTTTCCTCATCCAAGTAGCCCTGCCATTTCTTGATTGTTTGGCTTATTCCTCATCAGCTATTGTTAATGTGATTTATGTGCTTCCTAATGGAGGTGCATCTGCTTTATTTTTAGCTACTGCTTAGCATCCCCTTGCAGTAGGTCACACGCAATGCCTACAACTTGGGCGACTCCACTTACCCATTCTTCTTTTTCTCTCTTTTTATCTCTCTCCCAACCCTTCACTTCCTCTTTTTCTCATCTCTTCTCTTTCTTCTCTTCCTTTTCCTCTTCCACTTGCCCATTCCCATTTTCTTCAACAAGCACAATCGATTCTAACAGTCACTAAAAGATCAATCTTCATCACCTTAAGGGTTTCCCCAATTGACTTGCTTACGGCTACTTCCTTCTCACCCCCTCACCAACCTTCCTCTGCTCTCCTGTGTCAATCTAGCTGACCTTTTCTATTGGGGCTCCTCCAAAGTTCTTTTGTTCTCTCCCTCTACCTTCCTTCTTTATCTTCCCTTCTTCTCCCTTTCTTTTTTTTTTTATTTTCCTTTCTTTTCATCCCTAATTTCAATGAAAAGAGACAAGGAGACTTGGGAATGTGCATCAGATGGATTTCAACATGCCATTGTGAAGAATTGTCATGTCACATTTCTTGTATCATATCAAGTCACATGTTAGATAAATCTAAATCTTCCGAACCATGAAGAATATGGCTTCCCTTGTTTGACGAAGGTGATTTTTAGGACAATGGAAAAATGTCGTAACTAATCCTCCTAGTGTTTTGTATATAGCTTGGTTCAAAACTTCAAATGCACTTACCTGGATCTACAGTTCCTTTTACTCTCCACTACACCCAAGTCCAAACCAATAACCTCATCCTGCCATCATGTCCTATGGTATACCCCAACCCATTTGAACCTATTCTAAGTGGACTTCATTAAAAGATTAAAATCGGTTAAAATGGCCCCAATTTCATCATTTGTTCTTCAACGCTTTAAAATTTATGACTAAAGGGATCCAATGATGTTGATATTTTGAAACCATCATAAATGAACAAATCTTTCTATTCTCATCTCCAAGTATTGAAGCCCACCCGGTTAGGCTCCACATTCATGTTACAACTAGTGGCCTGGTGATAGAAGATAGCACACCAACCCAAAGAGGAAACCATATAAACTCACTTGCTCCCAAAACTTCACAGTTCATGTTACAACTCGTGGCCTGGTGATAGAAGATAGCACACCAACCCAAAGAGGAAACCATATAAACTCACTTGCTCCCAAAACTTCACACCTACTCCAATAAACTGAATCCTAAACTAATAAAACTACATTCTTAGTTGACCTCACCCAACTAAAATGCCTTGCTAAGATCTAAAATTTATTTAAAGAGAATTTTTAAATTATATAGATGTAATGGCCCAAGTCAACAAAATGATTATGGAAACAAGAGGATATATGAATCGTACGATTTTACGATTTCGATTCATGATTCACGATTCACACCCCTAAACCAATTTCGATACGATTCGAGTTTAATAACTTTGGGTAAAATTGAAAAATGCCATACACTTAGAGCATTAGGAATATTTGTAAAATTCCATGCTCAAAAGGTATGTGATAATATGTTTGAGTGAATGTTGCCTTATGCACATTCCTAATGCATAGTTGGGTAAGGTTAAGGTTTGACATCTTTATGCATGTGTGTGATTGATGTGAATATATTATATCAGATACATATGTATAAGTTTCCCAAGTTCCCTATGATTATATGTTTACTATAATTGAGAATTCATAGATTTGTAATGTGTTAAAGTATGATAAAATGTATGATAAATCAAGATTGTCCAAGATGTGTAATGTAGGGCCTTGATAACTTCCCATACTTGTGTATGGTTATGAGTAATGTATGTATCAAATGAATTCTCATGATTGTGAATTCTTAGATGGGTAACTCATATAATAAGCATGATGAATGTGTTTTAATGTCATGCTTGGATTAATTGATGATATGTACATCACTAGTGAGTACCTATGTTGATAATGGTTGTGGTGGATTGACCTAACAATGTGTAGAACGAATTTCCATGATTTGAAGAGGAACTTGGTAAAGGGTTAGACTAAGTGATATGGGTGAGTTAAGGTCAAGTATCTTAGAACCCAAGGAGGTTAACTTGTGCTACAATGTGGATGGGCTAGCATGATTGATAATGCATAGAATGCAATGTAAATGCTAAGAAAGCCTTATTTGATTTCCCCAAAGTAAAAGTATGGCCACTCCCCAATGTCAACCCAAATGTAAAAATAATGAACTACGGTTGATCTGATCCACTATGTGGTACGTAGGCAACTGAGAGCATTGTGCCTCAGCTCGATCAAAAGATGCATTGTGTCATCCATTTATATTAAGAATGATGTAAGATGTTGAGCAAATGTAAAGGGTAGAAATGAATTGGTGGTATATACCTTCCCTAATATAGACCCTAATGCAGATGTTGGATCCCTCGAATGTGGCTCGAAGACGTTATGATGCCTTGAGAGTTCTGATATGATGAGACATATGTTTGTTACTCGAGTAAAGCCTAGAGTTGCGAGAGAAGTGTGAAAATTCTTAAGATGGACAGATGAGACTTTGGCACTGAGATGTATATGACTAGGTCACGTGATTATATTGAGATGTGGTACGGGTATGTCCCTCACGTGATATTGTTGATTGAGACGTGGTATGGGTGCGTCCCTTACATGATATTGACTATATTGAGACGTGGTATGGGTGTGTCCCTCACGTGATATTGATTATATTGAGACGTGGTATGGGTGTATCTCTCACGTAATATTGATAACGTTATGCCTCAATCCGTTGAAAAAGGAAACTGTCTGATCAGTAGATCATTGTGTCTCACATTTGTATAGGTAAAATGATGAGATAAGTATATAGATTCCATGAGTAAGGCCTAGAGTAGTCGTGAGACCGTGGGAGCCTCGATATGAACATATAGAGACTGTGGCATTGAGATGTATATGTGACTTGATCACTTGATATTAAGACGTGGTATGTGTACGTCCTTCACGTGATTATGATAGGTTGACTGACCGTTCCAGAAAGGTATTCGGGACGGTGGGGTCGGCTACAGAGACTTGGTCACATAGGGTTGCCGTCGAGGAGTAGGTCCCTCACATGCTACGAGCTGGAGGGCGCTCTCACGGCTATTTAGCACACTTGATGTGCGTTGATGCGCAGAGCTAGATACTATTTTATCCCATGGGGGGGGTGCTAGCTTCGTTAAACGTGGTCCGAGCACCTTAGAACTTGACTGAATCACCCATGAGGTGAAGGGATGAAGGGCAAGGTAGACTTGATCACGCTAGTCGTGGGTCTCCCGCTTAGTTAGTCATGGGCCCTAAGCCTTGTTAGGGGTCGTGATATATTTATGATATGATATAATGATTTGATATTGTTGCCACAATCACGTAGTGATTCATTCGAGTGTTGTTCCTACGGATAGAAGATCTCATGGTAGATGACGTGCCCCTGGATTAGTTATGCCCATTGATAGATTATACTTATGGAGGGATTATATTCATGGATGATTATTACCCATGGATAGATGATACTCACTGATAGAGTGTTAGCAGGGATGGATGTGTATACCCATGGATGATGGTTCCCATGGTGGTTTGGATTCATGCCCGGATATTGGTCTTATAGTAGACATGTTGGTCTCATAGTAGACGTATTGATCTTATGTTAGACATGTTGGTCCCATGGTAGACGTATTTGTATTATGGTGGACATGTTGGTCCCATAGTTGACGTATTGGTCTTATGTTAGACATGTCCGTCCCATGGTAGACATATTGGTATTATGGTAGACATGTTGGTCTCATAGTAGACGTATTGGTCTTATGTTAGACATGTTGGTCCCATAGTAGACGCATTGGTATTAAGGTGGACATGTTGGTCCCATAGTTGACGTATTGGTCTTATATTAGAATGTTGGTCCCATAGTTGACGTATTGGTCTTATATTAGAATGTTGGTCCCATGGTAGATGTATTGGTATTCTGGTGGACATGTTGGTCCCATAGTAGTCGTATTGGTCTTGTATACCTGTTGGTCCTATGATAGACATATTGGTTCTACGAATGCATGAGTTATGCCCATAGATGGATTATACCCATGGAGTGATTATATTCATGGATGGTTATTACCCATGAATAGATGATACTCACTGATGGAGAATTACCAGGGATGGATGATGAATCCCATGGATGTTGTTCCCATGGTAGACATGTTGGATTCATGCCTAGATATTGATTATATGGTGGACACATTGACTCCATGATAGATATAGTAGTCCCATGGTAGACGTATTGGTCTCATGGTGGACGTGATGGTTCTATGGATAGATATTATTTTCCCATAGATGGTTATTCCCATGGAGGGCTTTGTGACCATGATGAGTATTGTATACCGTGGATAGATATTCTCACGGAAGGCATTGATTCCATAGAGGATTGGACCCATATTTAGAGTATTGTCCCTGATGAGGGATGTATTTATGTTCAGGTATAGGTCCCATGGTTGAGGTTTATCCCATGTGTGACATTGACCCCATGGTTGATGGTGTTCCCATGGTTGGTATAGATCCGGGATTGGCTAGACCCGTGATAAATGAGATCTATTCTATTGATAAGGCCCACGACAGGATAATTAGAATGTATTGATGTAAATTCGTGAATAGCACAGGGTTAGTGCCATGAAATAATTGAATTAAGAACTACGCAGGATCTGATCTCCATTGGAGTACGTAGGCAGCTAATCGATCAAATCAAGGGTCCAATAAGTCCTTGGATCCGTATGGATCTCGCAACACGTATAGGTGTCACGTGTTTGGACTATGAGTTGTGCATGCTTCAGAGTTGAAAAAAAAATATTATTGTTTCTCACATGTCCTTTTTGGTCGAGCCGTGACAATAGACGTCAAACCATAGCTTGACAAATTTCAGTCTAAGTGACTTTTGATAGATTTCATACCAAGCATAGACTATTTCAACAAACCCATCTATGTGTAGAGTAGGTAGGTCTCATATACCACTATGCAACAAAGCATTCCAAAATTCAGTGTGCATGACCCCGCATCCTTCCAAGATAACATGTTAGGTAGACAATAGCATTCGAAAAAAAGAGGGGGTGGAGTGATACCCCCGTGTCGTGGGCATTGGTGGGAGAAAAAATAGTCAGGTTGAGCGTTACTTGTCCCACATCGCCTATGAGCGAGAGTTTGTTGTGGTATATTTGAAGATGCTTCCCTCCTTCTAACACAATGTTAGGAATATTAGCAGAAATAACACAAACAAATAGAATAACACCACAAAACAACGACGATTTACGTGGTTCGGCAAAACCACCTACGTCCATGGGGCGTGAATCATGAATCCACTATAAAGAGAATACCAGTTACAAGGATTAACCCAACCCTTCCTTCCTCTCTTCACAGTCTCTTCTTCCTATTCTCTAAGTTTATTCCTCACTTTTTGCCCAATGTTGTTGCTTTACTCTGGATTGAAGGGAGTTCTAGGCTGTGAATCGTCCTTCCTGTTGTTCTTCCTGTTTCTCTTAACAATCCCAAACTACAGTCTCTGGTTGTGCCCGAAAAGACCCACTGTTTTTCCTTCCAAGAGAAATCAGATCTAATTCTGCAGTGCACTGTTCTCTGAACAGAACAGTGCCTCTTGAAACCAACCGTAGGACCCTGCACCTAGGTGTCTATCACACCCACGCTAGTTGACCACCAGCCTTCAGTGCAACCAAAACAAAGCTGCCACTGAAACCCTTCTCTTGGGTTCTGCACGGTTGGGTTTTTCTCTTGCAGACAGTGGCTTAAAGACCATTTTTTTTTTCAAATCCAGCAATCCCCTGCCGGCTGCAGCCACCACTCGAGGCCCTACTGCTCTCAAATCTGGCAGCCCTTGTTCCACTTCTACTGCAGCTGCCTCCGGCGTCGCTGCCTGTCTGAAAACCCCTTGTACGCTGATGCTTGACGGTGAAACAGCATTTGGATCTCTGATATGTTTGTGTGCCTTCTTGCAGACAATATTCCTAGTGTTTTCCTGAGAGAAGAAACCCCCTCAAGTCTCCAAGCGTTCCAAGCCAGCCCAAGCCTAGGCTCCTGCAGTCCGGTGAATCTGCAATAGTTGTTGCTTCACTCCTCCCTCTGCTCCAGCCATTGACTGCAACGCTGCTACGTATGACGACTGCTGCTCCACCGTCCCTTGCTGTTGTTCCTTTTCTGAAAATCTAAAATCAAGAAGTATCAGATCTCGAGTTCTGATCTTACCAGCGTCGCTCAGATCTGGACGCTGCTTCTGGCACTCACTCGCTGCTCTGCTTGCCTCAGATCTTCCTGCTCAGATCTGTAGTTGCCTGGCTGTGGTGGAAGACCTGCACACACCAGCTATCCTCTGAGAAAACAGAGATCTGCCTTGTTCCCTTACTGCCTGGGCATGACGTGCGTATTGCTGTCTATTTTGGCTTCCCAAAACCGAGAAGGTCCCTTCCTGCATTCGCCAACAGTATCTACGCACGGCCTAGTTCTGTTTTCTTTTTCCTTTTTTTTTTTTTCTTTTTCGATCTGGGAAAACCCCCTTTTTTCTGGGACGCTGCAACTTCTCAAGTCCTCAAAACCGAGACACCCCCTGTGCGATGGATCCTTCACCGAGAGACCTCTTGATCTGTGATTTTTCTTGTCCAAATTCGAACTTGGCTCTGATATCAATTGTTGTGATATAGGCATCCAGACCAAAAGACTAGCATGTTAGGTGGAGTGACCCAAGTCCTTTATAAATCCCTAGATCTCCCTCTACACTTCCAATGTGAGACTCGTTCACAGCAGCCCCAACACACAAGGCCTTTTGGGAGCAATCTTCGGGTTGGGTCGACAAAGCAAAGCCATGCGGGTATATATAGACCCAAAACGGACAATATTGTGCTGACGGGACGGGGCGTTACAAATGATATCAGAGCACGGTTCAACTCTCGGTTGTGAGCATGGACAAAGACAGAAATGGCTCTGGTTCTAAGGGGAGTGGATTATGATACCCATGTGTTGTGGGCGTTGGTGGGAGAAAAATAGTCAGGTTGGGTGTTACTTGTCCCACATCGCCTATGAGTGAGAGTTGATTGTGGTATATTTGAGGATGCATCCCTCCTAGCAGAAGGCCTTTTGGGAGCAATCTTCGGGTTGGCTCGCCAAAGCAAAGCCATACGAGTCTGTGTGGGCCCAAAACGAACAATATTTTGCTGGCGGGATGAGGCGTTACAGGTGGTGTGAAGAATAAGTTGGTGGACAATAAAAATGTGTCCACCACTCAATATCGTAACTCAACGTGCCCAATTGGGCATATGTACCATGATGCAGTCCATAGAAAAGCTGCAGTTGGGAAGAGATGAAATCCACTAGTGATTTTGACATGACATATTAACCATGTACGGGCATTTTCTCAGCTTATACGACAACCACCTTTCAATAACACTAAGACTAGAGCAACTCCAGCTTTATACAAATCACTTTTGTTCCCAAAGCTGGTGTTCTTATAACATCACTGAAACAAATCCTGACCATTTAATGAAACATATTGCACTATGTAGTATGTACTACAGTGCAAGTGGCAGCTCTTTAGGTCGACCTCATGCTGATATAGAATCGAAAATTGATGCACCATCAATGTTATGTTGTGCTAAAGCAATCAAATCTACATCACAATAATATGTCAAGAGTCATGCTCGACGGTACTAATTTTTGTCTTTTATGATTTTTTGTTGGTTTCATGTTGTGCTGGTAACTTTACAATGGAAAGAATGAACTCGGCAATCTGTGAAGATGCATCAGGCCTTGCTGCTTTCAGTGCCTTCTCACACATCAATGTCATCTCCCTATCATTCCCTGAAAACAAGCAAGCAAGAATTCACCAACGCGTGTCCGATACAACATCAACTTTCCATGCTTGTTTGGTTAAAACTAAATTTCAAAAAATCCTTAACTTTTCAAGCTCTTTTTAAAATATAAAAGAACGAGCTTCAGAACTTAGAGTTCATTCTGTAGCCTCAGAACCATATTCAGGAATTAAAAAGCAGAAAAACAAAAAATTGTTTCTTTTCATCTAGATGACCACCTATATTCAAGCAAGGAACACAGCGCCTTTACGCGCTCAGAGAATTACACTACAGTAACATGAGTATAAAGTTGTCAGAGTTTTGTGGTGAAGAAAACACCTTTATGGTGTGGGAAGCAGGTTCACTTCATGTTCTGATGCAGTCTAACTGGAATAGCCTGCATGTGGCATAAAGCTAAAATGTCCTTCCGATATCTCCAGTCTTCCTTTTGGAGCTAACATACAAAACCCCTCAATGTAGGATCCAATGTGATGTAGGACACGCAGCAGGCCAGAGACCCACTTAGTATTTTCTATTTTCGTATTTTCGCAAATTTTTATTTTGGGAATTCTTGTTTAGCAAGAAATCCAGGTCGATGGCTTTCCTAGTTTATTTAGGAGTCTAAGATGAGTTTAGAAGTTGTAAACGAATTGGAAACCACTCACGTGGCCTTCCAAATTCATCTAGGTAAGTCGAGTCTAGAATCTTTGATATTTTGAGTTCTTAGTTTTATTATAAATACAATGCATGTAATAGAGGATTCACCTCTTTCGATATTATGAATTAAATCAGAATTATTATAAGGTATTTACCTTTCTTCTCTATTTTCTCTTTCTGCCATTGTTGCAGACAACTGTTCTCCTTGGCCGAGTTCCAACTACTATCGCATCGTTGATTCTGGGCTTAATCCCAGAGGAGATACCATCGTTGTACCGCTGCTACTGCTTGGGCTTCAACCCAAGTATCCATTAACACTTCTACCTCCCCTTTGTTGTCTCCACTACCATCAGTTTCGCTTCGTTGGCTTCGCTCCACAACCAGATCCATCTCCTCTCGCTGCCCACGCCTTTAAGCCACGTACAGCCATCATCTTCCACTCCTTTTCCATCTTTTTCCCTTCGATTTCTTCCCCTTCCCTCCATCTCTGTTTCCGCCGCACCCTCTCTTCCGTTTCCATGTTTTGCCCTTTCCTTTCTTTTCACATTCGTGTTTCACCCTAAAAGCAGCCCTAATTCCTTTACATCCTACCTGCCACTAACACCCCTTTAAGTTATACCCCACACGTGTGACGAGTTGTGCGCATGTGTGACCCGATAATCGTCAGGCCTGACTTGTTTTGATTTCTTCCCCACTTCCGCTACATTACAATGGTAGGAAGGTTTGAGGAAAAAAATATTTTGTATGAATAAAAAATAAATAAAAAATATTTTTTGGGAAAAAAAAACCTGATTGGGGAAATATACTCTTCTTTTAAGGGGGCAATTGAATCTTATCCATGTAATGCTTTCTATCCTTCTAAATTGCCACCTAATTCTCAAAATGGTTGCCAAGACAAGGGAGATGAATACAAATGCCACATTATAATAAATATGTGGGGTCATCATCCACTAAACTTGGGTGTTGATTTAATAATCTACACCACATCATGTGGACCAATGAGAGAAACCCACGTCCTCACCATTCACGTGAAGATCTTACACCAATGACACGCTAACATTGCAAATCGTGTGGCTTACAGAGGACCCATGGCTCAAACGGCTAAAATTGTGTCCGTCAAAGAAGGCTGGATTATAGGAATGCTGAGGAAAAAAAACGAGTTAAATGAAAAACAAAGAAGCTTCAGGAATCATAAAGGAACCTTTTCTCTCTTCTGACCAGATGGTGGCATCCTTACTCTCTTTTGATGAATGACCATAAAATCCAATTTGCAGCTCTTTCTGCCTTTAATGTCCTTTTCTCATAGAGTGCTATGACGATTTCCAGCCCATGAACATATTTGAAAACAAGCACCTCTTTTGTGGAAGTCATTTTCTACTAAAGGTGTCATTTATCTATCTAGGTCTACCCACGGGAGGGAATCCAACACTCAAGAGTTTATGGGGCACCTGTAGTAGAAAAGATAGAGAGGAGACTAGTCGGATGGAGAAGGAAATACCTATCTCTAGGAGGACGGTTAACCCTTATCAAATCCGTGTTAATAAATCTCCTAACATGCTAGTTGTCCTTCTTTGAGATTCATTATTAGTGTGAAGTTGGGCATTATTTGTTTTGATCTTTGTTAATAGTAATTTATCCCTTCAATATATCATGTGAGACTCATGGATATTGGATGTCATTTTAAGCTTCATTGCACATTTTTGAGTCGTCATAAAAACATCCATGAAGCATTTAGAATTGGGGCTTTCGATACTTTGATCCATCCTACATCAAGTGGGAAGAAGTTCTTAAAGATGGGTTTCAGCAAAAGTCAACCAACATGGTCGCAAATCACTCTCCTATCTTAATACAAAGGAGGGATGGTGATGAGGGCATCCAGCCTATTGGTTTACAGTCAGATTCGTTTTCGGTGGAATTGGATCATGCAGATGAAATTGCATTGGCTTACATGTCCAATTTTGATCAAGGCATTCATAAATAGACACCTTCTAATAAGCCCATTCATTTTGCAAGTCATGGCCCAAAAACACCATGTGACCCAATCTAGCCTGTTAAGCCAAAGCCCACTCCAGCAAGCCAAAATTCGTCCAAGCCTTAGTCCCTCTCCAAGTGACAAGTGTCAACACCAAAATGACTTCCCCAAATAGCAAGTGGCGCATAAAGCAATAAGAGAAAGGAGGTGGAGAGAATTAAGAAGGAAAGTAGGTGGGCGAATTTTGCCTCCTTAGTTTGCTTTATTTGTTTAGTTTATTTTTATCTTTTAAGCCTTGTCATTCAATAAGCCTCAAGGGAATGTGTAGGGTTGAGATGGAATGGTCTAAATCTCTTAAGTAGGTTGCTTATTTTAAAAGTTTCTTAGAGAAGATTGTTGCCTCCTTGATGCGGTCGACCAAGGCAATGCTATTTTAGTCTTTTGTCCTTTTTTTCTTATAAATACTCCCATAGTGTAATCGAATTTCATACCTTGGAATAAGAATTGAAGTTTTGCTTAGAGAGAGGATTCTCTTGTGACACTTTGTAGTTGTGTTTTGAGTTGGAGAAGACTCTAATTTTCGCCCATAGCAAGTAAGTACCAGTTCTTTTTAATTCAATTAGTCTTTTGGTTTTCTCATAGATTAGATTGTGCCATATTCGAATTTACCATTGTTCTCTTTTAGTTATGCTTCCACAATTTATAATCATATATTCAATTAGAAGAGGCCTAATTTAGAGAATTCCATAGACTAAATTGAATTTCTGGGAAACTTATCCGATCAGTTAAGATATTGTTTGAGCAATTCCTTACTAAGGCAAAATCCTTTTATAATTCGTAATCGACTGCGTGGATCTTTCAGAGACCATACTTTGAAACCACAAGCCTACTGGCGCGTTCTCATTGAATTTGACCCTAGGCCTGCATCAGATGGGGTCCAAGACCTTTTCGGTTTAATAATGCTTGGTTGAAGCCTTGGAGGTTGGTGACCCTTAAGAGAAAGTGAGTGGTGGGGTTGCTTTTGAGGTTCATGGATGGACGGGTTTCTATTTGTTTAGAAAACTTAAGAAGTTAAAAGATAAAATTAGATTGGAGGAGTAGGATGTTGTGGAGGAAGAAAGAGATCTATTAGAATCTGAAATTTTTGAGAAAGAGAAAGCAAAGCTCAATTGTGGCAAGTACTCAAAAAGGAAGAGGTGGAGTGGAAACAAAGATCATATGTATTATGGCCAAAAAGAGAGACAAGAACACCAAATTTGTTCACAAAGGGCTAGTTTTAGAAAGATGAATAATATAAAGTCCATAGCAATGGAAGGCAAGGGGGTGGAAGGTAAAGAAGCCATTAGTAGGGCTGAGGTTGAATACATATTTTTTGCAGATTTTCGATCCACGATCCACCTTTGACAATATCAAGTCTTTCAATGAATCTATTGTTGTCTCTACCTTTGTTCTAGATTCCTTTTCCGTTTGGTTCTTCCAAGGTTTTATCCTTTGTTGTGGTTGTAATTTCCTCTCAAGTTGCAAGTGTGGGTCCCACTCCTTGCTCAATCCCATCAAACCTTCATACTACAATCTATTTGGTAAAGCATCACAACTTCTCTTAAATGCTTTTTCGAATGCTAATATTGTTTCATGTAGCAAAGCAAGACGTGGTGCTCCTAACCCTTGGCATGTCTCATGCTAACTCTTATAGTCAATTGTTCTTAGTGGGTGGTAGCTCTTAGCAAATCAATAGTGCTCCTAATCCTTTTAGGATGGAATTCGTAAAGGCTAATCTTAGAGATCTTCATCACCAAAGTCATGTGCAATGACAGTACCTAGTGTCTTAGCTATCTCTCCTGGGTCTGCAAATTGGATTGTCTTCTTCTTGTGTTTCAACTATTCTAGGTGCTACCTTTCCTTTGGTTCAATCTTGCACTCAATTTGTTTCTCTTCAATTTTGGTCTCTTGCCCAGTCTAGGCTATTCAATGCAAAGTATAGGTTTGGAAGGGCTCCGAATGACAGTGGGATGGGTAATGGCTTGGATTTGTTTGTGGATATAGTGATGTCGGGACGGGAGAGAAGGAAACTGCTAGTAGAAGGGTGTCTTTTAATATGATTGGAGAGAATATAGTGGGTTGGTTGGAAACGGAATTCAAAGAGGAAGAGATTAAGAGTGTTTTAGTTTGTATGGAAGGGGACAAGGCAATGGGACCCAACGGTTTCAATTTTAGCTTCATAAAACAGTGTTGACAGATAGTGCATCAAGATTTTTTTTAAATGGTTAAGGAGTTCCACGAGGAGGTGTAAAATAGTAAGGAGCTAAAGGACACATTAATGACATTAATTCCCATGAAGGAAGGTGCTTCACAATTGTGTCTCTATAAACCACAAGTCTTATGGGGTGCATTTACAGATTGTTAGTTGAGGTATTGACAATAAGGTTGAGAGCAACATTGAAAGAGATTGTTAGGGAAACACAAGGCATGTTTGTAGAAGATGGACAAACCCTCGATGGGGTGTTGATTGCAAATGAAATTATTTAAACAAGTAAAATAGACAAGAAGACAAGGATTTTGTTGAAGGTTGATATGGAAAAGGCCTATGATCATGTGAATTGAGCTTTTGTGGACATCAAAGGGGGAGACTAATTATTTAGGGAGACTCAACTAATGCGATGGCTTGGACTAAAGGTAAGGAAAAGCCACCCTAGAAGCTGACATTAAAAGTGAAGGCCATCAATGGAGTGGCAGATTTTCGTGCCAAAGCAAGAGTGGACAGATCTGAGCCTTATGTTGTTTTTTTTTGGTAATTTTGTTGTGTTTTGTTTATCTAGATTTGTATTGTTAATATAGTTCTCATATATTGACCTTTTTCTAATCTCTAAGATTGCACATATTTACTTTTCTTTAATAAAATAGTTATTACTGTTTCAAAAAATATATATATATATCCCTTTTGTTTTTTTAGATGAGTAGCACTTTAAGTATAAGACATGTTACTTTTAGCTTTTGTGTCCTTGCCATTTCTATTTGTTGTATCCTCATGTTTCTTTATTTAAATATCATTTTCCTTGAACAATAATTCAAATACAAAGAAAATTGGTCCTATTTGACTTACCAAAGGCCCCACCCACACATGCCATGCAACTAGCCCTTAACTTTCAACTTCACATATTATCAAGTAGAACAAGAATTTTCTATTACTAAATATGATCAATGTTGATAAAAGTAAGGAATCAAATACCTAAGATCTCATCAATTGCATTTCCAAGAGTGGTTGAATCAAGTTCATCTTCTAGTAGAATCCTCGATCCTGCTATGCTCGCCATCATAGAAGCATTCTTGACTTGATGACCCTCTGCAACATTTGGTGATGGTATCTACAATCAATGAGTGAAAGATGATTATTACATAAGCAAAGATAGTTATGGATGTAAAAGTTGTTGTAGACGTAGATATAATTGTATTTCACATTTTACATGTGTTTCTTATTATAGTTCACTTGTGGCTAGCATGGATTGTAACACTGTCTTTCATTTTCCGTCACCTTGATTGGCTCCCTATACCCTATATATTCATGTGTCATCTCCTATTGGAAAAACAAGCAATACAATAAACAGAGAATTATCTCTCTTTTCTTCCCTTTTCCTCCATTGCTTTATTTCATTTTTCCCTATTTTCATTATAATATGGTATCAACCAAGTTCAATTTTTGAATTTTCCACCTTTTGCTATCGTTTTTTGGGGATTATACATTTCCTGCGACCTCTGGTCTGCCTCACCCCCTACAATCGTCCCCATTCGTGTTTGAATCATCACCTCAACGGATTCATATTTTTTTCAAATTGTAGTAAGCGTAGGGCAACAATTCCAGGAACAGTTTTACTGTTCACCTCCAATCCGTATGGATACTAATGATTGGCCTTCGAAGCCATTACCACCCTAATCGTTTTTGGGCTCTCCTTCTATCCATCAGGTGGGTCCTACGGTTTGGTGCCTTGTGGGGGCACTTATCTCCATTCTCATTTTTGCATCAGGGACGCCCAAGAACAATATTTTTTGGCTTCTGAACTTCGGATTTGCTGCAAAAGGCTTCTTTCTCCTTAAAATCAGTATTGTTGGTTTCACCCAGTGCTTTAGTTTTCATCTCTCCGCTTCTTCTTTCCATGATCCAAGGGCCCCCTATTGCTGCAATTTTGTCATTGTTGCTGCTATATATCTTGGATTGAGATTTTTTTTCCAGATTTTGTCTAGATCTGGAGTCTAGGCCTGGATTACCATTTAATCCACTCCTACCTAGTTGCTCTTGGCCTTTTTTCTCATTCCACTGATTTGTGGCTGTGGGGGCCACTTTTTGTTGTTTTTTGTGAACAGTTATGTAGCAAAACTGTTTTTTTCTGCATATTATACCTAATGGCATTCCCGAGCCCTACTTCTCCTAGGGATAATGTTATTCAAGTGTCTCGACACGAATTTGATTCTTTGCAGTAAGATACGTTGCAACTTAAAAGCCTTCAATCATCTGGTTATGCCCAAACTTCCATTTCTCAATCAAGTACTATCCCATCTACTTTCCAAACCACATCCGACAGTCCCTGGATTATTGATGATTCTTCACTGCCACCCTTATCTCCTTTTTCCCCTCCATCCTTCTTCCATTCACCATGACAACCTTCTTGGTGTTGGCCACAGATCTCGCTTTCACCATCCTATGAAAGAATTTAGTGTTTCTTTCACCTTCCTTAAGCCATGTGACTCGTGACTTCTGCCTCCACTCTACCTCTTCCCTCCTAAGAATCTCCCAAAGTTTGGACATATAATGGCGTTTCTCGCCAATCTCCTCATATGTCAAATCCCTATCTTCCTCCACACCCTCCCAGTCCTCAATTAAGGTAGAGAAATGATCTTTTTCCTCCTCCAAGACACCCAATTCAAATTTACACCACTCTCTAATCTTGCCCTTCAATCATGTCAGTTTCTTATGTAACCAAAATCCTGCCACCCCTCAACCTCAAAGGAGCACCACCATTCCTTTACTTTGTCGAGGAAGGCTTTTTTCTCCAAACAAGAGTTGTTGAACCGAAAAGACTAAGGCCCCCAATCCACTACCTCTATGCTAAGTAAAATCGGCCAATGATCTGAAACCGGTCTTCTCAACTTTATCTATGATGCAGCAATTGTGAGAGATCAAGAATCTATCCAGCCTGCTCATGGAATGATGGTTCTAACCATTTGACAAAGTAAACCTTCCGCCACTTATTGGATAGTCAATCAATTGACAAGAGTTAATGCAGTCAGAAAGGATCCGTCAATCTATGGCTTCTCGGTTTCTTGGATCCCTCATTCTGCAAATTCTGATGCTGGTGATTTTGCGCGTCAGGGGTTGTCTTTACCTTTGGAATTTGTTCATAAGTATTTTTAAGTTGTTGGGGGTATTGTGATTGTATAGTTCTCTTTTGTGGGTGGTGGGTTTTCTTTACCCAACTTTTTTGGTTTATCTTATGATTGTTCTTTTCTTTTAATTAATGAAGTTACCTTTCAAAAAACTGAAACTTTCTGCCATTCCTTTCCTTTCTGAGGTAAATTGAACGACATTAAAGTCCCCCCTCCAACACTCCACAGCCCAGACCAGTTATATTTCAATCTTTGGGCCACCTCCCAAAAGAGCTCTTTTCAGGTGTTGAGTTTGGGCCATACACATTTGTTAGCAGCACTTCATCCTTTTCATCAACCAGTTTGCCTTTAACCGAAAGTGATCTAGTACCCATAACTGTTTCCACAACTTCAAAAAATCTCTGGTTTCTTGATAATTAACAAGCCCCTAAATTTCCAACTAAAAGTTTGAAACTCCAACCAGCCCTATGAACTTCCCAGATTTCTCTACTCTCTATTCACAATTTCATCCTTTTTGTCTCTTGAATGAAGACAATACCAACCCTGTATTTCCAGAATAACCTTCGTATAGCTCCCCTTTTCAGGCCTAGACCCAGGCCTCTTACATTCCAAGAGATTATCTTCATTTGGAAACATGTTTCTTATCCCTCTTCTCTTGGAACTCTATACCTTCAGAAAATTCGTAGCACCCAACAGTGCCTGCATCGTGGATGATCTCTTCGAATATCTTGACTCCAAGGATGAGCGATCCCATTCATCAACCCATTCCAGTGCCTCTTCTTCAGACTCCAAATTCAAAATTTTAACTCCCATCTTACTCCATGTAAACAGTATTTTCCTAGTATCTTCTTTATTGCAACCCAGTTTCGATGTGAAAATTTCTTCGCCGACCCTATATACACCCCTCCTGCCTTTGTCATTTTAACCGTTCTCCAAAAGGGCATCTCCATCCTTTATCCCTAGCATCAGTTTCATCATCGTCAGTAAGCAACACTTTCTGGCCCCTCCTTTCGCTCCTGTCATCACAGTCCTGGTCCCCTCCTCCTTCACTGCCATTCCAGAAGCTGGGAGCAACATTCCCAGTAGTGGAACAATGCTCCAAGTCGGAGGCTGAATCTTCTCTGCATCGAAGCTCCGGAAGTGATCTTGAATCTCAATCGACGAAGGCTAAGAGAAACACAGTTGAATAGAGGAGACTTCTCTTTAGCCAGTGACTCGTCTCGGACTTGTGTCCCCCACCATCGTGCTGCTCATCAGAGAGATCACCAAGGACATCCTCATCCATCGAAGAGTCGCATCTCCAGTTCAGTCTGAAATCCCTCCTCGAATGCCTTAGCTACTTGTGAGTATTAAGGGAAGATAAGAAAGGGTAGTTGAGTTGCTCTATGGCCCAGCTGGTTCAGGTACCTAAAAGATTTCTAGGTTAAAACCTGGCCCAAGTCTATCTTTGTCAGTTGGGCCAGATAAACCTGGATTTCTGTAACTCTGCTAGCCTAGGCTCGGCCCAGAATCATCATGGGTTGGATTTCCAAAGGCCCTAAAATTGTAGTGGGCTTTACTTGACCCATGACCTCTCAAGCCCAGTAGCTGGTCCACAGGAACTACTGGGTCCAAGATCCAATTTGCACCGGATTTAAACTTCACTTGTTGTGTTTCTGCCCTAGCTTCTTTTCCTTACTCCCATATAGCAGGTTTCCTCTTAATGGCTCGCAGAAAGCAAGTGATGGCAGGCATGCCTCTTTCGCCATTGGGCGATGCCACCATCACCCCTCCACCGGTCAACATTGTTTATCCCTTTCTCTCGCAGAAACTCCCAACTTCCTGTGGGCCAATACATAAATCTGCCAACGCCACCACTAATCGTTACAGCCACTCGTAAGCCTCCCCTAGATTCAAGCTATTCATTTTGATTTCAAGAATAAGAGTTGTAGCTTGGAGTTTCATTAGGCTCATCGTGGCCGGCGAAGCACTACCCACCGTAACTTTAGCCCAAGTACAACCTGGAGGATCAGTCCCATGTTTGTGCTGCGTGGAAGCCATACCATCGTGTTGATTATAATAATGAAAAAGAAAGAAAGGAAGGAAGAAAAGAGATGAAGATCAGAGAATAATGATTCTCAGAATTATATTGTGTTGTATTTCCTCTTAGAGGGTACAAGTATAAATAAGAGAGAGAGAGAGAGAGAGCCAATTATGGTGGCCAAAAAGGAAAGTACAATCAGTCTAACATATCTACTCCTAATGATACACCTATACAGTTGCCTTCCCAAAATAGGCATAGTCGGTTTAGTTTGTCCTGAGTTGGGTCCCATTGGGTCCCAAAACACTCCCCCTCAAGCTGGCTCAAAGATGTCTATCAAACCCAGCTTGTCAATAACCAAAGTAAGTTGGTGACGTGGAACAGACTTGGTTAGAATATCTGCCAATTGATCTTTAGATTTCACATGTGGAGTAACAAGTCGGCCTTTAGAAATGTGTTGTCGTAGGAAGTGACAATCAACCTCAATGTGCTTGGTCCGCTCATGAAAGACCGGATTGGAGACGATGTTGAAGCTGCCTGATTGTCACAAAACATAATGAGCGGGTCACGTGGAGCAAAACCCAATTCCTGAAGAAACTGGTGGACCCAAAGAAGCTCAGTCATAGTATTAGTCATTGCACGATACTCAGCTTCAGCACTGGAGCGAGCAATAACAGATTGTTTCTTACTACGCCAGCCGACTAGATAATAACCCAAAAAGGCACAGTAGCCAGTTGTGGAGCTGCGATCATCAGGAGAGCCGGCTCAATCAGCATCTGCATAGCCATCAACAGAGAGGGAAGATTGTCTTGCAAAGAACAAACCCTGCCAGGATGAGCTTTAAGATAGCGAAGGATGCAGAAGACAGCATGAAAATGGGTATCCCGTGGTTCGTGCATAAACTGACTAACCACACCAACTGCATAGGAGAGATCTGGTCGTGTAATAGTGAGATAAATCAATTTCCCCACCAACTGCTGATAGAATGAAGGACTATCAAGAGAAGTCTCATCTGTGGCAGAGATCTTTGTATTGACATCTAATGGAGTGTCAACAGGTTTGCACCTAGAGTATCCAGCATCCTGAAGGAGGTCAAGAGAATACTTGCGTTGAGATAAATAGAGTCCTCTAAAACAACAAGCGACTTCAATACCCAAAAAATAACGCAATGGCCCCAGATCTTTAATAGCAAATGTGCGTTGTAGATATTCCTTGAAGGTAGATATGACAACAGTGTCATTACCGGTGAGGATAATGTCACCAACATACACCACTAGAATCATGACCACAGAGTAAAGATGGTAGATAAAAACTAAGTGATCTATCTGACATCTAGAGAAACCATAAGGCAACAGTACACTGCTGAATTTCTCAAACCACGCCCATGGAGACTGCTTGAGGCCATATAGAGCTTTTCGGAGTTTGCAGACAGACTGAGGCTCCCCCTGATTAACAAACCCTGTGTTGTGGGACCCGACTTAACTCAGGACCCATCTTAGGACAGAAAGTGTCCACATTCAGTGTACATTGCATAGTCAACTTCTAATTAGTTGTAATTAGATACCTTTCCTTTTCTACCAATGTGATGGGCTCCCTATTATCTATTTAAGCATGTACATACCCACAATTTGTATTACAGTGAATAAAATACATAAAGAGAAGAAATCTTCTCCATCTTCTCCTCTTCTTATTTTCTTGTTTTTCATTCTATATTTCTACATGGTATCAGCCAGAATGAATTTTGGGACACTTTAAGAGAAGATTTTGTTTCTGTTTTTACTGTTCTTTCTCAGATTCTGGAGTTCTTTTCTGACCCCAATCTAAGAGGACATTTGTAGCAGACCTCTTCCTCTTCCGTCGTCATTTGAAGGCTTTTTCCATTTTTTTTTCTTTTTCTACACGGCTGCAACTGTTCTTCTGCAGTGACATCTTCTCGGCCGAACCTCTCTTTCCCGGCGAAATCTTTTCCGGCGTGACCCCACCATACCCTTGTCGTTTTTGAAGGGTCTCTTCATCGGTGCTGCTAGATCTGGTTTTGGAGATAGTAGGACCCCCTTTCCGTTGCGTCTTTTGGCTCCTTTGCATCCCACGACAAAAACCTATTGTTGGAGGTTTCTTCCTTCGATCCATTTGGATCTGACCTCTTTGCAGCTCAGCTCGACACTACTAGCTTCGTCCCTGGCCCACCTTCTCAAGCCAAAGGTGGACATGGGATTTCGGTCCAAGGTGGGGCCCATTATCCTGGTCTTCCTATTCCCTACCTGCAACGTCTGGAACTATTTTTTTCCTGTTTTTTGGCTTCATCTGCTCGATTCTTCTGCATTTGGTCCAGTTTTCTCTCCCAGCTGGTGTCGCCTACCACTCTTGCTTTCATCTTTCATGCCAGTTACTGCATTCTTCATCGGTGGACCCCACTATCGCCTCTTTGGTTAGTCGAATCAGCTTGTAACACTGCTATTTTTCCAGTTTTGCTGCATCTGCACTCTCTGCAGCCTTTATCTTTGCATTCTACTGCTTGAAAGGTTTCTTCTTGGGATAATGGCCGCATCTACGGAACCACCGAAGACCTCTGGGGAATCTTCTTACACTAATATGCCTTCTTCTGGCAAACAACTATCTGATTTTATTGGCAAGATTACCACTGTGTTATTGAATGAGACCAACTACTTCCAATGATCCCATTCGGCTAAAATGTTTCTTACTGCCAAACAACTATCTGATTTTATTGATAGTACTGCCCCTGAACCGGACAAGAAGGACTCCTCCTACCGTACCTGGCAAGCTCATAATTCTTTGGTGCAGTCTTGGCTCCTTCATTCCGTGGAAGATCATGTTCATGGAATTGTCTATACACTTCCCACGGCCAAAGATGTCTAGGACACGATTCAGGCCTTATATTCAGACGGTGATAATTCTGCCCGGCTCTATGAGTTATATCAAACTGTTTCTCACCTTCGCCAGGGGGATGTAATGACCCGACTAGGAGTAGCGGGTCAATAGTGGTGGGTAAAATTAATTTAGAAAATTATTGTAGGTTTACGTTGATTTGTTAGTTTAATTTGATAAATTTATTTGGAGAAAACACAATTGAATTTAGGGATTGAATAATAGACCCCGATTTCACACACTTTCTCCTCAATGAGAATTTACAAATTTATCCCCTTCGAATTAAAATTAAGTAAAGGGAAAATTAGTTGTTAGCTTAGATTTGAATTCCCCCGAATCAGAATTTCAATTGGAAATATTCAATTACGAATGTGAAATCAATAAATAAGTTCCAATGTTAAGTGTCTAGAATTTAATCAATGATTGACAAATTAATAAAAGAGAAATAAAGAACAATTTATTAAAATCAATAATTTAAAGGGATTCACCTTCCCTAGTCGAAATTTATTGTCCAAAATTCCTTCACCTTGAGATTTGTCTAGTGAGATTTTTATCTTACAGATAAAAATGTATGTATAAAGATTTTTATTTCAGAGATTAGAAATTACCCAAATCGTGTGGGACTATGGGCCCTTTGGACCCACACTCCTCTCGATTTTTATCTTTATTTCCCTAAGTTCCCTTCGACCCTTCTATTCTCCCCCCCCCCCACACCAAATCCCTTAACCCACGGTGGAAACACAAGGTTCCACCTCCGCACCTATGAGCAAGTTTTTCTCCAAAATTCGATTTCTTCTTTCTTTTCCTTGCTCATTCAGGACTCAAATCCTTGCCTTCCTTTTCGAAAATGGAAACTACCCAAAATCCATTCACAGAGGAAATTCCTTTCTCATACGACTCTCCTCCTCTTCCATCTCCTTCGGTAAGCAAACCCTGGATTTCCTCACCGATCCCTTTTCCTTTTTAAACCCATACAACGGCAGCCAGATCTTGTTCCATATTCTCGAACTCCTTAAAGTGGAAGCAACCCGAACCCGAGCAAGAAAGATCTCCAGCCAGTGTTGAGCAGTGGCCGATCCTCCCAAACAGTAAGTCTTCTGATCTTGTTATTGCTTTAATCTTGCTCCTTGCTTCGAACATCAAAACAACAAATAGTTTACAAAATCAGGGAAATCAACCCCTGAATCTATGATACTTAGGACTGTTTGGACCAGAAAACCATCGTTTCTTGAATAAGATATGAACCTCAGACCTCGTTTATGTATAAGATGATGTACAATATTTACTCAAAAGAGATTTTGACTGAATGGAAGTCTTTACTATCCATTTTCATTGACCTGTTATGAGTTACCAGAATCTTTTCCTTCAACCGAACCTTGTGGGTGAATGGTACTTGCTTTGGATATTATTTTTCTAATTATTTTGTCTCTATAGCCACCATGTGTTGAAGTACAATGTTACTTATTAATATCAAATTACTTTAGGGATTTCAAATGTATTTCATAAAACAAAAACTATCCCAGATTCAGCCCTTTTTGTGGGATTTTGACTTTAGTGCTTACCTTGTTTTAATTGGGTTTGGGGGAGTTAATTACTTATTAAATCAAATGTACATTGAGTTATTATTATCTTCCATAAAGGCAGCCAACCCTAAACCGTCCCAAGTTAGGACAGTTTTCATACCCAAAAAAAAAAAAATACAATCCTAATTATTTATTATGTTATGATGGTAGCAAATCTGGAAACCTTTACTACTTTACTTCAATTAATTGGATTATATAATTATTTACTTTTTTCTTAATAATGCAAGGAGTTTCAAAAATATGTTTATATATATATATATATATATATATATATATATATATATAAGAGGTTTTCCAGATTTCAAGTTTACTTTACCACTTTCTTATAGTTTTACCTAAACTCATTTGAGAAAGGTTCTCCAACTAGTCCATAAATCGTTCCAAGTTAGGACTGTTTCAGACTCAAGCCATAGTTTTGTTCATTAGGTTATTAAGATAGTACATGGTCTGAATCTGGATAGATTTTTCCTTGGCCAGTTCTGTTTTATTTCACTTCAATACACTACTACATAGTGTAAGATTTTGGAATTTCCAGTAGACATCTGATTGTTATTTTAATTTAGTTTCACACCTACCGGCCAAATTATTTTACAAAGTCCTTCATGAGTTTTCACCAACAACCTCCTTACTTCAGTTTTTGTTTTTACATGGGTCCCACTTTACGTTGAGTAAGACAATATATCTTTCTTTCACTATTTTGCAAAACTATTTCATGCGTCTAAGTCCTAGTCTTGGGAAAGCTCATAGTTATGGTTTCAACAATTTAATTGTTTGTATTACTTGATTCTTGGGCAAGACTTTCATTGTCTAGTGAGTACCAGGTCGGATTAGGCATGGTTAAGCCATGTGGTATAGACTCAAGACCTTCACCCTTAACCTTGGACCTTAGGATGACCTATAGACTCTAGTTGGGGCAGCAACATACCTTACTTATGATTAATGAAAATTTTCAAAGAGACTAAATAATCCTCATATTAATAATGCGTGGAATCTTTAAATCATATTCGCACCAAAACTTGGTATTCAAAGCTAACCATCACTTGGAAGCTACGTGGACTTCTCATTCGCAATACGAAAACTTCTAGGTGAGGGAAATAATTTACTACATACTTTTTGACATGATTCCTTTTATTATGTGTTTAAGCAATAAAAATATTGCAATGTGTGGTATGTTTGGAATATAATTGTTGGATCTAGAATAGACTGGGTGTATGTTAATAATGGTAGAAATATGGTGTTCACTCACAGTAATGTAAGGGCGATTTTGGCTAAATATCTATTGGCCGTGAGGAGACTCAGTCCGCCCGGATTGTGGAATCTAACCATTAATGTTATTGAAAGATCCAATGATTTTATATTCGTAGATTGATGATTATTTGTATGGTATTGTTGAATTTCAATCATGATTGGGCATGTTTGAATGTTGGTTTATATAATTCAAATAATTATCATGCTTGGACTATTGCTACGTATATTTCAAGGTGTACGCATGCTATGGCAAAAGAGATATTGATTATGATGTAATAATCTGCTTAGAATGGAAGTCATAATAAATTCAAGTATTGAGTAAATTTGAGAATATTATGTTTTGTTAGTATGGGAATGTGAGTAAGTTGGTGAGTTTAGAAATCCTTATGTGAATGATATTTTCTCTCTTTAAGTTATATGGAAGGATGAATGAAATGTCATGTCTTTAAGCAGGTTGTGGACGTGAGGAGTTTGGTGGCTTGTGAGGTAGGTATGTTTGTTTGAAAGGAAAAAAAAAAAAGTATAGCCACAGATTTATGATGTAAGACCCGTTTAGGGCAACAGGCGATCTAAAATTGTGTAGTCAGATCATGCCCGTTTAGGAGTTGGAAGGCGGGGCGTGACAGAGGAGCTCTCCCTCATTCAGTCTTATTCCAAGATGCGGACCTGTTGACTCGAATTGGATCAACTTGAGGGGGTTAAGTTTGCATTACCTGCTGATGTTGTTCTATATCAGCAACTTCTTTCTCAGTTGATGGGTTTTTGAGTTACTAGCTGGCCTCAACAAGGAGTTTGAACCCATTCGGGATTAATTGCTGGGGCAACTTGATTCCGTTGTTAGCAAGCTGGGATTACTGGATTTCTTCGATCCAACTTGAGGAGGAGTGTTGTGGGACCCGACTTAACTCAGGACCCATCTCAGGACAGAAAGTGTCCACGTTCAGTGTACATTGCATAGTCAACTTGTAATTAGTTGTAATTAGATACCTTCCCCTTTCTGCCAACGTGATTGGCTCCCTATTATCTATGTAAGCATGCACATACCCACAATTTGTATTACAGTGAATAAAATACAGAAAGAGAAGAAATCTTCTCCATCTTCTCCTCTTCTTATTTTCTTATTTTTCATTATATATTTCTACACCGTGGTGGTAGAAGCATATAAATTTCATCATGGAGATCACCATGAAGGAAGGCATTCTTCACATCTAACTGATGCAGGGGTCAGTCATAAGTGGTGGCAATAGAAATCAATATGCGAACAGAAGTAATCTTGGCCACAGAGTAGAAGGTTTCCTGATAGTCCACCCCGTAAGTTTGTGTGAATCCTTTGGCAACGAGACGAGCTTATATCGAGCGATGGAGCCATCCGGATTATGTTTTAAAGCAAAAACTCATTTACACCAGACTGGAGTTTTACCTTTACCTGAGGCAGGGGAACCATGTCCCATGTGTGATTCTTCTCAAGGGTTGTGAGTTCCTCTTCCATGGCTGCCTTCCACAAGGGATCACGGAGAGCGGTGTCAATCCACTTGGGTATCTTAGTGCTGTCCAAAGCTGCAAGAAAATTGTGATAGGCAAGAGAGACAACATGATAAGACACAAAATGGTTAAGGGGATGCGAGGTACAAGTACGTTTACCTTTGCAGAGGGCAATAGGGAAGATCAGAGGCATCTGTAGGGGAAGGATCTGGGCCAGGAAAAAGATGACGTGGTGGTATTCTCGCGGAGCGGAGGCCTTATCTGTCTGCAGGTGATATACCAGAATGGGCTTGGCAGTGCTAGTAGGACGCACGTCAGAGCTAGGAGGACTCAAGTCAAGAGGGAGGAGAGGAAGAATTGGAGAAGAGACAAATGGTGAAGAGAAGGGACTGTCTCGAAGAATGTGACATCCATAGACACATGTTTTGCCAATAACTAGATCAAAACACTTGTAGCCTTTATAGAATGAGGAATATCCCAAAAAAACACACCTCACAGCACGGGAAAAAGTTTATCACCAGAGAATTGGTGAACAAAGCAGGCACTCCAAAAATATGTAAGGAAGAAAAGGAATATGTTTATGAAGGGAGAGAAGATCAATGGGCGATTTGTCCAGCAAAACCCGGGATGGCATGCGATTGATAAGATAGCATGTGGTCAAAACAGCCTCAGACCAGTACGACTGTAGGACATGCATGGAAAAGAGGAGAGAGCGAGCGACTTCAAGAAGATGTCTATTTTTTCGTTCAGCTACACCATTCTGTTGTGGTGTAGATGGACAAGACAGTTGGGATTCAACACCATGCACTTGCAGAAATTGAGCAAAACAATGAGACAAATATTCTCTTCCATTAGTGCTACGCAAAATTTTAATTTTAAAACCAAATTGAGTGGCAACCCAATTATAAAATGTGCGAAAGTCATCAAACACTTCAGACTTATGCTTCATAATATAAATCCAGGTCATGCGTGAATAATGATCAATAAATGACAGTATCGTAAACCAGTGCGAGAAATAGAGGGTGATTGCCAAACATCAGAATGAATAATAGAAAATAAAGAAGATGCACGTTTATTCATAGAAGAAGGAAAAGAAGTCCTTTTATTTTTGCCATATTGGCAAGGTGCACACTCAAACTGCTTAAACGATAAAAAAAGAACAAGTTTCTTTAGGACAGAGTTAGAGGGATGTCCAAACCGGCAATGCCAAAGCTATATATCAAACGAAGAGGAGCTAGAGTAGGTTGTAGAGGCACCAACAGGACCATCCAGCAGATATAAACCTCCAACGTCACGACCATCACCAATCACCTGCTTCGTGGTCAGATCCTGAAATACACAATGAGAGGGAAAGAAGGTAGCTAAGCAATGAAATTGTTTAGTGAGTGCACTAACAGAAAGCAAATTGCAAGATAAATGAGGTACATGTAACACAGATGGGAGGTGCAAGGTGGAAGAGAGAGGGAACGTCCATTTTCCAGCGATGGTAGTAGAGGAACCATTTGCTAATTTAACTTGACCATAAGAGACAGGAGAAATGGAAGAGAAGAGAATAGACATACCCGCCATATGATCAGTGGCCCCAGAATCGATGATCCAGGAATGAGAAGAGGCATGATTGGCAAAAGACTCAGTACCTGAAGTAGAAGAGACAGCATTGGAAACCTCAGAGTGCTGAAGGCGATCCAGTTTTTGTAACAGCATGTTAAAGTCATGTCGAGTGACTGGGGCACTGTCGCTAACCACATCAGCGAAGGAGGGAGCAGGCGAGGCGATGAAGATAGTAGCTTGCTTCGGACGGCCATGTAATTTATAGCAAGAATCAACATAATGGTTCGTCATCTTACAAAAAGTGCAGA
Source organism: Chimonanthus salicifolius (assembly GCA_013350335.1). Lineage (NCBI taxonomy): Eukaryota > Viridiplantae > Streptophyta > Magnoliopsida > Laurales > Calycanthaceae > Chimonanthus > Chimonanthus salicifolius. The sequence goes on along the minus strand of CM023537.1, from coordinate 44,589,956 downwards.
ACCGAGACCCCTTCTTCAGGGGGCCTTTGGTGTCACGACGCTGGTTATGACGGGTCTTTACCATAAGAACCAGAAGCCCCACATGCGAGAGGAGGCATGGAAGGATGAGTGGTCACCAACGCAGACCGTTCGACCGGCATAGGAGTCATAACCAGGCGGTGCCTATCATCTCGAAGTAAGGCAGAGTAGACCTCTTCCATAGAGGGAAGAGGACGTTGACCAAGCAGTTGGGCCGGAATAGGTTCAAATTCCGGGTTAAGGCCAGCCAAGAACTCAAAAGTCCATCGTCGATTAAGAATCTGGTGATAGAGAACAATATCAGCAGGGTCCACAAACTGAACCGATTCAAGTTGATCCAATTCAAGCCAACAGGTCCGCATCTTGGAATAATACTGAATGAGGGACAGCTCCCCCTGTCGAAGGTGAGAAGCAGTCTGATATAGCTCATAAGCCAGACAAAATTATCACCGTCCGAATACAAGGCCTTAATGGTATCCCAGACATCCTTGGCCGTGGGAAGTGCATAGACAGTTCCACGAATATAATCTTCCATGGAATGAAGGAGCCAAGACTGCGCGAAAGAATTATTAGCGTTCCAGGTACGGTACTGAGGAGTCCTTGTCTGGTTCAGGGGTGGTACCATCAATAAAATCGAATAGCTATTTGGCAGTAAGAAACATTTTAGCCGAATGAGACCATTGGAAATAATTGGTCTCATTCAAGAACACAGTGGTAATCTTGCCAATATGTTGATGGCCAGAAGAAGCCATATCAGTGGATGAAGAGGCCCCAGACGTCTTCAATGGTTCCGTAAAGGCGGCCAATATCTAAGGAACAAAGCTTTCAAGTAGTAGAAAGCAAGGATAAAAGTGGCAGAGAGATCAGAGGCAGCAAAAACTGGCAGATTAGCAGTGTAAGAAGCTGATCCAAAGAACCAAAGAGACAATAGTGGGGCCCACCGATGAAGGATGGAATAACTGGAGGGAAGGATGAAAGCAGGAGTAGTAGGCGACACCAGCTGGGAGAGAAAACTCAACTAGATGCAGCAGAGTGAGTAGATGAAGCCAAAAAACCAGAAAAATCTGGTCACAGAAGGTGCAGGCAGCGGAAATGAAGACTTGGAAAACGGGCCCCACCTTGGACCGAAATCCTAGGTCCACCTGTGGCACAAGAAGATGGGCCAGGGACGAAGCTAGTATTGTCTAGCCGAGCTGCAAGGGGGTCAGATCCAAAGTGATCGAACCAAAAAACCTCCAAGAAGGGGTTTTTTCGTCTCTGTATGCAAAGGACCAAAAATGGGCCCCACTGTTGATGAAATGTGGAGAGCCCAGGTGCGATCTGATCCAGAGGTAGGGGCGAATACAAGAGACCTGGTTCCAAGCAAAACCAGGCAAAAAACCAGTAGATCTGGCCAAAAAACCAGCAAAATCTGAGTGTGGTTCGTCCCAGGCAGCAGTCCAAAAACCAATAGATCTGAGGGCTCACACTGATCAAATCAGAAATCCAATGGGATAGATGGATAGGCCATCTAAAAACAGAAGGGGTATGGTGGGGTCCTGCCGGCAAAATCTTTTCCAGTCAACGGATCTAAGGCCGAGATCTCAGGGCTGCAGGGAATGGAGAAACAGGCAAAACAGCAGGGTGACAGTAAACTGGCCAAATCTGCAGAAGAAGAAAGATAGGAGGGAGAATCCGCAACAGAAGTCCTTGGAGAGTCGGAGAAAAGGCCGGAGGCCGAGGATGAACAGTAACTCCGACAAGGAACAGTAAAACATAATAAGAAAAACCTCCTAAAGCGTCCAGAAATTCGTTTTGGCTAATACCATGTTGATTATAATAATGAAAAAGAAAGAAAGAAAGGAAGAAAAGAGATGAAAATCAGAGAATAATGATTCTCAGAATTGTATTGTGTTGTATTTCCTCTTAGAGGGTACAGGTATAAATAAGAGAGAGAGCCAATTAAGATGGCCAAAAAGGAAAGTACAATCAGTCCAACGTATCTACTCTAATTATACACCTATACAGTTGACTTGCCAAAATAGACAAAGTCGGTTTAGTATGTCCTGAGTTGGGTCCCACAACACATCGTTCCTTTCTTCAACTCCACTCAACTCATTTTGCTGCTCCTCATTTGAAACCCCTTGCCTCCCACTCCTGCCATATAGAGCTACCTGTGTGGTTATCCTCCTTCCACCAAACCAGCCACCATTTGAGCCTAAAGTGGCTCTCGAAGCTACACCTTCCCCCCACCATTCTTGCAAAGGAAAATCTCTATCCTTTTTGTTCCTCTTTTCTGGGATAAAAATGTCAACCACCCGACCCCATAACTGAAAACCTCCATCAACCATTTCTTGGTAACAAAATTCGGTATGTTCTCCATGAAAAAGGTGACTAAAGCAAAGTTCTACTGCTTCCTCTGCCTCCTGCTGATGACGTCCTACCGCCCCTGCTCCTTGGCATGAAGATTCTCACCCCATGCTCACCAGAATCCTTTGCTAGGGTTAGCTCCTCGCCCCTGCCCTCTTCTCACACTCATCTCTCTCTGAACCTTGTGGTGTGAAACTCAGTTCTTCATCCCATTCAATATCAAACCTGAATGTGGAGCACATGGCACAATTACTCCCAAGACTAAGGTTCAATCATGATGCCAGAATCCTTTGCTAAGGTTAGCTCCTCGCCCCTGCCCTCTTCTCACACTCATCTCTCTCTAAACCTTGTGGTGTGAAACTTAGTTCTTCATCCCGTTCAATATCAAACCTGAATGTGGAGCACTTGGCACAATTACTCCCAAGACTAAGGTTCAATCATGATTACTAGGTTTCTCTGACCCTGTACCCATATCATAGTTTGCAAGTGTTAATGATACAATAACCATGAAGATTGCGAGTCACACATTGCCATGTAAAGAAGAAGAAGAAGACAGTGTTTCTAATCAATGCAATTGGGATAAGCTTCCTAACTTCCTAAAGGGTTAGCAAGACAAGGAAAAAAAATGGAGAGATTGAGGAAAGATAACTACCAGAAACGCAAAATCTGGAAATTGACCAAATTAAACCAATTTCCAGGTAGGTAACACAAGATGACTTCTCATGGCTTATAATAGAAAATTTCCAAGAGCTAGACCTAGTTAAAGTGAGCCCACCTTAAAGCTAGGCAAGGTTAAAAAAAATAAGTCTAGAACCTATAACAATGACTACTATGCATAACATTGACTAAGCTTAAGCAAGATGTGAACAATTTCATGCGACTCAGTCTCTCATGCTGAAAGATATATAGGACATGCTCACTGCCACACAAGAACATGTTCGATAATTAGTAAACATGATGAACAAGGACAATAGCTCACATGGTGGGGACCTTTCGATACTGGATGATCTAGCGCAGGAGGAGATAAAGAGCGAGGCCATAGAAATGATGGCCATAAAAACACCAATAGAAATGACAAAGATGATGACGATTCTAGATCCAAAGAAGCACCAAATATGAAGTGAGATGACATTGAAAGAAACAACAGAGACAATGAAGAATCTACCTTAAATGGCATCAACAAGTAGGACACAATTATTCACAATGTTGACAACTTATTCCATGCAACACTAGTCAAGCTCTTTTTCCACGAATCTAGATCTAGGTTGCAAGTTTTGGACACCCAAATCTTCAAAAAGCAATTGAGGTCAAAGTGGGAACAAAACAAAAAAGGTTGAGGCAAAGCAAACGAAGGTCGAGGTCAAGGTAGCTGCTGAAAATGACAGGTCAGGGTAAGGTAGGTAAAAAATAAATAACTAAATAAATAAAAGGCCAATCAATCAAGAAAACCTATAAAAAATAGAGAAAAAAAAATACATCTTTGAAAAAAAGAACTGTGCATTAGTCTTTTGTTGGTTTTCTTTAGTTTGGCCTCTTTAGTAATCATCATGTTTTGACATTTTGTTGTATTGGTATAGAGCTTCTATACTGACGTATGAGCCATTATCATGGTTGTAATTTTATTTTCTAATGGAATTATCTTTTCATCAGTTCCCAAAGAAAAGGAAGAAAAAGTGTGAATCCATTTTCTATGTATTAAAAGAATGAGGCACCATTGAACTTCCACCATGTAAAATGGAACAGAAAAGATGATCAATCACTCGAAATACCACTTGTACCATCACAAATCCCATAAATCGATTTGGGTGTTCAAAGGATAAAATTAAAGAGTTAATGAACTCGAAAATCATAACTTCATCACACATAAACAAAGGGTGACAACAAATTTGGTAACAGATCAGTTTGAAAATGCAAGGATACAACACATGGTCCAAAAGGTTGATTTAGGAAAAAGTTCAGAGTAATCGATGGCTTGGAAGTTGGAACTACCTATCAAAGGATTGATCCCATGTGATGCTCCAAATGGAGATGTCATGTGGGCTCATCTAGACCACTTGGAGTATGGCTAGGAAATAATGAAAAATAAGTGAAAAACTGGACCCAGGTCTCATCAACCATTGAGGCAAAGAAAATCTTCCCATTGTCGTCATAGAAGAAGATGAAAGAAAAAAAAATAGAAAAACGGAAACAATAGAAAATATTTGTAATTAAAGGGAATTATCTCCTTAAGCATCCCCCTCAACAACCCATAACTCTCAAGGAATATGTTTGACCTAAGATTCTAGAGGATGATAAAAGGCAACTACACATCACAATATTAAACAGTGAAACTATACTATGATTATGTGTACAAAGAAGGGTAGGCATTTTGTAATTTTGGGATAATGTAGCTCTCACAAAGTTTTTTTACAGATATAATTGGATGTCTTTTCACTTTAACGTTTTTCATGTTTCATCATTGTTCAAAAAATAAAAATAAAAAGAAATCATTTTACAAATATAAAAAGCACAGTACTCAATAGTAATTATCATACTATATTGTTTATCATTAATAGTTTCTAGTCACTTCAATTATGTTTCTAACTAATGTACTTCGAATTTCAAAATGAAAAAATGAAGCACTTAGCTAGTAAGAAACAAAATATTAGTTAAAAACTAAAGGAGTTTTATTGATTCCTTAAAACAAAAAATAATTAATCAACAGAGCATTTGCAATAGAACTAATGGCCTTAAGAATTCCATAATATCCAAAAAATGCGCTCAAAGTGTATGTTGTGTGTATGAGCTGTGTAACCTCTAATATGCCATTGTCTAAAGAAAAAGGAAAGAGATGTATGAATTACCAAAAGAGAAGGCTTCCCAATGGCCAAGATCTCTGAGCAAGTCATTGCACCAGCTCTAGAAACAACAAGGTCAGCAGCTGCATACGCCAAATCCATTGAATGCAAGAACCTTGGAAATTTCAAAATAAAATAAGATATTCATGGAAAAAGAAAAAAGGCTAAATATGCAACTGGATGCTTCATGATGTGCTGGTATCCAACTCATCATGTGCTGAGCAAAAAATCAAAATTAAAAATAAAAAATTAAAATTAAGAAGAAGAAGATGAGTTGATGAGGACAACACGAGACGCCAATAAAGAAGAATGCATTGGAATTTAGATTTTTCCTCAACATGGTTGGATACCAAGATGACGATTTTGTGTCTTTCTAATATATCCGACCATGAAAAGAGACAAATTCAGTGATGGATAGTCCAGGGTTTATGTTGATCAAGCAGCAGATTTGAAGATTTTGCTCGATCCATCCATTCACATCATCGAAGTCATTCATTTACGGATTAAACTCAACTAATCGTTGATTCAGTGCCATCAGGTCATTTGTTTCCAGTTATCTTTTATTAGTGTCATATTGTTTTAGTTCATATGCGATTATAGACGTGTATTTGTTTGTTATGGTTTATATCATCCACATGTGTGCCTTAAGCCATATGTGTCTAAGGTTTTAAGAGAGACTCCTTTTTTATATAAATAGCACCATAAAGACACTTTTATGATGATGAATGAATGACAGAAGAATTTCAAGTTCTCCAATTTGGGGAGCCTGGTGTGATTCCATCTGCCTCCTTGGTGTGAGATCAAAAAAGCTTGTAACTTGAGATTCAAATCATTCTTCTTCTTCTCCATCTCCTTTTCTTCTCTTTCCTTTCCTCTTATTTTCTCCCCCTTTTCCCTCTTTCTACACCTTAGTTTTGTCCCTATTTCATCCTAACCCTAGCCAAACCATGACCCAACCCCACCACCAACCACCAAAACCCCACTAGGAGCCACCATTCTGAACGGACGTCCATTCAACTATACATACAAGTCCACTCTGGCCTCACTTTAACCTATTTTGTGCTCCAACCTCTATATCCCTATCATAGACTCATACATATAAACCCTAACCTACTTTTCACCCTATTTGAGACCTAGTTTTGCCCAAATATCAAAAAAATAACAAACCCTAATCCCTTTGGCAAACCCTAGGTGATCCTATAACCCTATTTCATCCTTTTGGGTGACAGAAAGAAACAAAAAAGTCTTTTCTCTTCATTCATGTTCATCCATCCATTCATCCAATCAAAAGCCAAATCCCCACATACCACAAAACAACCCATTTCCATCCACATCATACATTTAACCCAAGCAAAATCATGAGAGAGAAAATCTACTATACTATCTCGACGTTTTCCATGTTTACATCACATGCCCCCACAAAAAGCTAAAACAACTACAACTGAAGTTGCAGAAGAAACATAAGGGGGATTAGCCATCAATGCCATAAGATTCCCTGGATGTTGTCACTCAACACCTTCTTGTGACGCTTCGCCCTCCCTTTCCGACCCCCTTTCCTCCCTTCCCTCTTCCTGACATCTTATTGTCTCCTCTATCTCACAAGAGAACTCGGGGAGAGGTGAGGGTTTTGGGTTTCTTCGTCAATTAAAAAAATCTCACAAGTGAATGGAAATTCAAATCCCTTCGCAACCAACATGAGCATGCTTCAATCATGGATATAGTTGCATGCAATTTTAGCTTTCACAACACACATTTTGCATTCTCACAAAGACACTCATCTAGCATTTAGATTTAAGGTTTCCAATATTTTGGCATGTCTTATGTAAGATTTAGTACCAGAGCTTGTCCTGCATCATGAATCGATAACAAAAAAACTTATAAAGAAAAAAATAAATATCACATAATGGAAAAAATGTCAATCATCATTGGAAGATAAATAAAAATTGCTAAAAGAAATATCTGTTTCCTCTTCATATGCAAACTTTCAAGCATAATGCCTATTGGGATTGAATCCTCAATATAGCAACCTCAAGGTTGCTAGTTTAAGTTTTATGGGCATCAAATAGGCAATCAGCCCATAGAGAAGGAAAAAAAAACAAATCCACTAATCAATACCAAGCTATTGCAGGACAACATAGAGAAACAAGGGACCATTTGGTAAATTTTGCTTTAGAATTTTACGATAAAATTGATAGCGCGGAGAATGATTCAATTTGGAGAGAAATTGGAGGGAAGATGGTGACACAATGAGCCAATGTCCAATATACATGGGTCCATGGGCTTTTCCATTAAAATCCATGTGAAACCATGAATCTAGGGCCCAATAAAATTCCAAGCAAATAAAGTGATGAACTTCCATGTTTTAAGCATCGACTTGTTGCAAGAATCTCTAACTAGTCAATGTAGGTGAGGAGATTGCCAAAACTGGAAAGTGCTTGAATAGAATAGCTTCTAGCTTTCTTTTCTTGTTTATTCCTTTTCTTGTCTTGCTTATGTGCCAATAAATTAGTGGTCAACTAAAAGTAGGGTTGATGTGGCATGTTCCCATTGGTGTATAAGAGTGTAAAGTGGATCTATGACATGTCAAAGTGGCCTATTATAGCCATGGATAACACTAGCATTATAGGTACTTTTCTCTTTCATTTGCCATGCAAAACTACAATAAGACCTTTGCAAGCCAATGCTATACAAGCTTGGTCTTGATGTGTTTTGTGACTTTGTCTCTCCATTAAAGTGAGTTATTTTCTTAGGACTCTTGTTGAATTTCTTTAAATTTCCAAGATTTCTCTTATACATTGATGTGTTGGTTTTCCAGAGTAAAATTGAATATTCAAGGTGTCCATTGAGAGTATTTTCTTCATTGAAAAAGAACCTTTCTTGAATTTGGAGTTTCCTCAATTTATTCAGTCTTTCTCAGGTTAGATTTTTTGTAGAAAATCCCCTAGCCCTTTTTAAGTGATTGAATCCTGTATTCTCTCAATTTTCAATTTTCAATTTTCCTTAGATTTAGACTCGTAAAAGTCTAGATCTTAAATTTCTTCCATCATGGTTCTATAGTTCTTTCATTTTGAACCTAGCACTACACACAATCCCAAACAGAAGGATAAATGACTCCTATGATGATGATCATCATGATGACCATGATGATGATTTTTTTCATTTTTGGAATGGTAATAATTTCATTAAAAGCACAAGGTGTGCAAAGCGTACAAAACAAGGCAGGGAAAAGTCCAAGGGAAAGGGCCAAAAATACCTGAAAATAAAAAATAAAAAAAATAACAAAAAAATAAAATAAACAAGCAATAAAAGGACAATTCTCCTAGGCCCTAAAGATGTTAGAAATGGAGAAGTCTTGAAATTCCTTTAAGGTAGAGGCCCAAGCAGCACATTTTGCTTGGTGATGATGATTGTTGGGATTGAATACTCATTAAAGCAAAAAATCAAGTTTACCAATTTAAAAAATTTCATGTTCAGGCAGCAATGCACTCTATATGAGTATTATTCACATACAAACCTCATTGAATGATTAAAAGGTACAACAAATGGGCAATGGCACCAACACTAGATAACTAATGCTTGAAAAAAAAAGAGGGGGGCAGGGGTGGGCAGGGTTGCTATGGGTTTAACAATCACCCAAATTTCAATTGGGAAAAAATAAGGGAGCATTATTATTCAAACAGTTCTATACATGACATTTTCGACAAAGAATGACGTCTCAATTTGAGAAAAAAAATCGTCAGAATTCTTCCACCATTTGAATTGGTATCTCGCTTGAGGAGGAGAAGCTCTAGATAATCCATATTATCATCAAAGTCATTTATCCCATCCATGTAGGTTACTTTTCTACATTCCACTTTTCAACTCCACCCTATTGTTAAGGGAATTTCTTGTGTACATCCAAAAGTATCACATCAATGTACACTTTTGTTGATTCAATGCCAAATGGAGTCACCTAATTCGCTCTTTACCCTAACAAATGTTTGAAATAGCTGAAAAATGTTGCAAGACACAATGTATTGGAGAAGCTCTTAATTATTAATCATCTTCTCAATCACCCCACAATCTATAATGTCATATCTTACAACATCAATCAATGTCTTTAACAGCCTCCTGCTTTTCCTAGTACCTTCAACTTCTAATCCTTCGACTCCTTGTATAAGGGACATTTTTGGTTTTCTACAAAGGAGAAGCTCTAGATGCTTTAGGCATTTCCAAGGCTCTCTAAAGTTGTGGGAGCAACTTCTCATTCTTTCAATTCCTCCCTTTTCATTGTGGGTTGGAATTATATTCTCGTATTTTTGGAGATACTTCATTAATTTGTCAACAACCTAAAATCAGACTTTTTGCTACTACAAAGTTCTATAGAAATTTTCTTTAAAAAAAAAAAGAAAGAAAGAAGTTAGGCGGGAATCTAGCTCAATTTTCATCTCAAATGTCGAAGACCTAAGTTAATTGGAATTGCTATTGTAACAATTGCATAGACTTCCTTTTTCAGGAGAAGACATCTAGGTTGTTGATCCGACAAAAAAAGGGGACAAAAAAAAATTGGGTGTTCTATAGATTTTGGCTAGAACCAACTAGTAAAGTCTGACTCATTTTTGACCTTTATTTGGGTATTTTCAATGACTCAAATCCATTTTGTATTTCAGTAACACCATTCTCTTGGGGTTTCTATAATTGGTAACTTTGACACACCACCATTGTTCTACCATTGATATGTAGATCAGTCGAACAAACACATGGTTGACATTTTCTCCATATCCATTTAACTTTCCAATGTGGATTTTGGATAAGTCTAAGATCCTAACTGTTAAATTTAACAAGAAAAACTATTGTGTTTGGAATTTTTATCTCTACAATTTTGCTCAAAGAAATGAATAATGGTGAATTGTTGATTGATACATATTCTAAACCTATTCCAAGAATAGACTTCTCTAAATAGGATACAAGTATGCTCGTCATTGGCCAAGAAACACTTATTTCTTTGACTGGTTTACTTAATTGAACATAGTAGATTAACATAGTAGTCAAAATCGTACCCTAATTGCACTTATGCCTTCAAGGCTCCAAACCCATTTTGCACCTTGCCTAGCACATCTTGCACCTAAGCCCTCTGATGAAAACAGCAATAGCCAAGGGTTGAATCCTTACTTGGATTAGAAGGAAGAACTCAGGGTTGAGAGGTTAATCTCTTTTCTGTATTGATAATTGCATAAAAACCCACTGATTTACATCCTGTCCTTTATAAGCAGGACAATAACAACTCCTAAACAATTGCCTGACAATAGGCCACGTTCCAAATAAAGAGATAGATACTAAGAGTAAATAAAGAGATAGATACCAACAAGTTCCTTGATTTTAGCTAACATCTTAGCTTCAATCACCCTAAATAAAGGTTCCTTATTCTTGAACACTTGTAACTTGAAATGGACTCCTTCCTTGCAAAACTCATGCAAGTCCACGTCCTTGCCCATCAGTTTCCTTCTCGTCCACGTTTCCATCTTCAACAACATGCATGGACTGCACGTGAGCTTTCGACTTAGCCTCTTTGATCCTGGACCTCCTAGTTCGATTATAGGCATTCTTGAGCTGACGACCTTGGTCCTCATCACCCTCACCTAGCTCTTTTAGAAAAAAAAAAAAAAAATCTATAATAACCATTTTTTAAAGCTTTCTAGTAATAGCTAGTAGAATTATAGTAATCGCTACTAATATATTTGGTTCTTTAGATGATTAATATTGTATTTTGTTAATATTGATGCCTTTAGGACACAAATCTATGAATATACATATACTCTGAAGTATCTATAGTGCCATTGGCAAGATAAATCTTGTGCCTAGATATGCTCCTTACACCTTAGTCTCCACAACCCCTTGCGCATTGATTGTACCTTGTGCTTTGACTACTATGTGGAATTGAACCAACCAAGATATTGTGAGCTTATGTGTCACATCCACAATCAATACAATAATGCATGAAGTTTCCAATTAAAAAACAATATGGAAACCAAATGATGCAGGACAAACTCTGAAACCAAATATGACACAGGGCAAGTTCTGATACCAAATATGAAGCAGGACAGAAGTGAAGTGTGCCCTAAAATGGGGTTATGACATTCAAAATCCTAGATTTAAGAATGTAACGAAGGAAAATTGGAAATCTAAACAATAACTATTGCTACATGATCACAATATGCAATGAAAACACTGATTCAATTAGTGTTCTATAATCAACGTTAAAAACAAAATCCTAAGCAAATAACATCAGAAAATCAAAAGAACAAAAGCAATCCATAGCATGGAAGCATATTAAACCCTGGAAATAATTACAAATCGAGATTAGGGCCTCCAAATATCCTAAGATCAGATTCAAGTCGTCTAAAATTCCCCACACAAGTGAAAAAGTACATATTCTCAATGAAAAATCAAGTCCTACTTGAATCCAAACCCAAAAACACTTAAAATAAGTATAACAAAGAGGTTGTTTGGGGGTTTTCTACACAAAAAAGTTGGTTGCAGGGTAGGGAACCAGGTCCAAATGCAAAAGAGGCCACAAAGAGCAAAATTGACATTGCTCGTACAGTCATACATACGTCCTTACGGCAGTCCATACTGTCATACTGTCAGGTGGGGTCCTGGTCGTGGCTGCCAACAAAGCCTAGATCTAGTGATGCGGAACATTCACCTTGATCGTTCCTTGCTATTTTCGTAGTTTCTTTTTAGTGATTTTTTTCTAGTTTGCTTTTAGTATGTTCTTTTTTATTAAGGGTAGCTTAGTCATTGTTATTATTTCTATTTTTATTTTAACAAAGGGGAACTCTATATAAGCTTTGTAGGGCTCATTGAGGCCTCAAAATTACGATTGAATGAAATAAGATTTTGGAGATTTTACGCAAAAGCTTTACGGTGCTTTGTGTTTTGGCGAGAAGCCTTGGTTCTAGGCGAGAAGCCATCTTCCCTCTTCCAGGTACGATCCATCTTCTTCTTCTCCTCTCGTTTTCTTCTTCCTCTCTTCTTCTATTCTTCTCTTCTCTTTTGTTCATTTAGCCTTCTGCAACCCAAAAGCCCCCTTCCCTGACCTTCCGCCCCTTCTTCTTTGCTTCCCAAGCTTTGCCCACCCCTCTATACCCCTTCCTAGGTTTCGCCCCCTCTCTAAATCGCTTCCTTTACTTTCGCCCTCCCCTAAATCCCCCAACTGAACCCAATCCAGCCCAGATCTTGCTGTTACAGATCTTTCCTTCCCCTCTACTTTTTCGCCCTCACAAAAACTCATTCTATCACCTTCGTCCCCTCCCAAGCAATCCCTTCTTGTGTCGCCATCACCTGTTATCCCTTCTACAACCTTCGTCCCTCTCCTTACTGCCCTCCACTGTTGTTGTCCTTCTCAAAACTGCCCATATCTGCCTCTGAGCTATATTTCCAATCCCAAACAGCCTTCCTAACACACCCATTAGCCCTCTTGGACCCTTCCTAAGCCTCATTCAGCCACTACCACCTGTCCTAAACCTCAATACAGCCCACCTACCTGTCTTTTAACCACCCCTTTGCTGCTACAACCTCCTTTTAGGCATTGACAGTGCTGTCCCATAAAACCAGCCCTCTTCTTAACTCTTTTACTGATCTTTTGCAACTTTTCATCCACCCATACTGCTGTCCGATGCTGATTTTGCCATCACCTTGATACCAAACAGCCATACTTAGCCGTGTTTGATGTTAGATTTAATTATTTGTGGAATTGGTCAAGCCCCTTTGTTTTGAGGGATCCCGCCGCGTTTGGTAATTAGGCCTAGATCATGATTTAATTGTTTACATTAAATTCTGAGACTCCTATGATTGATTGAAGCTTATTTATATTATTTAATTATTCCATATTAATTGATTGTTTAACTTCAGCCCATTTTAGATTTAAGGTGCATTATTTTCATCCCTTTTAATTTTTAGGGAACCACATTAGGCATTTAGGGTTACTCTATCCCTTGTCCCTGCATCATCTAACCTTGGTTGTACTAGATTTGGATTTATTTGGTATTTTCGAGCTGTTCAAGGTACCCAAAAAAAAATGGGGAAAAGTTGGATAAGAAATAGAAGAAGAAGAAGAAAAAGATATTGGGAAGAGAAATGATAGAAAGCACCTAATTTCCTTGGAGTCACACCACTAGTCTTCTCAACATGGTATGCAGAAAATTTCTTCACTTGTGAAATAATGAGTGTCTACAAGTATTTATAAGAAAAACTAAAAAACCCTAAAGACACACACGTGTGAACAATACAAGCCATTCAAATTAACTTATTACGTTCCATAAAATTGATACTTAAATAAAATAAATGATAAAATAAACCTCCTAAGTCAACTACTATGACAACTCTGGATCCCTTTTAATGATTCACACAAGGCAATCACAATCCAACGGACAAAACAGCTCCCAAAACCCGATCTGATGTAATGAACAGTCAAATCAAGCCTTCCAAGCAATCTAATCACAAATCTATGCATAATTTGGGCTATCCATGATTGGATCCGCCTCTACCCATGATCAAATGTAGGGATTGTGCAAAAAATCATCATCCAACGATGATGAGGTAAAATCTAAATTCCAATGCATCCTTCTTTGTTAGCGTCCAATGATGTCCTCATCACCAATCCATCCAAAAATTCTGAATTTTCATCATAGTGAATTCAATATGGTTCCATTGTTTATGCCTATGTTCCCCTAATTTTTCAATGCATTCAATCCACAAGAACATCACACGAAGAATAAAATGGCCCATTACATCATGATACGCGATCAATTCTTAATTAAGTTGTGGATGGAATTTGAACCAGTAAAGACCAACTTAATGAATTGTGTACCCATCCCAAGTCTTGATATGTCTTTAAGAACTTCTTCAAGAGGAATAGATCGTCCTTTCCAAGCTCCTAAGCCCATGCCAAATTTACTTAAGGGGTCATTAGCACGATGAATATGCCTTCTTCACAAAAGATTAACACCCATGTTGTCATCTCAGTAGAAACAAGTACCATTGATGTAAGAAATTCGATCATTTAATTACCAAAAAAATCACCATTTACTATTGTTAGAAGCTCGTCAATACCATATTCCATAGGATTGCTCATGAGCCTGAGACCCACTTGATCCCATCATATGTGAACAGGTTTGAACATGTGTAGTAGCATATCAAGCCAAGCACAAGCTAATTTTTTTAGCCCTTTTACAAGAAATCCATGAAAGTCTAATGGGTTTTTTGGCCCATTTAGCTATTTTAGTTATATATAAACCATTCTATATATCATATACTATAGCAGTATTTTTACTCACTACCACACAGCAACAAACATTCCACCAATCCTCACTCTCCAAAGAAAACCCTACCCTTTTCTCTTCTCCAAGAGGTGCTTCGCAGTGGAGTCAATCGGCCAATTGTCTGGTATGCTCTATTTTTGTCCTCTTTTCTTCTTTTAGATTTGATTTCCTTTTTCCCCTTTCTCATATCAATTTTCTAAAAATATTTTTTCTCCACTCTCTCTCTCTGGGTGTCTTCCTCTTTTAGATCTCACAAGGATCTCCAACATGATATGACCTAAAGTGTAGTTTTAACTTTTTTTCATAATTTTCTTTCAAATCTCATGCAAATTAAGATGTTCCTAATTTGAGCATTTAAAAAAAAAAAGGGCTCAAACAGGCATGCTCAGGCTTCCTAATTTCCCAATTGCAAGCAAGCTTGGGCTTTTATATATCTAAATGGGCTCGACTAAGATAGAACAAAGCCTAGCATGAACCCAACACGTGAACAAGCCTAATCTTTTGTTTTTCAGTAGTATCCTTCAACCCTATCAAGACAATGCTTCTCCATTCATCTCCACTACAATCATCATTTTGATATACTTTTCCTACATCTTCTACCTCTAACTACATGTGGTTCAACAAATTATTCAAAACTTTGCTGCCCTGAGTTCTACTATTAGTTCATAAGGTTCTAAAGTGATAAATTTGTTTGAGGTTCTCAAGTAATAACTTTGTTTCTCCCTTCAAGTATTATGTTTTAGAGCTAGTTACCACAAAAATATAATAAATTAAAAAAAAAAAAGAATAACAATGTATAGATCACAACATCTTTACATTACTGGCATTGTTCTATTTCTTCTAAATTTCTCCTTCAAACTGTTACACTAGTTCCTCAATAAATCAAAAAGTTACTCTATCGGCCAATTTGTTGATGATAACTAGATTGTCATTCTTTATCATCACCGCTGTGTGATTTGGAGCAAAGAATGAAAGGGATTAATAGCAAAAGTGCATAGGAAATGCCAACTCTCAATTTGGACTAGAGATCATCCTCGTTTCACTTTTTATACTAGCAATTTCAACCTAGAAACATAAATTATTCAAATTTTGGTATTTTAAATTAGGATTTTAAATTCAAATGAATGAAGTGAATATCAGAATTCTAGTTTATTTTAGCGGTAAATAAGAAAATATATTAGAAAAAAAGAGTATAGATACAAGAAGAAAGAAAACGTCTAAAAGAATTAGACCCAAACAAAAGAAGAAAATAATAACAAGATACAAAAGAACAAGAACAAAGGCTCCTCCACACTCCAAGAAGGAAAACGCCTGAAAAAAAATCGGTGACTCCAAGCTTGGCAAAATAATATGCTACTCGGCCGTTCTGGACAAAGGAAACTTCCATCTCCGAAGCCAGCTCCTTAATCTCTTTGCCCGTTTAATTGCATTTGTTGAATCCCCCTCAATAATGAGCTTTCCTTGCCCATACATTTTCCAGATGTGCAAAGCTCTCCTAATGCTAAGGACTTCCGCCTCATTAGAGTCTCGTGTCCCCACCGACTCATTGAAGACAATGGATGTTGTAACTGTAATACCCCACCCTCACAAAGTCTCATATTGCTAGTTCCATTGGAAATTGTCTGGTATATAAGTGGTAGTCTTACTTCTTCTAGCACAAGGCCTTTTGGGAGCAAAAGTGGGTTGGCTCGCCAAAGTAAATCCGTGCGGATCCATGTGTAGGCCCAAAGCGGACAATATTGTGCTAGTGGGACAAATTGTTACAAACGGTTTCAGAGCATGGTCCAACTCTCTGCCTGAGGGTGTGGCTTGGTTGTTGTGTGTACAGAGCCGAGGACGGCTCTGGCTTTAAGGAGGGTAGATTGTAATACCCCACCCTCAAAAAAAAACTCTCATATTGCTAGTTCCATTGAAAATTCTCTGGTATATAAGTGGTAGCCTTCCTTCTTCTAGCACAAGGCCTTTTGGGAGCAACAGTAGGTTGGCTCGCCAAAGCAAAGTCATGCGGGTCTATGTGTAGGCCCAAAACGGACGATATTGTGCTAGCGGGACGGGTCGTTAGTATCAGAGCATGGTTCAACTCGCTGCCTGAGGGTGTAGGCTTGGTTATTGTGTGTGCAGAGCCGGGGACAGCTCTGGCTTTAAGGGGGGTAGATTGTAATACCCCACCCTCAAAAAGTCCCATATTGCTAGTTCCATTGGAAATTCCCTAGTTTATAAGTGGTAGCCTTCCTTCTTCTAGCACAAGGCAGGAGTAACAGTGGGTTGGCTCGCGAAAGTAAATCCGTGCGGGCCTGTGTGTGTGGGTCCAAAGCGGACAATATTGTGCTAGCGGGACGGGTCGTTAGTGTGTGGGCCCGCACGACTTTGCATTAGCGAGCCAACCCAATGTTGCTCCCAAAAGGCCTTCTGCTAGAAGGAAGAAGGCTCCCACTTATATACCAGAGAATTTCTAACGCAACTGGCAATGCAGGACTTTAGCACCCTCTAGGGCGGGGTATTACAAGTGTAGTCCCCTCATGGTCTCTAAGCACCCCGCCAATCCCGGCGGGCCCTGGTTTTCCCCTAGCTGCCCCCTCTACATTGACCTTCATAACACTCTGTCCTGGAGGTCTCCATTGTTCTTTGGGCTTCATTTTCCTTCTATACCCCTTCATACATTCCTCCCAAGATGATAAAAGATCCGTAAGTCTAAGGCCATTAAACCCTTTACTTGACAGAAGCCACAAACAAAGTCTCCACTGTGCTATTTGAAAAAGTTCACTCATATATTTGAATTCTAGTTTACTTGACAACAAGGTTTATTTTTTAAGAAAGAATAAGTTCAACTTTTTTAGAATCTTGATTAGTCCATAATAATGTTGTGAAAATAGAATCTATCTTAAAATCGTTATACATCGTGAACCGCAAATCATGTATCGAAGAATCGTAAGATCCATAAGTGTTTTCTCTCAAAAATATTTAATATATGAATATAGCGTAAAATATATCTAAAATAATATGAGCAATTCTCCAACCTTCTTTCAATATTAAGTGAATATTATATAATTAGTTCATTGGTGCTCAAATTTGAATACCTCAACTCCCAACAGTATAATACCAATATATAATCCAACTATATTGTGACAAGTCTATAATGAATTAAAAAACCCCAAAAAAATCGAGAGGTCTTAAATGTTCATCAACTCAAGCCTTAAAAACCATTCATGCTTTCACATTCCTAATAATCTCATAACCATTACTATACAAATCGTAAGATTTGTTAATAGATACAAATTGTTCCTCTTATCATATTCTATGAATCATAATATAAGAATCGTGTATCTTAAGATTTTAAGAACAAGGTCCATAATATGTTAGTTGTTGTACAGTTAAGGTAAAAAATGACCTTCCAAGATAAATCACTTCCATGACTTGCTTAGTGTATGATGATTAAGAGTAGTGACCTGGCCAAGTTGTATCCAGAAATGTTTCTAGTACTTTAGTGCATCCATTGATAATTATAGTTATTTCACTTAAGGTCATTTTTTATAATCTTGTTCTAAAGTCCTCCACAATTCAATAAGTTCTTTTTCTATGATCTATACACATTCTCTAAGTGCATCACAATTTCAAAGATTTTCAATCATTTCTTCAAGACTTCAACAAAAGTAATTTGTTGCTTTTATCCCTATACCCCACAACAAAATGATATTGAAATTGGAAAAATGAACATATTATTGAAACCTTAGAAGATCGGTATAGGATCTCTTGTTTCAACTATATTCTACGTCAAAACTATTTGATCATTTTAGTGGGATTTTCAAAATTGCTACTTATCTCATATATCAGACTTCTCTTCAAGACTATCCCACCAACCACCACATGTTGTCTCTTTAACAAACATCATTGCCATCATGGTCGTCGTCATCAAATTGGATTTATCCCCATCTATTTAGGATAGTCCTCATAATTGAATTTGATATATCATTTCCATGGGTCAACTACATAACACCAATATGCCTTGAGCCCGTAACCTTTATGGTTTTAGTGATGAGCACTAACAAACGGCTTTCAATGAAGATAAAAACTACAAATCTGTACGTTCTTCCCCCTCACAAGCAAACAAATGTTTCAAACAACCATCCTATTGAGTGCTTCATGGTAATTTGATGGTCAAAAGGGACATCATTATGATGACCACATGGCAAAAAGGAATGAGATAGCACATCAGCGGTTGTTTTTATCCACGGAAATTGTAAACAAATTCTTGTAATGGAATGGGAAGGGTTTTTGTGGTTTTTTCCGTGTGTTGGGTTCCTTTTGGCCTGCCCTTTTTTGTCTTTTTGTATCCCTTCTTCTTCTTTTTTATTAATGTAGTTACCTTTAAAAAAGAGGAATGTGATAAAGCAATGTTATGTTCTTTCAAAATGTTCATTGTCTTCATCATTCAATTCTTCATTCTCACCCAAAAATATCTTTTCTTGCCTCTTTTCCCTATTTTTTCATCCCATCCCCCACCCCCAACACCCCACATACACATGGAGCCCCTTTGCTGTGGATAATAGAAAATTGGTACAGAAAAAAAATTCTTAGCCACTTATGGAAGATGCAACAGTTCATCCATGAAATGTATAGGTTGCTTAGCTTTTAAACTCACTCGCAAATCATAGTAAATGATCCACTGACAGTTTAGTGAACTAAGAACTGAGATTCTCCAATAGAGACCCTAGCAGTGTTTTCCCTCCATAGAGGAGACAACCAGACAAATGCATTTAGATCATTCTATAGTTTCCACTGTAAACTTCAAGTGTTACATTCTCATGAATTGACAAGAAGAGGAAGACATACGGTGTCAAGAGCAGGCGAGGATGATTGCGGACCAAGCTCTCCATCTCATCAAAGCCTTCCAGTCCAGTCTGCCAAATGATAAACCTGTTCTCATGTTTGAGTAGCATCTGACAATACATGTTGAGCACTGCTATATTGATGCCATTTGCACCCAATGATCCGCCCAGAACCAGCACCACATGTGCCCCTCCTGCCACAGATTCCATGGGGAAAAAATGCAACCTCGCCACTGCCTTGGATATGTACCGCTTCAAAGACACCCTCACTGGGTTCCCACTCACCACGCATTTGTCTTTGGGGAAATACATGGAGCATGATTCAAATGCAACAAAGACCTTAAGCGCAAAAGTTGCAAGCAGCCTGTTAGCCAACCCGGGTATGGAGTTCTGCTCTTGGATCACTACCTTCACACCTCCCAGCGCAGCCGCAAGGCACATGGGCGCCGACACATAGCCGCCAGTCCCCACCACAATACTGGGATTGAAGTCTCGAAGCTTCCTATAACTGGCAGCAACTGATAGGAGGAGGCGGAATGGAAAAAGGAGGTTAAGAGGAGAGAGGAGAGGGCGGATGAGGGAAACAGCCGGGATGGAGACAAAATCGTATCCCGCGGATTTGACAGAGATGGCTTCCATACCAGATTGGGTGCCCGCAAAAAGGATCTTGGTGGTGGGGCAGATGATCTTGAGATTATCAGCAATGGCAATGGCAGGGTAGATGTGGCCGCCGGTGCCTCCGGCCGCAAAGACGATACGGATATCATCAAGGCGATTGGAGGAGGTGGAGAGATGTTCGTTGCTTGGATTTAGAGCTAAGCAGCAGGATATGTTGAAGGACCGCCGCCTAGAAGTGAAAGGAGAGAGAGAGAGAGAGAGAGAGAGAGGAGAGTGATTGAAGAGAGGAGAGTGATTGAAGAGTGTTTAAACTTGAAACTGGACTAAATTGTAAATCAAATACCTACCTTATTGATGGTAGGAAATTCTTATAGTTGCAGTGTGAGGGGTGGAGAGAAGAGACGGCCATTTGAGAGGAAGAGGAGTAGAGGCTAGAGAGGAGGGCAGCAGCAATGGAATCCATTGAAAAGTTTTCAAATGCAATGGGAGGACTTACTCTACCCACCGCAATTGCATTTGCTGGAAGTCTGGTACTGCTGCTCCGACGGTCGCTGCAGACCGAAGTTTGTGTTTTCCGGTCGTCTGGAAAGAATCACTGAAGACAGCTGCTGGGACGTCGACTTGGGACTTCCCATCGTCCTGTACTGTCTGGCCAAGGAAAATTTCGAGGCGGAACAAAATTCCCCATCGGCCAACTCTGATCTTCGAACAACAAGAAACTTTCACCAATCCATCCCATGTTAAAATTACGAGATGAATTTATTGAATGATGCCCTTAAAAGCTTTTTCACTTTTCAATTGCTAGAGTCACTATATAAATTAAAAAAAAATATTAAAAATATATAACTATTTAATTTAAATAAATGAAATAGATGCTTGAAGTAGAATTTTCTATTTGTATTTTAAATAGAAATGAGGACAATATTAAATGTCTTCTTCGTAATTCTTCGCAAGAGGAGGCTAATCATGTTTAATCATCTTTTGGTTAATCGCAAAGTTGCTTATCATGTGTGAATAAAATTCATCAACTTCTTGGTTGCTCCTTAGGTCTTCTCCAATTCGTGTTCCCAATCTCTCGAAGCTCGGTACCTCCTAGTTTGAAACCCAAGTTGAAATGTGTGTGGCATACACTTCTTGTCATATTGTAGACCTTATTGAAAGAAAAAAATACAAGACTATTCAAGTGTGTTTCTTCAAAATAAGCTTTTCATAAAACAAAGCGGAGTTTGTTCAGTTGGTTGCCTAACTAACAACGATTTAATACTTTCTTGGGATGGATGCATGAATATGCAACGGAAAAAAGCTAAGACAATGGAGAATTAGGTGCCTCCACTACTGGGGCTACTCGAAATTCAATATTGATGGTGTTTTTAGGGGAAATTTGGGTCCTTCTGGAATAGGTGATGTGCTTCGAAATCATTTGGGAGAAACTTCTATTATGTTCAACGAGTCAGTTGACATCAAAGATTCAAAGGAGGTGAAAATCCTTAACATTTAGAGAGCTCTAACCATTTGGAAGAATCATGGACGAGAAAATTTGGTTATTAAAGGGGACCAGGCAAATGCTCTCAAGTGGGCGGCGGGATTGTGACATCCACCGTAGAGATTGGTCAGTGTTGTCAGAGACGTGAAAGAATTAGCTAAAGTGTTGGGAGTTTCTTTTTCTAAGATTGATCGGTCGGACTAATGGTGTGGCGGACTATTTTGTCAAATTGAGAGTTGACAATCATTTTGCTCACATTTTTTTCTTATCATTCTCTCTTTTGCTTGTTTTTTCTCTCATTTTCTCATTTCTTTTTCTTCTTCTTTTGGTCTAATTTTGTTAGACCTTTGCTGTAATCTGTCTTTCCTCTTTCTTCCCTCTTAATGAATTTTTTTGGTTACTACTTAAAAAAAAACAAATTAAACAAATTGTACAATTTTACCTTGAATATGAACTTGTCTCTATAGTAATATAGTTTTTAAGACATCTTAATTTAATAAAAAATTAATATGATTTTTATTTATTTTATTTTTCTCTTCTTTTCTTTTAGTGTAGATGTCATTTCTCATTGTTGACTATAACAGTGTCACGGTTGATATATGATTTAAATTTTTTAATATTTTAATAATTTAATTTTAGATATAACAATTTATTATCTTATTATGATGTTATAAAAAAAAAATCACGTGTCTCGAGAGTCGGGGGCGTGACAATTAAATTCTCCAAGACTTAAAAAATATGAATTCACTTGTCCAATTAGTTGAAGTTTTATATAAAGCTCGCATGAAAATTCAAATTGTATTTTTAAAGTCTTTAAAAGTTAATTTTTATCTAATGGTAGAAATTTAGATCAATGAATTATAAAAAATAAATTGAATAAATGTGCAATTCTCAAATGATAGATCGGATATAACCAATCCGGTCCACTTCGGCCTCAAAAAGCTAAAGATTTGTTTGAAATCCTGTAAGGCATCTGTATTAGAGAAGTTGGTTTTAAAATTAAAAAAATAAAACTCAATTGACTCGATTGAGTTGACTTGACTCTGTATTAATACCTGACTAGAGAAAAACTTGGTTGGAGAATGTGTTTTTTTTGTTTGACTCGATCAACTCGACGAGCCCGACAAATAACTCGGTTGAGTCAAGTTACTGGAATTAAGTAGGTTGAGTCACAGGATGCTTCTGATTTCAATATTTTGAACGGGGACATGGCTATAAAATGAATGACTTTGGGCTAGAATGGGAAAAAGATGAACGGCTGTAAAAGGTTGCTGAAACCCTTACATGAAAAAGAAATGTAAGCGTTAAAGACCATGTTGGGTCAAAACACATAATCCATTGATGCTGGTTACTCGGTGCACTTTTTAATTTCTCCACCGGAGATGTGGGTTCTTATTTCTTTGATGGGCCTGATTCTGTTTTAATTTCTAGACCCGAGATGTGGGTTCTTATTTCTTTGATGGGCCTGATTCTGTTTGGGCTTTAGTTGTTTTTGCCTACGTTGTTTAGACTTCTTCCTTGCTTGACCGGCTATGGGATTATTGTTTGTATTTTTTGGATTCTTTTCTTTTTGAATGAATTTCCAACCGATTATTCAAAAAAATGGAAAAGAAAAGAAAATAAAGGAGGAAAGGTGGGGCGAGCTGGTTGCTGCATCGTTGTAAGGTCAAATGGTAATTCTATTTATTATTTTTTCTTGAAAAATCTTACCAACTTATGTGATTTTCTTTTTTCCTTCATTTTTTTTCTACTTTCTTTTTAAGTTTCTCTACTACTTCATCTTTTTCTCCTTTTTCTATTTTGATTTTCGCTATTTTATTTATCATATATCTTCTTTGTCTCTGCATTATTTTTTTTTATTTTTCTTCTCCTCTTTATATTCTTATCCTTGGTTTTAGGTTTTTCATTTTTTTTTAATTTTTTCTTAATTTATTTTATTTTATCTATTTTTAAAATAATCATCTTTTCCAAGATTTGATCAAAGGTATTATTTTTTTACTTGGTCAAAACTTCTCCAAAAGTCTTTAAGTTGACTCGACTCAACAAAAATTTGAATCCAATTGAATTTTCATGTTTTAACTATTGGAGAACAGAGAGAGAAATAAAGGGAAACCACAAAGTTAGGGACATACAATTCTCAATTGAAATACTAAATTTTTAGTAAGATATATAGAAAATAACATAAAAAAAAAAGTGGATAAAATTTTACCTAATTAGATCATTTTAGCTTTGTGGAATTGGATCTTAAAATTTTGAATATTATAAGTAGTGATAGGCAATTAATTAAGTTGGGTCAAGACAAGATGTATATTTTAACAGAGAGTAAGACTAATATAACCTAATTTTTTCTCCCTTAGGTTATGCTTTACTTGACTCAACCAAATTTTCTTCAATAAAAAGAAATATTTACATGCTATATACAAACAAGCATTTCTAAGCCAAAGTCAGCAAGTTCAATCATTGTTTATTTTTCTCCTCTTTCTCCTTTTAAAACAATATTCCTCATATTTTTATTAATTGATTCGACTCGGTCTAAATTTTCCCCCAAGCAAAAAAAAATTGTTTAAATTTTTAAATAGACAAGCATTTCTCAACCTAATTTAACGTATTCAACCAATTTTTTTTCCTTTTCAAAACAAAACTGTTCTACTTCAACCTACTAGACTATGCTTAAGACTAGTTTACAACTTTACATCTACAAGGGATAGGCCTTTGGGTTGACCCAAAGATAGGCCCTTATGATAAGATAGTGCCCTGAGGAGGGGTTGAAATTTTAGATTTCTGAAATCTCTCTCTTAATTTTTTTTAATTAAAACTATTGATATTGGACGATATCAGCGATATATATCAGATATCATCAGATATTGATAAATATCGGCTAATACGTATCGTATCAGCCAATATTAAAACCCTTAAATGACATAATTGAATCAATTAATTTTCAAGGGGCCAAAAATTATGAAATATTAAGTATGGAATACAGGGAGGCTATCTTTCAGTGGCTTTCTTAAAGGTATAGATCTAAGAAGCAAAAAGAGAAAAGAAAGTAGGAATAAAGCTTATTATTTTGTTGTAGGTGGTTAAAGGTTTTACTCTTGTAAAAAATATTTTTCAATAGGGGGTTTGTATAGAATGATGTATTTATTTATTTATATTTTTTATTCATTTTAATATAATTTTATTACTATTAAAAATTTTCACAAATAATAAAAATTTATTTTTAATATGCAATAGTTGTTGAATACGTGGCTCGATTCCACCAAATCGAGACCTTGATTTTCTGAGGTGTTGGCAATAGCAGTTGCCTAAATACACAGAGGCTCGATTTTGGTAATTGCTAAAAGAAGGGACCAACTGTGTAGGGAAATAAATATAGCAGTTGCATTGGCTGGGTTTCCTTTATTAGGATGGTGCTACATACATATAAAAGGGGTTGGTTGGCTTAAAGAGGGACACACACGAACATTGAGAGGGGCTGTATTTGATGTGTTGTTGGAAACAGTACAACAATCAGGGGGCCGCAACATACAATTATCGCGTGGAGGGTTCTCGACAGAGCACTAGTGGTGGCTGGATAAGGAAGAGGACAGTCTCGTGGCGTGGTAAGCAACCAGATCTGATTGGGTGTTGCTCTCTATGACTTGAGAAGCTTTCAGAGTGGCTGGTGTGAAGAGAGGTGTTGTTGGGGATATTATAGCAACAAAGGGTGTTGCTGTACAGACAACATTAGATCGGTGGACAGAAGGCAGACTCGACAAGTACAGTTTGAAGCAGAGTGGCTGCTGAAACCATTCTCTGCATGGAAACATTGTCGGTTTCCAAAGGCAAGTCAATGATAAATAGAATATTAGGCTACAAACGTGTAGCAACTGCAAAGGATTGATTTATAATCTGATATTCTCGGGTTTTGAGTCTTACACTTGGTGATCAAATTCTGTATTTTGTATTCTCTTCTTTTATTAACAAAGAATTTTCATTCTCCGTTGACGTAGGCCAAGGGTGGACTGAACCACGTAAATCGTAGGTGTTCGTGTGTTTGTTTGTGCTTGTGATTTTATTCCGATATTTTATTTAGGGTGTGTTTATTTTTCTTAATAAACGCTAACAAGTGGTATCAGAGCTTTGGTTGGAGACTAGGGAATTGTGGAAGATCGGAGTACAACACAATGGGTGTGAGAGGAGTGCCGAGCACAAAGTTCGAGGTGGAGCGCTTCGACGAAAAAAGCAACTACAGCCTTTGGTGGAGTTCAGTGTAGGATATTCTTGTTCATCAAAGGCTATATAAAGCACTGAAAGAGATGGAGAAGCCAAGTTCTTCTGACGAGGAAGGGAAGGACAAACAGAAGGATGTCATGTCAGATGATGCATGTAATGAACTACAGATGAAGGCGGTGGCAACCATATGGATGTGTCTGGCACCGGAGGTTAAATATCTTGTTTTTTATGAAACTTCTGCAACAGAGTTATGGAAGAAATTGGAGACTCTGTATATGGCAAAGTCACTCACAAACAAATTGGTCATGAGAAAACAATTGTACCAGTTACGGATGGAAGAAGGAACTAACTTCTTAGATCATCTACATGCATTCAACAAAATCATCACTCAACTGGCGAGTGTTGATGTGAGATTCGAGGAGGTCGACAAGACAGTAATATTATTGGCTTCTCTTCCCCCTTCGTTTAATACAGTGGTGACCACTCTACTGGACCACTCTACTGGTTGGTAGAAAGACCATGACGGTGGACGAGGTGATCGCGGCATTGCTGCAGAAGGAGACCATCAGGGCGTCTACAAATACATCAAATTCAGGTGGATTGGTGTTGGCTAAGGTGGATAAGCAGCGCGACAGAGAAGTTGAGAGAGACTCCAAAAACCAAAGGCGGTCGAGGTCAAGATCAAGGAATGAGGGTAAATTCAACTGCTATTATTGTGAGAAGGAAGGACACATGATAAGGGACTGCAATCAGCTGAAACGTGATCGGGAAGCGATGCTCGTGATGCTTTAGCAGAATGGTTGTATGTACAGTTACAAAATGTACAGAAAATTTAAATAATAATTGGATTTTAGATTTTGGGTGTACCTATCATATGTATCCGAGGAGGGAATGGTTTGATATATACAAACCATGCAATGGTGGAGTTGCCCAAATGGGTAATGGGGTAACTAGTAAAATCATCGGGATCAGGACTATAAATATCAAAATGTTTGATGGTATGGTCAAGACACTTGAGAATTTGAGTCATGTCTTAGATTTAAAAATGAATTTAATTTCATTGGGTATTCTTGAATCTGAGGGATTCACCTTCAAATCTAAGGATGGGGCTCTTAGAGTGGTTAAGGGAGCTATGATAGTCATGAAGGGAAAGAGACATGGTAGTCTATATACGTTGTTGGGGAACACAATCATTGACAAACAACAAAGATCTCCTAATTGGGATGCGGGTAGAAGGAGAAGGACCCGCAAGACTCCAGTCAGACAGGTTTGAAAAATAAGGTTACTTTTGCACTTGATGGTTGTGGTTTTTTTGCCAAGTTTCCATAATGCAGGTAAAAACAAGAGCGGAAAAGCGAACGCGACGACGTGCCACACTGTGAAAAGTGCGACAGGCACGATAAGGCGATGGATAACTGTCAAGTCCAAGCAAGGCTTGGGTTTGGTCAATTCTTTTAATTGAAGAAATAAGTAGAGCATCCCAGGGCGTGGGGATGTGCATCTCACATAGAAATGCAGAGGATTGCAGCTTCAAGTGGAGCAAGGTCGTGAGCGGCCAGTGTGCGGAGTTGTCATATACATTGAAGGTTTGATGTCTCAGTTCGTTTCCAGGGGAGTTTAATGGAATTATCGCCAAGGTGGAGATTGTTGAATATGTGGCTCGATTCCACCAAATCGAAACCTTGATTTTCTGAGGTGTTGGCAATAACAGTTGCCTAAATACACAGAGGCTCGATTTTGGTAATTGCTAAAAGAAGGGACCGACTATGTAGGGAAATAAATATAGCAGTTGCATTGGTTGGGTTTCCTCTATTAGGACGGTGCTGCATATATATAAAAGGTGTTGGCTGGCTTAAAAAGGGACACACACGAACAATTTTTTTTTTGAGCAGTCATAAAAGAAATTCATTAAAAGAAAGGAGAAATTACAAAGAAAAAGAGAGGGTCTAAAAGGGATAGACCCAAAGAAAAACACAAAGGAGGGAATACAAGACAAATAAACAAGCAAATAGGGTCACAATAATAAAAAAACTCCAGCTCACAGGTTGTCAACTCCCAATTTTGCGAAGTAGTCTGCCCCCCCGTTGGCTGATCTCCCAACAATAGAAAAAGATACTCCTATTCCTTTAGCCAATTCTTTCACCTCCCTAACCACATTTGTCAATCTCCAAGGTGGGCGCCATAAACCCGATGCCCATTTGAAAGCATTTGCCGAATCCCCCTCAATAACCACCTGACCTTGACCAAAAGCCTTCCAAATGACTAGAGCTCTCCTAATGCTAAGAATTTCTGCTTCATTTGAATCTTTAAAACACACCGACTCATTTTACATTATGGATGAATCTCCCTTATGATTTCTAAGCACACCTCTGATCCCCGCTAGACCCGGTTTTCCTCTAGAGCATCCGTCAATATTAAATTTCCAAGTCCCATGTTGGGGAGGCTTCCATTTGTCATGTTTCCTCACTTTCAGATTTTGAACCCTCATGCAACCCTCCCAAGATAATAAAAGATCATTGATTTTAAGCCCTTTAAAATTGGGTCCGCTAACAGCCATGAAAACCAACTCCATTTGGTTCTATGAAAAAGGTCGGAATCGGCGGAAGAAATACCTTCGAAAAGTCTAGAGTTCCTTTCCTTCCATAAAGACCAAACAAACACTGCCAGTAGGGATTGCCAAGCACATTTCAATCTAGGTTTCAGACATGAAATGTTCCAAGCTCCTAATAACTGGGAGAAGGAGTTTGAAAAGACCCAAGGAATCCCTAAGAACTTAATGAAATTCAACCAAAGACCCTTGGCCTCCACACACGAACATTAAGAGGGGTTGTATTTGATGTGTTGTTGGAAACAGTACAACCAGCAGGGGGCTGCAACATACAGTATCGTGTGGAGGGTTCTAGACAGAGCACTAGCGGTGGCTGAATAAGGAAGAGGACAGTCTCGTGGCATGGTAAGCAACCGGATCTGATTGGGTGCTGCTCTCTATGACTTGAGAAGCTTCCAGAGTGGCTGGTGTGAAGAGAGGTGTTGTTGGGGATATTATAGCAGCAAACGGTGTTACTGCACAAAAAACATTAGATCGGTGGACAGAAGGCAGACTCGACAAGTACAACTTGAAGCAGAGTGGTTGCTGAAATCATTCTTTGCATGGAGCAAGCCAACGATAGATAGAATATCAGGCTGCAGACGTGTAGCAACTGCAAAGGATTGATTTATCAATCGGATATTCTCGGGTTTTGAGTCTTACACTTGGTAATTAAATTTTGTATTTTGTATTCTCTTCTCTTAAAAAAAGATTTTCACGCTCCATGGAAATAGGCCAAGGGTGGGCCGAACCACGTAAATCATCTGTGTTCGTGTGTTTGTTTGTGCTTGTGATTTTATTCCAATATTTTATTTAGGTTGTGTTTATTTTTCTTAATAAACGCTAGCAATAGCTACACAACCAATAATAAAATAAAGTCTCAGTCAAAAGTGAGAATGTAAAACTATAGAACCATACTATCAAATCGACTACCATAGTTTATAAAATTAACAATTAATTTTCAAACAATAGTCTAGCCGCCTAGCCTATCAAATAAATCCAAGAAGAGTAGAATTCAAAACCTCTAGTATAATCTTAAAAACTTAGACCAACTTAGTTATCCATATAGATTATGGATGTAGACATCTCCAATCTAATCAATATGGAAATTCATTGTTGCACTTTATTGAATAGTGTGTGTGATTATGTATTGTAAGTATGCATATATATTTATTTCATTTTTTCTAATTTTTCATCTTTTCAATTAAATAACACCATTTTTTTCAATAAATCCATTTTCAATTAGTAAAAACATCAAATTAATAACAAAAAATGACTTAAGATAGGTTTTCCATTTTCTTTTTGGATTTTTTCCGCATTTTGACAATCTTTTAGAATTTCAACTTCATAACTCTGATGCCCCATTCCTCTACGAAAATTCCCATTTTTCACATATACAAATTCATTAAAATGAATGTCATATTTTTCTATAATTTTTTTGAAAAAATTTAAAACTTAGTAGGAGAGAGAGAGAGAATCAGTGAACTGAAACATATCACCAATTTGCTCATATTGGCCAATGTCATCGAATTCATAACCCCTGAGTTGACCAGCAGATTTAATTCACCTGAGCAAATTTAAGATCTATTCAATAATATATATAGGAGACCCTTGTGGCATACATAGAAAAGTTTGTCCAAATTCAAGTAGTTTGTGCTAAGAAAAAAATTTATTAGCAGAAACTACATTTATAAAATCTCTTCTACTGCCAATTTCAGTAATTCACCATACAAATTTCATTTGAAGTAAATTTGAACAAAGAGAATGGAATAATGCAAATTACTATTCATGGACTCCCAATGCTCCAAATTAAGTTTGATTAAATGACTGTAGTCATGGATTATATTGTGCCAAAATAATAAAAAAAGTAGATGATTACTTTAAATAGGCATTGCTTCTTATAATCATACATTTTAATTTCACTTGATCAAATAGCCTCAATCAAGACAATGACGCTCAGTAGACTCAAAAGGTGAAAGTAAAGATTCATACATTGAAAGGGCGTTTCTTTGAAGTTCAAAAGATTGCAACAATGACCAGCAAAAGATGGTTCAATGGCCCATTTTTCCACTCATTTGCAGTTTATCATGTTTTCTAAGAGGAAGGACTTTGTTTCAATGAAATGACTTTTTATTCTTAAAAATCAAAATGAAATGAACCAAAGAAAACTGAATTTAATCCACAGAAACTCATCACCACCTTAATAAGAAGTGAGATAGAATAAAAAAATAAAACCTAAGTGAGAGAGAAGTACAATCACACATCACATACAAGAGACGCTGATTTCATGAGGAAGAAACATTCAACGAGGTCAAAAACTACCATTATATGAAAAAAAGTCAAAATACTTTACAAACATATCTATTTCTCAAATTTTACATTTGATTTCAAATTCAAAAGCAGCTACAACTCAAAACTCTTCATCTGAAGCGAATCAAATCAGTGAAAGGCCCCATATTTTTAGTTTTCAGTGCAGGCTTTAGCAGTTCCTGGAGCTCCAAAGATACTCCAAAATTTCAAAGTTTCATCTACTGCTGCAGATGCCACACTGCATCCATCTGGGCTCTAGACACAAAACATACAAACCAGCAAAAATCAGGCTAAGGCCATTTTTTTCCAAAAGCTTTAAAGATTTCACTAGAAAGAAATACATATAATACCTGAGCCCTGTCAGTATGTTCAGTGAATTCTGCAATCTTTGTCATCGATGGATACTTCCACAGAGTGAGTTGATTTTGTGTTAACCCAAACCCATGTGAGCTCAGCAATTCCCTTCATTTTTGTTCCACAACAAGGAACAGATTTGAGAATCCGTATCTACTGAATTCAAACATGCCCCTGTATGGGTGTTCCAAAATTTAATACAATCATCTCCAGAACCACGACCAGAAGCAAGAAGATTGCTCTGGTACGGGCACCATGCCAGAGCCTTCACAGCAGTGGTGTGATTGTCAAGCTTATGAAGCCACTAGGTGGAGTAATTGGAAGAGGCCATTGACTTATCCCATATGTAGAGAAGATCGTCATTGGCCCCACTTACCAATTGTCTCTCAGTATTGGACCATTTTAGTCCACACACCTCTTCATGGTGGCCTCTATATGTTTGGACAATCGATGATTATATTCTCACATCGTTGTTAATTATCAAATAATCCTTTCCACCAGTGGTTAGAATTTGATTGTTCCAAGACAGAGATCCAACACGCAACCAATGCCCATCTCTTTTAATGTCCTCAACTAGGAACAAATGCAATCTCACGTTAATAAAAGCAAAAAAAAAAAATGAATTCAAATGAAGTCATGCATGCAAATAATAGAAAAAAACAACTTAGGGCCTTCAGCCTTGTATTCAATTGAACACACTTCAATTCTTTTGATCAAAGCACACAGAGTTCAGAAATCAGGGAAGAAAAGGTTGGTTAATTTGACAATGCAAATACCTTCTAATTGGCAGTCACATACCAAATCTCAACAATGGAACTGTCCATTCCTACAACAATATGTTGTCCGCTTGGAGCCCAACTGAAGCTGGTAACATGGCCTGTCTCTTCATCGACGGTGAAAAGCTCGAACTAGCCCCTACTGATCCATCCCACAAGTAAATTGCGTTTCCAAGAGCCACTGCAAGAACATTGCTGCTGCTCCAATCAAGCAAATTCAAATAGTAATCATCCAAAAGACCTGAAACATCTAGTGTTCTATCGGCACACTGAATAAAAGAGAAGTGGAATAACAAGAAAAATAAATTATCACATAAAAGAAGAAAACAAATCACAAAGACAAATAAATCAATGAATATATGAATAAATCATCATTAACAATGTCATTTATCCCATAATATCAATCCAATTTTTTTTGTGTATACATAGGACCTTTTTATTTTGCATCCATCAGGGCCTATTTTTGTTTGGCCTGCATACCGGTTAGGGCTACCTGCCGTTCATTTTAAGAATTCCTGTTGTAATCTTTTTCTTTCTTTTTTTTCTCCCCTATTTCTCAATATCTATTCCATCTAAGAATTGATTCGCAATAGAAATAGTCCCAATGGACCAATATCAGATAAATCCAAGAATCAATAGAGGTGATAGAAAACCCACCTCGGGAATGTATCTGTGTGACTTCGAAGATTTCAATTGATGAGCAGCAATGCCGTTAGATTAGGGTTTCTTGGAAAACCCCTTTAACGGGTTTGTGTGAATTGTTGCTGAAGACAACAATTCGACTTCTGTTCATCATCAAAGTCTCTGCAAGAAGCTTTTGGTAAGCCTTTCCGAACGGATGATCGCCACCTTTGTTTCCTCTTCTTTCTTGGACCCACCAACAAGTAATGAGCCATGTCGAAATCCATTGAAGATCTATCCGGAATGAATCTGTCTCCCTGCAAATTATTAAAAAAAAAAATGTCAAACAATATCCAAGATAAATGATGTGAAAAAGTTGAAATTGAACAAATGAAACCCTAAACAAGAGAATCCCAAAAGAAAAATAAAATGAAATCGAAGGCCTCAACAATTAGGAATTTAGAGAAACCATTTCTTACGTATTGGCGTGGAAGATGGTGGTACCGTCTCTTGACGCTGTGGTCTTGGATTGGGCAATGTCGAGAATGGGTCTGGCTAGATTTGCTCTCGCTGGAACTGAGAGAGAAGAAAGATCCTGCATATAAAGTATTTTCCCTTAACAGTATTTACATGTATATATATAATACATAGTGTGTATCTCTTAAAAAAAATACTACTGGCTACCGATCATTATCCCATGGTTATCGGTAAGGATAATCACGGGATTGACTGGCCAGATTATCGGATCTGCTAGAGGTACGATGGGTATCGCTTATAGCTCCCCTTAAGCACAACACGCCATCGGTAAGGTTGAACTTGTCACGAAGGAAGATGAAATGAGGCGAAGACAGGCCCTTTGTAAAAATTTCAGCCAGCTAATTTTTTATAGAGATAATCTTAACAACCAACTGTTTACGAACAACTATATCACGAACAAAATGAAAGTCAATTTCAACGTGTTTCGTGCAGGCATGAAAGAAAGGATTGGCAGTGAGATAAGTAGTGCCAATATTATCACACCAAAGGGTAGGAGAACCAAGAAGGGTTACATGCAATTCCCCAAGCAGAGAGAGTAACCAAGTGAGTTCAGCAGATGCAGAAGCAATGGCACGATATTCAGCTTCAGTGCTGGAACGAGCAGTAGTATATTGTTTCTTAGAGCTCCAAGAAATCAAGTTACTGCCGAGAAAAATAGCATAGTTGCCCATTGATTTGCGATCATCAGGACGGCCGGCCCAATTAGCATCAGAAAAGATTAAAAGAGTAAGTGGAGAAGAGCGATGAAACCTGCAACCCAAAGGAAAGAGTCTGTTTGAGATACCAAAGAATGCGCTTGACAAATACCCAATGGTCTGAATTAGGTTGGTGCATAAATTGACACGCCTTGTTGACAGCAAAGGCAATATCCAGACGTGTGAGCGTCAGATATTGCAAACCCCCGAAATGGGGTTGACCCTTGTAAAAGTTGGTAAAACACCTTATAAAATGATCCTAGGGTGAAAATGGGTTAAGTGGATTAACCGTATTGCATTCATGGAACTTGCATTGCTTATTGTTTCATGTATTATTTATGTTGGATGTTATGATGAAAATGAGTTAAGTGGATTAATTGTATTTCATTCATGGAACATGCATTGTTATTTATTCCATGAATATTGTATATTGGATTTTATGGTGAACTCTCCCACTGGGTTGTTGCTCACGTCCCTTACATTACAGGATATGAACTAGATGAAGGAATGGATGAACCAATGGTGCCTCACTGAGAGTCAATCTTGGATGTTTTTTGTAGTTTCCCGCTCAAGGAAACAAAATGAATCAATGGACTATTTTATGTATGTTTATAATAAATATGCTTCATGTGGCGTAAAAAACTTATGTCTGTAAGTTTGATATTTCCATGTAGTATGTTTTTGTACTCAATATATTGCTTTCGTGTGTTTTGAGTGAAAACTGTTCGGATGATTTTGTTGATTATGTTTAGGAATATTTAACACACGTTTATCTCACATAAGTATTTGACTCACATGGGTAGTATGTTATGGAATTAGTGAATCATTAGGTTAATGTTTAAAAAAAAATTAGTTGCATCCCGGGCCCACATACGGGATCGGGGCGCAACAAAGTTAGTATCAGAGCTTAATTTCATGCTCTCGGACTGTGATGGGATTATACATGCTTAGTAGTGTTTGGTGGGTGTGAGTTTTATTTACTACATTATTATTATCTTTTTCCTCCATTATTAACTGTTATTTTATTTTTGGATAGCAATGTTTGACGAAATAAAATATCAGCTTTAGTAACATGAAAAGGCACCCTTTCCAGTCCATTGGTGATACCTTCTTCACCTAGTGACTCCGACTTAGTATCATGGACAGCAGAATCTGATCTAGAGGAGATTGAAACCCATATGGCTTCAAAATCTGCAAAATGAAAAGTAATATAAATATCTTCTGATAGTGAGACTCATTGGACTATATCAGAATCTGACCCAAAGCAAGAAGAGAATAGTGAGATCCATAACTCATCACCCCAGTATTCTCCTGATACACCATCGTATGAGTATCCTCCTGATACACCCTCACCACCAGTAGAGGAGCCAGAACCCCCAGTTATAGAACCTTTATTGCACCACCAATAACAGAACCCTTAATTGCACCTCTAATTATGGAACCAGAACCTCATGCTGTAGAACCGGTACCTGAGATTGTCTATGAGAATTGTCAACAAGCAGGGCACACTGTTGAATATTGTCCCTATCCTATTATCCAGTTTTACCCAATATGTGGATTGATTGAGCATGCAAATGTGAATTGTCGGAGTTGCAGTACATGTTCCATGTCAGTTATGTGGAGGATTTGGTCACCAAGATGAGGCTTGCCCATATCAGTCAGGACTCACTTATGAAGACTTACCTTCGGATGGGGGAGACTAGAAAGAATGATAGAAATAGTACCAGTTAAGAAAGGATGGGTGTAAAAATATACATGTGTATACATGCAAAAAGATGGGGAAAGATCCTAGGAATGAAACTTTTTGGGAAAATTTTTGTGAAAAAAGAATGTATGTATATACTCTTTTGTAACTGACATTTATGGAGACTATGTAACTCCTCTGATATGTAATATATAAAGAATTTTTTTTATCTTGTGACTTGATAAACTTTTGTTTCAATGAATTATGTTAATACAATGATACTATAGGAACTATCTGGATCAGCTGCAAAATCAGGGAGTCAGGGGGAAAGTGCGGTTCCACCTCCTGAAAATCGACCTGACCCATTAGATATCCTACGAATCATGGTGGAAGCTTTCCAACGGATTGTGGATGATCTCCACCGACCTCGGGAGAGGACCCCGAAGGAAAGCTACCACAGTTCTGAAAAATTTCAAGCAGTTGAATCCACCGACTTTCAGTTGGAATGCAGATCCAGCCGAAGTAGAAAACTAGATCAATCAGATTGGTCGAATCTTCGACACACTAGCTACTGCAGAAGAGTATAAGGTGACATTAGCCACCTATTAGCTGGAATGAGATGAATACAAATGGTGGGAAGTCAGACATAATGTAAGAAACCAAGATATGATGACTTGGGAGGAGTTTTCTGTTGCTTTCCTTGCCCGCTACTATCCAAAAGTAGTAAGAGATGCTAAGAGGAAACAATTTCTCGAGTTGAAGCAGGGCTCCGACACAGTGGCCCGGTATTCTTCAAAATTCCTAAATCTCTGCCAGTATGCACCACGACTTTTTTATACTAAAGAGGAAAAGATTCAACACTACATTGAAGGGTTTCATCCTTATTTTCAGTGACAAATGGCAGGAATGCAATTTGCCACTCTAGAAGGGGCAATCAACTGAGCCTTCATTGTGGAAGTTGTTGACACAACCAACAGGAATGTGGATTGATATCTTCCGGGGAATAGTCAGAAACCACCATTGCCTAACAAAAGAAGGAGGTTTAACAAGGGTTCATTCTCTAAGAAAGGATAAACATTTGTGAGACAGACTAGCAACACTAGACTAAGACAAGTGATATGTTACTCGTGTCACCAGCCAGGTCACACAGTGAGACAGTGTCCACAGAACAATCCACCAACAACTAACAGTCGAGCATGTTTCAGATACAAGCAAATGGGACACTACATTAAAGACTATCCTTATCTTGACAATCAGAGCAATGTGGTAGGATCTACGCAGAATGTCAGACCGGTACAGGCTCAGGTGCAATCTACTAAGCCACCCTCCAGAGGTTCAGTAGCATTTGGAAGTGTACCACAAAGAACCGGTCAACATAGAGGACATGGAAGCCCTCCAACAACCCGAGGGAGAGTCTACACCATGGGAACTCGGGAGGAAGAACCAGCTGAGAACTCTGTGATGGAAGGTACGATACCTCTCTTTAGTTACATGGCATAAGTATTAGTTGATACCGTTGTTTCTCATTCATTTATCTCTAAGTCCGGTTGAGATAAATTGGGTTTACCCTCAGTAGTTGTCTTTAGACCTTTAACGGTGATGTCACCATTAGGAAAAGAGGTACTAGTAATCGAGTATGCAGATCCTATATTCTAAGAATGGGTAACTTAGATTTGATCTATGACTTCTTTGTCATAGAGATGGATTTCGATGTCATCTTAGGCATGGATTGGTTAATTGCACATCAAATTATGATAGATTGTTTGCAAATAAAGATATATAGGACATCTCCAACCAAGTGTAGGTTTGTGGAGAAGTTGATACCATATGATATGGTGAGAGTGAAGTTCTCTAGATTGAAGGCCTACCCTGGTAGAATAGCAGCCAGTATGGGATAGGAGGATGTGGAAGGAGTAAAATCTATTTTACCTATGGTGGTTTGTGAATTTTCGAATGTTTTCCCGGATAAATTCAGTGGTTTGCCTCTACGCCGAAAGATTGATTTTGTGATTAATTTACAGCTTGGAAGATATCCTATATCCATGACACCCTACAGCATGGCACCAGCAGAACAAAAAGAGTTGGGAAAACAGATAGATGACCTTCTCCAACTTAGTTATATCCGTTTGATCAATTCGCCTTGAGGCGCACCTGATCTCTTTGATAAGAAGAAGGACGGATCCTTGAGGATGTGCATAGACTACCGACCTTTGAATCAGGTCACTATTAAGAATAAATATCAGTCACCTAGAATAGATGACTTATTCGATCAGTTGATAGGAGCAAGGTGTTTCCCTGAAAATCGACTTAAGATTAGGATATCACCAACTCCGAGTCAGGGAGGAGGATATTCCAAAGACTGCGTTTCGCACTCAGCATGGCCTGTATGAGTTTTTGGTCATGCCATTCGGAGTGACTAATGCACCAGCTACCTTCATGGATCTGATGAATCGGATCTTCCGACCTTATTTACATGAGTTTGTAATCGTCTTCATTGACGACATTCTGATATACTCACCGTCTGAAGAGGAGCACGTGCATCATTTACACACCATTTACAAACTTTACGGGATCACCAACTGTACACCAAACTCAGTAAGTGTGAATTTTGGCTAACCCAAGTCCAATTTCTCGGACACGTGGTGTTGGTCAATGGAATTTTAGTAGATCCAGCAAAAGTGGAGACAGTTATGAATTGGGAAAGATCCAAAAATGTCATGGAAATCCGGAGTTTTCTTGGCTTGGCAGAATATTATCGGAAATTTATCCCACATTTGTCTCAGATTGCAGTGCCAATGACTTGCTTGACCCGACAAGATATCAAAATTGAATGGACAGAAGCATGCCATGAGGCATTTCAGGACCTTAGGAAGAAGTTAACCACTTCTCCTGTACTAATTATACCAGAACTAGGACGCGGTTACGAGGTCTATTGTGATGCCTCAAAGCTTAGATTGGGTTATGTTCTGATGCAAGAAGAGAAAGTTGTTGCTTATGGATCGAGACAGTTAAAAGGACGCGAGCAAAACTACCTCGCACGATCTGGAATTGAGAGCAGTGGTGTTCGCACAGAAACTGTGGAGACATTACCTATATGGTCAGCGGTTTAATGTCTATTCTGACCACTATAGTCTCAAATATATGTTTACTCAAAAGGATTTAAATATGAGACAACGGAGATGGATGAAATATTTAGGAGATTATGACTTTTAACTGTCCTACCATCTAGGAAAAGCAAATGTGGTGGCAGATGCCTTAACCAGGAAGTCATGTGGTAATATTGCCAAAGTAGCATCTTTACAATGGAAATTACTGGAATTCTTGTCCGACTATGATCTGGAATTAGTTGCAAGCAGGGAGTCAGCATAGATTCAGAATCTAGTTTTGCAACCTGAAATTGTCGAAATTGTGTTGGAAAGACAGCACAGTGATCCTGAAGCTCAGAAGATAATAACACAGCTATCTAATGGAGTGGAATTGGAAAATTGGAAGGTTAGACCCGATGGAGGTTTAACATTCAAAGAACGGCTACTTGTACCAGAATGTGAAGACTACAGAGAAAAAGTACTCAATAATTATTGTCACTCTAAGTTTGAGGTTCATCCTAATAGCACTAAGATGTATCGTGATCTACATCAACAATTCTGGTGGCGAAATGAAAAAAAAAAGTGGCACATTTTGTGTCCAAATGTTTAATGTCAACAAGTTAAAATTGAACATCAACGACCAGGTGGATTGACACAACCTCTCTCAGTAGCCAAGTGGAAGTGGGAACACATCACAATCGATTTTGTGACAGGATTCCCTAAGACTACCAAAAAGAATGATTCAATATGGACAATTGTTGACCGACTTATGAAGTTAGGTCACTTTCTACCTATCAAGAAGAAAGATTCATTGGATACTCTCATTCTCTAAGAAAGATCTACGTCAAGGAGATAGTCCGACTGAATGGAGTACCTGTCGTTATTGTGTCAGATAGAGATACCCGATTTGTTTCTCGATTTTGGCAAGGATTGCAAAGTCATTTGGGTACAAAGCTATGTTTCAGCAGAGCTTTTCATCCTCAGACAGATGGTCAGTCTGAAAGGACCATTCAAAAACTGGAGGACATGTTGAGAGCATGTGCTCTGGACATGCAAGGAAGTTGGGAAGATCATCTGGCCTTGATTGAATTTTTATATAACAACAGTTACCAAGCAAGTATACATATGGCACCATACGAGGCTTTATATGGTAGACCTTGCAGATCACCCCTATATTGGACAGAGCTAGGAGACAAAGCACTGTTGTGACCGAAAATGGTACATGAGACAGCAGAACAGGTGGAAATCATAAGGCAACGTCTTAAAACTGCACAGAGCAGATAGAAAAGTTACGCCGACAAAAGGCGAAAGCCATTGGAATTTGAAGTGGGGACTTTGTATTCTTATGTGTAACCCCACGTCATGGAGCATAGAGGCTTGGACGTAAAGAGAAATTATCACCACGTTAAATTGGACCATTTGAAATTCTTAAGAGAATTGGAGAAGTTGCTTACCAACTAGCACTACCTCCAAGTCTGGAGAAAGTACACAGCACATTCCATGTGTCTATGCTCCGGAAATACGAACCTGACCCATCTCACGTGATAAATGTGGAGGATATTGGAAATTTCGAGGATTTAACCTTTGAAGAAGTTCCTATTGAGATTCAAGGCACCCAAAGTCAAATACTCCGATGAGAGATTATACAACTTGTATATGTACTATTGCAGCGTCACGGGACCCAGCATGTAACATGGGAGCCGGAGTCAACAATGCGAAAATTATACCCAGTCTCTTCATCGATTAAAGCTAAGAACATTTTGTGGAAATTTCAGGACTGAAATTTCTTTAAGAGGGTGGGACGTGATACCCCAGCACAAATTAGTGGTTAATTTAAACTAATTTTAATTAATTAAATATTTTTAGCCAATAATTATAATTTTGGTTCAGTTAATCATGAAAAATGTTGAATAAGCTTCTCAACGAGTCTGAGTTTGACTCGATCCGAGTCCGAAAACTTTTTCAAATTGAATTTTGAAGGTATAATAACAAGTTATGATTATTAATAAATAATATTATTTTAGGGTTAAAACTTGGTTGCTTTGGAAACTCAGCCATTTAACCTCATTTCAACCCAAATTTAGATCTTTCATTATTTTTAAATTCTGGATTAAGCGGAATGCCAATCTTGACCTAATTCTACCTATTTTCACTACCTAAAATTTTATAGGCGGCAAAACTCCACTTTGATAAGGAAGACAAAATCTTAAAAATATACGGAGGGAATTAATATTCAATCTGTAATATAACTAAGTCCTTCTGTACCTTTAGATTTCCAAAATATCAAGTTTTTAATTATTATTTTACGTCAAGAAATGTGAGCCGTCGAATATTTCGTCGCTTAGATGTGGTGGTCTTTGATTGCGAAACACTTTGAAACTTTAGAATATTTTTATCAGACTAATTTAATCTATCTAGTTATAAAATTAGACTTTCTCCGAGAGATTCTTTAAAATTAAGAAATTTTGTAAAATCTATATTTTTCAATTAAAACACTGAGTTTTCAACTGAGTTTTCTCACCAAAATTTAATACCATGTTCATAATTTAATATTTGACCTACTGGACCATTTAGACTAATTTAGTGATGCTCTAGAATGTTTAAAATTTACAAGGGACATAAGTGGTATTAATAGGAAGAAAATGTTAATAAAATAATCCAAAAACTTAAATTATTATTAAACCTAAGCCTAAAAGCTAGTGAGGTAGCCTTGCAACGTGGTTGGCTGAAATGCCAAACCATTTCCTACTTAAGCGACGGTGGGGTGAGGAAGTGAGGAAGAAAAAAACGGATAACTTTTCATTTGTTCTTTCTTCTTCTGCCATTTTCCCTTCAATCCATCCGCAAGCAGTAAAAAAAAAAACCTGTTGTCTCCAATGCCTCTCTCTGCTTTTCGTTTTCATCTCTTCATTTCCTTTTTCGCTTTTTCCATCCGAAAAACAACAAAAGCCAGTCGTCTCTCTCTCCTGCCGCTCTCTCTTTTTCCAGTCCATTTTATTTTCATTTTCTTCTGTATTTTTCCTTCTTCGTACATCGGCTGGTAGCAGAAGCAGAAAATAAAAAAAAATAGCTACAACTCAAGTCATTCTCCACTTTCCCAATCGTCCTTTCCGTCTGTTTATTTCTTATTTTCTTCTTCTTTCCCTTCTGTTCTAAACCGATCGCAAGCAACCGAAGAAGTTCGCAGCAGTAAGCTTTCAGGTTTTCCCACGTCTCCCTCGGGCGTTCAAACTTAGTCAAATCTCGACGGATTTTCGCGTGTGAGGTACCGAAATGATTTTATTTTATTTTTAATTTTAATAACTCCGTAGAAGCTTAAAAATTAAAATAGGTTAGTATTGGGTTTTAAAATTGAATTTTTAAAAATGGAGGGAAAGTAGGCTTCTCTCCTAAATTTTAAGTTATACATTTAAAAATCATTTTATTTTACGTTCAAAACTTGTTTTTCAACCTTTAATTAAAAGAGGGGAGAAGATTAACCACATCTGATAATAACACAATATATTTCCTAAATCAATGTAATAGGATACAAGCATTCATACAATATGTGTGTAACAATCCTCACCTTGATATTTACGCTAATCCAGGTTGGTCTTTGGGTCGAACAATGTCAGGTTTAGGGTTAGATGGCACTAGTCATAATCATAAATACAAATTATCACTAATTTGTTCATAGATTAGGCCCAAAACACATTAAACACCAAAACCCTCAATTTAGACCCATGCCTCACCCTTAATTTAGATTAATCCCTTCAATTTTAACGGAAATCTCCAAATCTCCTTTCATGATCATCTCCAAAATCATGCATATACCCTTTTTGTCCCAAATTTACTTCCATTCCTATGGTGCCAAGTTCAAAATCAAATCAGATCTACACCTGAACGAAGTTCTATAACAAAATCCCCAATTACTTCCATGGATTACTCTCCAAATAACACCTAAAATCCTATCACATACTCCATTCTCAATACATCTCATTAAGATCTCATCAAATAAGAAGAAAGGGAAAGAGAAGGATCATAGATCTTACCTTTGGAGGAGAAGGAACTGTGCAAATAGGGCACTCTAAGCGTAGGAAATCTGAATCCAAAGCCTTTAGTGGGTGAAAATCAATAGAGGAAAGGCAGAGGAGGCAAGGGCTTGCTGTTAGGGAAGAAGTGTTGACTGTTTGGAAGAGGAATAAGGTGAAATAAGCTTAATTTCGTATAAACACAGACTTATGTATGGAATTAATATTTTAATAATAATTTAATTTTTTTTAGGGACGGGGCCATTACAATAAGCCACTTCAATCTAAATGAGGTCATTAACAAAACTAATTTAAATGAAAAGTGTTGAAAAATGCATCAATATACATAAAAGAAATCAAATACATAAAAAGTGCACCAAATACATCAAAGTATCACCAAAATTTCTAAAAAAAAATGAAATATCACTATGGATCAATCTCTTCGTATGGATAACCGGGCACGTGAAAATAAAATCTGGCATATTTCTCCTTCGGAAACCACTCATCAGTAGACGTGTTCTCGGATGTTGACGATGGATAGTGATACTGCCAACTATTGAAGGAGGGTTGCTATTTTTGTTCTGAAATGGACATGGACTGGATATTATTTGATTATTAGTCTATGTCCATGTGCTCATATCTAGATTGACCCAAATATCATATGGGCATATATCCAAATGAAACATATCATACACTCTGCCCGAGCATTTTTGGTCCGTCATGAAGAGGTGTATGTCGTCTATCCTCCTCTTGGTGATAGACTTAAATCATGTTGGGATAATATCCTGGTGGAATTTCAGGCTCAACATATACAATGATATGTTGCGGACCAAAATTGTACCCATCATCTGGCCCATTACCATCATCCGTAGATGAATTAGATCTGACCGTCCCATAATCATGCCTACGAGGTTGGCTACTTGGAACGACATGTTCTCTTCCTCTGTTTGTCATCCTCCTTTGTGAAGAGCTAGATTCTCCCGCTGTCCCAGTAGGCCGCTGACTAACAGAATGACGATGTGGTGTCATCATTGTACTTGTTTCACGTCGCATACCCGCATTTGGATGGCAGGATCCACTGACTGAATGGCGGCGACCATCATTTTCCTTCTCTTCTCGGATTCCTCGAGTTCTCCCAACAGTGGACTTTGGTCCAAAAGTGATACGTCTAGATCGTGGAGTACTGGCAGTTTATTTTCTTCGATCCATTC
Organism: Chimonanthus salicifolius; assembly: GCA_013350335.1. Classification (NCBI taxonomy): domain Eukaryota; kingdom Viridiplantae; phylum Streptophyta; class Magnoliopsida; order Laurales; family Calycanthaceae; genus Chimonanthus; species Chimonanthus salicifolius. Next base: position 44,546,437 of record CM023537.1, on the reverse strand, counting down.
ACTCATTGGATCCTGATAAGTGAATAGATATTTGAGGTCGATAAGGACGAAAAAATCTTCTGCCTCTGATCGCGCTAGCTTTGGGTCCTTCCTTAAATTCCTTGCTTGTAGCCACTGATTGTAGTGTAGGTGCACCAAATCATTCAGTCTATTAGATGACAACCTGTTTCGATGCTTACTGTGGACATATTTAAATGTTGAACAGTTACACTCACAGTTGGTTGCACTACATGTCTGACTCATCAACTTAATGGCGTACTTCCTCAATACAGGTGAGCTTTTTCCAAAATATGTCCACCACTGGGTCATGCTTATCGTCACCGTCTCTTTCAGCCTAACGTCGGCGGCTTTATCAGCAAATGACTCTAAACGGTTCTCGTATATGTGTAACTACAAAAAAAAAAAAAAAGAGAAATACAATTAGTAATATCGGATAATGAAAAACTTTCAAATGATCGAGAATAACATATCATAATAAACAAACGTAGTACATCTCTGAAACGTGCCGCCCGTTCAGCAGAATGCATGACACCCATAATCTCCAACGTTCGTCTTACGCAGTTACGAATTGAGTCGTTCGAGAGCTCTAAACCCAATTCATTAGGTTTTTTCGAAAATAGATTCAAATAATATGTTTACAAGTGGAATACAGTGCGATTAGCAAAAACATAAGATTTGCACAATAATAAGATATAAACACAAATAGCAAATGAAAAACTAACCTGCAACAAACTGTGGGTTCAAGATGAAGAACTGTTTAATTTGTTTGTCAATGATTTCCAAGAACTGCTTTGGAGGGTTAACTTTCTTGACGTCAGTTTTGGCCTTTATTATGCATTCAAAGACATAAGGCAGCGTCGGCTTCTTGTACTGTCTACAAATTGGAATGTTGTGACTATAGGAGCAGAGATGTTGATGGAAGCTACTGATACTGTCCCATAACAGGTTTCGATACAAATAAGTGTGTAATGTTCTGGTAATATCTTAGGTGTTCTTTGTTTCTCTTGTCGAACGCATTCGCAAAGGACTTACTATGCACCATCTTCATCAATTCTTGCTTATTTCTTAAGAAGCTCTGCATTGTAAGGAATACTGTGGCGAAATGTGTTACCGCATATCGCACTAGTTCACGACGCTTCATGTACTTCCTCATAACCTTTAGAATTTTAACATGGTTGTATAAATGTGGTAACGTCCGTACACCAGTCAATTAGGTTCCCAAATTCCCTCACAGCTGCAAAGTATTTGGGTATCAAGTCTACGTAGTGGGCCACACATGGGGTCCATAAGATCGACGGGTACGTCTTCCCGACCTTCTTCCCTCCTGACTTACAGCCCAGTCCATTGTCCGTTATAATTTGGACAACATTCTCAGATCCAACTTCTTCACAGACAGACAAGATTGATCTACAAATAAAATCTCTATGATTAGTTTTTTTTCGATGTGTCAAACGATTTATAAAACACTGTGCCACATTGATTATAAATTAGAAAGTTAACAATACTCTAGTTACCGTCACTCTTACAGTCAGTCATCCGACATTATGGTTACTCCCGTGTCTTTCCAGGAAGACTTAAAATTATATACCTAATCCCGGATTCGATATATTTCGCGCGGGATGAATGTTGAAGATATCTCATATGACGATGGGAAGGTGATAGAGGGTCCAACAAATGTGGATGTATAGCACTCAACCTTAAAATATGGTTTCGCGATATCCCTCAGTGGCCGATGGATATCTGAGAAATACTTAGTCACTGCCGTCCCAATAGAAAGTTTCGCCGACTGTCTGTTTTGTTGATTTATTTTTCTTTGTTGCAAAGAAGTCGACGCATCCCATATTGTATCAGCAGCACCAATTGTCTCCGGATTCACACCGTGGCGTTCAAGTGTATCTCGTTGTCCTCTTTTCAATGTATTTTTTATCGAACTCCATCTGGACCAGCTTTCAGAAGTTTTTATAAATGATCCACTTGTAGTCCCTATATAAAGAAGAATAATTCAATTATTGACATTTTAATATAATTTTGAAATAAATTGCTATTGTTAGAGTGAACTATAAATTTAAAGAAAATTAACCTGCACCACTTTGCCATCCCATCTCATGTTCGCAACGACTCATTCGCATTGCACGCCGCAAGTCTCTATCATCCTCAATCTCGTCTGGGTCCTCTTCTGAAGATGACGAGACATTTTGCACGTATTGGCCCTCCATTTCTTTTTTTAAGTAGTCCACCATTATTTGACCCATAGCATGGTCATCTGCTTCAGTCCTTAATTTTTTTTTACATCGGCATCTAGTAATTGCCGACAAATAATTTGCGCATGTGTGTGTGCTCTTTTGCAACTTACTATATTGCATGTCTTCCCAGCTATGTTTTCCTTCAAACAGGTAATTCCTCCTTAATAGATTTTCTTGTAGAAGTTGCACTTAACTGTGTTATTATTATGTCGTTCACCAAACTGCCATGCTGGATCTTCATTGTTTGGTGCCATTATTGTTTAAGAAATGCACAAAATTATAAAATATGGTCACATTTACATTTTTTTTGGCCATTTTTCACATGAAAATGGGGTTTAAATGATAAATTAAAGAAAATAGCCTCATCTGATGTGAAACTGAAATTTATTTCAATCCACCTACCCTATACACTGAGGGGTTGGTTTAAAAAAAAAAAAAATGGTACATTTACATATTTTTTTGCCATTTTTCACATGAAAATGGGGATTTAAATGATAAATTAAAGAAAATAGCCTCATGTGATGTGAAACTGAGATTTTTTTCAGTCCACCTACCCTATACACTGAGAGGGTTGGTTTAAAAAAGTCATTTTTTTTTTGTACATTTACATATTTTTTGACCATTTTTCACATGAAAATGGGAGCTTAAATGATAAATTAAAGAAAATAGCCTCATCTGATGTGAAACTGATTTTTTTTTTCAGTCCACCTACCATATACACTGAGAGGGTTGGTTTAAAAAAAATTCAAAATTTTTTTGGGTACATTTACATTTTTTTGGCCATTTTTCACATGAAAATGGGGGTTTAAATGATAAATTAAAGAAAATAGCCTCATCTGGTGTGAAACTGAAATTCTTTTCAGTCCACCTACCCTATACACTGAGAGGGTTGGTTTTAAAAAAAATCAATTTTTTTTTGGTACATTTACATATTTTTTGGCCATTTTTCATATGAAAATGGGGGTTTAAATGATAAATTAAATAAAATAGCCCTATCTGATGTGAAACTAATTTTTTTTTTTCAGTCCACCTACCCTATACACTGAGAGGGTTGGTTTAAAAAAAAAATTCAATTTGTTTTTGTACATTTACATATTTTTTTGCCATTTTTCACATGAAAATAGGAGGTTTAAATGATAAAGTAAATAAATAGCCTCATCTGTTGTGAAAGTGAAATTGTTTTTTAGTCCACCTACCCTATTCAACAAGAGGGTTGGTTTCGAAAAAAATCAATTTTTTTGATACATTTACCTATTTTTTAGCCATTTATCACATTAAAATCTGGGTTTTGTTTAAAAAGTTAAAATAAATAATCACATTTCATGAAATTGATATTTTTCACAGAACCTACTTTCTAAAATCAGAGGGTTGGTTTTATAAAAAATCAGCAATTTTTCCCACTTATTACTATTTTTATAATTTTTTGTACATATAGGGGCCATTTTGCTTTAGAAAATGAAAAAATGCAAAAAAAATTAATCTGCATGAAAAAAATAACATTGTGTCATAATAACTTCTATGCTAAATGTTTAAGCATAAATGAATCACTTACAGTAAATAATAATCCACATTTCAAATAAAAAAATATTAAAAGAAATGCATTAAATATTAAAGTATACATTAAAAGTATAAAACATTTAGATGAAAATGCTTAAAAATAAAAAATGGAATAAAAAATTACGGTAAATGAAGATCTATCTATCAAATATACTTTGAATGGATTGGATTTTCCAAAATCAACCAATTATAAACTCTTTTCTATGGAAATGAAGGAATGTGAAATGGAGATGGATTGAGAGAAAAAAAAACCCACTGGATGAGTTGGTTTGGAAAATATTGAAGCTGTGAATGAAGGAGTGTACGAGGGATAGTGATAATAGAGGGGTTTGGTTGGGTTGGATTTTCGAGTTTTGAAAAAATATTTAAAAAAATCAGCGCAGGAAACATGAGGAGTCACACCTACCTACTGCAGTATGCTTTTGCAGACTATTTTTTGACCGATATATCATCCGCGATATATCGGCCAATATTTCACCGTAACGTCACCGATATTAGGTGGGGCCTACAATCGACATTAGATTTTTTTTTTAAATAGTGTTTCTAGACCGAGAAAAAAGATGGTGGCCTATATCTGGACCAATAAACGGACCGATATATCGTTCGTATCGGCTAATATCATTTTTTTAAAAAAAGAACAAAGATTAAAAAACCGAAAATATAATACAAATCGACCAATAAAATGACTGATATTTAAGGAGTTTTATCGGTCATATCAGTCGAGAAGATTTTTGTATAACTGATACAATATCTATTGGCCGATATATATCAATGCTAAAAAATCGATATATATATATATATATATATATATATATATATATATATATATATATATATATATATATATATATATATATATATATTGACCGATATAAAACGTATCGGCCGATATCTTTCACCATGATTCATCCCTTTCATTAATATTGAAGGTATACATTTTATTTTAATTTATAATTTGAAAGAAGAGCAGTATAATTCACATATAAGATTAGTAGTAAAATCAAAGCCTTATAACATTAATATTGAAGGTATGCATCTTATTTTAATTTATAATTTGAAAGAAGAGCAGTATAATTCACATATAAGATTAGTAGTAAAATCAGAGCCTTATAACATTAATATTGAAGGTCTGCATCTTATTTTAATTTATAATTTGAAAGAAGAGCAGTATAATTCACATATAAGATTAGTAGTAAAATCAAAGCCTTATAACATATAAATATGACTACATGATCAAATTAATTTTTTTTAATATTTCAAAGTCACCCTCCATTATTCTATACTTGACACTGTACGAATTGAGACATTTATACAAATCTTAAGAATTAATTATATAAGAAGTCTCGTTATTTTACTCTTAAAAAAATTTAAAGACATCTTAACACGATACCTTTGACTTAAAAAAATTTAAAGACTTTTATCAATCATTTCATTGTTGAAAAGTGAGTTTTACTGTACAATCTACACACAGTAATAAATTATTATATGATAAAGTACTACAATTTCAACTTAAAGGAGTTGATTGACTATTAAGATTTAGTTAAATAAAATTCCTAGTGAGACACCTTCAAACCTTCGGGCTTAAAAAACACTACATTTTCAATTTTATATTTGTCAGATGCAGTAAAATACTCAGAAAACAAAAATATTTATAAAAATAGATTTTAATATTTAAAATGGTACGTCAAATTTTAGAAATTATGGTGTCCCACCCGTTGATGGTAAGAGACTGTTGGAGGAGAGGCGATGAAGAAGATGGCGGGAATCTCGATGGACTGGTTTAAAAGACTCGCTGTGCCCTCCGCTCTTCGCGACCCAAGAAAATGGCCATTACTCTTGTCGGCCAGTCCCACCTTCAGCTGTCTGGCCAGCGTCACTTCCATAGTTCCGCTTGAGAAGGAAAGGAATTGCTCAGTCCCCTCCATTTTTTTACTTCTCCCTGTTTCCCTGCAAAAGAAGCCATGGCTGTCTCTCCTCCGCCCTCTGATTCAACCCACAATAAAGCGAAAGACAAGAGCAGTCGGCTATCTTTGCAGAAGCAGAAGCAGAAGCAGAAACAGAAGCAGAAACAGAAGCAGAGGCAATCCCCTGCCAATGCCAAACGGACAAAATCTCCGGGAGTTCGGGTCATTGGGAACCGAATCTACGATTCGGAAAATGGAAAGACCTGCCACCAGGTGCCTCCCACACCAAAACATCTCCTCCTCCTCTCTTGCTGATCTACATTTAATCAGATAATAGAGATCCTTATATTAATTTATTTATTTTTCATTGCAAGCAGTGTAGGCAGAAGACTAGGGATTTTTGCGCCTCTTGCAAGAACGAGAAGTCGCAAAACAGGCCTTGCACTTTCAAGTTCTGCCACAAATGCCTCTTCAACAGGTTGCATCTCCTTCTGCATTAGCTTTTTCTTTTAGGTACCTTACAAATCACGTCGAAAGCAAGCGATTTTAATACTCCTATAAAGAGGGACGGTTACCATTTCTACAATGAGTTTGGAATGGAGACATAATTCGCTGACCACATTATGTGAGGCACTCCTCAAATCAAATGCCCCCTTGGCCACCGTTATTTGGGATACAAATGGTTTTCTACCATGCCAATTTCTTTCTTCCAATTTTAAGTACATGCATACTTACTGAGATCTCTTATCATTGTTATTATTATTTTTTGATAACATGGATGTCCTCACTCTCACATTGGGGTGAGACTAATCCCACGGGCATGTGTAAACCTCCCAATCCTCACCCACTGGTTAAGTTTACGGGGAGTGGCCCGACTCCCCGTTTGGGTTGAGCGTGAAACAAACTCAAGATCCCGCTTCATGAGGCGGGCTTCTTCACCGTCAGACCTTATCTCTTATCATTATTACTATCATCTCTCTCTCACTCAGAAATTTTGTTTAATTGATGTTTTTGTTTCCTTTTGCATTTGGTTCAACTCAGATATGGAGAGAAAGCTGAAGAAGTGGAGACATTGGCGGATTGGAATTGCCCTAAATGTAGGGGAATATGTAACTGCAGTTTTTGCATGTAAATGAACACAATTTCAGTATCTTTTTTTGCTTTTGAAATTTGTTAGGGTTGCTTCCTTTTTGTCGGTTTTCTATTTAAAAAGTTCCTGATGGTTTACTCTACAACTTTAGGAAGAAAAGAGGGCAACAACCAACTGGTATCCTTGCCCACACTGCCAAGGCAACTGGTTTTTCTTCGGTTTCTGAACTGTTGCACTTCAAAGATCATGATGCCATAGAAAAGATCACGAAAGAATTGCGTGCATCTCCAAACAAGGCCAATGCTTCTAACAGGGTACATTTTTGTCCCCTGTCTTGTTGAATTTTAGCTTTTAGTAAGTTGATGATTTTTCTTGTTTTTTATCCTGAAACCTATTGATGGATCTTCATAGGGAGTTGGTACAACTTCAAAAAGAAAGTCTGGAAAGGAAACTGATATTGTGGAAGAAAAGGAATCCAATTCTCAAAGTAAGCATCTACCAGAAAAGGATGATGCAGAATTAAGTGCCACTGAGGTCTGGAAGAAAAAAACCAAAGTTGCATAGAATTAATTGCAACTCATTCGAGAGCAGCTGTAATGATGATGGTCTAAATAAGAAGAATCTAAAGACACGGGTTTCTCATAAAGTCTCTGCAACTACTTCCGAGAATGAAGAGAACACTGATGGAGTTGATTCTGTGTTTCCAACTTGTGGTAATGCTGGAGGACATGACATTGAAAATATTAATGATGCTGAAGTGAAGTCTTCTCGAAAGTTAAAATTTGTCAAGTTGAAAAAACATATTATGTTAAGCCATGATTTAAATGCTGATAATGATATTGTGTTGCCTCAAGGCAATAATTTGTTAGACATAGCTGGCATCCAGTTACCTCCTCATGATGTTGGACCAGCCCTGCAATTTTTGGAGTTCTGCTATGCATTTGGAGAGGTAGAAGTAATTATGAGATTAGCCTCTATTTCTGTGTTACACCTTGCATTTTTTGAACTGATGATAAGGAATAAACTATTAATATTCTTGACAATATATTCAGTGTATTGTAGTACTTCCATATTCTTTTTTGTCAATCATATTGTCATCAAATTCTATCCTACCTATCTGGGATTAGCTTTGTGAATAGGAATTTTCTGGCCATTCTTGTTCAAGATTAAAGTTCAGTTTTGCTTTGACTATCTTCTTCCAAATTTGCATAGGGCTCCCCCGTAGTTTTGGTAGCTTGGACTAGCAACCTTTAGTTTTTCAAATGACACCTTTTTTTTCCTTCATTTTCTCAACTTTTGGGCCGTCCAATCCTTAGTTCTAAATTTAGTCCCTTTATCTAATCCTATTTTCGTTAGTATCTTCGAGTTTATTATTTTTCTTATGATTTTTTTATCAAAATCTTTTTTACAAAAATGATGAGGCTTTTCAGTTAGTACAATGAAAATGGTCTTTGAGCTCAACTTCGATTAATGGAACTTTCTACTGTTGACATTATATGTACTCACGGAAATTATAGCTGTAAACACGAAATGCTATGCTCCTTTGCCAAGAAAATGATATGTTCTGTATTTGATGAACTTATTGCCTTTTGGGATGGCTATAAGTGCTCCAATATTGAGCTTTACGATCTTGATTGCATTTTTTTCTTTTAATTTACCTATACACTTGATTCATGTGGAGAAAGCACACAAAAAAAGATTGAAGCATCTTGTACTTCCAACACATTATATTCAAAATAGAGTGTCTGACACATGCTCCCTCTGCTCATCATGATCGTCATAGACACTATTTATCCCATCATTTTGGGGCTGGCATTTTATATTTGGATTTGGCACATTGTTTCCATGGGTTGACTACATATTTGACCCTCATGGGACTTAAACCACAACCTTCTCTGCTATTTCCCCAATCCTAATCCCTAACCCTAAAGGCAAACATTGGTCTTGGAGAAGTTTTCTTAAAGTTCTTTTCACTAACTTATTAACCCATTGCAACAGGAAATAGAGGTGAAGTTTAAAATTAAGAAGAATAGAACAAAAACAGTTGGAGAAGAATGAAATTAATTGTTTTGCTTTCTCAATATTCTACATAGCATTTTTTTAGTCCCTTTTATAACCAACTAGGGACATGGTTTCTACACTCATCTAAGTCAACTCTATAATACTTCCTGAAAAGATAAACTGTAAAATAGCAGGTGTTCCTAAGTACTACAACATTATGATGGCCATGAAATATGGTTACATGCTCTTAACGTTTATACAAGAAAGACTAATCCTCAATTTGGAGTGTGGATGTAGATCCAATTTGTTTATTCAGTCTTGTAGTTGAGAGTGAGAGACAACTTTTGTGAGCATGTCAACTAATTCATTTTTTTTACTTGAGATAGGAAGTGAGAACGTTGCATTCAACTTCTATATGCTTTGTGCACTCATGAAATATGGGATTAGACGAAATAAGAATGATAGCCATGTTGTGGGACCCACACATCACACGTCTAGTGATGTGGGTCCCAGTTAATGTCTAGATTCATTGTATATTGAAGGTCAATACAAATAGATTGTAATTAGGATATACTTATTGTATTTCCTTTTTTGTTCCCTAGATTGTCTCTATATTTTCTATTTAAACATTGTATCCTCTAAGAGAAATACAATCAATCAATACATTTGACAGAGATAATTCTCTCCCAGATTCTTTCTCTGTTCTTATTCCTTATTTTCATATTCCTATTCTACATGGTATCAGCTAGGGAAGATTTTCTTTTTTGATTGTCTTAAAGATCACTGTTCCGGTGAGATTCACTGTTCTGGCGAGAATCACTGTTCCGGCGAGCAGTCTGCCGGCAGGGGACTCGTCCTTCCCTGTCGTTTTTGACAGAGCTTTCCATCCATAGGGTTGGATCTCTTGTTTGACGCCTTTTACACCGGTTCTTGCTGCCTTCTTCTTCCAGCGATTTTGGTGTTCTTATAAAACCCAGTTTTGGTTTTCTGTTTAGATCGGTTGGTTCACGACACTTTTGGAGTTCGATCTTTCACTACTGTAGTCGCCTCTGCCCTTGGTTTCAATCCCACTTGGTTGTGCCACCTTTGATCAACGGTGGGACCCCATTCTGGGCATTCTCGCCCTTGCTTCCTGGGATGCCTATTTCATCAGATTTTGGGTATTTTTTTGCAGATTCTTGGGCAACGACCTCTCCCATCTCTCGATGAGGTTTTTTCTGCCTTACTTCGAGAAGATCGCTGTCGTCTTGTTATGGCTCCACTGCTCGTTGAGCGCTCTGCACTGATCACCAACCATTCTTCTATGCCATCTCTGGCTCATGGGCACCCTGCTTTTCATGGCAAGGATTTCCCATCTGATCCTCGACGGGACACCAAAGGCCCACGGAAGAAGGGCCCTCGGTTCTGCACCTACTGCAAGATGGTTAATCACAACATTGATTCATGCTACAAGCTTCATGGACGTCATAAGCAAGCCCATCTCTCCGCTGCTCCTCCTTCCTCTGATGTGGTTAATGATAGTGCTCCTGTGATTCGTCAGGATCTTAACTTCATACTGCAACGCCTTGAGCGCCTTCAGTCCTCTGAGGTATCCAATGTTGTTTCCTCTCCTTCAGGTAATGAATCATCTGCCCATCATGCCTCTCCTACTTCCTGGATTGTCGATTCTGGTGCTACCGATCATATGGCTGGTATGTCCACCCTCTTCTCTTCCCTTTCTCCTATTAGTGGTTAGGTCAAATTAGCCAATGGCTCCTTCACTAATATTGTTGGGAAAGGAATTGTCCCTGTTTCTCATAATTTGGACCTTCACTCTGTTTTGCATGTTCCAAATCTATCCCACAATTTGTTATCTGTTAATGCCTTGACTAAACATTTGAATTGCTCAGTCACATTTTTTCCTTCTCATTTTGTTTTCCAGGATCTGAACACGAAGCAGATGTTGGGTGGTGGTCGTGAAGTAGGTTGTCTCTATCTTCTCGATTCTTGCTATGGTAGCTCTGAGGCTTGTTCGACCTCTTCATCTTCAGATGTGTGGCTATGGCATTGTCGTTTAGGACATCCTGCCGACTTTGTTTTCAAACAGCTTGTGCCTAGTTTATCTTTTACTCGTTTTGAATGTGAACCTTGCCAATATGGCAAATATGTTAGAAATCATTTTTCACCATCTATGAATAAAAGTTCATCCACTTTATTTTCACTCATCATGTTCTGTGACAATCAGGCAGGCATCCATATTGCCTCCAACCCAGTCTTTCATGAGCGGACTAAGCACATTGAGGTTGATTGCCACTTTCTTCGTTAGTATATTTCAGAAGGGCGATATCTTCACCAAGTCTGTTCCTCGAACTTAGCTCGATTCCGTCGTTAGCAAGCTGGGTCTACTCGACATCTTCGAACCAGCTTGAGGGGGAGTGTTGTGGGACCCACACATCACACGTCTAGTGATGTGGGCCCCAGTTAATGTCTAGATTCATTGTATATTGAAGGTTAATACAAATAGATTGTAATTAGGATATACTTATTGTATTTCCTTTTTTGTTCCCTAGATTGTCTCTATATTTTCTATTTGAACATTGTATCCTCTAAGAGAAATACAATCAATGAATACATTTGACAGAGATAATTCTCTTCCAGAATCTTTCTCTGCTCTTCTTCCTTATTTTCATATTCCTATTCTACAAGCCAAATGACGAACACTAACTCGAAAAGCTGACTTCAGATGGATGGTATATGGCTATTAATGATGATGATGCTAGTTTAATTGTCACAAAACATCAACATGGCTTTTGATTGACTTAATTCTAATTCAAGAAGAAGTTGTTTGGCAGAATAACTTAGAGGTTATGTTAGCTATGCAAATCTATTGACTATTTAGTTTTAGTGTTGAAGTCGGAAAGAACATTTTGCTTTTATTTGTGCTCGGAGACAAGACTATTGCCAAGAAACATGCAATAACTACAAGTAGAGCGTTGGTTGTCAAGTAGACCAGCCTAATTAGCATAGGAGTAGTCATGAAGATGAAGATGACTTTTCAGAGTATAGAGAATATCACAACTAGGGCCGCATTTAAGTTAATGTAGGATACAAAGAAGACATTGAGATAAAATCTCAAGGTGCATACATAAATTAACTTACAACTCTTTTTGGATGAGAGAGATAATACCAAGTAGTGGTTAGATAAATAAGTTTGCCAACTGATTTTTGATAGTACCTAAGGTTAGATAAGAGTACCTCAATCAAATGCATGAAGCATAGAATTTTGGTCGAATTTATTGAGAAATTTAGGGAGAAGAGGAAGAAATTTTACATGGTTTTTGTTGACCTAGAAAAGGACTATGATGGAGTGCCAAGGAAATTAATATGGAGTGCTTTGAGAAATAAATACATTCTTAATGATTATGTAGAGGTTATTCAAGATATGTATGATGGTGCGAACACTAACGTTGGAATTGTTTGCGGAGAGACAACAAAGTTACCCATTGGAGTGGGACTTGAGCGAGGATCTATTTTAAGTCTGTATCTATTTGCACTAATCATGGATGACTTAATGTTAGGAATCCAAGATGAAGTGCCATGGTGTATACTTTTTGCAGATGATATAGTATTAATTAGTGAGATGAAACAACAACTCAATATGAGGTTAGAATCATGGACGATAGCCTTGGAACAAATGGTTTATTTTTTATTTTTTTGAAAGGTACAAATAGTTTAAAAATTAGTAGAACTAAAACAGAAGACATGGAGTTTGACTTTAGTAGAATAGACGATAGTGAGGGCGATCAATAAAAATGAAAATGATTTAGTAGCGCAATGTGATAAATTTAGATTGATTTGGATATAACCAATAGGATGAGGGCAGGGTGAGCAAAATGTAGACACGCTTGTGGGTTTCTATGAGACCAGAGTCTCCACGTCTAAATGTCGATTTATAAAATAGTTATTTGATTTGCAATGCTTGATGGTGCAGAATGTCGAACAATAAACAAGAGACAAGTAGACAAAGTTAAGACTACGGAGATGCGTATGTTACATTGGATGAGTGAATTATAGAAATGAATATAGTACTCTAATATATGACAAATTGAGAAAAATTAATTTAAGATTGTTTGGTCATGTAAGCAGAAGATCAGAGTTGGCCCTTGTGTGAAGGGTTGAGTGGCTTTAGATTGTACACTTGCCTTTTATAAGAACAATTGGCAAGTTTGGAGTAGAAATACCAATAATATTTGGATATTTAGAGGATTTAATTTTGTGTAGATGAGGAGCAACAGAGGGCTTGTGGTGCCTTGTTGTCACAAAGTAATGGACATTGTAGGAGCAATGGACGAAGATATGCCATTCAATGGAGGGAGACAAGCATGAGTAATTGATTTCTCATCTTTAGGAAAATAGGAACATTTTCAAAACAACGTGACATCCGTTAAGATGAAATGCCAACTTGTAATAGGATCAAAACACTTCGCCTTTTTGTGAAAGAGAGTATTTGGCAAAAACAAATGGGGGACTTTTTTGAAATCTTGGTGTATGAATGATGAGATGAACAAAACATACACAACATACAAAGAGGTATGTGACAAATATTCACCTTCTTTATCATTTCTCAATCTCTTAATGGAACACTAAATTTAGTTGTAACGCATTTATGAAACACAAAGTGATGAAAAACTTCCAATTTTATTTTCACTAAATATATCCAAGAGGAATCATCAAAGAATGAAACAAGAAGCGGAAACTAGTGTAGAATTAGAAGATAAAAGAGAAGAAATTGGAGAAAGAATTCTCAGAATATTGTATTGACCTTTTCCTCTTAGAGGATACAATGCTTAAATAAAGAAGAATGAGACAATTAAGGTACAAAAAAGGAAATACACATCAAATTACACATCAAATTACACATCAGTTACAATCTATTGTGATATACACTGTATCTAGACATATGTGTGTCCCACACCAGACGTATGGGTCCCACAACACTCCCCCTCAAGCTGGTTCGAAGATGTCGAGTAGACCCAGCTTGCTTACGACCGAATCGAGATGAGTTCGGGGAACTGATTTGGTGAAGATATCAGCTAGTTGATCCTTAGATTACAAATGAGGAGTAAAAAGTCGCCCTTCTGAGATATGCTGCTAAAGAAAGTGGTAATCAATCTCAATGTGCTTAGTCCGGTCATGAAAAAGGATTGGAGGCAATGTGAATGGCTTCCTGATTGTCACAAAACATGATGAGTGGATCAGCTGTAGAATTTAAATAATAAAATAAAGGAAAAATAAGGGATATGGAGAATAATTATTCTCTGAATTATATTGATGTATTTTCCTCATAGAGGATACAATGTTTATATAGAAGAGAGAGATACAATTAAGGAACTAAAAAAGGAAATACACCTAAGTATCTAATCAATTACAATCAGTTACAAACCTACTATGTTGACTTTCAATGTACACTGTATCTAGACATATATGTGGGTCCCACTCCAAACATATGGGTCCCACAACACTCCCCCTCAAGCTGGTTCGAAGATGTCGCGTAGACCCAGCTTGCTCACAACTGAATCAAGCCGAGTTTGGAGAACTGATTTGGTGAAGATTTCGGCCAGCTAATCTTTAGACCGCAAATGAGGATTAAAAATTCGCCCTTCTGAGATATACTGTCGAAGAAAGTGGCAATCAACCTCAATGTGCGTAGTTCCGCTCATGAAAAACTGGATTGGAGGCAATGTGAGTGGCTGCTTGATTGTCACAAAACATGATGAGTGGATCAATAAGAGCAAAGCTCAATTCAGTAAGGAATTGGTGAAACCACAACAATTCAGAAGCAGTATTAGCCATGGCACGATATTCAGCCTCAGCACTGGAACGAGCGACAACAGACTGTTTCTTGCTTTGCCAGGCAACTAAGTGGGAGCCCAAGAGAACACAATAGCCAGAAGTGGAGCGACGATCGTCTGGAGAGTCGGCCCAATCAGCATCAGAATAACTGCGAACTGGGCAAGTAGGCTGGTGTGCATGGAACAAGCGGCGGCAGGGATAAGCCTTAATATATCGAAGGATTCGAAACACGGCATGAAGGTGAGTGTCTTATGGTTCATGCATGAACTGGCTGACGACACCAACAACATAACATAAGTCGGGCCTTTCGTGGTGGTCAGATAGATGAGTTTACCGACAAGTTTTTGATAGAAGCTGGGCGTGTCAAGAAGAGTGCCATCAGAAGTAGATAACTTAGTGTTGACATCCAACGGGTTATCCGCAGGTTTGCAGCCAGAATAGCCAGCTTCCTTGAGGAGATACAGGGCATACTTGCGCTGAGAGAGATATAGGCCACAAGAGGACCGAGCAACTTCAATTTCAAGAAAGTACCGAAGGGGCCCAAAATTCTTAATAGCAAATGTTCGTTGAAGATACTGTTTGAAGGAAGGAATAGATTCATCATTGTTACCGGTGAGTACAATATCATCAACATAGACAACCAAAATCATCACAACTGAGCGGATACTGTAAGTAAAGACTGAATGATCTGATTGGCAGCGGGTGAAGCCATAAGGTAGCAAGGCACTGCTAAACTTTTCAAACCACGCACGGGGAGACTGCTTAAGACCATAAAGAGCCTTCTTGAGTTTGCAAACAGAATGAGGTTCCCCTTGCTTGACAAATCTCGGAGGGGGAAGCATATAGACTTCTTCCTAAAGATCCCCATGGAGAAAGGCATTCTTTACATTTAGCTGGTGCAGGGGCCAAGCATAAGTAGTTGCAAGGGAGAGCAAAATGTGCACAGAGTTAATCTTGGCAACAGGTGAAAAAGTGTCCTGGTAGTCAACTCCATACATCTGTGTGAAGCCTTTGGCTACTAGGCGTGCCTTACAGCGTGCAAGAGAGCCATTTGGATTATGCTTTAAGGCAAAAACCCATTTGCACCCAATTGGAGTCTTGCCTGGGGGAAGAGAGACCACCTCCCATGTGTTGTTCTTATGAAGAGCAGCTAACTCTTCATCCATGGCTGCTTTCTAGGAGGGATCTTTCAAGGCCGTGTCGATCCTCTTGGGTATCTTAATACTGTCCAATGCTGTGAGAAAACTATGATAGGAAGGGGAAACAACATGATATGAGACAAAACGAGCAATGAGATGGTTAGTACTAGTGCACGTACCTTTGCGAGCGCAATAGGAAGATCAGACGAGGCATAAACTGGTGGATCAGAAGCACGGGCAGAGGGATGGGTGGGGTCAGTTGCAGATGGTACTCGAGATTGTCTGCGTTGGTACACCTGAAGAGGTTTAGGTGGACATGGAGAAGGAAGGTCTGTAGGGATAATGGGAAGAACATGAGAAGGAGAAGATGTAGAGGAGGCTGAAAAATATGGGTCCCTCTAAAAAAAGGTGACATCCATGGATATGTATGTTCTCCCAGTGATAGGATCAAGGCATTTATAGCCTTTGTGAAAAGGTGAGTAACCCAAAAAAACACACCGCACAGCGTGGGGAGAAAGTTTATGGCTAGAGAAATTGTGAACAAAACAAACACACCCAAAGACATGTAATGGAACTTTAGGAATGGTTTTATGCAAGGACAAACAAGCTATGGGTGACTGATTACGTAAAATGCGAGAAGGCATTCTGTTAATGAGATAACAAGCAGTTAACACTGCTTCTGGCCAATAGGACGATAGAACATGCATAGTAAAAAGAAGAGACCTGGCCACCTCAAGAAGGTGACTGTTCTTTCGTTCAGCGACATCATCTTGTTGAGGTGTAGAATGACAAGATAACTGACAATCAATGCCATGTTGTTGCAAAAAATTAAGAAAAGAGTGTGACAAATATTCTCCCCCGTTATCATTCATTAGAACTTGATTTTACACGCAAATTGATTGTGAACCACTGGTAAAAATTACGGAAGTGATAAAAAACCTCAGATTTTTGTTTCATCAAATATGTCCATGTCATGCGAGAGAAATCATCAATAAAGGTAACAAAATAACGAAAACCAGTGCGAGAAACTGGAATTGCCAAACATCAGAATGAATAAGTGAAAATAAAATAGATGAACTTTTATTCATAGATGGGGGAAAATGATGTCTAACATGCTTGTCATATTGGCAATGTTCACATTCAAAATGAATAAAAGATAACCTAGGAACAAGTTGTTTAAGAACAGAGTCAGCAGAATGTCCTAAACGACAATGCCACAGCCACACATCTATAGAAGAAGAGGTAGAATAGGCTTCGGAGCTGCCATGACGAGAGTCAAGAAGATATAGACCACCTGCTTCACGATCACCACCCAACACCTGCTTTGTGGTCAGATCCTGGATAACAAAGTGAGGGAAAAAAAGTGACTGAACAATTCAAATGTTTAGTCAAGGCACTAACAGATGACAAGTTGCGGGAGAGATGTGGAGCATTCAAAATAGAAGGAAGGTCCAAATTTGGAGAAACTGGAACTGTCCCTTTCCCAACAATATTAGTGTATGAGCCATTGGCTAATTTGACTTGACCACAAGAAATAGGGGAAATGGAAGAAAAGAGGGTGGACATACCAGCCATGTGGTCAGTAGCACTAGAATCGATAATCCATGAATGATGAGAGGCATGATGGGCAGATGATTCAGTACCTAGGGTAGATGAGACAACATTGGAAACCTCAGAGGAGTGAAGGTGCTACAGTCATTGCAGTAGGAAGTTAAGGTCTTGTCCAGTCACAGGGGTGGTATCACATGACACATCAGAGGAATGAGGAGCAACAGGGGCAGCAGAGAGATTGGAATGCTTAGGTTGCCTATGTAGCTTGTAGCATGAATCAATGGTGTGGTTAGTCATCCTATAATAGGTACAGAACCGAGTCCCTTTCTTCCATGAGCCTCTGGTATCTTTGCTAGGATCAAAAGAAGGATCCTTGCCATGGGTATTTGGAGGCCCATGAGTCTGAGAAGAAGTAGATGGATGAGTGGTGACCAGAGCAGAGCGTTCAGCTAGCATAGGAGTCATAACAAGACGTCGCCGATCATCACGAAGTAAGGCAGAATAGACTTCATCTAGAGAAGGAAGAGGTGGTTGTCCAAGAATTTGGGCCTGTGTAGGCTCAAACACAGAGTAAAGGCCAGCTAAGAACGTAAAGATCCGTTGTTGTTGAACATACTTGTGAAATTTCAGAGTATCTTCAGTGTCTTTAAATGTAAGTGATTGAAGCTGATCCAACTCCAACCAACAGGACTGCATAGCTGAATAGTACTGGATGATGGACAACTCCCTCTGTTGGAGAGTGGTAGCAGTTTGAGATAATTCATTCATATATACGGGCAAAGTTATCCCCATTAGAGTACAGAGTCTTCACAGCGTCCCAAACAACTTTAGCAGTTGGAAGTGTATAAACGAGATGCCGGACATGAGCTTCCATCGAGTGAAGAAGCCAAGCTTGGACCAGGGAGTTATTGGCGGTCCAAGTAGAGAATGAAGCATCAGTCTTAGCTGGTGGAGGGGTAGTACCATCGATATATGAAGAAAGGTGCCTCGCAGTGAGGAACATCAGCGCCGAATGGGACCACTCAAAGTAATTGGTCTCATGTAGTAACACCGTTGTGATCCGCCCGATCTGTGGAGACCCAGAAGAGGCCATATCTGTAGAAGATGATGCCATAAGGATGAGGCAGTAACGCTAGAGCACAGAAAGTGTCCCAAGGAGACAATTTTGCAGCAATTCGGAGAAGAAGAGGCTGTTGGGGGTCCCACACAGCAAAATCGAAGGCACAAACCGCACTGAGACAATATAAAGACAATGGGACAGTAGATCCAGATGCGTATAGGTCGAATCTGACAAGATCCAGTAAAAAACCCCCAAATCTGGGTACTGAAATGCCTCTGGCAGCCAGAAATAAACCAAACAGTGGAGCCCACCATGGATGGATGGTTGGAAGCCAAAAGGGATGACACCACAGGGAGGGGGCGATCCTTGGAGGCTTGATTAGAAGCCAAAAAACTGCAAGAGGAAGAAGATGGAAGCAGTTGAACACAAAAATGCCCGAATCTGGGCGTATCTGGCAGCGGCAGCAGAAGAGGAAAAATGGGACCCACAGTGTACCGAATTCCTAGGTCCACCTTAGGTGGAGATAGGTGGGCCAGAGGCGAAGGTAATGGTGTGAAGCCGAGGTGTAGAGGGTGTAGATTCTTGTAGATTGAAGGAGGACACCAAAAACTGCAGCAAAAAAAAAAAAAAGTAAAACAACCCAGAAGAAGGGAGGCAGAGGGCAAGGCTTGGTTGTCCACAGCAAGAATCCAACCCAATCGATAGATAAGGTTGGCAAAAAGGGCAGGATAAAGGGGTCCGAACCAGTAAAACCTTCGCCGGAGAAGAAAACTGCTCCAGAGAGGAAGATTAGGGAGTAGAAAAATCGTCCCTGGCTGATACCATGTAGAATTTAATTAATAAAATACAGGAAAAATAAGGGATATGGAGAATAATTATTCTCTAAATTATATTGATGTATTTACCTCATAGAGGATACAATGTTTATATAGAAGGGAGAGATGCAATTAAGGAACTAAAAAAGGAAATACACCTAAGTATCTAATCAATTACAATCAGCTACAAATCTTCTGTGTTGACTTTCAATGTACACTGTATCTAGACGTATATGTGGGTCCCACTCCAGACATATGGGTCCCACAACATCAGCAAGAGCAAAGCCCAATTTAGTAAGAAATTGGCGAAACCACAGCAATTCAGAAGCAATATTAGCCATGGCATGATATTCAGCCTCAGCACTGGAACGAGCGATAACGGACTGTTTCTTACTTCGCCAGGCAACTAAATGTGAGCCCAAGAAAACACAATAGCTAGAAGTGGAGCGACGATTATTTAGAGAGCCGGACCAATTAGCATCATAATAACTGCGAACCGGGCAAGTAGGCTGGTGTGCATAGAACAAGCCGCGGCTGGGATGAGTCTTGATATATCGAAGAATTCGGAACACGGCATGAAGGTGAATGTCTTGTGGTTCATGCGTGAACTGACTGACGACACCAACAACACAAGATAAGTTTGGTCTCGAGATGGTCAGATAGATGAGTTTGCCGACAAATTTTTAATAGAAATTTTGTGTGTCAAGAAGAGTGTCATCAGAAGAAGATAACTTGGTGTTCACATCCAACGAGGTATTCGCAGGTTTGCATCCAGAATAACCCGCTTCCAAGAGGAGATCCAGGGCATACTTGCACTGAGAAAGATAAATGCCACTAGAGGACCGAGCAACTTCAATTCCAAGAAAGTATCGGAGGAGCCCCAAATCCTTAATATCAAATGTCCGTTGAAGATACTGTTTGAAGGAAGAAATAGCTTCATCATTGTTACCAGTGAGTACAATATCATCAACATAGACCACCAAAATCATCACAATTGAGTGGAGACGGTAGATAACGACTAAATGATCTGACTGACAGCGGGTGAAGCCATAAGGTGGCAGGGCACTGTTAAACTTCTCAAACCAGGCACGGGGAGACTGCTTAAGACCATAGAGAGCTTTCTTGAGTATGCAAACAGAATAAGGCTCCCCCTGCTTGACAAATCCCGGAGGGGGAAGCATATAGACTTCTTCCTGAAGATCACCATGGAGAAAGACATTCTTCACATCTACCTGGTGCAGGGGCCAAGTATAAGTGGTTGCAAGGGAGAGCAAAATGCTCACAGACTTAATCTTGGGGACAGGTGACAAGGTGTCCTGATAGTCAACTCCATAAGTCTGTGTGATTCCTCTGGTTACGAGTTGTGCCTTATAGCGTGCAATAGAGCCATCTGGATTGTGCTTCAAGGCAAAAACCCATTTGCACCCAATTGGAGTCTTGCGTGGGGGAAGAGAGACCATCTCTCATGTGTTGTTCTTCTCAAGGGCAGCTAACTCTTCATCCATGGCTGCTTTCAAGTTGGGATCTTTCAAGGCCATGTCGATCCTCTTGGCTATCTTAATGCTGTCCAATGCTGTGAGAAAACTATGATAGGAAGGTGCAATAGCATGATATGAAACAAAATGATCGATAGGATGGCTAGTACAAGAGCGCTTACCTTTGCGAAGCGCAATAGGAAGATCAAACGAGGCAGAAACTTTAAAACACTTGCAGATGGATGGGTGGAGTCAGCTGTAGCTGGTACCTGAGAATGTTTGCATTGGTACACCAGAAGAGGTTTAGGTGGACTTGGAGAAGGAAGATCTGCATGTACAATGGGAAGAATAGAAGAAGGAGAAGATGTAGAGGAGGTTGAAAAATATGGGTCCCGCTAAAAAAAGGTGACATCCATAGATATGTATGTTCTCCCAGTGATAGGATCAAGGCATTTATAGCCTTTGTGAAAAGGTAAGGAACCCAAAAAAACACACCGCACAGCCCAGGGAGAAAGTTTATGGCCAGAGAAATTGTGAACAAAACAAACACACCCAAAGACATGTAATGGAACTTTAGGAATGGTTTTATGCAAGGACAAACAAGCTATGGGTGACTAATTATGTAAAATGCGAGAAGACATTCTGTTAATGAGATAACAAGCAGTTAACACTGCTTCTGGCCAATAGGAGGATGGAACATGCATAGTAAAAAGAAGAGACCTGGCTACCTCAAGAAGGTAACGGTTCTTTCGTTAAGCTACACCATTTTGTTGAGGTGTAGAAAGACAAGAAAACCGAGAATCAATGCCATGTTTTTGCAAAAAAGTAAGGAGTGACAAATATTCTCCCCCGTTATCACTCCTTTAAACTTGAATTTTACACAAAAATTGACTATGAACTCACTGATAAAAAAATTGGAACTAATCAAAAACCTCTAAGTTTTGTTTCATCAAATATGTCCATGCCATGCGAGAGAAATCATCAATAAAAGTAACAAAGTAATGAAACCCAGTACGAGATACAACTGGAGATTTCCAAACATCAGAGTGAATATGTGAAAACAAAGTAGAGGAACTTTTATTCATAGAAAGGGAAAAATGATTTCTAACATGCTTGCCATATTCAAAGTGAGTAAAAGATAAACTACGAACAAGCTGTTTAAGAACAGAGTCGGCAGGATGTCCTAAACGATAATGCCACAGCCACACATCTGAAGATGAAGAGGTCGAACATGCTTCGGAGCTGCCATAGCGAGAATCAAGAAGGTAGAGACCACCTGTTTCACGGCCACCACCTAACACCTACTTCGTGGTCAGATCCTGAAAAACAAAGTGAGGGAAAAAATGTGATTGAACAATTTAAATGTTTAGTCATAGCACTAACATATAGCAAATTGTGGGATAGATTTGGAACATGCAGAACAGAGCGAAGGTCCAAATGAGGAGAGACTGGGATAGTCCCTTTCCCAACAATATCAGTGTATGGGCCATTGGCTTATTTGACCTTGCCATGAGAAATGGAAGAAAAGAGGGTGGTCATACCAGCCATATGCTCAGTAGCACCAGAATTGACAATCCAGAAATGATGAGAGACATGATGGACAGATGAGTCAGTACCTGAAGGAGAGGAGACAACATTGGAAGCCTCAGAGGATTGAAGGCGCTGAAGTCGTTGTAGTATTAAGTTAAGATCTTGACGAGTCACAGGAGCACTATCATGAACCACATCATGAAGAAGGGGCAGGAGGCGCAGCGGAGAGATTGGCTTGCTTAGGGCGCCCATGAAGCTTGTAGCAGGAATCAATGTTGTGGTTAGTCATCTTGCAGTAGGTGCAGAACCGAGTGCCCTGCTTCTGTGAACCTCTGGTGTCCCTTCAAGGATCAACCTGGAAATCCTTTCCATGGGAAGCTGGGTGCCCATGAGCCAGAGAAGGCATAGAGGAATTGGTGGTGACCAGGGTAGATTGTTCTGCGGGCAGTTGAGTCATAACAAGACGACGTCGATCATCTCGAAGTAAGGCCGAGTAAACCTCATCGAGAGATGGAAGAGGTCATTGCCCAAGAATCTGGACCCAGGTTGGCTCAAATTCAGGGTTAAGTCCAGCTAAGAAGGCAAAAATCTGTTGTTGTTCAACATACTTATGGTACTTCAGAGTATCTTCCGGATCCTTACAAGTAAGGGATTGAAGCTGATCTAATTCCATCCAACATGACTGCATAATCGAGTAGTATTGGATAAAGGACAATTCCCCCTGTCGGAGAGTAGCAGCGGTCTGATTAATTCATATATATGGGCAAAGTTATCTCCATCAGACTACAGAGTCTTCATAGTGTTCCAAACAGCTTTAGCGGTTGGAAGTGTATAAATGAGACGCCGTACATGAGGTTCCATAGAGTGAAGAAGCCAAGCCTGGACCAGTGAGTTATTGGCTGTTTAGGTGGAGAATGTAGCATCAATCTTAGTCAGTTGAGATGTAGTACCATCGATATATGAATAAAGTTGCCTCGCAGTGAGGAACATCTTCGCCGAATGGGACCATTCAAAGTAATTGGTCTCATTTAGTAACATCGTTGTGATTCGTCTGATCTGTGGATAGCCAGAAGAGGCCATATCTGGAAGAGTAGACGAAGAAGGCGATGCCATGTGACTGAGGCTGTATCTAAAGGAACTTTAGAGCCCAGAAATCGGCCCAAGGAGAAAATTCTGTAGCAGATCTGAGAAGAAGAGTGTCGTGGGTCCCATACAGCAGTATCGAAGGCAAAATCCGCATAGATACAATATAGATGCAGTGGGGACAGTGTAGGAGAAGAAAACAGATGCGTACTGGCCTTATTCGACCAGATCCTGTAGAAAAAAGGACCCAAAACTGGGTACCTAGATGCTCTGGCAGCAAGGAGGAAACCCAAAAAATGGGTCCCACCGTGGATGGATGGTGGGGAAGCAAGTGCGATGCAAGCACTGGCTAGGGGCGACCCTAGGAGAACGTGGTTGGAAGGAGGAACTCCGCAAGATGAAGTAGATCAAAGCAGATAAACCCAAAAAACTGGGTTTCAGGCGTGTCTGGCAGCTGTGATGGAGATAAAGGGGCCCACATTTGTCCGGAATCTAGGGTCCACCTTAGGTGGAGATAGGGGGGCCAGAGGCGAACACAAAGGTGTGGATCCAAGGTGCAAAGGAGGTAAATCCGTGAAGATCGAAGGAAAAAAAACAGTCACTGCTGGAGGGAGATGCGATAGAGCTGTCCAAGAAAGGAGGCAGAAGACAATGTGCAATCCTTCAAAATCAAAATCCAACCCTACGGATAGAAAGGGTTGGCAAAAACAGCAGGGGTGGATGGTTCCTCGCTGGCAAACAGTCGCCGGAAAGTATTATTCTCGCCGGAAAAAAATACTGCAAAGGTGATCTCCGGAAATAGAAAAGAAACGATTCAGGGAGCACAGAAATTGTCCCTGGCTGATACCATGTAGAATTAGAAGATAAAAGAGAAGAAATTGGAGAGAGAATTCTCAGAATATTATATTGACCCTTTTCCTCTTAGAGGATACAATGCTTAAATAAAAAAGAATGAGACAATTAAGGTACAAAAAAGGAAATACACATCGAAATACACATCAGTTACAATCTATTGTGATATACACTGTATCTACACATATATGTGTGTCCCACACCAGACGTATGGGTCCCACATCAACTAGTAGGTGAAGAAATAGAAGACATTAAACATTGAAATGAATTAAAGACAAAATCACAAAGGGGTATTATGATTAGACCACTAAAAATAAGATTGGTGGTGTTTCTCAAGTTAATGACTTTCACATTAAAATCACTTTAATGTAAAGAAGAAACTATGGACTTCAAGACTTCATTGAAGGGATGAATGAGATGGTAATGCTACGACTAAGCACCATCCTTAGTAGCAAAACAACTAGCATCACAATATACAATGCTAAATTTGACAAGATACAATCTTTTGTCCCCATGATCGCCATTAATCATCATCTTTATAACCAAATCTTGAGAAACTCAATGAGTAGGGTTAAAAGGTTATTGAGAAGTACATTTTTTGCAAGGGAACTTACAAATGATAATGAATAAATTGGGTTCAAGAAAAGCATATGTAGATGGAGTGTGGAAGTCAGAAGTATGGTTGCTCTCTCGTTGATATTGGTAAAAGTACCTGTTGAATCTTAAAATATGTTCAAATTTCATCACCCATATCATTTAAATTTTATTGTCCCTTAATTGACAAAAGTGAAGAAAATTCTAAACAATCTAATATGATATAATATGATTATAGTAATTCGGACTCTTCCAAGGACATTTATGAAACATCATGTGAATTTGGACTTAGCATAGTTTGATAGATCAAAGATGTACCATGGATTGTGGATTTAATCATTCAATCATGAGTAATAGATGATGATTGGGCGACTATAATTTATGAATTATCTCGGAGACCTAATGGTGGATTGAGCGATATCTCCCCGCTTGAACATATTTGAGGTAGACAAAACCTTCCATACATACATTTGACGGTGGATCAAGCCACAAAGATCTTCCATCGACATATTGGATTGTGGATCCAGTCATTTAGGCTTTTTATCGACATATCCTACATCAAATTAAGTCATCAAGACACTGTTAAGCTACCTTCTAATTGTGGATCAAACCCTTACGACCCCATTGGGGGAAATTCGACAATAGATTAAACAATCAAGGCGTTCCATCAACACATCCAATGACATATCAAGATCCTATTAGACACATCCAACGGTGTAAAAAGTCATCAAGACCTACTAAGGCATATTTGATGATGGAAATCTAGGTCTTCCTTCGATATTTTCAAATTATCAGAACCTTGCTTGACGTATTCAAATGGATTGAATCAAGTAAATTGCATTGTGGAAAAGTCCTCAGCTGTACCCCAAGGTCGCACTCAACGCGGTTGCACTAGATGGGTGCTGCACTCCACAGTGCTGCACTCAACAGGGATGCACTCAATGGTGCTGCAATCCACAGGATTGCACTTCACAAGGTTGGACTTAATGGGGTTACACAATGGGGCTATACTCAACTAGTGGTGTCTTTTCCACCCCAAAACTACAAAAACCCCCTTGGCCTAGAGAGGATGGATCCTTTGGCCTAGGCATTCTTAGATAGATCTATAAGGACATTCAAGAGACCTTTTCCTTCGACTAGAGACAGTGTGATTAAAGGTTTTCTATCTCTTTCACACTCCAAACTTAGCGTCGTTTGGATGTACACTTCCATTCATGTATCATCCCCGACTCTTGGTTCCATTTGCACATCATTATACAATGTTTGTTTGGATCTTTTGAATCCATCAACAGTTCTTTGGTTCGAGGACTCAAATCTTCACTAGTTTGTTAGTGAAATCAAGTCCTTGTAAATTCACTTACAATCTCCATATCAGGTGTGCATAAGTCTCTCGATCTTTCCCTATCCTGTTTGTGGATCAAGTCTTTGAAGACCCCACTCAGGGCTTTCTAAATTGCTGTTTATTTTATGGTTATTTGTATATGTGCTCGAAAATTTTCAATTGTCAAATGGATGATGGTCTCTCTAGGAAGAGACGAGATTTATTGTTTAGAATTGTGTACCCATTTTACATATTCAAATATCAAATGAAAAAGTTGTGATGCAAATTTAAAATGTGTCTACAATACCATTTGTCAGTTTGACATTGCCTTGTGATATGGAAGAAAAAGACAAAAACAAATTAGATGTGCTTGCCATAGGATTTGTTGTGACAACCCAACTCCCTGAGCATGATATTGTCCGCTTTGGGCCCCACCTGGACCCACACAGTTTTGTTTTTGGACTCGGCCTACTTGGCTAGGCCCAAAAGGCCTCATGCTGGAGAGGGGCTTCCTCACTTAAATCTCATCACTCCATACCCATCCTGGCGATGTGGGACTTTTCCCACACGCTCAGGTGGGGGCATCACAATCCACCCCCCAGGCCCAGAGGCGTCCTCAACTCGGCTACACACTAGGGCCCACACAGGCAGAGGGGGTGAGCCTATCTTTGATACCATTTGTGATGAAGGAGCAGCCTGCAACTGGGCAGGAGGAAGAAGAATGGTCTGTAACTTGGCAGAAATAGGAGTAGAAGAAAGAAGATAGGGAAAGGCTATGCCTTAAGATAATTTTTATTAATCCATCGTGTATTTCATCTCTATTACATCCATAGGTATTCATAGGAAAACACTAACTCAAAAATAGCATAAGAATCTAAAACGGGAAAGCCACCAACCTGGCCTCTTTACTAAACTAGGGCTCCATCTAAATGTAAGTAAAGAAAATAAAAATAGAAGTGGATCCGTGGGGGTCGTCCGTGTCCGTGTCCGTGTCCTACATCAATTTGTGATGACCCGACTCCTCGAGCATGATATTGTCCTGTTTGGGCCCCATT
This sequence comes from Chimonanthus salicifolius, assembly GCA_013350335.1. Taxonomy (NCBI): domain Eukaryota; kingdom Viridiplantae; phylum Streptophyta; class Magnoliopsida; order Laurales; family Calycanthaceae; genus Chimonanthus; species Chimonanthus salicifolius. Next base: position 44,519,335 of record CM023537.1, on the reverse strand, counting down.
TGGACCCGCACGGTTTTGTTTATGGACTCAGCCCACTTGGCCAGGCTCAAAAGGCCTTATGTTGGAGAGGGGCTCGTCACTTAAATCTCATCTCTCCATACCCATCCTGGGTGATGTGGGACTTTTCCTGTTTAGTAGGAAGCATGGACCCTTTTTTCGATGCGTGGCTCCATAGAATTGATGAGCCAGGATCAAAGTAGTCCAAAGTGTGCCTTGGTTGCACTTAAGCCCTCGCTTAGGCTCTAGACCATTTTGCGCCTTGCCTAGTGCCTTTTGTGTCTTGGCCTTCACCTAGTGCTTTTAGGAACCTTTTTCTTTAATAATAATAAGTTTATTTTTATAGTTAAGATGAAGCAATTTTTGTAACACTTATGATGCAGGACAAACCCTAAAATGACATTCAAAGCTCTAGATATAAGAATGTAACGAAGGAAAATAGGAAATCTGAATAATAACTACTGCTATATGCTCACAATATACTATGGAAGTGCTAATTTAAAAAGATAATATTCTGTAATCAATGATTGAAACAAAATCCTACGAAAATAACATCATAAAATCAAAAAAAATTAAAGAGATCCATAGCATGTAAGTATATTAAACCCTAGAAGTAATCATAAATTGAGATTAAGGCCTCCAAATATGCTAAGATCAAATTCAAGACCTCCAAAGTTCCCCACACAAGTGAAAAAGTACAGATTCTCAATGAAAAATCAAGTCCTACTTGGATCCAAACCCAAAACACTTAAAATAGGTCTAAGAAAGGGGCTGTTTGGGGGGTTTTCTACACAAAAACCTTGGCTGCAGGGTAGGGAATGGGGTCAGGATGCAAAATAAGCAAAAAAATGACAAAAATGAGCCTGTCTATACCTTTTATGTATGGCAATCCTTATGGTTGTACGACCAAGTGGGGTTCGAGTCATGACAGCCTGCAAAGTTCATATCTGGCCTTGGTTGGGTTAAATTTGGGATTTTTAGGCTGTTTAGGGTTCCAAAATTGTGGGAAAATTGGGGAAAAGTTTGAGAAGAAAGAAAATGAGAAAAAGAGGAACAAAGAAGAAGAAAAAGAGATTAGGAGGAGGAGAAAGGTTAGAAAGCACCGGATTTCCTTGGAGTCATACCAAAGGAGAGATGGATTCACACCATCAATCTTCTTAAATTTTCACTTGTATTCTGTTATAAAATAACGAGTGTCTCCAAGTATTTATAAGAAAACTTAAGAAACACTAAAGACACACGTGTGCCACATGTGTGAATGATACAAGCCATTCAAAATAACTTATTACATCCCATAAAGTTGATACTAAAATAAAATAAAATAAACTCCTAAGTCAACTATTATGACAACTCGGGATCCATTTAACGGTTTGGATCAAGCAAACCACGATCCGGTGGACAAAATAGATACCAAAAGCCGACTTGATGAAATAAACACCCAGATCAGGCCTTCTAAGCATTTTAATTACATATCTATGCACAACTTGGACTATCCATAGCTGGATTTGCCTCTATCCATGGTTAGATATGTTGGGATTGTGTAGAAATTCATCATCCAATCACGATAAGGTAAACTTAGATTTCGATGCATCCTTCTTTGGTGGCATCACGTGATGTTCTCATCAACTTAATAAAGAATTCTAATTATTTGATAATATACTTGTCCATGTATATAATATGTGATTGCATAATGTGTTTGAAAGCTTAGTTGCTAATATATTTTGGTTCTTTGGATGATTATTATTGTATTTTGTTAATATTGATAAAATAAGGGCTTATAATCCACGAATCTACACATATTTTAGAATATACAAATTCTAAATTAGTGCGCCCGACAAAATAAGTTTGCGCCTAGACATGTGCCTTGGCCTTAGGCTTTAGGACTCCTTAATGCTTTGTGAGTACCTTGCACTTTGACCAATATGGACATGATTGAGCAAGAAAGTTGTTTGCCTTTGTTCTTTATGTTTTGGATTAGTTCAACAGTTTCGGACAGTGTCCTATCAATATAGTCCGGTTTTTATTTACCATCAATTGATGTTCAGCCACTTGGGATCAATGTAGATAATGTTAGAAAACCATGACATGATAATATTCTTCAGGTAGAACTTACTTTCAAAAGCTGGCCATTGAAAGAAGGGTGCCTCAAGTGTCATATAAAGTAATTGGTTTCACAAATTAACCAATGTGTGACTTTTTGTCACTTCACAGATAATTGCTCTCTTAAAGAAGTTTGTAATTTGCTTGTAGAATTGCATCAGAAGGGAAGTGAAGAAAAGGATCATCATTTCCATTGGATGTAATACAAGAGTTTGAATCTAACATTATAACAGTGCAACAAATACTTACAATATGATAAATGGGATTGCAAGGCAATTGAATAGAATATAGGGCTAATTTACTTAAAAAATATTGCCAAATGGTACATCTAGAAGAATAGAATTGTGTATGAGGAACAATATGCAGATTACTAGGAAGTTTGATGTTTACTGTTTAGTTTTGCTGAAGTTCATAGCTGGGGAAATCTATTTTTTCAGTGATGCTCCAATTAAGTTGTGTTGTGTAATCTATTTAACACGTCTCTAAGTTTGTCATAAGCATGGCTTGTTGTTCCATGGTCAAAATCTGGCTACTGATTGGTCGCTCTGGCTTAGAAGCCCACCGGCTAAAAATTGTGCAAGCTTTATCGCACATATGACTGGCGGAGCTTTTGTTACTCAATGCCAACCATAGGCTACTTTCTTTTCTGCCATCTTTTTGTAGGTCAATGGCTTAATTTTTTTATTTTCCTAGGAGACCTTCTTGTGGATGTGTTCCCCATCAATAGAAAGCCCAGGATCATGGATCATCAACCATATTTTTGTGTCATCATCATCATCATCATCATCAAGCTATTTATCCTATTAATCTGGGTTGGAATTTATGTTTGGATTTGGCAAATTGTTTTCCTTGGATCGACTTTCTATCTGATGCTTATGAGACTTGTACCCACAACCTTTAGGCTACAGTAATGAGTCCTTATCGGTTGTGCTAGAGGTTCTCGTCAACCATACCTTCCAATGTGGTGCACTTAAATTGGTCATAGTTTCACTCTCATGTTAGTTTTACTACCACGGCCACCACGACCACTACCATCATCATCATCATCTTCATTATGTATATCCCAACTTTCTGTTCTGATCACAAGTCTCTTCTTGCTTATGGTTTGTCTTATACTTGGCCATTTACTTTAGTTTCTAGATATAAAGAAAGGCCAACCAGAATCGGTTCTTCGGGAACTAACATGTAGGCGTCTTGGAAGAGAGGGAAAGTATTCTTCGATTATTGAGTTTCATATCAAACTACTGTCTCTGATACAAAAGAACATAGGAGACGAGTATATCTCTTTGCCCCTATGATTTTCTAAATTCTTATCTTTATATTTCTCCTTGATGGCAATAAGTTGATTGGTATTTTTTTCTTTTAGATCACTTCTCTTATATTCGACAAATGGTAGTAGTGCATGGTTAGAAGCTCTTGAGAAATGTATATCTGAAACCCAATATGCACCAAAGGAGTTGCATATGGATCTTATTAACAGGGGTCCTGAAGGATATGATGAGCTAGATTCCTCAAAAAAGCTTCGGCTGTTAACGTTTCTTTGTGATGAGACTCTTGGCACTGAGTAAGCAATTCCAATTTCTTCTTCTGTGTGTGGGGGGTAATGCCCAATTCTTCTTTGTATATACTTTCATGTTGCATTAGCTAAATCATATTTTATCTTATTTTGCTTGCTTTCCAGAAACTTGAGGAATTGTATTGAAGAAGAGAATCCAAAATACTTGCAAAGAAAGAAGCAAGCAAAGGAAAGTGTTCTAGCTGCAAAAGAAAAGGTGTTTAGCTAACTTAAAATATCATTCTGAACTTTTTTGATCTTTAAGTGGGTGGCTTTGAGAGGAATATATTGAGGATATGCTTATTAACCTGAGGCCTTGAAACTGTACTTTTAAGGACCACAAATTTTAGAGATGAAGGCCACTGAGTTGATTGGTCCAGGGGTGGAGGGGGGACAATGGAGAAAAAAATTGACTTTTTTGAGGGGGCTAATATATGACAGTTATATTTATTAAAATATAGCTCTACATAAAATTTTAAATCGTAAGGAATTTTTTGTTGTTATTGCTATTTGAAAAAGGGGGGAGGGGGATGTGATACCCCCCCCCATGGCGGCCAGGAGCCTTAGGTCAGATAGCGCCTAAGGCAGAGAGAAAATCGCTAGGCTCCTTGGGAGCACTGGGCGTGTTCTAGCAAAGTCCCATAGTATCTCTGGAGTGTAGGAATCCCCTGTATATAAGTGGTGCTCTCCTCCTTCCCAGTACAAGGCCTTTTGGGGTGTCTCCTTGGGTGGGACCTTCAGAAACAAAGCCGTACGGACCCGGGTATGGGCCCAAAGCGGACAATATTGTGCTTGAAGGTCGGGGCAGGTCGTTACAAGGGAAGGGAAGGGAAGGGATGATGGTCCCCCATCCTTATCTATTTGACTCTACCCTTAGGTTGGTCCTACTGTGGAGAGAACATGCCTAGAAAAGGTGTAGAATGAATGTTCCCATTCATTTATTCTAGTGATTAGTATTTTCTTCTCAACAATCTATTGGCATCTATTACTTGATGCTGCATTTGCCAGAATTATCCAACTGGGCATTTTCTATTCACATCATCTCTTACACATTGAAGGCCTTGATCATTGAAAATTGGGCCCAAGGATACTAACTATATCTTTTTCCTCTTTTGATGATTATATAGTTTTCATGTTATTCCTGTTCATAGAAGTGCACTTTGCAGGAGAAGCAATTGAAGCAAAAGATGAAGGATGAGTTGGCCAAAGCTATTCTTGCTTCCAGGAATGGTGCCCCTCTTTCGATTGGTGAGCATGAAGGTCTCATTTCAAAAATACGAACCGAGTCCAAAAAAGCTCATGCTGAGATGCTACATGCAATGGACATGGTGCCTAAGAGTATGTTTTCTTGTCTCTAATTTTTTACATTTAAGTTTTCCAGTATTATATCTCACTCTGTGCATGCCTATTTTGGTTCAGCTGAATTTGTCGATGTGACATAAACTCATTCATCAAATGTGCCTGTATGTCTATCCCTTGGTGGGCACTGGGTTTGTCTTCTCTACAACTGTTACTAAAGTTGAGAGGTTGGCAGGTGCACTCTGAAGATATGCATAGTCCTGCCGAACTTTCGAGCATTCTTAAAATATTTCTCTCAAGATTCTGTTATGTGGCTTCAAACACCCCAGATTAGTAAATAAAAATATCCATGTATGTTCTAGAACTGTCAGTCATCAAATTCCACATCCCCTAAGTGATTTAAAGGGGTGGGACTCTCACCCTTATAGTTGGTGAAACCTTTTAACATATGGTAGATGCATGATGTCACATGAATAATTAGTCCCTTTATAAGTGACTCTCTTTCTCACATGATGCTATGGATGATGAAGAAAGAAGAATCATTGTCATTCTGATGGTATCCTCCTCCTTCTCATCATAATTGTAATTATCATAGCCATTTATCCTATCTATTTGGAGTTGACACTCTGATTGGATTTGATGATTTGGCATTTTTTTTCCGTATGGGCCAATTGCCTATTCGATGCCCGTAAGACTTGAAACTGCAACCTTACGTTTGCAACGTTAAGCAGTTACCTACTATGCCCATGGGCTCTTGCGATCCTCATGTTTAATGATAATCACCTTATATATAGATTAGAAATAAAAAAGCTATAATCAATGCTTAAATAGGATTAAATGATGACTAATGAAGAAATTCATAGTGATCACAACTTCCATGTAACCCTGTCTGCATATGATACTCTACAGAACACTTAATTCAATGGGCATTCATATATCTATGCTTATGCTTCAAGTTATACAAGTATTTGCACCTGGCACCATCTATATAGGATTTGAACCTGCAACCTTATGGTTGCAACAATAAGCAGTTACCTACTATGCCATAGGCTCTTGGCTTCTTGCCATCCTCCCTTCCTTTTAGATAATCACCTTATAAATATAGTTTACAAATAAAAAAGATATAATCAATGCCAAATCAGATTGAATGATGGCTAATCAAGAAATTCATACCTATTACAACTTGTCTTCCATGCAAACCTATCTTCCATATGATACTCTTCAAAACACTTGACTGAGTGGGCATTCACACATCCATGTTCATGCTTAAGTTCCACAAGCATATGCATATGGCACCATTTTGAAGTATCCATGTAAAACATGTAAAATTTAGCCAGCTTAAAAATCAATTGGGTTGTTGTGTCATTTTAAATTAAATCCAAGATTTGTATAGATTTTTTTTTTTTTTTGAATTAAATACGATTTGTATAGAATTGATAACCAATTATATATTCAGTGCACCCTCAGGGGTGTTGGCTTGACGGTCAAGGCACTTGTAACACCTTGACCCTCCAACACAATATTGTCCGCTTTGGGCCAATAAGGCCCGCACGACATTGTTTCTGGCGAGCAAACCCAATGTTCCTCCCTAAAAGGCCTTGTGCTAGAAGGAGGAGGGATTCTAACTTATATACCAGAGTAATTCCCCACTAGGCGATGTGGGACAAGGGACGCCCATCCTGGCGATTTACTCTCCCTTCTGTCCCACACACCCTCCCCTTCCGGAACAGGGGTATTACAATCCGCCCTCTTAAAGCCAGAGCTGCCCTTGGCTCTACGCACTACACAGGGGCCCATACTCACGGCAGAGAGTTCAACCGTTCTCTGATACCATTTGTAACGCCCCGACCCTCCAACACAATATTGTCCACTTTGGGCCCACAGGGCCCGCACTTTGTTTCTGGCGAGCAAACCCAAGGTTGCTCCCAAAACGCCTTGTGCAAGAAGGAGGAGGGATTCAAACTTATATACCAGAGTAATTCCCTCTCACTAGGCGATGTGGGATAAGGAACGCCCATCCTAGCGATTTTCTCTCCCTTCTCTCCCACACACCCTCCCCTTCCGAAACAGGGGTATTACAATCCACCCTCCTTAAAGCCTAGAGCCACCCCCATGAAAAATTGCATAGTGGTGGTGAACAAGGGAGGATGAAGATTCTTCTTCTCTTTGCTTGCTTATTCCATTGTTGAGTTGGTTTGTAATATTTTTTCGGAGACAATGGTTGAATGGTGGCGAAATAGTTTCTTAGTTTTTGTTGGGAATATTCCAGATTGGGGTGCTGGTGATCTGGTCAGGATTTTTGGAGCGGCTGGGGTGGTGTTTGATAGTTTTGTCCCTTTTGATAGGAGAACAGGAAAGAGGAAGAATTATGCCTTTGTGAGGTTTAGGACAGAAAAAGAGATGGGCAATGCCATTTCGCTGTTTGACGGTAAAAGTTCACCAAGGTAAGAAGCTTCAAGTTAATAAGGCTAGGTTTGGACTGGAGGATCGTCGTTTTGGATTTCAAAGGTGTTTGGAAATCGAAGGCTTAGAAGGTTTCCCCTAAATCCAATCCAGTTTTTCAAACAATTTTTCTTCCGGTCGATCGGCTACTTCAAGTCAATGAGCCTTTCATTGAGAAGAATAAAGATGGGTTAGCTAATACTTGGATTGGAGTGGCGAGGAATTCTGGTGTCTCTGCGCAAGATATAAAGCGGTGGCTGCAAGAGATCTGGGGCTTTGATCTGAAAGTTCTGGTGCGACGGGTGTCTCCTCTTATCTTCTGGATCGTCTTCGCTACTGAGAGGATAATCGGAGGGTCAGTTTTGGGGGTTCTCACTTCTCGGAGGGGCCTCTGAATCGGCTTGACAAATGGACGGAGGTTTTGGGACCTTGTATGGTGGTGGATTAGATTCGTATCTTTAATGTCCCACTCCATGCTTGGTAGAAGGAGGTGCTTTGGAAGTTGGGGGAGTTGTGTGGTACGATAGAAGAAATTGATGCCCGATGCTTGTCTATGGAGGTAGTGGAATTTCTTCGTGTGAAGGTGGTAAGGTTTGCTACCAAGGAAATCCTAAAAGTTTTGTCTTTGGATGTTGGAGACATTCGTTTTGGTTTCTGGACGGAGGTGGAGTCTCGAGAGATGATGTCAATGGATGAGGTGTTACACGATCTCCCTGGGCGCTTCGTCAGATGTGGAGATGTCGATAGAGATGGCGGGTGATGTGCCGGTGTATTACCTACCTTCCTATGCTCTCCGGCAACCAGAGAAACACGCGGAAAAGAAGGAAAAAATCAAATCTCCAGGCTCCCGTGTCGCTTCCCTTGATTGCGGCGGTGATTCCTCCTACAGATCCTTCTCTTCCTATCGTTTCGAGTTTAGCTGTCGTAACACTCACTGAGATTGCGGGATATGATATCCCTCCCCCTGTTTATGTTTCTTCCGTTTCCGTTGGTAGACTTTCAAATGATAGGGAGAGTAATAAGGAGAAGATCGTGAATTTAGGGCTGGATTTAATTACGGATAGAAGAGATAGTGCGAGGAGTTATAAGGGGGCTTTGATGGATCCGGGTAAGGCTCTTTCTGAGTCAAAGTATGGGCCTCTTCAGCCCATAACTTAAGTCCTTTTGTGCAGCTTTCTGTTGTGCAGCAAGCCTAGAGCCCATTTATGCAGCAAGCCCAGAGCTCAGGTGTGCAGCAAACTCCAGTTTCAGATTGTGCAGCAAGGCGAAAGGCCAATGGAGCAGATCAACTTAAGCCCAGTTGTGATACAAGCTAGTCCAGCCGTGCCGCGACTTATTCTGCATATTGGTTTTGAGTCTCGCTGTTTTTGTCCTGCTCTAGATTCTGTTGATAGGCAAGGACAGAAGCATGTTGTCGTAGGTAACAGTGGTGAGGGGCCTTCTTTTCAGGGGTCGGCTTTGGAGTTAGGCAGGAAGGAGAAGGAGGCGAATCAATGTAGAATCTCGAGTCCCGTGGTTGGCTCTTTTGAAGTTGGGACCAATGGTAAGGGTAAACAAATTCTTTCTCATCTGCCTTTGGAGGAAGGTTATAGTAGACAACTGCTTCTTCAGCACTCGCCGGAGGATGTGGGTACTTCAGCTCCTCTATCCGTCAGTTGGGCAGAATCGGTAGAAGTGGAGGGATTGGCTCCGGCGATAAGGTCTGAACAGTTTGATGAGGAAAAGATGTTATTGGTAGGTGCCATTCTTGGCATCTCCTCGCCGCGTCAGACTTTGCAGTTGCGAGATATTCTTCATAATTTCTGGGAGGCGGGTTAGAGGGAAATAGAGGAGGAACATCGGGCGCGTCAGAACAGAAAACGAGAGAGGGAACTCAGGAACGTACATTCTTCTGTCAATTATGATCGCTCAATGTCAGTTGTGAAGTCGTCGGGTGTGCAAGGCGGTAACAGATGAAAGTGTTGTCTTGGAATGTCAGGGGTCTAGGGGATGTGATGAAGCGGGCGACTGTGAAAAAGGTGGTGATTAGTCAGAGGCCAGATGTGGTTTTTTTGTAGGAGACGAAGTGTTGTGAGCCAGATGAGGGATTTGTTAGATTTGTTTGGGGCTCAGCTTGTATGGGTTGGTTTGGTAAGGCTTCTGAGGGGGCTTCAGGGGGTTATGGATAATATGGGACTCTTCTAAATTAAAGTTGGTGTTTGTTCAGTTGGGTGATTTCTCTATCATGACCATGTTAGAGGAGTTTTCTTCTGGGCGGTCTTTTATGTTCACAAATGTCTACAGGCCGAATGTTGATGTTTGTCGTGATCAGTTTTTTGAGGAGTTAGTTTCTGCGAGGGGTTCGTCTACCCTTCCTTAGTGTTTGGGAGGGGATTTTAATGTCGTCCATCGGATGTCAGAGAGGAAAGATTGCCGTAGAATATCTTCTCAAATACAAGCATTCAGTAGTTGGATTGATGAGCTTGGTTTGCTTGATTTGCCTTTGGGTGGTGCAGCTTTTACTTGGTCCAACATGTAGGATTCTCCGTGCCTTGCTCGTTTGGATAGGTTCTTGATTGATTCTAGTTGGGAGGATTATTTTCAACTTACGTCACAACGAGCTTTAGCTAATCCAGTTTTTGATCATATTCCGATTCTTCTTGACTCTAGTCTGGATTCTTAGGGTCCTACCCTTTTCGTTTTGAGATGGCTTGGCTTCAAATTGACGGTTTTAAGGAGCTTGTTGAATGTTGGTGGAGGGAATCGAATCCTGTGGGTTTCAAGGGTTATTGTTTGTTATAGAAATTAAAATATGTTAAAGGAAAGATTAAGATGTGGGTTCATGCTCGTAGAGAGGAAGAATCTTTTGAGGAACATGGTTGGCTTGAGGAATTGCATTACCTTCATCTTCAGGAGGAAAATGGTCCTCTTTCCCAAGATCAACTGTTGCGAAGGAAGGAGGTTAAAATTGATATTAAGAAGAAAGCGTTGAGGGATGAGATCAAATGGAAGCAAAGATCTCGAGTTCAGTGGTTGAAAGAAGGCGATATGAATACCAAGTTTTTTCATCAAATGGCGAGTTACCGACGAAGGAAGAACTTTATTCATTCTTTACAAGTTGACGGGGTGAGGGTGGACTCAAGATTAAACAATTGTGAGGAGGTTGTTCATTATTATAAACATCTTTTTGAAGCTCCTCATAGGGATTTCTTTATCCCTACTTCACTTCCTTTTAAAGTGTTAGGTGCGGAGGATCGGAGTGCTTTAGAGGTCCCTTTCGAAGAATTGGAGGTGAAAGATGCTGTATGGCAGTTAGGGGAAGATAAAGCCCCAGGTTCGGATGGTTTTCCAATTGTCTTTTTTAAATTTTTTTGGGAATTGATCAAGGTGGATATTTTGACTTTTGTTATGGAGTTCTTTGAGAGGCATCATTTCTAAAAATTTGGGAGCTGGCTTTATTACTTTGATTCCGAAGAAGCCTGGAGCAATTACTTTACGTGATTTTCGTCCTATCTCCTTGCTTGGTAGTTCGTATAAGATTCTGACTAAGGTGTTGGCTAATCGATTAAAGGGTGTTTTCCCTTATCTTATTTCATCTTCTGAAAGTGCCTTTATTGAAGGTCGGCAGATTGTGGATTTGGTAGTGGTGGTTCACGAATGTTTGGATTCTAAATTTGCATCAGGGGAAGCAAGTGTATTGTGTAAATTGGACTTTCAAAAGGCATATGATAATGTAAGTTGGTCCTCTCTTGATTATGTGTTGTAAAGAATGGGATTTGGGGGTTGTTGGAGGAATTGGATCCATGCTCTCGTCGGCTCATTTGTCTGTTTTGGTGAATGGTAGTCCTAAGGGGTTCTTCTGGATGGAGAAGGGAGTTTGTTAGGGTGAGCCGTTATCTCCTTATCCATATGTGATTGTTGTTGAGTCTTTGCACCTTATGTTTCAGGTCGTTTGTTCTCGGGGTTGGATTCGAGGCTTCGGTATTGCTAACTCTGATATTGAGATGTCTCATTTGCAGTATGCTGATGATACGGTTCTCTTTCTTAAGGCAGAAGAGGAGGTTATTCGATTGGCTTGTGTTGTTTTTTTGTGGTTTCAGATATGTTCTGGTTTGAAAATTAACTTTGGAAAAAGTGAGTTGGTGGGTGTAAATGTGGAGCATAGTCAATGTCTGCATTTGGCTTCTTTATTGGGTTGTAAGGTTGCCTCTTTTCCATCTTTATATCTGGGGGTGCCTCTCTGCAAGGGTAAACCAAGAAAGGCATGCTGGGATATGGTTATTGATAAAATGGAGAGTAGACTATCCTCTTGGAAAGGTAGATTCTTGTCGATTGGTGGCCCCATCATCTTGATTAAGTCAGTCTTGGCTAGCCTTTCGGTCTACTTTGTTAGTGTTTTTAAATGTCACGCGGTTGTGGCTGATAAGCTTGAAAGGATTCAGAGACAATTTTTGTGGAATGATGATTGTGTCAAACGCTAATTTCACTTGGTCAATTGGGCTCAGGTTTGTAGATGTAAAAAGGAAGGGGGTTTTGGTCTTCGTCCAATCCATATGGTTAATTCTGCTCTTTTGGTAAGTGGTTGTGACGTTTGGGGATTCTTCGGATGGTTTATGGAAGGATATTATTATCAGGAAGTATAGACTATTGGATAATGGTTGGAGGATTATTGTTGCTAATAGGAGAGACTCAGGTTTCTGGAAGGGTGTATGTTTAGTTTTGTTGGCTTATGATTATCATATTAGGTTTCGGGCCTATACAGGAGAGACCCTTTTTTTGGACGGATAAGTGGGTGGATCATGCTCCGTTGGCTCAGATGTACCCGGTCCTCTATTCTTTGGCGGCAAATAAACAAGCGACGGTTAAGGATTGCTTTGAGATCATTCATAACAAGGTTGTTTGGAGCCCTTAGTTTCGTAGAGATTTGGAGGATTGGATGGTGGAAGGATGGATCTCTCTCCCGTCTTTGTTGGGGAATGGGTTTGTGTTGGGTAATGGTACTGATCAAAGAATTTGGGAGTTAGATCCTTTTGGTATATTTTCGGTAAAGTCTTTCAGTGATAATCTTTTGTTGGTTGGTGAAACTCCAGTGGTTAATCCTAAGATTTGGGAGGATGCCTCTCCTTTTGAAGTGAAGGTGTTTGGTTGGCTTGCTGGGCTTCAAAATATTTTAACTATTGATAATCCGAGGACGAGAAGGATGCTTATTGTTAATGCCTGCTCTTTGTGCTTATCTGCAGAAGAGACGGTTAATTATCTTCTTCTTCATTGTAGTTTTTCTACTCGTGTCTGGGTGCATTTCTTTCGGCTGTTGGGAATTGCGTTTTGTATTGTCAAAGCTTGGTGCAACTTGTTTAATGATGTGGTGCTTTTTGGAAGTTCTTTTCGTCGACAGTTTTCGAAAACAACTTTGTGTATTGTTTGGTCTATTTTGTTAGAAAGAAATCAGAGGATTTTTCATGGGAAGGTTGGTACCGTTGATGTTCTTCTTGATAAAATTAAGCTGCGGGTTGCTTGGTGGGTGTTTGATGTGATGAAGTTCTGTCAGATGTCTATTTCTGAGGTGTGTAGGAACTGGGTATCGGTGGATTCTTCTAGCCGTCGAGCGGTTTCTAGACCTGTTGTTCCTTGGTCTCCTTCTTCACCAGGGTTGCTCAAGCTTAATTTCGATGGGAGTTGTATGCGTGAAATTGGTATTGCAGGTTATGGTGGACTCATTTGTGATGATTTAGGGAATACACTGATTTCTTTTGCTGGCCCTCTTCGCAATGGGTCGGTAATTGAGGTGGAATTGTTTGCTCTGTGGAAAGGTATTTTGGAGTTGGAAGAGCTTGGGGTCCAAGGGAGTTTGGTGGAAGGCGATTCGAAGATTGTGGTGGGATGAGTGTTGGGTTCTCTCTGCCCTTGGATCTATCTTGACAAAGTTGAGATGATCCGTCATGCTATTCAATCTTTTGATTGACCCTGCAACCAAAAACCAAATTACATCAATCTGTTAACCATTTCCACATCTAGAAGTGACCCCTGCTTGGCCAAAGAGTCCGCAACTGAGTTAGCTGACTGGGGAACCCTTATGTTTTGTATCCCTTTTATTTTAATGAAGTCACCTTTAAAAAAAAAAAAAATTCCAGAGCTAACCTCGGCTCTACATATAACACATGAGGCCACACTCACGACAGAGAGTTGAACCATTCTCTGATACCATTTGTAACGCTCCAACCCTCCAGCACAATATTGTCTTCTTTGGGCCCACATGGCCTGCACTACTTTGTTTCGTGTGAGCAAATCTAAGGTTGCTCCCAAAATGCCTTGTGCTCGGAGGAGGGATTCCAACTTATTACCAAAGTAATTCCCTCTCACTAGACTGATGTGGGATACGGAACGCCCATCTTGGCGATTTTTCTCTCCCTTCTCTCCCACACACCCTCCCCTTCCAGAACAGGGGTATTACAACACTGGCCTTAGGAAGTCAGGTCTTGGCGTCGATTCCTGGCCATGTGATACCCCAACACCACCCAACTAGGTGTGGGATTTGTCCCACATCGATAGTTTGGTTGGGTCTGAAGGGGTTTATTTGAGGGAAAACCCCCTCTTCCCATGTGAGGCCTTTTGAGCCTGGACATGTGGGCCAGGGCCTAAAGCAAAACCGTGAGGGTAGAGTAGGCACAAAGTGGACAATATCACACTGGGAAGTTGGGGTAGGGTCGTTACAGGCCAGCCCTTGGGGTACTCTCCGTGGGATATGTATAGAGTAAGGTCCCACCACTTTAACCCGGCATGTGTGTATAGGGAGGCGTGCATGTGCCTCGAAGGACTAGTCGGGCGAGACATCTGGACACCTTCGATCATAATATATATATATATATATATATATATATAAGTGCATACTGGGATAATACAATCTTTTGATTGGGGGCCTAATTCATAGATGAGGAAGTTCTATTTCTATATGATCTTCTGTGGGTCATATATACTACCTGGCTGTTCATGTATATTTGGTAGAGTGGAGGCTCTCCACATGGCTTAGTGACCAGGCTTTAGGATGGAAATTTATCTAACCCCGTGCAGGTGGGGGTTAGGTGTTCATTTATATTGTAGGTCTGGAAAGATGGTTATTTTGCTTGTGAAAAAAACCTTCCTTTTGCCTTTTTTCTTTCTTTTAGAAACATTTCATTTTATTTTCTGTTTCTCAGTACCTACCATAATTATTTAAAGTATTTTCATGCTGACAATGATTTTAAAATATGTATCTATCATTCTTGTCAGATTCTTCATTTATGTTTGCACTTTGCAGTACCATATGCACTCTAGCACTCATGTCATAGCGTTGCTAAATCCCTTTTGTAGATAGGTGTCTTCCGTGAGTGCCTTACATAGTATTCCACATCTCACTGTTTACTAATTTGTATCTGGTCTAAGTTGGGCATCCATGGTATGGTCCAATCATATTTATTATTGATGGGAATGAAAATACAATAAAAACTATAAACCTGTCCTGATGATATCAGGCTTGAGTTATTGGACACGTCACTTCTATGCTTTTGTGATCAATGATTTTCTGTTTGGCAACTATATTTATAACATGACCAAGATTAGTGAATCCAACGATTTTCCAGTGATTCTTGTTGTTTTGTGTTGGTAAACAATAATTTTAGGGAAGCAAAGAGCTGATGCTGTTAGAACAGAGCCTGTTCTTTTGGATGAGAATGGTCGAGTATATTGGAGACTGAGAGGCAATTCTAGTAATTCAAACATCATAGTACAAGGTTTATATTGATGGCATCCTTTAATTTTGATGATGGAGCTTGCGATTCTATAGTTCTAACGTTTTTACTTTTTGATCTATCCAATGCATAGATATTGGGAATAGGGATTTGGTTGGCGTTCATGACAGGTGGTTTACCTTTGATGATGAACAAAGAAAAGTAATTGAGAAATACATTTCTTCATTAAGGTAGGCGAAAATTCTGTTTTGGGTGTAGTGTAATATTTAGATTCTTCCATTTATTATATTTGTGGTTTTTTTTTAATCTTGTGATTATTATAGCTCTCATTCAAGTAGAAACAAGTAATTCTGTATTCATAATTGATCAGCTATAAATCATGATTCACATGTTTATGCATCGGAACTTTAATTTTGACTATCTTGATAGAATTCTATCCTTGAATTGTAGTGAATTGCTTAATATTCAGGGTTTCAAGAAACAATAGATTACGTGTTTCATTTGATTCTTTTGGCAAGGCACTTTGTTGTAGTTTGAAATAAATGGCCATATATGGAGCTCCAACTACTTGAATGTTAAGTACAAATAAACTTCTACTTTGGAAAAGATCACTGAGATAGTATGGAAAAGTAGGATTTCAAGGATTTGGGTATGGTTACTTGGTTACCTTTTTCGTTTCTTCTAAAAATGGTTGCACTTCTTCTCCCCGCCCCCGCAAAAAAAAAAAAAAAAGAAGAAGAAGAAGAAGAAAAAAGAAACCCCTTAGGAAGAAAATGTAGAATGTGGATGTGAAAGGCAAAGCTTATCAAAACAGTAGTTTGATTGTTCAAAAGAACGCAGCTGTTATGGGCATTGACGAAGACATTAGCAATTTCGCAATATGTTGCAAATGCGAGACAGGTTAATAAATGTAATTAAATATATTTTAGTGGAAGGAAGAAGAGTGATAGATAAGGATGGCATTCGGGCAGCAGTAAACAAACATTTGTAGCCATTTGCCAGTCTTCATCATACAAGTTACTCACTCCTCTCCCTCCCACTCCGGCCCATCCGTCCTCCCCTTGTCAAACCCTGGGTCTGTCTAAACCTTCTCCCCTACCGGGCACCCTCTCTTCTTCTCATCTTCTTCCTTTTTCCTCGTCTAACTTTCCCATATGCAGATGTAGCGGTTCAGTGTTTCAAGTGACAGGTGCAAGCCCCAGCTTGGTAGTCGCAGAAGCTTTAGTTTATCACGCTCTTTTTGATCAGATTCACATTTGCTAAGCTTGGCATACAGTTTGTTATCCCTCAACAGTTGCAACACCACTCTTAAGTGCTGCTCATGTTTTGCCTCAGTAGCTGAATAAATCAAGATAGCGTCGATCAAAACTTCCACCAACTGATCCAAATAAGGTCTAAATATTGTCACAAGATCCATAAAAGTTGCAGGGGCATAACTACGAATTTATAGTGACCAAATCTGGTGCAGAAGGCTGTTTTCTCAATGTCACTGTCCTCGACCCTCACCTGGTGATATCCCGGCTGAAGGTCCATCTTCGAGAAGTATCTGGATCCTTTCAGTTGATCAAATAAATCATCAATCTGTGGAATGGGATACTTGTTCTTGATTGTCACCTTATTCAGTTGTCGATAATCAATGCAAAGCCTCAATTTGACATATTTCTTTTTGACAAAGAGGGCAGGAGCGCCTCAAGGAGACACATTGGGTCGAATAAACCCAGCCTTGGTCAATTCATTTAGCTGGATCTTGAGTTCTTTCAGTTCAGCCGGTGCCATCCGGTAGTGCAAAATCGATATAGAGGCTGTCTCTAGAAGCACATCAATGGCAAACTCTACATCTCTGCGTGGGGGTGGTCCTGGCAGCTGCTTTGGAAATACATCTGGATATTCACATACCACCCGAGGCATTGACATCTTTGACGAGTCTGTGTTCTCCCAACCCATGCTAGCTAACTGGCTGAACAGCTTAGTTTTAGCCATTCATGGTCCCGCAATTTGTTCAATCTCTCACTGGGCGGCGGGTGAATAACCAGACACTCGCCTCCTAAAACAATCCAAGGTCACTTGAAAAGCTGATAACCAGTCCATACCCAAAATAACTTCGAATCTAGTCGTACCCAAAACAAATAAATCATAATCCAGATCAACCCCATCAATAGCTATAATACGGGACTGACAAACACGAGTCACTCTAGTCATACGTCCAATAGGGGTCTGAATAGATAACGGCTCATCGGCGGCTTCTATACACAATTCTAGCTTGCTTGCAAACATGCTAGAATTAAATGAATGAGATGCTCCAGAGTGAAATAAAATTCTAGCCCATTTACCAAATAATAGAAGCGTGCCCTGCATGACGGCTAGTGTTGGGGTCTTGTCGTCCTGTGGTGTGATAGCCTAGATACGGCCCTGGGCCTGTGGTCGTCCTCTCTCAATATTGTCCCTCTAGGACTCTATTGTCCGCTTTGGGTTTGAAAAACCCTCACGGCTTTGCATTGGGCCAAAGGGCCCAAAAGGCCTTGTCCTGGTATCAGAGTGTAGAAAAAGAGAATGAAAATAAAGAAAAAAACAGAGAAAGAATGTTGAAGGAGAGAAAATTATCTTGTTAATGTATTGATTATGTCTTCCTTTTAGAGGATACAATGTTAAATATAAAATATAGAGACAATCTAGGGAACAAAAAAGGAAATACAGTAAGTGTATCCTAATTACAGTCTATTGTGCTGACCTTCAATATACATTGAATTTAGACATATAACTGGGGCCCACATCACTAGACGTGAGTCCCAAAACACTTCCCCTCAAGCTGGTTCGAAGATGTCCGAGTAGAGCCAGCTTGCTAACTACGGAATCGAGTTGAGTTCGAGGAACTGATTTTGTGAGGATATCTGCCAGCTGATTTTTAATTGCAGATGAGGAGTGAAAAGTCGCCCTTCTGAAATATGGTGACAAAAAAGGTGGCAATCAACCTCAATGTGCTTAGTCCGCTCATGAAAGACAGGGTTGAAGGCATTATGGATGGCCGCCTGATTATCACAGAACATGATGAGTGGATTAGCAGGAGCAACCCCATTTCAGTAAGAAATTGGCGAGACCACAACAATTCAGAAGCAGTATTAGTCATTGCACAATATTCGGCCTTAGTACTAGAACGAACAACAATGGACTGCTTCTTTTTTCTCCAGACAACTAAATGGGAACTTAAGAAAACACAATAGCCAGACGTAGAGCGGTAATCATCTGGAGAGCTGGCCAAATCAGCATCAGTATAACTGCGAACCGGGCAAGTAGGTTGGTGTCCATAGAACAAACCATGGCCAGGATGAGCCTTAATATATCGTAGGATTCGAAACATGACATGAAGTGAGTGTCCCGCGGTTCGTGCATGAACTGACTGACGACACCAACAACATAGGATAAGTCTGGTCTCGTGATGGTCAGATAGATGGGCTTGCCGACTAGTTTCTGATAGAAACTTGACATGTCAAGAAGAGTTCCATCAGAGGCATATAACTTGGTGTTCACATTCAGCGGAGTATCTGCTTGCAGCCAGATTAGCCAGCTTCTTGGAGGAGATTTAGGGCATACTTTTGCTGAGAGATAAAGGCCGCGACAGGACCGAGCAACTTCAATTCCAAGAAAGTACCGAAAAGGCTCTAAATCTTTAATATCAAAAGTCTGTTGTAGATACTATTTGAAGGAAGACATGGTTTCATCATTGTTACCGGTGAGTAAAATTTCATCAGCATAGACCACTAAAATCATCACAACAGAGTGGAGATGGTAGATGAAGACTGAGTGATCTGACTGACATTGGGTAAAGCCATAAGGTGGCAAGGCACTTCTAAACTTTTCAAACTAGGCACGGGGAGACTGCTTAAGACCATAGAGAGCCTTCTTTAATCTACAAACAGACTGAGGCTCCCCCTGCCTGACAAATCTCGGAGGAGGAAGCATATAGACTTTTTCCATAAGATCACCATGAAGAAAAACATTCTTCATATCTAACTGGTGCATGGGCTAAGCATGAGTGGTTGTAAGGGAGAGCAAAATGTGCACAGAGTTAATCTTGGTGACAAGTGAAAAGGTGTCATGGTAGTCAACTTCATAAGTTTGTGTGAAGCCTCTGGCTACGAGGCATGCCTTATTTCGGGCAATAGAGCCATCTGGATTATGCTTCAAGGCAAAGATGCATTTGCACCCAACTGGGTCTTGCCTGGAGGTAGGGAAACGGTCTCCCATGTATTGTTCTTCTTAAGGGCAGCTACCTTTTCATCCATGGCTGCTTTCCAGGAGGGATTTTTCAAGGCTGTGTCGATCCTCTTTGGTTTCTTAATGCTGTCCAATGCTGTGAGAAAACTATGATAGGAGGGTGACGCAACATGATAGGAGACAAAGCGATCAATGGGATGACTGATAGTCCAAGAGCGCTTACCTTTGCGAAGCTCAATAGGAAGATCAGACGAGTCAGAGACCGGTGGATCTGAAGCACTTGCAGATGGATGGGTGGAGTCAGCCACAGATGACACTTTAGACTATTGGCGTTGGTACACCATAAGAGGCTTAGGTGGACTTGTGGAAGGAATATTTGCAGGGACAAGAGGAAGACCAGGAGAAGGAAAAGATGTAGATGGAGCTCAAAAATATGGGTCCCGCTCAAAGAATGTGACATCCATGGATATGTATGCCTTCCAAGTGACAGGATCGAGGCACTTGTAACCTTTGTGAAAAAGTGTGTACCCTAAAAAGACATATCACACAGCCCGGTGAGAAAGTTTATGGCCAGAGAAGTTGTGAACAAAACAAACACACCTAAAGACAGTGTAAAGGAGTGTGAGGAATGGTTTTATGTAAGGACAGATGATCTATGAGGGACTGATTTTGTAAAATGCGAGAAGACATTCTGTTAATTAGATAACAAGCAGTTAACACTGCTTTTGGCCAATAGGACGAAGGGACATGCATAGTAAAAAGAAGAGATCTGATCACCTCAAGAAGGTGACAGTTCTTTCGCTCAACTATACCATTCTGTTGAGGTGTGGAAGAACAAGAGAACTGAGAATTGATGCTACGTTCTTGCAAAAAAGTAAGAAAGGAGTGTGATAGATATTCTCCTCTATTATCACTCCGTAGAACTTGAATTGTACACCCAAATTGATTTTGAATCCATTGGTAAAAATTCTGGAAGTGATAAAAAACCTCAGATTTCTGTTTCATCAAATATGTCCATGTCATGTGAGAGAAATCATCAATAAAGGAAATAAAATAAAGAAAACCCAGTGCGAGAAACAGTTGGAGATTTCCAAACATCAGAATGGATGAGTGAAAATAAAGTGGAGGAACTTTTATTCATAGATGGGGAAAAATGATTTCTAACATGCTTGCCATATTGGCAAGGTTCACATTCAAAATGAGTAAAAGATAAACTAGGCATAAGCTGTTTGAGAACAGAGTCGGCAGGATATCCTAAACGACAATGCCACAGCGACACATCTGAAGACGGAGAGGTCGAACAAGCCTTAGAGACACCATAGTGAGAATCGAGAAGGTAGAGACCACCTGCTTCACGACCACCACCCAACACCTGCTTCGTGTTCAAATGCTGGAAAACAAAATGAGAAGGAAAAAATGTGACTGAGCAATTCAAATGTTTAGTTAAGGCACTAATAAATAACAAATTGCGAGATAGATTTGGAACATGCAAAACAGAGTGAAGCTCCAAATTAGGAGAAACATGAACAATCCCTTTCCTAACAATATTAGTGAATGAGCCATTGGCTAATTTGACTTGACCCACTAGAAATAGGAGAAAGGGAAGAGAAGAGGGTGGACATATCAGCCATATGGTTGGTAGCACTAGAATTGACAATTCATGAATGATGAGAGACATGGTGGGCAGATGATTCATTACCTGAAGGAGAGGAGGTAGCATTGAATACCTCAGACGACTGAAGTGCTCAAGGCATTGTAGTATGAAGTTTGTAAGTGCCCCGGTTCGTCCGAGTCACCCTTATTGTCAATTACGTGACTCAGTTGGACTTGCCTTGGATGAATAAGAAGATTTACTATGAAGTTGAAGCGTCTACACCAAATACGGTATTGGCACATAGGTAAGTGAACTGTAGGAGACCTTAAGCTAAGTCGAATACCTTAGAAGTCAATTGGAAAATAAAGTGAATAAATGACTTTTAGCCTCGAGGCCTCATGCAATCTGTCGAGGCCTCGCAGCCAGTTATGCTGAGCTGAGTTGAGTCCAGCTGACCCTGTGTTTTGCTGACTCAGTCTCCTACAGATTTAGAAAGTTAAAATCTGTGTCTGTTTAATTGAGAGGTAATTATGGTAAATTGATTGGAAGCTTATTATGGTAAATAAATTTATCCACATGGTGAGATGGGTAATTATGGTAAATTGATTGGAAGCTTATTATGGTAAATAAATTTATCCACATAGTGAGATGATGCCACCTCACTTAAATTTGAATTTGAATACCCTTGGGGAGCTGTCCATGACAAGTATGGAAAGGCTCCTCCATGAGGTGTAATCCATCTTAGAATCTTCCATCTAACCTTGATTGATGACTAAGATAATTGAATTGCAAATCATGCACGATGGATATGAGGTGGCTGGTATCTGGCTGGATTCTGTTTGGATAGATTAAACTTGCACATAGGTGCTTTCCTTGCAGACTTACCGCTGGCGAGGCCTCATTGGACGCTGCAAGGCCTTGCGGGCGTGACTTACTGCAGAACTTCAAACTGTCTTATAAAATAACAGTAAGCCGTTTGTCAGAGGGATTGGATACACAGAGAAAAATAGGAAAAGGATTACAATGTGTCAGATCATTCAGCCTTCCCTCTTGACACTCTCTTCATCATCTTCCTTAGTAAATGTTTGGGTAATCAATACTCCAATCCTGATGAAGAATAAGGTGTTCATATAGGACTAAAACCAGTCATATCCAAGTCCTACTGCTGTGCCGATAAATACCTTGATGATGTTGATTTGATGGAAAGGAGCATACAGATTCAGTAAAGAAAAAAAGAGCTTAAAGGAAAACGGTTAAGGCCCAAAGCAAGTTTTCTTCTTTGTTTTATTTTAAACGTTGTAAAGTGGATTAGAACAGTGTGTTCGAACCACTCTAAAAAATAGGTGTAGAGGATTAGACCGATTGGGTTGAACCTCTATAAAAAACTAGGTTGTACTATTTGGGTGTGAGACCCTTACATAGTATATTTGGGATAGTCCTAGAGAGTGTGAGTCCAATAGTGGATGTAGGTTCAGGTGAACCGAACCACTATATATCGTTGTGTATGTGTGGTTTGCATTAATGGTTTGATTCATTTGTTTATCACTTGTACACACGTTTATTCTGCTGCACATATTGTTAAATTTGATAAATTATTTAAAAGGGAACTAAAATTGAAAATCGACCTATTCACCCCCCTCTAGGTCTTGCATACTTCTAGTAACGGAATTTCAAAGTTAAGATCCTGATGAGTCACAGGAGCACTATCATTAACCACATTAGATGAGGGAGGAGCATCTGAGAGATTGGCTTGCTTAGGGCGTCCATGAAGCTTCTAGCATGAATCAATGTTGTGATTAGTCATCTTGCAATGGGTGTCCCTTCGAGGATCATATGAGAAATCCTTGCCATGGGAAACTGGGTGCCCATGAGCTATAGAAGGCATAGAAGAATGGGTGGTGACCAGTGCAGATCTTTCAGCAGGCAATGGAGGTTTAACAAGATGACGACGATCTTCTCTAAGTAAGGCCAAGAAAACCTCATCTAGAGATGGGAGAGGTCGTTGCCCAAGAATCTGGGCCTTGGTGGATTCAAATTCAGGGTTAAGTCCAGCTAAGAAGGCAAAGATCCGTTGCTATTCGACATACTTGTGGAACTTCAGAGTATCTTCCTGATCCTTAAAAGTAATGGATTGAAGTTGATCAAGTTCCAACCAACTGGATTGCAGAGTTGAATAGTATTGGATGAGATAACTCCCCCTCTCAGAGAGTGGCATGTAGTCTGAGATAATTCATATATAGGAGCAAAATTATCCCCATCAGAATACAAAGTCTTCATATTCTCCCATACAACTTTGGCGGTGGGAAGAGTATAGACGAGACGCCGCACATGGGTTTCCATAGAATGAAGAAGCCAAGCCTGGACCAGAGAGTTATTTGCAGTCTAGTCGAAGAATGTTGGATCAGTCTTAGCCGGTTGGGGAGTAGTACCATCAAGATATGAATAGAGTTGCTTTGCAGTTAAAAACATTATGGCAGAATAGGACCACTCAAAATAATTCGTCTCATTGAGCAATACCGTCGTGATTCGACCAATCTGTGGAGAGCCGGAAAAGGCGACATCCGGAGCAGAAGGACCAAAAGAAGATGATGCAGCATCCACAATGTCAATCAGAGAGTAATAGCAGTAAAGACAAGCCAAATAAACCGACCCAAAGGCAAGGCCGGCGTGAAATCTGAGAAGAAGAAGCTGTATATGGGTCCCACAAGTGACGAAGCAGGGCTAAAGCCTTGTAGATGTGGAATCACGGGAGAGACGACTGTAATAGAGCAAGCTTGAGAGATTGAAGAGTGATATCCAACTAGATCCACTGAAAAAAGCACCCAGAATAGGGTGAAAAATGTCCTAGACAGCAATTCAAAGAAGAAATCAGCAGACAGAGGGGCCCACCAATGATGAGAGGAGGGACCCATGAGTGGGATTGAATCCTGCTGCAGGGGCGACTGGGATGGAGAAGGACCAGGAAGCACAGGGTAAAGCTGCAACCAGATCGAAGGAAAACCCCCCCAAAAAAAAGGGTTCAGGCGTCCCAAGGGACAAATCTGTAGAACAACAAAACGAGGGGCTCACCTGTGATGAAAGGTGGGAACTTCCCTTTCGATGGAGGCCTAAGGTAGGGACGAAACTAGAGAGGAGAGGTCGGAGGTAGGAAAGGCCGAGAATCAGTCGATCGAAGTAGCAAACCAGCAGGTGATATCCACGAGCGGAAAAAAGGCTGGAAGATAGATCTGCTAGAAAATCCACTGAGCCAGCACGAAATTGAGGTCCAACCTTACGGATGGATTCCACTGTCAAAAATGACAGGGAAGGAGGGATCTCCGATGACAGAACCTTCGCCGGCGACGATGATATTTGTCGGAAAAAAAAATTGCAGAGAAGGTGACACCCAAATAAGTGAAGAGATGGAAAATGTAGGTCAAGGACCTTCCTTGGCTGATACCATGTAGAAAAGGAGAATGAAAATAAAGAAAAGAACAGAGAGAATATTGAAGGAGAGAAAATTATCTCTGTTAATGTATTGATTATGTCTTCCTCTTAGAGGATACAATGTTAAATAAAAAATATAGAGACAATCTAGGGAACAAAAAAGGAAATACAGTAAGTGTATCCTAATTACAGTCTATTGTGTTGACCTTCAATATACATTGATTCTAGACATATAACTGGGGCCCACATCACTAGACATGTGGGTCCCACAACACAGAGTACGCAGCAGCAATATTGTCCTCTTTGGGCCCTCGGGTAGTCTCTCTCCATACTCACCAACCCTCAAGGTTTTGTTCCTAGCACGTGGCCCGTTCAAGCCTAGGAGGCCTTGTGCTAGAATGGAGGGGTACTCCCTCTTATAAGCCACCACCCATTTAACTCCTTGGGCAGTATGGGACCTTTTCTTTCCCATACATGCCTCTCTCATAACAGCCCCCCTCTTGGGGTAGGGGTATTTCAATCCCCCCCCTTAAGACCAGAGCCGTCCCTCGCTCTGTCACAACACACAGGCACATGGGCAGGCACATAGGCGGGGTTGAACATGTCTCTATATCATTTGTAACGACCTGTCTCTTTAGCACAATATTATTCGCTTTGGGCTTGAAAAACCCTCACGGCTTTGCATTGGGTCCAAGTCTCACCTTTAGGCCCAAAAGGTCTTGTCCTGGTATCAGAGTATTTAGCAGCAATATTGTCCTCTTTGGGCCCTTGGGTAGAGCCTCTCTCCCTACTCGGCAACCCTTAAGGTTTTGTTATTAGCACGTGGCTCGTTCACACCTAGGAGGCCTTGTGCTAGAAGGGAGGGGTGCTCCCTCTTATAAGCCACCACCCATTCAACTCCTTGGGCAGTATGGGACCTTTTCTCTCCCATACATGCCCCTCTCAGAAAAGCCCCCCTCTTAGGGCAGGGGAATTACATCTTCCTTTTTTGACAGTATCGGACGAGTCTACAATTCTTGCGGTTGACTCGAGCGATTTGCGAGTCAACAAAAAATCGTACGATTTTCATTAAAAAACGTTTTCTGTTCCGTTTTGTATCGCCCAACCCCGAAATCGATTCAAATCGAGAATCGGACAATTTTGACGACACTGAATGAAACTATACTACACATCCCATTCAATGCTTTATTTCTTATTAGTCTTCCATCGTCATATTGTAATTTTGTTGCTGCTCTTAATATTGTTTCCATTACCAAGAGGTTAGATGTTGCTGTTTGTGACCCATCTTGGAAAACTTCCATGGTTGAAGAAATAGCAGCACTCAAGAAAATATTACACATTCAGAATGACCAATCTTTTTCCTGAAAAGATTCCTGTTGGATGTCAGTCAGTTTTTAATCATAATACAATCCTAATGGTATCATTCCTCATTACAAAGGCTTGGCTTATCACCAAAGGCTTCACACAAATATATGAGATTAATTTTTTGGATACTTTTTTTTTGAGCGGTAACAAGTAGAATAAATTATATTAATGAAAAGAGTATAGGTACATAAGATGATAACAATGGGTCTAAAAGGCTTAAACCCAAGAAATGCCGAAAAAGAAAAAGATAAATACATCATTCCTCAAATCACAATAATCCACTAGGCCTTGTTGGTGGGGGGACGTTCAAAGTCTCCATATATGATCCTGTGTTAAACAATAAACAGTGCGTGGCTTGAGAAGTTTAGTGGTGCCCTTGTGCAATGTTTGTTCTATTTATTGCTACTATAGTTTCTTTAAAGGACTTTACTTGGCATTATTATCTTGTGTCAATGTTATCATTCTTATGGGTAGAGAGTTGGCCCATATACAAATTAGAAAGATTATTTGTAGTGTGCACTTGATATTAAAGATTTGGGACTAAATAATTACTTGGTACTGAAGTGGCTTATTGTTCTAGGGAATCTTTCTCTTGCAATAGAAGTATACCATATGTCTTGGTTCTTGGTCTACTGAAACACAATTTGAGCCTCATACCAAACTTGGAAGATGATGGTGACCTTTTAGCAGGATTGGCTTATCAAAAGATCATTGAAAAGTTGGTTTATTTGATGGTCACTTTCCTTGTCACTTTGCATGGAGTTGGGCTTGTTAATTCTTGCATGCATGCACCACATTGTGCACTCTGCCATATTTTCATGGCTATTTTTTCATATATGGGTTTTCTAAAGCATATGGATTGCTTCTCCATATGATCATTGCTTTACTATCACTATAGGATATCAGTCCTGTTAATGGTTGAAACCTTGTCTCCTTGAGTAAGAAGTAACCTATGGATGTGGGATTCACTGTTGAAAGTGAAATATGAAGCAAATAGACAATACCACTTGTGAACTTCTCCAGCTCAAGAAATTTATGAACGTAGATGATGCAGAGCAGCCCAGCTGGGCATGGGCCCAGTTTCGAGCCAGGCCCAGCCAACTTAAGTTACATAGGGTTTTATAACCCTCATGCAGCGGCAGATTGGAGGAGAAGAATGGAATGAAATGAGAGATACGTATGCTCTGTGAAGCCTCCCATGAACATGCAAATGGTGTCATTTCCCCTTGAGGGTTTGGCGTGAAGCCAACGAACGACTCTTCTTCCTCCTCTATCTAGGTACCTCTCTTCTCTCTCTTCTTCTTTCTTCTTTTCTTTTCTTTCCTTTTCCCCTTTTGGTCCCACGATAAACCCATCTCCTTCCATTAAAATCCATCCCCTTCCCTGTTTTCCTTAAGTTCCAGTCACCTTACCCCCTTTTCCTCCCTATTTTGTTGCCGCCACCATCCCCTCCCTTTCTTCCTATTTCCGCCACCTGTCCCAGCCCCTAAAGCTGTTGCCATCCTCTTCTTTCATCCCTAAATTGCTGCTGTAAGCCTTTGTAGCCCCTTCTCAGCCTTCCAGACCCTCCTTGTTGCTTCCCAACACTCCCAGATCTCCTTTATTGCATTTCTGTCCCACTCAGCACCCTTCTTTGGTGTTGACAATCCTTAAATCCAAGTCCCTTCAGTGTCGCCAGCCCCTCCCATGCTATCTATGACTTCCGCCAGCCCCTCCGAGCCTCTTCCTTGCTACTGGACCCCTCCAATACCCCAGATCCACCCCTTTCTTACCCCTCCTACTGCTGCTACAGTCTTCCTACAGTCCCTAACTGCTGTCTTAAGCCCCTTTTGGACCTCCTCTCTCCATTGCCAGTCCATACAGCCCGTCCAATTGCCTTCGCCGCCCCCACACCCTGTCCCCTTGCTGCCACAGTCCTTTATCGGCCTTTACAGCGCTGTCCCAATCTGATGTTCCCCATCTATGTGCTGCCATAATCTTCCTTAGCCCTCCCTTACATCTGTCCCGCATTTCTAGCCCCGATCTTAGCTTGTCCAATCCTTTCCTAAGCCTTTCGCCACTTCCGATATCCTTAATAACCCTTATTCTGCTGCCATATTCTGTTTTTATCACCATCTTATTTACCAAACAATCCAAACCAGTCCCATTTGGTGATAGATCTACATACATGCAAGACTTGATAAGCCTCTTTGTTTTGAGGGCCTCGTACTTTGACTTGTAATTAAGTTTGGATTATCATATAATTGTCTACATTAGATCTCCAAGAATTACTTTGATTATATGTGGTGAATTTATATTTTGAATTTGCAATATTAGTTTGGTGATTAATTTCAGCTCATTTAGAATTAGGAAATATCAGATTTTTTCCCCAAATTGGGTTGCATTAGGCATTTTAGGGTTCTTTAATTTGGTGTCCAATCTCAAATTAGACATTTAGAGTTACCCTATCCTTTTTCCTCCATCACTAGATTTCCTATTGATGAGCTCATGTCCTTGAGTTTTAACAAACAAATTGCAATCCACATTTCCTTGAATTGGTTTTTCATGAGAGGCAAATATTTTGAAGGTGATTGTGACTTTATTGGAGACCTTAGTTGTCAATTCCGTTCCATTTCGGCCAAAATGTTATGAATTCAGTCAAAAATAGAACTGGACAATATATAATTCAATGTCGGGTTCCATGCTAGCCCATTCCGTGCTTCTTTGCCTGGAACCGGCCTGATCTGGGTAAAACGGGTCTGAATTGCCCATTCAAGCCCTAGTGGTTCCGCTCTACTGTTTTCATATATTTTAATTTTTACATACCCATCTAAATTCCAACTGTGTAGAAGAGCACTATACTTTATTAGCTACAAGTGGATCAAATATTAGCCCTAATTTCAATTAATAGCCATTTGATCTTTGTGGTGAAAATTGTCAGGCATCTTTAAATCAAGAACGCCTACTGTTTAGGCCACTAAGATTAAGTGACTAAAAATTGAATTTTGGGCTGAAATTTGATCCACTCGTAGTTTACAAGTATATTTTCATTTCATATGGTAATATTTCATTGATATGAGGGAAATTGGAGAAAAAATGAAATGGATCTGGTACCCATGTATTTTGAGTTTTGACCTTCGATTTTGAATAAAATGAGAACTAAAGTTTATTTCTTGGATATCTCTTAGAGTTCTTTTTTATCTAATTAAATTTTTATTTGATTCCTATTAGTGTAAAATTCAAACCCTTTTAAATTAGTATTTGATAGTACAAACATAAAATTGGTATTTAATGGTAATTTATGTTTTATTTGCATGGATTAGTGTGAAATGA
Source organism: Chimonanthus salicifolius (assembly GCA_013350335.1). Taxonomy (NCBI): domain Eukaryota; kingdom Viridiplantae; phylum Streptophyta; class Magnoliopsida; order Laurales; family Calycanthaceae; genus Chimonanthus; species Chimonanthus salicifolius. The sequence continues at coordinate 44,490,330 of CM023537.1, read as the reverse complement.
TGAAAATAATTAATTGGCGACTTTCTTGTAAGTTTGTAATATTTTCTTATTTTTTATCATATTTTTACTTTTTTTATTTAAAAAAATTACTTTCTTACCCAAAATGGAACAACAAAATGGTTGGAAAACCAGAATGTTCCACTTTAGAGACAAAATTGGTATGGGTTCCGGAACGGATCTAACTACTATGTTGGAGACAAAATCATGTTTATGGAAATTGTTACTACATATGTCAAGTTCAAAGAACAATTTGTAGTTATGCTCACTAAAGCCATCTCCAAAACTCAACTACAAATTGCTAGTGGAAAGTTGGCATGCTTGACATCCACACCGTAGCTTGAGCTGGCTTGTTGTTGAATATTGGTTTGAAGGGGTTCACTAATTGAGCTACTCTTGAGGAGTATTGTACCATTTTATTTATCTTGTATTATCTGCAAGATTCTCTTCGTGGATCTACCCACGGATTATGTAATTTGACTAGGGTAGTTAGTTTTGATTTGATTTGTTGTGATCTTCCTATCATCTAAATTTACACTATAGAGCTAGTCATAAGTTAATTTTCTTTGTTCTCCAAGTTCTCTCTCTCTCTCTCTTAATTTTCCCTTATTAGTTACAAAAATGTGGACTTGGTGCCTTTTCATTGTCCACCTCATTCAGTATTTCATTGACCTCTTCTTTAAAATTTCTCTTCAGTCAGTCCACCTTTATCTTGTTATGCCATAAATAGAAACCTATACACCTTATAACATAGTCAATTGTTAAATTTTAATTATTTGACTATTGATCAATCAGAGCAAGCTTAGATAGCGGTAGGTCATCAAAAGTTGGCTATTAGTCAATAGAAGCATCATTATTATAACGTGTTAGTGCCTCGGTTTGACCAAGTCTATGTATTGTCAATTCTGTGACCGAGTGTGTGTCCTTGCCTTGGAAGTTTGAAGATTGAAGATCCAAGATCAAGATCAACCCACAGTCATCTCACCATGTGTTTGGCAACCACACAAGTAAATTGGCCTTTGAGGACCATAGGATTGAACCAAACAACATAGGCTCATGGACCAAGCATTAAGAAAATTAGAATATGCCTGAGCAAGTCTAGCTGAGCCCCTCGTCCTGAGCTCTCAGTGTTTAAACTGAGAGAAATCTCTTGAGCTCAGGTTGAGCTCCTCGAGCCCTCGAGCCCCTCGGTCTGAGAACTTGCTTCTGTCATTTGAAAATACCCTGTGTTCTCAGAACGAGCTCCTCGAGGTTAGCCGTTGGTCATCCAGTTGTACCTTCCCAAATTGACCACATGTTGACCCTTAGTTGGGATTTCCAAAAATGGTGGTCGTGCCCCTTGAGAGTATGCTCCAAAGCCCCTCGAGGCCCTCTGGAACTAGCTGTTAGTTTAAGTTGAAACTCTATATATACCTAGCCTCTATTAGTTTTAAATACATAACTGAGATCAGAAACGAAACCCTAATCTTTCCTAGGGTAGTCCAAGCCTTCTCACTCACTTCTCTTCTATCCAAGCCTCCATGGAAAACCAGTAGGATGATCAATCCTTCAATGAGGAAGAGACATTGTGGAAACCATCTAGGACACCCTGTAGTATCTATTTGTCCTAACCTACCATCTCTGTTGCGGTTGCCTACACCGGTGAGATCCAGATTTGAAGGTCAAAGCGAAGAGATTTTTGAAGAAGCACATCTACTCAGTTCAGTGCATTCCGAGGCAAGTGTTTCCTTGTTTTATTTTAAACATCATCATTGTAAGGTGGATTAGAGTTTTGTGCCCGAACCACTATAAAAAAATAGGAGTCAAAGATTAGACTAGGGCAGTCGAACCTTTCAAAATCTAGGTGTGTAATGTTAGGGTGATTTACCCTATCATAGTGAGTTCCAAATAGCCCAAGTTTGGGTGAGTCTAAGAGTGGATGTAGGTTCAGGTGAAGCCGAACCACTATAAATCGTTGTGCATACGTGGTGTTTGTTGATTTATTTTGATGGATTTTTTATTGCTCACTCACACTTTAATATTTTCCGCTGCACACAAGTCTAATAATTATTCGTTTTAAAAGGTTAATAAAATTGGTAAAAGACCCTATGCATTGGTCTAGCCCGAACCTACATAACGTCCCATCCCGCCAACACAATATTGTCCGCTTTGGGCGCACACTAGTCCGCATGACTTTGCTTTAGCGAGCCAACGCAAGGTTATTCACAAAAGGCCTTGTCATGGTATCAGAGTACGCAACGACAATATTGTCCTCTTTGGGCCCTCGAGTCCAGCCTCACTCGCTGACCCGGGAACCCTCAAGGCTTTGTTCCCATTAGCCACACACCTCGGCCTGGGAGGCCTTGTTCTGGTTTCAGAGTATGCAGCCACAATATTGTCCTCTTTAGGCCCTAGAGTCCAATCCCTCAAGGTTTTGTTCCTAGCACGTGGCCTGTTCACGCCAAGGAGGCCTTGTGCTGAAGGAGGGAGGCATCCTCAAATATACCACAACAATTCTCTCCTCATAGGCGATGTGGGACAAGGAATGTCCAACCTGGCTATTTTTTCTCCCATCAACGTCCACCAAACAGGGGTATTTCAATCCACCCCCCTTAAAGCCAGAGCTGTCCCCGGCTCTAACACGAGTCAGAGAGTTAAACCGTTCTCTGATACCATTTGTAACACCGCGTCTTGCCACCACAATATTGTCTGCTTTGGGCGCATATTGTCCTGCATGGCGAGCCAATCCAAGGTTGCTCCCAAAAGGCCTTTGTCATGGTATCAGAGTACGCAATGACAATATTGTCCTCTTTGGGCCCTCAGGTCCAGCCTCACTCATTGACCCGACAACCCTCAAGGCTTTGTTCCCATTAGCCACACACCTCGGTCTGGGAGGCTTTGTTATGGTTTCAGAGTACGCAGCCACAATATTGTCCTCTTTAGGCCCTCGTGTCCAACCCTCCGGCAACCCTCAAGGTTTTGTTCCTAGCACATGGCTTGTTTACGCTTAGGAGGCTTTGTGCTAGAAGGAGGGATGCATCCTCAAATATACGACATCAACTCTCTCCTCATAGGCGATGTGGGACAAAGAACGCCCAACCTAGCTATTTTTTCTCCCACCAATGCTCAAAACATGGGTATTTCAATTATCGTCGTTGTAGCCATTTATCCCATCTACTTGGGGTTGGCACTAACAATTGGATTTGCCAATTTATTCTATGGGCTGAATGCCAATCTAATACCCAATGGACTCAAACCCCTAACCTTGCATTCTTAAGTGGAACCTTGGAGATCTTTGAAAGTGCTGGTTCACGTTGTCCACAATCCAACATCAAATAAAATCAGAGTCCTTAACTAAGGTTGGACGACACTCCGAAAGAAGTCCGATGAAAAGGACATAGGTTTGCTGACTTGATGAACACATCTAGTGGATTAGATTTCCTAGAGGAAAAGCTATGCAGTGGATAATCTTGAAAAACATAAGAAATAGATGTTCATATGATGAAGGATAGGCTCGGGTGTAAAGCCTACCTATGCTTTTACTTAATGAAATAAGAAATCCTTTGAGATCCCAGCTCGGAAATTCGACAGAATCCTGAGAACCCGGACCCAAAGAATCAAATCGTTTAGGGATATCCTCGGACCAACTTCGACGTGTAGCGCTCCTTGATTACCCACTTGAGTTTACAACAAACGGAGCTTGAAGGAGATGAACCAAAACCTCCAATTCTCACTGGAATAAGGAGATAAGGTTGATGGCTTAGGAGAAGTTGATACGATGCAAAATCACCTAAGAAAATAATGGATTCTTGGACTCTATAATTGAATTATTACAATCCCATTGGAGATCTAAGATCAAAATTCGCCCAAGCTAGGCACAAATTTGACTAGACTCTTCCTTGAATCAAGACTTCAAAACTTGGAAGAAAACTAGAAGACTCAAAATACTAACTAGAGAGAGGAAATTTGCCCAAAGGCCTTTCAATTCACTCAATTGGATTTCAAAATTGGGTTTCACTCCAAGACTTGGATGCTTTATAATGAACCCAAGGGTCCTATTTAAACAAAGTTGCAAAAAATATTTACAAGTGCCATCCATCTATACCATTGATTCTACCTACTCAAAATTACAAACAAATCTCACCCATACATTAAAAAACTCGCCAAAGTGGGCTGGCTGACTTTCCATACTCACTCCACTCTTGACACCTGTTTACAAAATCAGTCACAGCTCAGGCTATGTAAATTACAATTTTGCAAATTTGGTCTTGTTGGAAAGGTCATTGAATGACCTTTCCAACAAAACTAATTTCATCAAAGTCCGATATCGTTTGATACCTCAAATCTGTCTCCAAAGTCAAACCATGTTATATGCCAATCAAGGTTGTCAAAATCGAATCGTATCGTGAATCGGTTTAGGGGTGTGAACCGTGAATTGTAGAATCGTAAGATTCATAACGTTTTTGTAACGCCCCGCCCTTTTCCAGCCTTCCGAAAATCAGAGTCTATTTTTTTTTTTATAAATAAATAAGTGATAAGAGCGGAGAGCGTCACGACGCGAGATAAGTCCGAACTTCCAAAGTTCGACCTTTAACTGGCCAAACCTATGTGTGCATGGACCAAGTCCATGAAAACCAAACCACACATAGAATTAAGTAAAACTTGCGGAATATACATAACTAGTTGCGGAATAAATAAAATATGCGGAATAACAATAGGATGACAATCTTATTCCATATGAGATAGCAAAGTACAAGTTCTAGCCACAATAACTTAAATTAAATATCCAACTCAAAACAAACCAAACCATAGCAGTATCCTATGGTATTACATATCCATATAAAAGTATCCAAACGTCAATAAGTAAATTCCATTCCAACACCCAAGCTCCTATACTTAGCTTCCTTCGTGATCTTCGACCTTTCCTTTTCCCTTTCATGTGTCATCCACTAGGGTAGAAGTAGGGCTTTAGATCAACGCGCCTAGTAGGTCTTCCGATTAGGGCTACCATATGGTTAGTATAGAAACATGCATATATAATAATATATGATTATCAAAACTCATAAAACAATGCTATGTATGCATGCAAATGTAATGAGTCCCACCCATCACAAGTATACATAGCCATCACTTGACGGGACTCTCATCGTCAAGGTATTCCACATTGTTCTTTCGTTTACTCTTGAGGGGCTTCTCATCATCAAAGTATTCCTCCTGGTGGGACTCTCATCACCTAAGGAGGCCTTATAGTTGCATCTCGGACATTCCGACAGAGTGTGGGCTCCGGATTTCATATTCATCACCCCATGCCATGCATGAGATGTCAATGAGTACATGCCATTTGTATATAAATCTTAACATTCAAATCCCATTTGAAACATAATACTTTAACAAATACCTCATATAAATCAAGATAAAACATCAATATAATATGTGGTTACAAGGAGGTAGGAAAACCTACATAAAAGTCACTTAAAAGTCCGATCTTCTTAACCGTCACCCGTTCATGACTCGTGCACCGTTCAAGGAGTCCTGATACCTTGTTTATATAACAGCAAGTTAATAACATAACCTTTTGATTTCTCATTAAGTCTAGATCCCATAAACCATCTTGTGGGGTTCGGCCATACCCCATGGCCGAACCTTACCCACTTAAATTTGATCTTTTTAATCTTGTGGGTCTAAAATCAGCCACCCTTTGATTCATTTACCCAACACATAGGGCCATTATTAAGAGTCCCTAAGTCCACAACCATCCCCCATGTGGTTCGGCCATACACTATGGCCGAACCCATGTTCTTCATTTTTTGGCCATATTTACATTTTTGCCACTCTTTCTTCCATGGTTAAACACTTCTTCCATTCATGCACATCTATGTCCATAACTGATCCATAAACATGGATCCATCATTGACTCATCAATCATGACATGAAATCACTATACACCATTCATTTCCTTAACTTAATACCCATTCATTTTAGTACATACATAGACCTAAACTTAGCCCATAAAATGACTCATAAAATGGTCATGGGGTTCAGCCATACACCATTGCCGAACCCATGATGTTATTTTCCTCATTTTCCTTGAATCTTTTTCAACCATTTTGATCCACAGCAAGGTACCTTCTTAAAGGGGATTCCATCATACATTTTGGTCAACATCTTTATCCACTTTTAAACCTTTTAGACTCAACCATATTCTCCATCATCTTCATGGTTCCAAAAACACTTGCATCCATCAAAATCTCTCCATGGGGTTCGGCCATGCACATGGCCGAACCCTATGGTTCCTTATTTCCATCTATTTACACTTTAAAACATCATAGAACCAATAATAATTTCTAACATAATCATACTCCAATTAACCCATAAAAATAGTCCATGGGGTTCGGTCATACACATGGCCGAATCCTATGGTTCTCTTGACTTGATCCTTCCCATAATTATTCATGGTTTAATACCCAACATTTTAACCATAATCATAGTATGGTTCAGCCATCCAATGGCCAACCCAAAGCATCCATCATATCTCCATATTAAACACCTTAAAACCTTAAATCATTGTATGGTTTTTGTCCTTTAAAAAACAACACAAATAACCAAATTATTTCATGGGGTTCGGCCATCCAAAGTGGCCGAACCCTATGATCCATGTTTTCTACTCTTTTTAAACATCATCTTCCATGTTTAAACCCTTGATAGATTCGGCCAAACCATGGCCAAATCATGCTCCCTTTAACCCATTTATTTATCTAAGTTTTTATGAAACACTTACCAATCCTCTTAGCCTCTGTTCTTGTCTTTTGATCCTTGCTTCCTTCGTTCTTGCTCCCTTAATCCTTTAGCCGATTATGTGCTTGATCAATGGTGAAAACACCAAGGGCTGGTTCGGCCAAGGGGGTAGATTTTTGAGAGAGGAAAAGAGATGAAAGCTCCAAGCTTTTGTAATGTAAAATTCGGCCAAAGAGTGTGGTGTATCTCTTTTGTAAAACAGCCACCATAAGGGGTCCTTTGGCATAACTATGGGACACTTGGCCTAAGCTCAAGTAAACCTTTCATCTCCCCAACGTTGGGCTTTGGGTTTCCATGATGAGATGGAAACCCTCCAAGTTCCCAATGCAAAACTTATCCCATCTCATTGAATTTCATGCATGAAACATTACTCCCAAGCCACCAACGTGTGGGACTTGTCTTTGTGGTGTTTGAGATCAAGGCAACTCCTCACCACCCACTTGACTCTCTTATATTAATGGTCTCTTTGGTTTCCAATTTAACTTACCCAACTCATTAGCTCAACTCACCCCATTTAATACCACTCATTTAATGTACTTGAGTCAACTCCATTGTTTGATTCAAATCCAACTCACTTCAGCCCCAACTCAACATGGTTTAACTCAACTCTTTTAGTTCACTTGATGGTCCACTCGGTCAACCTGGTCAACATGGTCAACTCTACCCATTGGGTCCCATTTGAACCTCTTGACCCAATTAGGCGCCATGACCCATTTGAGTGACCATTGTCCATTTACATGGGGTTTACCCAATTGCACATAGCTTACCCATTTATCTACATTGCACTCACATTCCATTCAGCCTAACCCAATTAAAATTGAGCTCATCCAATGGTCAAATAAGTCTACCATGACCCGTTGGGTCCCAATTGGGTCCTTTGACCCAAATAACCATCTTGACCCAATTAGGTGTACATTACCCATTTAATTAAATTTTATCCTTATAATATGTGCATTGGGTCTTAATTTGAACAATGGGCCCCACCATTTTCTCATCTATGATCACATCTTTTTAATTCACCATTCCAATGGCATTTTCGTAAATATTGCTCTCATTGAAAAATCGGAGTGTGTTTTGTTCAATTTCTCATAATATATAAGTAAATATATAGTTAAGGCCACATCCATTTATCATCCAAAGGAAATCATCAACCACAAAAAGACAAAAATAATAATATGAGATTTAAATATAAATACAATATTACATAATACATAATAGTAAAACACAGACACAGTAAAATGATTACATTACAGTATACAGTTTTATATAATACAATCATTTTAATCATTTATGTAAATAATATAATATTTTATAATAGTAAATGATCTGAGGAATAAATACAGTTATATAACTGTATGGTGTAAATTGTAAAATGATTACATTACACTATTACAGTTATATGATATTGTATTATACTATTATATATAATATCAATTTTATATTATATTGTTTTGTAAAGCAAGAAAGGGCTTAGTGGCTTACTACTGTGTTATACTATTACAGATATTATAAATTTTATATAATATTATTTTGTAAAGCAAGAAAGGGCTGTATGGTGTATGCTGTACACTGTACAGTCTTCGCCAGATTTAACTCAGGCAAAATGAAAGTAAAAAGGAAAGAAAAGACCGGTAACTTAAAGGGAATTCTTTATTCGTTTATTTCATTAATTATAATAGGTCTACCGATTATACATAGCCAAAACGAAAGTAAAAAAAGGGAGAAATGAAAAGAGAAATAAGAGAAAAAGTTAAGAGAGGCGGAAGAAGAAGAAAAGAAGAAGTTCTGAGAGGAGGAAGATGGAGGAAGAAGAAGAAGAAAGAAGAGGGAAGATATTGAAAGAAGAAAAAGAGAATAAGTTTCAAAAGGCGGAAAACAGAGGAAGAAGAAGAAGAGAAAAAGAATAGAGAAACGAAAAAAGGAGGAAGAAGAAGAAGTAGAGAAGAAAGGCAAATACAGACATACCTTGCACCTGCGAATGGGTTGTGAAAGAAAGCTTGGAAAAGCAGCAGCAACGAGCAAGGAGAAGCAGCAGCAACGAGAAGAAGGAGAAGCAGCAGTAAGGAGCACCCAGACAGAGAGGAGAGCTGAAGAGTTTTCGTTTCGCATAGCTCAAGAGATGGAAGAGGCGGGTAGGTAAAGGTCTTTTCTTTCCTTGGGTTCAAATGTCGAGAGGATTTTAATATTTTAATATTTTCATTTTTTTTTAAAAAATACAACGGCATTTCCTTTGTATTTGCGAATCGTACGATTCTGCGATTCGTGCGACTCGAATCGCACGATTCGCGATTCTCGAAAAAAACGTAATTTTTTAATTTAATTTTGATTTTATACCGATTCGAACTGTAACACCTTCTGATTCGATACAAATCGTGTGATTCGACTCGTGAATTGCACGATTTCGACAACCTTGATGCCAATGATCTCCTTTCTAAATTCCATGTTTCTAAATCCATGTCATGCCCAATTTAATTCCATGCCACCAAGCAATTGCCATTTTGGTGAGATTCTTGCAGTGTCATAGTCCATGTAGCTGCCATGTGTGCAATGACGTGGATGATGAGGTGGATTTTTGTCCATGTGGTTGCCATACAAGCAATGGGTCCCAATTGGATGCCCGAATCACCATGCAACCTTGATATCTCACTCATCTGAGCTCCAATTGAGGTGATTCTTGATGTGTTGGAAAGCTCACGAGGTCCTCTCTTACCTCCATCGGTTCTTTGGTGCAATTGGCTCCACCATATTCTAAATCCAGCAAATAAATTCAGATTGGCTCCACCTCCTTTTAAGGAGTCTTCATGATTTGCAATAGGTCCATTGAAGCTTCTGATGGCCTCATCACCATGATGGAAGAGATTGCTCCATTGCCTCACATTAGTGGATGCATTTGCTCCACTGCCTTGTTATGGAGGATTTGGACATCTGGCAACCAACTCCTTAACCATCTAAGCAGCTGCGGTCCAGAAATAGCTCTTTAGCACCATTTTTGGGGTTTTGGAAACACTGTTTGTCTCCTTAATCATCTAAGCAGCTGCGGTCCAGAAATAGCTCTTTAGCACCGGGGCTTTGGAAACACTGTTTGGGTCTGTTTGCAAGGTCCTTTTTCTTCTGTTTTGTAGTCTCATCTTTGACTTCCCTAGAGAGAACATTTGAGGGAAGTGTTTTGGTTAAAAACTTAAAATTGTCTTTCGATTACCTCGACTCTGTAAATTTCTTTTTAGAGGCTGTATAATCCATCTCCTAAGAGCAAGGTTCCAATACTTGAAACACCTTCTCCCATAAAGGCAGTGAATAGGAAATATACACAGAACAAGAAACAAAACACCCTATTAAAGTGACAGATTGTGAAGGAGACTTAAATAGGCATGGCTGCACGAGTGAAAATAAAAACTCAAAAGGTATAGTTCTACACTTCTACTGCCTACTAAGAAATTAGTGCATCAGGGGAGCACCAGCCCAGGCTCAAATATTTTAGCAACCTCTTTGGAGAAACCAAACTGGAAGGTTTTAAGAAGATGTGATAAGCTGATTCATTTTTTAAAACGAATACATAAATGTGATAAGCTCATTCATAATTGGTTTACTTTGACTGCAGAAAGTAGGCAAACAAGACATGCAGATTTTTTGATGGCCACTCGTTGTGTAGTGAAGCAACTCTGAAGCATGATTTTCCCAACAATTTATCAATGAAAGAAAGTGCATCTGAAGGTACTATATGATCATTTATAACCATTTTAATTGAGAGATCTTATCCTTCAAGCTAATGGTTATGTGTAGGGTGGAACTATTTATTAGATAAATTTGAATCAGCTTTTCCATGAAGCCTTTGGACAAGAGTGCTCTAAAATAGTAAGGCAAACTTCAACTAGTATGTATTGAATTGTGTAAAAGTTCTGTATCCTTCCATTAGAGATGTATATGTTAGAATTTACTCTTATCTATTTTTGAAATATGTATTCATAGATCTAAGAAGAAAACTGAATGCAGAATTGCATGGTGCTGGAATTTTTGTGTATTCACTAGCTTGTCTCATTTACTTGAATCTCTCTTATTCACACACAATCCTTCTACAACTCACAGTTACTGCTCAAGATGCCTATGCTTGGGGATCATTCCTTTGTCAATCATTCCTCGAAGTCCTTCACTCTCCTATGCAGGATCCTAATAAATTAAGTACTCTGCATGACTGCTTGAAATAAGTCTTGTGTGAAACCTAAGGTACACCACAAAACGTTCTCAGTGAGTTCGGCAACTAACAAAACATTCTTTAGTAATGTCAGTGAGGAATGGAACCAATCCCGAAAACAGAAAGATGTTCTCCAATTGTCTCAAAATAAACAAAAAATTCTCCATCTGCAGTGCACATGTATTTATAACCAGAATGGTTAGAAGAATTTGTCATGTGAGTGGGAGGATTGGTCATGTGATGACTGGCTCCCACTTACGGGTAAGCCCATTGTCATTGCAATGGGCTTTTCATATGTAGCCCTAGTTAGGCAGTTAGGGCATAGACTGAAAGTGAAATTCTCGTAGGTACTAGTTCATTCTTCATGTGCAATTTTGCAAAATTTGCAATCTTTGAATCAGATTGAAATTTGTTTTGTTGATTACTCCCTACCATTTACTTCCTAACTTGATGGTTCTTCCCATTAAACTTAAATAAAGTAGCTCCAAGTTGAAGTAGCACATGAGTTCTCATGAGTTCTTCTGAAAGTCTAAAAGGGATATCATGTTATGAGGTAATTAGAATGGCAATTAAGTCTGAAAATTGGACACTCTGTAGAGACTGGCCTAGAAAAAGTCAATAGGATTCGGCTCTTAATTTTGAGCCCGATTGATGATTAGGCTTAAGCTTAGGCTTGAACGTTCATATAGAGCCCATTTATAAATTGGGTTGGCCTTGAAAATATATATGCTCATGCCTGAAGCCCAAAGCCCAAGCCGAAACCTCATACTTTTGGAAATGTGCTAACCCTTTTTTAGTTTTTTCTTATGTAATATAGGGATCTCCACCCTAAATTAGCGGTGAGTAATTTTATGAATACACAATCACCAAAAAGCCTTGTACATCATGTAAGTCTCAGAGCTAATCATTTCCTTCCTTTATTTAAAAATTCCTTCCTAACCCATTAACCCTTTCCCCACCATCCATCCTCCTCTCTCCCTCTCTCCTTTCATTTTTTAGTACCTTAAGTCTTAAGGGAAGCTTACCCTAATAGAAGTCTCTAACAAGGCTCTAATTAAAGGTTAATCACCCTTTTTATTTATTCATTTTTTTCGACATCATATTTTTAAGCGAGCGATTTTTTTTTTAAATTTTTTTGTGCCATCATTTTTTTTCTTTTGTTTCTAATTTTCCCATTTCAAAACTCAGCTGCTTCTTTGTTTTCCTTTTTAAATTTTCTCCCTTTTCAAATCTAAGTTCCCCTTTTCAGTGAATTTTTCCTTTTACAATCTAATCTTTCTTAGTTTTTCATTTTTTGTAAATTTGAGCAATTTTGATTTCTTTCTTTTTTGAGTCCACCTTCATTTTTCATTTCCAATTTTCAAAATTTAAAATTTTCACCTTTGAGATTTTCTATTTTATGCTTCTAAAATTTTGAATTTATTTTCTCTCTTTTCAGAATCATTGTGATCCTGGGTTATTCCTTTATTTTTTAATGAAATTTAAGTTTTTGTTTTTGAAATTTTGAAAATACTTCCTCTGTCCCAATGTAGTTGTCTTATATGGATTTTAGAATTGTCTCAAAATAGTTGTCCCATTTAGCATAAAGTGTTGAAAATGGATGAGATCACATAGAGTCCTAACCTTATATAGAAAGTTCTTTAAAAAATACAAATTTTCAAATGAGACAACTAAAATTGGATGGAGGGAGTATCATTTAGGTCTTGGGCTTTTCATCAGGCTATGCTTGAGCATGCGTTTCAAGCCTTTGGGGTATCCTGTGGATTTCCACACTTGAATTCATAAAAAAAAAAAAATCATTTAGGTTGCGTTTGGATGAGGGTTAAAAAATTAAGGGGTGCATCCAAAAACGAATACTCCTTGCTTCCAAAGGTATTCAAAGTAAAAGGGTACCTCTTTGTTACCCCTCATTATCCTTCTCTTCATCCAAACACCACCTTAGAGACCCTCTAATTAGATGTGACAGAAGAGTAAAAAGAATGTGCAAAAAATTGGAGAAAACATGATGGTCTCTGCTTGGCACAACTTATTGGTCCTGTTTCTCAAATTAGAGCTTACCTATACAAAATGAATCCAAAAGATGGAAAAGGGATAAGATATCCAAAGTTTTATTGGCTAAATGAAAATCAAATAAGGTTTTGAGGTACCAAATTAGGAAAAATATCTGAAAGAGTATAGAAAGTGTTGAAGAAGAGCCCAGAAGATGATCTGGTGGGGCCACCAACATTTAAAACCATATTCGTTAATATGGAATGTAGAGTAGAACTTAAAACTTGTAAATTTCCTAGCATTGGACTTGAAATAATAAACGCAATATTGATGTAGTCCAAAATGGCAATCCAATTGAACCACATAGGTAAGGGAAATCAACTTGGTGTAAATCTAGAGTAATTTCAATCTAAGAAGGGTGCTTTACACGGAAAAAGTAGTTCCAGAGTTCTAGTTTTTTTATTGAATTGAGTAAACAAAATGCAATTAAAATTATAAGTAATTCAAACTTAACCGTACAATTGAACTAAGTAAAAAATTGACAACAAATTTGGACCATTAGAAGTCGTTCCATCTGAGTTTTATTAACATCATCACAACAAAAAAGGAAAAAGGAAAGAAGAGCTAACGTATGGTATCCACTCCTTGACATCATCTTATGAGGTTTAAAAAACATAAACTCAATTAATGTTTAAACAAACCATAACCATATTTGGTCACTAAAGTGTATGAAGTTTTAATTTGTATTCCACCCAGGGAAACAAATCTTGTTCAATACGTATCGTATCGGCTGAGATTTGAGATATTGGCGATATATATCGCCGATATCGGCCGTTAAAGGTGGTTTTAAAAAAAAATAGGAGAGAAATTTCTCGGCTGATAGCGGATAAAATTTGAATCCTTAATTCCACCTAACTATTGGAGAATGAAATGGGATATAATTTACCTTTATTACCACGAGAGAGAGATAGCTAGTGTTGTTTCAAGAACTAGTGTAACGACTCGGCCCTCTCAAGCGTGTGTCGCTTCAACTCAGCTCGTCCCAGTAGAATATTGTCCGCTTTGAGCCCACGCATACATGAGAGCCCGGACAGATTTTTCTTTGGGCCTGGCCCAACAGGTAGGTCCAAAACGCGTTCTACTAGATTGAGGGGTGTGGATTCATATAAGCCCCTCAAGAATTTCCTCAACTTCAGATGTGGGACTCTAATAACGTCCCTCCATCGCTCGACACATCGTCCCTGCCAATGTATCGAGGAGCCGATACATTGCCTCTATCGATGTATCGCTCTGGGTCAGGGTATTACAACTAGGCTGCATTTGGATGAGATGTATGTAATGACCCGTCCAGAATTTTCTACTTTTCAAAGAGATTTTCGGATCTCTGAGTTGCTTTAGAGACCTTGGTAATAGTGTAGAGAGTGTGGGTGCCATGGTGGACCCAGTTTACCTGTTTTCGAGTTCGGAAACTCGAAGGGCATTTTGGTAATTTTATGATTATTGCGTATTTGTCATGAAAACTTGTTCAAAAATCACACATTTTCTCGCTTGAGATCTTTTGGATTTTTTTCTTTGAGTTTTTCTTTCTCTTCTGGAAAAAAAAAAGCGTCTAAAGCCCCAAACCCTAATCGTTATAAGCTTACTCCTTTCGCGACACTGTAGCCGCTCACGCTACAGTGTTGCCGCTCCCCCAAACTACAGTTCTCTTCTTCTTCTTCTTCCTCCCGACGTGCGGTTCTCTTCTTCTTCTTCTTCCTCCTGACGTTCTCTGTAAGCTTCTCCTCCTCCTTCTCTTTCTCTCTCTCTCTCTCTCTCTCTCTCTCTCTCTCTCGGTTTTTTCCTTCTACTCCTTCTCTACCTCGACCGGTTCTACCTTCGTTTTCCCCTATTTTTCTTTTCCCCCTTTTTCTTCAATTTTTTCCGGATTTCTCCCGTTTTTTCCCTATTCTTCCTTCCCCTTTTCTCGGATTTCTCTGATTTCCATGTTTTTTCTTTCTTTTCCCTCTTTCCCCTTTCTGGATTTTCTTCCCTTGGATTTCTCCCCTTTCCCTCCGACTCAGCAGAGTGACTGAGTTGCTCGGCCGAGTGCCGAGTCAACTCAGTCGAGTTTGCTCTGAGTCAACTCGGCCCCTGGGCTGGAGTGGTGACCCAACCACTCATCCCACTGGCCCAGACCCGACTCGACCCAGACTTGGTCCGGCCCGACCAGGCCCAGACCTTATCTGGCCCACGTCTTTGGCCCAATCCACCTTGGTCCAGTTTCCAGACTTGGCCCTTTTCAAAGCCCTTCAAGCCTAGCCCGTTTTCAGACCCGGCCCAGTTCAGCCCGTTTTGGACTCGGCCCAGTTTTTAGGTCTGCTTCCTCCTCGGCCTCTTTTTGAACCGTTTTGTCTTAATTACTCATCCGTTCTTCCTTGTTTCTACAGATTGAACTCCCTTCAAGCCAGCAAGTCGTTTACTCGCTTTGGACTTTCGACTCCGCACACACGGTGAGAGAACTTATTACAGTTTTAGCATGCATTGCATATATCAAATGTGTATTTCCGGACACGAAGTGATCCGAATGGAGGCCCCCCCCCCCCCCCCCTGTTCCTCTATTTATTAAGCCACTCGGTAAGGGTGAACCATTGAGCATGATTATGTGGCAAGGGATCTGTTCGGATGCACTCCTGTATACTATATGTTATTGTGAAGAACTTTAATTGGATAAATTAATATTGAATATGATGCTTGAAATATATTGATGATACTTTGAGTGTTTATCGATAAGAGACAAAAGCAATTATGTCGGACATAAAGATGTGTCTTAAGTAACTCGTTATGCACTCTTGACTCACATGGTGAGCACAACACTGATCTTTGGTTATTTATGTTAGAATATGCATATGTTGTTATACATGCTTATGCTGTCATACACGATCATGAGATCATATGCATGCATGACAGGTAATCCACAACGGAAGGCGTACCGTTGGATATTGAGATGGATGACTTTTTATGTGTACATGTTTGCGATGAAGTGATGATGTTGATTGTTAGGAAGACTTCCCCGTTACAATCCGGTAGTCGAGACCCCCATAGGGGATGCGGGCCTCCCCATTGTGTTCCGGCGGTCGAAGTGCCTGCCGTAGAGTTTGGCTCCCTCGGGCGTGGTCGAGGTGGTTTTCCGACACGACTCGTGTGGGTGAGGCAGTTGCATATTCCTTAGTCTCCCGATAGTACTGATAGGGAGACCGGGATTTGTTGGAGGACCCGATGTGGGCCATGGAGATGATTTATTGGTTTTGGTTAATGGAACATCGGTTAATAGAGAAGTCGAGTATCGTAGGCATGGATGTTTTATTCACTTATGATGTTCACTGTCCCTTTCATATATGATTTATAACTACTTTGTTAAAATGTGATATGTTCTTTCGCTGGGCTGTTTTGCTGACCCCTCACCTTTCAGGTGCCCCGATCGCAGAGGGGCCTGGTGGGCCCCTTGAGCAAGTATATGGAGAGGAGTAGTAGAGATTAGGATTTTATGTTTATGTTGTGTTTGAAGGTTGAGAAATTTTAGTAGCATGGGTTCAACATCACTTGTTTATTTGAATGACTGTAAAACTACTTGATTAGTTTACATTGTGGTTCATTGTGTTTCCCTAGTTTTAAACTTGTGGTTTGTTGGACGGTAAGTAGTTATCCCGCTCTTTTGTACCTGATATCTGTCTTTTGTGACATTTTGAGATTTTTCGAAGATAACACGCCCGTAGCGGGACGGGGCGTTACAATGTAAATGTTGTAAGGGTTGCTGGGGTTCTCCGTGACCAAAGGTTACCTTGGGTATTATGAACATCCTTTATTTCAAAAGGGTTTTGAAAAGTGAGATTGGAGGGATAAACAAGGATAAAATTGAGATGTTTTATTATTATCCTTTAGTTATCAAACAAGGGTAACGAGGGATAACACCTCATTCCCCTTATATTTCCTCGTCTAGACGCAGCTTAAGGAGAGTGACAGTGATTTAATTCGAGGCAATGTAACAAATATCTCTGATATTTTCATTTTTATCACGAAAATATCGGCAAAATAACTTTTGCACAATAAAAACCCGAGTTTATTGCGTCTACCATTTTTAACAGTAAATTTTCGTAAAAAGTGCATTTTTATTGCGAGAAGCGGTAAATTTCCGTTAAAATCGCTTGGGCCAAATATACATTTTTTATTTCTGAAATATCATCTATATTTTTCAAATGCCAACCACATTATTTATTTATTGTATTTAGTTTTATTATTTTTAAATATTATATTTTCTGTCAGATTTTTCCATTAAATTCTGGATAAAGATCTGAGAATTTGAAAATATTCTGCTATTAACAATAGGCGTTAATATCCCGGGAACGAGATTTGTTATAATGATTAGTGGTAAACTAGATTAGGGATTAGGAATTAGGATAAGGAAGCTGGCCATATATAAGAGATGAGACAAGAAAGATAAAGAGCTATTTTTCATTTTGATTTTTCCGTAATAAGTCGATGAGCCGTTGCTGTGGTGGGAAGCGCAAGAATGGCTCCTTTCTGCGTTGTGCAGGTGGCTCGACAAGCATTTGCATACGCAGCTGCATTTCTTAACTTCACCTCCTCCTGTAAATTAAATAAATAAATAATTATATATGTTATGAATATACTGAATAATTTTTTAAAAAATTGCTAGGTTCAACTTCAAAATTGGATTTTAGCTTCTCATAAAACTTATTTATTTATGTTATATTATATAAAGTAGTTGGCTTTTGTAAAGGTGGAATACAAAAGCACAAGCTTTTTGATGGTGATAAGTAAATGAATAACATTCGGAGAAATTCTCAAATTTCTCTTATTTTTTTTTTTACTTTTAAAGAACATTCTGTATTTTTTAAAATATAAAAAAACCTCTTAAATTTTTATGAGAACTTAAAAAGCCTCCCTTTACTAAAGCTCAAACTTAAATTCAACATTACTTCTCACAGTAATATTCAAAATGATAAAATTCTCTCTTGATAAAAATAACAAAAGCTATGCCCATATTTTAAAAAAAAAATCTAAAAATTCTTTACTTATCCATCGTTTCATGGTCTCAATACTAATTTATCTCTGAACAAATAACACCCCATATTTCCATTTATTTAAATTTTATTTTGAATTATAATTTTTCATAGGTCTTTTGAACTTCTCCTACAGATTCTAACGATTATTTTAATACTTTTATTGATGCAGGCATCTAACTTGTGGAACTCCACGATGGCCTGATTGAGATCTGATTTGCCAAAATTTTGAAATCAACCCTTCAAACCCACGATCAAACCGACGACGGGAGGAGAGGACCCCACTATGAGTTTCAAATCATAGACACGTCAGCAGCTGATGACTCACCCTCGTGTGGACCCCACCCAGTGTGCCATGGTGGCTGCCAAATCACCCACGTGTGGGTCCCACGTGATGCACCATTGACCGTTCAAACACACACAAAAAAAAAGTGGAAAGTGCCCATTCGAATCGCACGTGGAGCGGCTGAGATAAAATTAGATAGAGAAGGAAATAAGTGGGCTGATTTCATGCCTTTTTGATTTGGGGAGAATCCAGCCAAATGAAGAATAAATGGGGAAAGAATCCCAGCAACGGTGATAAGCAAAGAATAAGAAGAAAGACCAAAGTTGCTGTAAAACGAGATTTGGCATAGAATCAAACTCAAAAATTGAAATCTAGATCGAATCAGAAAACTCAACAAGAATAGAAGAAATCAAGCAATTTCTATTTTATTTTTATTTCCCTATTTGCAAGATTGAGATAATTTAGATTTACTTCTATGTTTATTTTTCTATTTTCATTTTATATGTTATTTCTAATTTTAGTTTTGAGTTTTCTTATAAAAACCTTAGGAGTCATTGTAATTATATAATAGATTAATGAATGAAACTCGAATTGGGAATTTTCCGTTTTCTCTCTTTTCCCTTCTCCTTACTGTCTCACGTCCCATGGACTCCCAACATTTTCTTCTCCTCCTATTTATTTTATCTTCTTCCTCCTCCTCTTCTTCTTCTCTCTTTTTCTCATCTCAGGCCCTGCTCATGTGAAGTGCATACAAGCAGGCCTCTTCCTATCTTTGCTGCCTAGTTGCAGCCGTGCTCCATGTTTGGTAAAGATTGGAGATAAACGTAAAAAATTAGCGTACTGATTGGCCCAAAAAGAGATTAATGTGCAATATACTGACTGATTGCAACGATGAATTAGCAGCCTTCCTGGTTACGAAGATGAACTGACAGCACACTGACTGGCTGCAATGATTTGACTGCGAATGGGCAACACACTAACTGACTGCGAATGAGCAACACACTAACTAGTTGTGACTTGATAGACAGTGAACATAGAGAGAGGCCTCGAAAAGAGAGATTGGATTTTTTTTTTTGGGTTTTCGTTTTTTTTACATGAGCACGCAAAATGGTGATCATTCATACTATCGTTGTTTGCCTTGGCTCAGATTGGCTTCCACCGGCTTTCAGTTGGCACTCTCAGATCAGCAGATCTGCCGTCTGCCATCCGCCGGCTCAGATTGGCTTCCGCTGGCGCTGTTTGCAGATCTGGCCTCTGGTCTCCGCGCCGGTTGCAGATCTTGATTCTATCTTCGGGGTACAGATCCAGCCGATCTGCTCAGATCCAGTCGATCTGCTCAGATCTGATCTGGCTACTGCCTGAGTTAAATCTGCTCAACTCCGACCCCTCTTTCGCCTACTGCAGTTCTCTAGACCGATGCTTCTTGCTTCTCTGTTCGCCTCAGATCTCAGATCTGCAAACGACAGATCGGAATAGCAGAAGGCTGACCAACAAACGGCCACCTAAGATCGAAACTGTGTGGCGCAGAAACGGTCTTCAAACAGAACGGAGACATTGCAGAGACCCCTTCTCTCTCCATCGTCTTCATCAGATCTTGCTTCAGAAAGATTCCCTGTCTTCTGCCAGATCTGCTCGTCATCATCCACGACAGTCAAGCAATGGCGTTTGCACATCTCCTCTCCACGGATCTGCTCCAAATCTAATTCCCAGATTTGATATTGCTTGCCGTTCCTCAAGCCGGCAGATTTGCTAACTCAGCCGTGCCTTGATCTCCACCTCCTTTCCCTGCCTCCTGTGCTGATCCGCTGATCCCTCTGCCTAAAGTTGCAGGCACACAAGGGCCAGCCGAACCTTGCCCTAACAGCCTCTCACCGTGCATCTACTTCTAGTCTGCTGTTTGGAGGGCGTTTCTCGTTAGATCTGCTGTTTCATGTTGCCATTCACTACTACTCCTACTACTCAAGATCTATTCATTGTCGGTCATTCTTAGTGCAAATTTCACTCTGTAGACGCGGATGTTGAAAACAGGACACAGGGTCATGTTTAATTTTTTTACAGAAAGGGGGAGAGTAAAAAAGAACAAACTGATTTTCTTCTCCTTGACGTAATTACAATAGGAGAATCCGACTGTAATCCAAGTCTAAGACTCTCATCAGTTTTTCTATGTTCTATCGCTCGGTAGTAAGAGAGAATTGGGATTTATCAATGGCAAGATTGTATGTCCTCCATCGGCTTCTACATCTAAAGCTCCAGCTACATATTCCACTACAGTCACCGATCCTGATTTTGTTTATGATAATTGACTAGTTAATGATCAACTGGATCGTTCCTGGCTTCTTAATTCTATGAAACCACACATTGCTGGTATTTTTACCTTCTCCGATTCTGGAAAGGAGTTGTGGAACTCTATGGCAAGCATGTATGGCAGTCGAAATAATATTGCTCAGGTGTTTCATATTCAAAATGAGATTGCAACTGCGCTACAAGGCGAAAGAAAATTCTGTGATCTTTTTGGACATATGAAGAGATTATGGGATGAATTACATCTGTATCGCCCACATACTACTGATGCACAGACTCTCTTGCAACAAGACAAAGATGATCAAGTTTTTTCTTTACTTCGCGCTTTGGGGCCAGAGTACGAATATTTGAGGAGTAACATACTTATGACTGATTCTCTACTCTTATTGATTAATGCTTGCGCTATCATTCAACGCGACACGAAACTATGCATTCTTAGGCAAACCTTAAATCAAGTGCTCTAGTTATTCATAAGAATGACCGCAAACACTTCTTTGAGTCTAAGAAGAAGAAAGTTATTGTTCAGAATAAAGGACAAAGGGACACTTTTCGTTGCGAACATTTGTCAAGATTGGGCACACTAAGGATCGTTGTTGGTCTTTACATCCTCATCTCAAGCCTAACTTTGAATAAAACAAGAGAGACAAGGCTCATATCGCAGACACTTCAACCACTCTAGACCAGTTGAGTCAGATTCTAAACGATTTTCGTAAGTCTTTGTCTCTTCCAAGCACGTCTTCTTCGTCTCATACTGCAAGTAACTTTCATGTTTTTCTTGCTTCGCAATCAAATGGTCATCCTTGGATTATTGATTCTGGAGCCATTGACCATATGGCTAATTCTCCTTCTTCTGTGTCTGATTTTTCAACATTGTCTCGTAAACACAATATTTATCTAGCCAATGGATCTATGGTTCCCGAGGTCGACAGTGGTAAAATCGATTTTTTTTTTTTTTTTCAAATAGGGTCCCTTCTACTGCTCTGGTTGTTCATTCTGTTCCAACTCAACTCTTGTCGATTGGAAAACTTACTAATGCTTTGAACTGTGATGTTATTTTCTCTCCTAACTTTGTCATCTTTCAGGATCAAACGTCTAAGAAGACGATTGGTGAAGGCATGTATTCCAATGGGCTGTACATGTTACCTTCCCCTAATAAGGTCTATCATGCTAAGGACTTTGTACAAGGTCACCTATTGCACCAATGGCTTGGACATCCTTCAATTCGTATTTTGTTTTGTCTTTTTTCCGTCTGCTTCTATCCTGTCTAATGTTTGTGATGTTTGTCAATTTTCAAAACAATCATGGTTACCATTTATTTCTTCTAGTTCTAAGTCTATTGCTAGTTTTGAACTGATTCATTCTGATGTATGGAGTGCTCCAATTGTTTCTTATGATGGGTTTAAATACTTTCTATTGTTCATTGATAATTACATGCGTGTTACTTGGTTATACTTACTCAAATCTAAAACTGAGGTGTTATCTGCTTTAAAAAGTTTCTACAACATGATTCATACCCAATTTCATGCCAAAATTAAAATTCTTCGCTTTGACAATGAAACTGAATATGTCAATGCTCATTTTACTGATTATATTCATAACAAAGGTATTATTCATCAAACTAGCTGCGTGGGTATGCCACAACAGAATGGTGTGTCAGAACGGAAAAATCGTCATATCTTAGAAACTACTCGAGCACTTATGTTTCAAATGCATATTCCTAAGACGTACTGGTCTCATGGCGTCTTGACTGCCATCTATTTTATTAATCGCCTTCCTAGTCTGATTACCAATTTTAAATCCCCGTTGAAAGTGTTGAAGAATAGACAACTTGACTTGTCTCACCTACGTGTGTTTGAGTGTGTCTGCTTTGTCCATCGACAAACTATTCATCGTGATAAGTTCGATGCTAGATATCTTAGGTGTGTTTTCTTCGGTTACTCTTCCACACAAAAAGGGTACATTTGTTATGACCCCTCATCTCGCAAGCTAATTGTATTCCATGATGTCCGCTTTGTTGAAACTGAACCGTATATTCCAACTCATGGTGATTCTGGGAATCTGACCTAGGGGGAGTACTCATCTGACTTGGTACCTCTTCTGACTGTAACTGATGATGTCTCTTTCAGCAGAAATACTGTGATTATCTCTCTAGATAACCAACCAATGTCTACAGGAACTGAAATAACTACAACTTCTACTAAGGCTATATCTCCAGAAATTCACAAGAATCCAAAGTTGGATTTGTGTGCAAGCTAAAAAGGGCCATATATGGATTTAAGTAATCTCCCCGTGCTTGGTATGCTAAGCTCAGTTCCGTTCTCATGAGTAATAGGCTTAAAAGGAGTGCAGCTGATTCTTCTTTGTTTGTAAAAAAAGGTGTGTGTGGTACAACTGTTGTTTTAGTGTATGTTGATGATATAGTAATCACAGACGATGATAAAAATGAAATTACAAAACTTAAAACTCTCATGCACAAGAGATTTGCCATCAAAGACCTGGGAGTGTTAAAGTATTTTCTTGAATTAGAATTTGCATACTCAAAGAAGGGCATATTTCTCAATCAACGAAAATATGTGCTGGACCTGTTTTAGGATATTGGAAAGATGGAAGTTAAACCCTCAGATACTCCAACTGACAGTGGCGGTAAGCTTGATAATGATGGTGAATTGTTGTTTGATATTGATCAATTTTAAAGGTTGGTTGGTCGATTGATTTATATTCGTCCAGATATTTTCTATACAGCCAGTCTTGTGAGCAAATTTATGCATGCACTTACAGTTACTCACATGAGTGTTGTCAACCGAATTTTACAATATTTGAAGGGTTCACCAGGAAGGGGAATGTGGATGCATAAGAATGGAAATAGTTTTATTACTGCTTACACTGATGCTGATTGGGTAGGTTGTCCGGTTGATCGACGGTCTATAAAAGGTATTGTACTTTTGTAAGAGATAATTTGATAACTTAGAAGAGTAAAAAGCAGAGTGTTGTTGAAAGATCAAGTGCAAAAGTAGAATATCGTGCAATGGCTTTAACGACTAGTGAAGTTATTTGGCTTCGGTCCTTATTACAAGATTTGAGTTTTGGTTCTAATCAGCCAACACAAATGTTTTATGATAATCAAGCTGCCATTCATATTGCTTCAAATCCAGTGTTTCATAACAGAACCAAACACATTGAGGTGGATTGCCATTTTGTTCGAGAAAATTTGCAAGCTAATGTCATTTCTACTCCATTTGTTCGCAGTGATCAACATTAGCCGATATCTTGACTAAAAGTATCTCTGCTGCTAAATTCCAAGATATTTTGTCCAAGTTGGGCTCAATCGACATATCCGTACCAACTTGAGTGGGAGTGTTGAATTAGGAAAGAGAGATTGAGTGAGACTTAGTGTCACAACTCAATTAGGACTCATCCTTGTGTTGTTTCCTTATAAATATATCACTAATGTAATTAGAAAAACAGTTGAATAATTAACTCTCTTTCTCTCGTGGTTTTTTTCCCTTATGGGTTTTCCACGTAAATCAGGTGTTATGATGGTTTATGATTTGAGATATGTGTTTCTACAAATATTTAAGACAATCCAAAAGACATTGTCATATTTTTTCAAAAAACCACACTATCTTTTAAAATAATTTTAAAATACAAACAACATAATGAGCTGAAATATAATCCGACGTTGGCCTGATGATCAATAGGCCTGCTTCAAGAAACAAGTCTTGAATCCAGTTCATGCTTAACCCTAAGGGGTCACTTCCCATAATTGTGGACTCAATGTGTGTAGTATTAGGAGGAGTAAACGTGCTCTAAGGATTAATCAAGTAAAATTCCATAGAGATGGGATAGCGGAACACCCTGAACATAAAAAAAAATGATACATAATGATTTTGGCACTAAATACATCCAACTGACCTTGATAAAATCAGCTTGGGTCCAAATGCTCATGATTCTTTCTCGAGCAGAGTCGGAAGAAGGCCAAAGGGGGAGCCTCACATTGTGTCATAGGAGAGCAAGAGACCAGCATCTTTCGCGGCGTATTGCGGCCAAATGGGCCCGCCGGCAAGGCTCTGTGATCAAGCTGATGGAACCATAGTGGAAGATCTTTGCCTGTTGGATTAGCTCCAAATTCAGTTCCGACTCCTTCAACATGTTTGCACATGGGTTCCTGTAGAACATCTATTCTCTTTCTCCATTCTTCTTCAACGTCAGAAATCGCCGTCCTCACTTCTGGATCGA
Source organism: Chimonanthus salicifolius (assembly GCA_013350335.1). Lineage (NCBI taxonomy): Eukaryota > Viridiplantae > Streptophyta > Magnoliopsida > Laurales > Calycanthaceae > Chimonanthus > Chimonanthus salicifolius. The sequence continues at coordinate 44,465,498 of CM023537.1, read as the reverse complement.
AGCAAACACCGTCTACTTTTACGCCGTTCTTCTCCAATATGTCTCTTTCTCCATTCTTCTTCAATGTCAGAAATCGCCGTCCTCACTTTGGATCGAAGCAAACGCCGTCTACTATTACACCGTTCTTCTCCAATATGTCCACCAACATGTGCTCGAATTCATCATCTCCGACATGCAATTATCATGGACAAGAAATACAAGATGACTATCACACGTACAAACTAAAAAAAGGTAGACATTGGACCGGGCATCGGAGCTAGAGTGGAAGTCTCTGACCTGACCCATCAACCCAATTAAGTAATTTTATAAGTTCACTTCTTAGAATTTTTTAACATGACCCAACAATTGTGGAATTATAATTCAATTTGACAATTATAATTTTAAGTCACTAATAATCAGTTTATTTGATTGATCTCGTCACTAACGAGAAATTATCTCTTATCATGCACTGTGAATCTCATGTCTACTATTTATAAAGCCTATATTTATAATATTTTTCTCCTATCATACACATTATCATACTATAAATATTATTTATAATCAATTTGAAGTCATTTTGTGATATAGTCACAGTTAGATTAAGCTTAAGTCCTATCAACGGTTAGAACTTTTTATTCTTTAAATGATTGTTTCCAAGCTAATTTCTATATGATTACTATTTAAGATAAGATCTATCAAACTAACTCATTTTCATTGTCTAATATAACATTTATAAATATTTAACTATGAAATTGATTGTTGTAGTTTTAAATTTATATTCGCAAGCGCATGAACCATTTATAGTATAGCTTTAGGAGTGCGAAGTTGAACCCATCTGAACTTAGGAAAATATACCCATGAAAAACATACCATTGAATTATATATTTTAAGAAATCTAGAAAATCATGGAAACAAATCATAAACATGGGATTAATTCTCTAATCTAGAAAATCTAATCTTAATTTAGAAACTTTCTAAAAATAGGAAACAAGTCCAAAAATAGAAACAACATCTAAAATTAGAAATTAACTATTCAAGAGATCTAATTTTCATGAAAAACACAAAGTTTATCTAATTTCAATTAAGATGGTGGAATTAATTTATAAATTATAAATAATCTCAATTTAACTTAGAACACAAAATTAAGATGCAATTAATTAATTACCAACCCAGTTCTCAATTTTTCAAGAATTTGAATTTATAAACAAAATAAAATAAAAATAAAAATTGAAAACAACATATATATATATATATATATATATATATATATATATATATTTACAATAGAACTGGATCAAAGAATTATGGAGGCTTTATTATCCATATTTTAAAAATAATATCAAAGCCTAGAATACGAAGCTCACATTTATTATCTATCATGTATTCAAAATTTTTCATCTATTAAAATTCTAAATATGAAATTTATGAGATCTATTAAATTAAGAAAATTCAAATCCAGTCTTAGGCGAAATAGAATTTCTACTTATAATTCCAAATTTAAAAGTTTTTTCTGCTTTTAAAAAGAGTCTTAGACTGAAAAATCCAAGTTCTATTTAGTCTAAAGGTTTTTTATGCTTTCATTGAATAACTTATAGTAATTTCTCACATAAATCCATAAAAATAATTAAAATAAAATCAAGCTATCATCATGCAAAAATAAATAAGTGGAAAATCATAATTCTAAGAGTTTTTCTACCTTTCAATTATTAATAAAAATTAGAATTAAGAATTACAATACATTGGAACTTTGGTTTTAAGAAAAATCAAAACAAGGAGGATTTTGGAATTTTCAAATTTATTATTGAAATTAATCACACATTAACATTGAATTTAAGAAAATAAAGCTAAAAGAACATTAAGAAATTCTACTCTTATTAATTGAACTAAATTACAAGACATGGAATTAAACTTGAAGAAATAATTACAAAAGAACAATAGAAAATAAAAAAAATAAAAACATTAACCTTAACCCAAAATTCAAAAACTCTAAATTTTGTCTCTTAATTCACCTCTCCTCCAATGCTCCTAAACTCTCCAAAATCTAAAGATCAGGTTCGAATCTCTCATGTACAAGCGACGTCAATTTAAAGGTGTAGGAGAGGCAAAATAAGGTAAGGCAGTGGTACCCTTTAATTCAGTCGATCCTATGTGGCCGACTTTCTCTCTTTTCTGGCCGAAAGTTTATTTTTAGGCAGTCCACTGTCGCAACCTTTTTTTAATAATACTGACTTTCCTTTCAATACAGTCAACTGCATGTAAATAACACCGTGTGTAGGTCCCACTTCAAATCAAATTCTCACGGCACAAGCACAAGGTTCTATCTTATTCTTCTCTCTTTCAATTCTTGCTTTATACAGTTCAAGATAGCAGGTCCATGTCAACACTGTATTCGTTTTAATGTTTGCAAGGATTCCCCCTTTTCCACTCTCTTTTGCTGCTTTTACTTCTCAGTTTGCTGCCTTTTACTCTACTTAATGTTCTCTGAGACATTACCCTGTTTACCCTGTTTTTGTGTGTTCACACAGATCTGAGACATGTGTTTGCTGATTGCAATCTTAGGCTGCCTCCAACGTCTCTTCCTTTCTTCAAGAATGTTAATTGGTACAATCTTTTTGCTCAGTTATTCTTTCAATTCGTTTAAGCCAAAATCCTCCTCTCTGCTGCCTGATTCTTTGTTTTTTTTCTTTGTTCTACAAAAACGCTGCTGTCTTGCAAAACAACCCAGGATGTTGCTGTATGGGTTTACTTCTGCTCCATAACATACTTGACCCAATAAGATAAAAATCGAATTTGGCATTGCTTTTGGCCTTATGTGCGCACACTTGAATCTTCATGGCCTCCAATTGGGCTTTGACTTTCTTGAAATTTAAATAACTATTTTACCGTTTACAATAAATTCTAGACTGCATTGAATTAATCCAAACTCTTATAATTGAGTTTGAATTAATCAACTTACAATAAATTCCTAAAACTGTGGTAAAATACTCACTAAAAATCCACACTAGCATTTTCATCTCAAAACTTGCATTTCTTCCCAGGTTTCTTCTAATTTCTTATATTCTCCTGTATTTCCTGCAACATTCTCCAAATCCCATTAATAATAACAAAAACACATAAAACAAGGGCTAACTGATCCAAATACAAAGGTAAAATATGTCAATTTTCTGTGCTCATCATTTACAGTGAACCAATTCACAACAAATGATTTCCTAGAAACTAATTGAGTCTGAATAATGTCAACAGAGGTCGTACATATTCTGAATCAACTAGCATGCACTCTGAGACACTTTTAAGAGTATATTTTATTATTCATTTAAGATAGAATAAGAATGATTTTCATTTAGAATAAAAATAATACTTGTGATAAAAAATGAAAGTTATTTTTAATTTATTTTTTAACTATTCTTTCTTTAAATTCGTCATCTTCTCAATAATTCTTTATCATTTTATCAAATAAAATTTAAAATTTTTATTCCCTTATAGTAGGTTCTCTTACCTCTTTAAATATAAGGAACTGATCTAATCTGAAGGCAGAGATCATTTGTGTGAAAATAATATTATGTCTTCCTTTTTTAATCAAGGAGAGACACTGTAATCTTATTCATAGAGAAATGAGAGTACAAATAAAACAAGGAAAGTAAATAAAAAAACAATATATTAGGAAATAAAATATTTCTGAAACCGCTAATAATGGAAATATCTAAAGTTATTTTGACACCTAAATAGATTCTAACACACACTCGCAAGCTGTAGCGTGTATGGAAATAAAACAAAACTCGGAAATGACAGAATTTGCAGAGGAACAACGAAAAATGGCGCGCTGATTGGCCATGGGAGATGAGTTGTCAACACATTGATTGACTGCGAAGTGACAACACACTGACTGGCTGTGAAGATTTGTGGACTTGGAAGCACACTAACTGACTGTGAAGATCTGTTGAATTGGCAGTGCACTGATTGGCTACGAAGATTTATTGAATTGGCAGCACACTAACTGGCTGAGAAGATTTGTTGAATTTACAGTGCAATGATTGACTGTGAGGATTTGTAAAATTGGCAGCGCACTGACTAGTTGCAAGTATTTTCTGAACTAACAACATGCAGAGAAAAGGATTGAGGCATGACAAAGCAGAGTGAATCAACTTTTGTGTTTTTTTAGAACAAGCAGCATTATGGCAGACATTCTTTGCTCCAAAAGAAATTATGGGAAAGTTGCTAGAGATTTGGACGTCCATCGAAGATGAAGTGAGACGAAGGGCCTGATGTGAAACCTTGGGCCAAAGAAAAAGTCCATTAGTGTGTTATGTAGAATCTGTAGATCTGAGAGAAGATGGCAGATATAAGAAGGTGAGGCCAAAGATCGAGAGCAGTCATGAAGAAAAGGTGGGGCTTAGGCTGTTTGGATCAAGAATTGGTTGAGGGCGAGAGAGTTCGTATCACTGCAGTCAGTGAAAGGAAGGGAATGGGACAAACTAGGGGAGTCCCCCCCTTTTTTTGTTGGTTGTCTACAGGCAGCATGACAACTTTCTTTCTTTAATAATTTGCCAATGTTATCAGAACCGAACCGTCTTCGAGGAAGGTTGGGTTTAATAAGGTTCAACCAGGTTCAATTGTGGTCAGACCCGATCAAACTCGTGCCTATTGATATAATATTATAAATAATATTAAATATTCATAAAAAATTATTTTTGTTCTCACAAACACAATTATAAATATAAAAGCTATTAATCTAACGTCCATTTTCCAATATCATTCCAACAAAAGTGTTTCATAATGTATGATCTCACAATCTAATCCAATTATCCAATATCAATCATCCAATAATACCATCAAAATAAAAAGTTTCATAATCTAAAATATCATTTAACAACTTATTACTAATTAATATCCAAAACATCTTCAGATTCAATTTGATCAAGGAAAAAAACCAAGTTTCCCGTTTCATCTCCATCATTCGCTCAGTCAAATACACTGAAATTGAAGAAAATATATGTATGAGAATATTATATATGCAACTCTATATTGTATAATCTAAATTCAAGTAATATTATATCAACAATGATTATAATTTAAATAGTCATACCTACATCACCATCCTCAAGTTGAGTCATACCACTCGTTAGTTGTTCCAGTCGCTCCCAAGTTTTTAGTTCCTCCTCGTTTAATATGGGTGGCTCTGACTCAACTATCCAATCTTCTAATACGTCGATATCTTCTAAAGATATTGGATCAAAACATATCTTTTTTTTTTTTCAAATTTCTATCAAAACAAAAATATTAAACAAATATCAATCAATTGTTGATACCTTTGTCAAAGAAAAAAGATGAACATAAAATAATTTTGAACACTTCTTAGTTCTTACCTTTCTAACAAGCGCAAGTTATATTGTACGTACACCAATTTATTCAACCTTTGATGCTCTGATAGATTCATTTTGTTTATGTATACGTTCAATTACACTCCAATTGCGCTCACATCTAGAAGAAGTATAAGTTTGGCTTAAAATGCGAAATGCGATCTTTTGCAAATTTGGAGTTGGACCTCCATAATTAATCCACCGATCAGCTGGAAAAGGAAACAAGACACATCAATATGAAAAGACATGAAGTTTCCTAGTTAATTAAAGTTAACTGATTATTTAAATGTAAAGAAAAAAAAAAATACTTGGAAGCATTTTGTACGAACTTTAATAGTCAATTTACGCCCAAAGTCTCCTGATGCTTTTCTATAAAATTTAAGCTCTTTGATGATCGATTGTTGCATTACAATATCATCATAGTATAATGTCTCAATGCAATCAAGAACTCCATTAAAAACCCGATAAACATTGATGTTATATAAAACCATGATGGATTAAGCCAATGCCCAGCAACATGAAATGGACGATGCAGTTGATTATCCCAACAAGTATCTATAATGTCCAAATAAGGAATAGCTTCGGTCAACATTCTTGATGATGACAATGTCGATGTTGAATCATTTGTTATTCTCTTATTGAGTGTGTTTTTTATGGCTTGTTTGAGTTATGAATAACCTGATACATATAACCCATTTGTAGGCTTATCATCACTATCAACCATGCGTAACACTTTTACAAGAGATTCAAATGTTGCAACTATAACCTCACATTGAAACCAAAAGGAAGAGCTCAAGATCAACTCATTCATGTCTTTGCCTCTTTGTTCTTTCGTAGCTCATTTACTATCTTTCCATTTTTTGCTAACAAGCATTGCCTGTAATCCACCTTTCTTTTCAAAATACTTTGTAATGCTAGAAAATGAATTGCAAAACGTGCAATTACTGGACGGATAATCTCATTTCCATCAGTATGCTTTTTCATTAATGTTAATACAAAACCATGATTGTATATAAATATAGTGAGAGACCTTGCTCGTTCAATAACACTTTTTACCCTTTCATTGTTGAAATATCTTCAAGCATCAAATCAATGCGATGGATAGCACATGGAGTCCAATATATAGTTTTAAAATGAATGGTTTTCAATTTACATGCCCTTGAATAATTGGCGGCATTATCTGTCACAATTTGGAACACATTTTCTCGGACCAATGTCTTCAACAACTCTTTAAAAATCTGAAATAACATGTTTTTAGTCTTTGAATAGGCACTTGCATCAACAAATTTTAAAAAGGTAGTCCCCTTTGTCGAATACATGAGAAAATTGATGTTCTACCTCATGCATCTGTCCATCCATCGAACATAAGTGTGCATCCATACTCTTTCCATACACTTTTGAAAGATTTTAAAGCACTTTGAATTTCAACAACATTTTTTTGTAAATAATATCAACGAAGATCATGAAAAGATGGAGCTTTATATCCAGGACATATACTTGCTATAGCATCACAATTTTTTTGAAAATAGGAAAAATTGATGGCATTGAATGGGATGCATGCGTCATGCCAAGACCTATAAAAACCATATTTGCAGCCCCAATGGCATATTTGCTTGCCATTGAACTTCTAATGGTGGGTTAGCTCCTTTTGTGGTTCGAGGAGGAAATAAACTTTTTATACCGTTTCGCTGACCCTCATTTATGGTTATCCATTTATTTTTATCGCCATAGTCTCTAACAATTTCTTGGATTTCATCTTCTTCTTCCAATGGTTGACTTCCTTCACATTCTCAACAAGTCTTTTGCTTTTTGCTTTTCTTTTCAAAAGCAAAAGTATTTAAACCTTGTATCATCAAAAAGCTAAAGTGTGGTGGAACATATTTATATGTGTCAACTTTTTTGCCTTTAACTTGTGCTAAATGATGTTTCATTTTATGAATCTGTCCACCTTAAAATATTTTATCACAATAAAGACATTGTAAACTATTATGATCAACCACTTTCACATGGTTCCATGAATTATCAGTCTTTCCGCGTCTTGAGTGAGACTCTGAAGGATTTGACATTGATACAACTTGTAAACTAACAAAACAATATGATAAATTAATTCCACTATAAAAAAAATGTATAAACATGAATAAAAACTAAAAACAATAATAACATTAACTAATTAATTCTACCATAGTATTGGTTTCAAGAAAATATCATTTGTGAAATTTATATTTATTAATATTTTTCTTATATATATATCAGTTTGTAGGTGGCATGGTAAACTGTATGTCATTCTCACACTAAAATAGAAATTAATATTCTGACAAATAAAAATTCCTACAACTGCTACCTTGGGGACAACATGTATGCTAGAAGAATGGTGGAAAAGAAAATTTCATCCTTTTTAAGTGAGATTTACTCAAATAACCATGATAAAATGGCACCAATATTTTCTCATCTTCTTTTTTTATTATTTAGAAATTACACTATATTATCCTTTTACAGAAAAAGAAAGGTACAAAAATAAAATGAATAAGTGCAGAAAAAAACTCAATAAGAACGAATGGGTTTCACAATAAAACTCCAGAAATATAACAAGCCTAATCTTTATGAACATAAATGGGAAAAATGATAACTTTTTAGACAGAGAGCACAACACCAATAAATTGTTCTAAAAAGTAGGTACAATTTATGTGAGTGAATTTAAGAAAGGCATATAGCTTTTGTATGATTTTTCTTTTCCGTGTTCTCATCCTTTAGGAAATTATCCAAATGATATTTTTTTTAATGTTCTAAACTTTACCTTTCAGTTATCCTCTGTCAGCAAGCATCGAAGAATTCAAGAAAACCATTTCAAAAAGGAAAGAAGAAGAGAGAATTAAAAAAAATACAATAGGAGGGGAAACGCTACCTGAGACGATGGATCTCTAGATTCTAGAAGCAAAGGATACTCAGGAATGGCCGGGAGTAGAGAGAGACGGATGGAAGATACAAAGCAGATGCAAGGAAGAAGACAGTAAGAAACGCAGATGGAAATGGAGTTTGGGATAATGGGATACAAAAGGACTTTGTAGGGAGGAAAAGAATCGCAATGCAGTTCTAAAATCCTTGAGAATTGGAGTTAATCTAGGAGTAAGAGTAAAGCCTGTGTTTTTTAGAAAAAATAAATCATAACTTTCCATCTTCCAAAACAGCAACTGACGGCTCAAGGTTGCATTAAGAAAACCGTTTTACAGTGCGGTCTAAAACGGTTTTTGCGGCTTAACTTATCAGAAGGCTTTTTAATCAGATCGGACCGAGAAGATGACGATCGCGGTCGACCGCAGTTCGGTCCGGTTCTGATGACACTCTAATTTGCAGACGATGAAGCTAGATCTGGGAAAGGGGAACCTGTTAGAATAATTAGAGTTCATATGTAATTAGGATTCTTAATTTGTGTTTATCCCTAATTAAGAGAGAGATTTATTTAAGATTAAATTATAGTTAGAGTTTGATTCCAAACATCCCTAGGGTCGGCTAGAAGCTATAAATACATGTAATAACATATATAATGAATACAATATACAATTTATTAATTTCTACATAGTATCAACTAAAATTTCGATCCTAAGTCGTTTCTCTACTCTCCCTCTGCCAAACGCCTCGTCCAACAAAGGGAGAGGGAGGGGACATGTAGACTCCTTAGTTGATTCATTATTACAAAAAAAAAAAAAAAATCAATCTGCTACTTCGTCTTTGGATGTTGCTCCCTTTGTCTCTCTAATTGCAAGTCAAACCCCGGATCTACAAGATCTGTGCGTAGAAGAAATGGGGAGAGAGAAGAAAATGGCATCAAGTCTCTAGCCGTGCTTCATCTGCGTTTCTTCTGGAAGGCGTTCTAGTTTTTGGCTTTGCCATTCCTTCGTCTGGCTGCTTCTCTCAGATTCGGTCACAGACAGAGTAGATCTGAGCCCCTTCCTTCTCATTTCTTTTTTGGATTTCACGGGTTTTCCTTCTCAGATTTGAGTTTCTGCCCAGATTGGCGTCGTTCTCAGGCGCTATCTATCGCTCTGCTTCCCATCAATTCTTGTTGTTCTCCTATCGTCAAACCTGTTGCTCATGGTTGTGTAGCCCCATCAACGTGATCCGATTTGGCCCAACGTGCCCAGATCTGGTTTTGTTTCAACTCTTGAACCGCATGCAGTCCGTACCGTCATTTTCTCCAATCGATCCCCAAGTGGTGGTTATTCCTTTTGCAGCCATCTGCAAGTCCGATTTTAGAGCAGGGCAATAAGGGTAGAACCCCTTGCCCTGCTCATCCCATCCTCGACACTAGTTTCTGATTGGGAGCACAGAACTGTGTTGTTTGCATTGCAATTCCTTACCAAATCAGGTTTATAGATCGCTGTTTACAGATCTAAAAGAGTCCGCCTTCTGGCGTGTCTTTCCATCTTAGGTGTCATCGGTTTGTGTATTAGTAGCAAGTGACATGTCTATCTGTCTCCTGGCCGAACAAAATTGCATACCTTCATTTCTTGCATCCAGATATCCAACAGACAGATCGAAACAAGAGTAGGGAGGTGACCTAGAAAGTGATTTTTTTGTTCTTGCCCTTGCACGTGAGAACCCTCCCCTTTCGAGTCTTCCATTCGCTTCCATATCCATTTTCTACAGTTTCATGACAGATCTACCATCATCGAGATCCCTCTCGTCCATATCTGTTCTTTTTCATTGCTATTGCACGCACTTACTTGCCGAGAGTATCCCTCTCTTTCGTCTATGCACTTTGCTGTTGTTCCAGATCTTGATGTCTCCTATCGCCTATCGCCTGCCGCCTGCAACATCGTCTCTTGATGCTGCCTGTCTGAGTGTCGTTGTCTCAAGCTTCGGCCATTCCTGCTGCTTCATCTTTGTCTGATGATCCATTCTAACGTCCGGTAGGTAAATCACAAAGCAGCCTGCCCGTCGTAGTTTTCAGAGATTTTGCAGTTTGTTTGATCATTGTGTGCAACAGATCCCATCCCATATCGGTTATATGTGTTATTTGATTGGGTTTCCTCGACCAATGTTTGGAACGACACCTGTTTCGTTCTACCATTTGCTGTCATTCGAGTATGCTCAGTCTCGCCATTTCTCCAATATGAGACGCCCTGTTTTTGGACACCTATCATAGCTGCTGTAGAATTCATCCACTTTATTATTTGGAGGACTCAGATTCGTCCTCTCTTTACTGTCCTTTCCGATCTTGGCTTTATGTTGCTGATTGATCGATTTCTTGGCTTCAGCCTTTTTTGGCATGTACTATGTCCTTATTTTTCAGGTCATTCGTCGCCTGTGTTTATCATATATTTTGATCATTGTTTTTTGCCAGACATCTGTCTTATGGCCATTGTCGTCGTCTGTACCAATTTCTCTTTTACAAGCCGCCATCTGTGTTCGTCGCCTGTCATTTTGCAACAAATCAGTGTGCTTCCTCTTTAACAAATTTTCGTTGCCAATTTGTGTGCTGCTAACAAATCTTCGTGGCCAGTCAGTGTACCACTTTTGTAGTTCACCTACCGTTTCTAGAATTTCAAGCTTTACATTCCTTTCCATCTATGCTTTAGCTTGCGATGGCATATTAGAATAATTAGAGTTCATATGTAATTAGGATTCTTAATTTGTGTTTATCTCTAATTAAGAGATATATTTGATTTAAGATTAGATTAGAGTTTAATCCAAATTGCCTTAAGGGTCGGCTTGAGGCTATAAATACATGTAATAGAATAGATATTTAATACAATATACAATTTATTAATTTCTATAGGAACAACGCCTCTGAGCAGACAGGGAGTGTTGAGTATGAAGACGATGGATCAACATCCGGTGAGATATGAAGAAGACGTCTCTGCACTTGCAACCAAAGCATTGGGGATATACAAAAACAACCAAAAAAGGGAGGACGGATGCATAGAGTGGTTCGGGGACTGTAGTGGCTGCTGAGCAAATCTAGTCCCTGAGAGAGGACGATCGTCCAAGAGGCAGGGATGGTGGGTTGAGGGAGAGAAGGAGGCTTGTGTAAATGAATCATTCCTTCCTCTACCGGTGATCTATTTCTCCCGACAAAGGGAGAGAAGAAGGCTTGTGTAAATTAAGCTTAGAATAGATATGCTTTGTACCATGTAAAAATAATAGTGTCTTCATGTTTACTTAAGGAGAGACCTTGTAATCTTATTTATAAAGAAAGGAGAATACAAATAAAGCTGGGAAAATAAATAAAGGAAAACACTAAATTAAGAAAGACAATATTTGAGAAATCTCTAATAATGGAAATATCTAAAATTATGTTTACAGCTAAATAGATTCTAACAATTTGGTGCCTTACGGGTAGCTCAGTTGGTGTAAACTTCTAGAATTAGAGTAGAGGTTTTGAGTTCAACTCCTCATTGGCTTACATGATACCTGAGCCTTACAGGTGGTTTCGTATATCCATAAGATTCTTTTAGGATTAGGTCTTGAGTTCAACTCCTCATGGACTTACATAATACACGAGCCTTGCAGGTGGCTTCATATATCCATGGGATTAGTTTTACCTCCAATATGAAGTGGGGATACTCATCTAACACCTTATCTACCGTATGTATAACTTAAATCTGTAGTAACAAAAAAGCCCACAATGTTCAGAGTAAAATCAATCAACATCTCTCCGAAAGAGACCGCCATTGGGTTTTTCCCCTCCTCTCCTTTGCAGCACCCATTCACTCAAGTCTCAGGCATCTTCCTTTTTACTACAACTACTATATAAGAATAAGATAGTAGGTAGAGGAGAAGAAGTAGAGCAACAAAGAAGTGGAAAAGAAGAGAATAGAGTGAGTAACAATGGAAGAGAGGCGAGATTAAATAGAAGAAATAATGGAAAGAAAGAGAAAGATGGGAATTTAATTAAAGGTTATCCACTAATATGGGAAAGGCAATAATAGATGGATAAATAGGTTTAAGACACGTCTAGTTCATGTTAGCTCTTTGTGGTTCAGAAATAGAGGAATTGAATTCCCTTGGTTATCTTCTACAGGCTGTAACGTCTTCAAAACAATCGAAATCATTGAATGGATATCTTTACCGTTGATAGAGTAGGATGGCCCTGTAAAATAAAACGTCCCCGCATTAAGAGACACACATAAATGGATTTAAAATAGGGACACACTATCAATTAAGGGTACATGGTTATAAGAAATAATAATATTTGTTGCTACTTTGATGGGAAGTGGTATTTAAAGAAAATTGACAACCCTCAGGTCCTCTCTTCTGCCTGGTACGACTCTCTCTCTCTCTCTCCATTCCATCATTTGACGCAAAAACAATGAGAGACTAAAGAAGAAAAAGAAGAAGAAATCCAAAGGCACACCCTCTCTTGTTTTCTTTTGGATTGGTATTGCAGGAAAGGAAGAAAGTAAACTCTCCTAAAGATCCATGTCAAAACCTTCGAAACTAATGGATTCAGGTATGTTGTTTATTTATGATTTCCACTTCATGTTAATATATTGTAAAATATCAATGATTCAAGATCCTGTGGCATTGAAAGACATTGGATTTTAGTTATGATTTATTTTGGGTATATTAATATGGCAATTCTGAGAAAGAAAATAGATTTCCTCATGCCCAAAATCCCAATAAAGGAAAAATCTAACATTAGGCATCAGAGCGTATGGTTAACTGAATCATTGATATTTTCATTGAAGATGTATGATAGGATAATTTTAATTTTAAATAATAATGAAAATTCGAATGAAGGGGAAAACTGCTCGAAACTATTCTACAGTTTTTCGATTCAATTATCGATTGATTAAAGTATCAATCTTGTAACAATCTTATGACAATCGACTGATTATATCAGAGTCTAAACTCTTATGCTTAGAATATTGACAATCAACATATTATGGTATCAGTCATTTTTCAGTCGACTGAGACTGTAAGAAACTGATTTATTATGCTGACATAATTAAATTTTTTGAAACACATGAAGGATAATCATGATATCTTATTTATTATATGAGATGTCAAAAATATAAAATTACGTGTTTCAATTTGAAAGGTCTTATGAATTAGAATGTGAATCATATTTGATTCAATTATGATGTGAAGTCATTATTTTGACTTGAGTTCATATTATGATACGATTAGGTAGTCACCAAAGTGGCCAAATCAGAATGTGTTGGATATCAAGTCATAACCGTTGTTTAATACTCTTCCCAAGTATTGAATAATAGTGACTTTGCAAATAACAATCCCTAATGATAAAGATATTAGGTTGGCCCAAGGTGCACCGTTCTGAGTAGTTAATGGATTGGGATAGGATAATTGACGGATATTTTTTTGTTGGTATATATCCGGACACCCAAAGGTGACGGTGATATTTGATCACTTATACTTGGTTAGTCCCATCGGTGATTGGGAATCACTATGATGTTTAAAATTGTGTGCCATTAGATTACCCAAAGGTAGATCACCGGCGACACTGTTTACTAAAGTTATTGTTTATGTGTTTTAACTTACGTTTAACTCATAACATTATGTATAGTGATCATGTATTATGTATATGTCGCATTCTCACCTGTTACGCTTTATGCGGAAGCTTGGTCCGTTCCCATGCTAAATGGGATGAATTTCTTAGAATGGAAAGAACAAGTCGAGTTTCACCTTGGTGTACTCGATCTTGATAAAACAATTCTTTCAGATAAGCCTATTATAACTGATACCAGTAGTACTTAAAAGAAATCGTCTTATGAAGCGTGGATTAAGTGTAACAAACTTAGCCTTATGTTCATGCGCATGACGGTAGCGAGCAACATTAAGTCAACATTGCCCAAAACAGATAATGTTAAGGATTTCCTCCAAAACATTGAAAATAAGTTAAAATCAGTGGGCAGGTCCTTGGCCGAGACACTTATGGCAAGACTTACCACCATGAAATTTGATGGAAGTCATGTAATGTATGAGCATGTGATGGAAATGACAAACATTGCTGCTCAATTATAGAACCTTGGAATGAGTGTGGATGATTTCTTCTCATCCAATTCTTTTTGAATCATCTACCTCCTCAATATGGGCTATTTCAAATTAGTTATAATAATACTATGGAAGATAAATGACAAATTAATGAATTAACAAGCATGTTGATTAAAGAGGAGACTAGACTTAAATAAATTGAACATCACTCACTCCATCTGATGAGTCAAGGCCCAGTAAGAAATGAATGAAGCCTAAGAAATTTAAGAAAACTGGATCAAAGCCACATGAGCCTAGTACGAGTTCCCATGCTCATGAAAAAGGGAAATGTGGTGTGAAGTACCATTTCTGTCGAAAGTAAGGCCACTTCCAGAAGGACTGCCATAAGAGGGGAGCTTGGTTCCAAAAGAAAGGCAATCATTCTATTTTTGTATGTTTCGAATCTAATCTCATAGAAGTTTCCTCTAATACTTGGTGGCTTGATTCCGGGCTTACAACTCATGTTTCTAATACGATATAGAGATACCTTACAATCCAGACCATCGACCCAACTGAAGTTTCTCCTTATATGGGCATCCGGGAAAAAGTGCCAGTTGGAGCCATCGTGACTTATCGTCTTTTCCTTGATAGCAGTTGTCATTTGGATTTATTGAACAATCTTTATGTTCCTTTTTTTTTTAGAAACCTTATTTCCATTTCCAAATTAGACCTTAATGGTTATCATTGTAAATTAGGAAATAATGCATTCAGATTGTTTAAAGCTTTTTTTTATTGGGTCTGGATTATTGATTGATGTCCTTTTACCGTATTAAGTGATGAACACTGTAAATTACCATTTCACCCCTTTAATATTAGATTAGTTAGTATTTTTCTGTAAATATTAGATACGTTTAATGTTATTTGTGAGTTTTGTAGTGTATTCTGGAAAATACAAGAAATTGGAATAAAAATTGAAAAAAATGCAGAAAAGTGGGCCATAGTTCTATTTTTGGAAAGTTTGTAATTTTTACCACCTAATTTGATTTTGGAATTATTGTAAATTATTATAATTTAGATCTGGATATGAGAGATTGAATTATAATAATAATTTTTAGACTGTGTTAAATTGTAAAGGTGGTAGAAATTTATAAACACACAAATGGACCCACTGTTCGAGTTTGGAGCTTGAAGCCAAAGTCTGCAATTGGAAGCCTATAAGCCAAAGTCCACCAGTATTCTGGGCCAAATATAAGTCCAAGTATGGGATCCAAGTCCAAAAGACCAAGTGAGATCAGTGAATTTCATGTGAAGCATTGTGGAAGCAAGAATGAGAGAAAAAAATGGGATTTGGATTGACCAGAGTGAATTTTGGAAGGAGAAATATTTTGACACAGTTTTAGTATTTTGGCCATAACTTTTCACTCAAATGTCTGATTGCACTCATTTTTATTGTGTTGGAAAAGAAACTTTAAGGCTACAACTTTGTAGTTTATGAAATTTTGTGATTCAAACGTTAAGAAGGTCAAAATTGAGTTGCAAGCTGGTGCACGTATAGAAAAATGGGATTTGCACCCTACTCTCCAAGCTAACCCAAAATTCCTAAAATCATGGAGTCTTATCTACAAAATTTGTCCATGGCTTCGAAAATACAATGAATTTGGATAATTAAAGGAGAGAGAATTTGGGAGGAAGTATTGGAAAAAGAATTTGAGGGGAAGTTTTGGAGAGAGAATTATGGAGGAATTCTCTCCAAGCCTTGCCTAATCCAGTTTATTTTGAGCACTATAAATAAAGGGGTCCAGGCATTGTAAAATTCAAATTTGAGCATGGATTGAAGGAGTACTGAAGATTGGAGGCTGAAGAGACTAGAGAAGAAAAGACTTTTCGAATTTAATTTGTAAGTTCTTGTATTTTCAGTCTTTGATGCAAAACTTCAAAAGCATTGTAATTCCATATTATGATTTATTTGAATAAGATTCATGGTAGCTTATTTTAGATGTATGGTTATCCAATTATTGAATATCGTGTATTGATAGTTTGAATTTTTATTTTAATTTCTCTTATAAATGTTATGTTAGAAATTATTTTGAGAATTTTCAAGGAAAAACAGAACCCTTTTTAGGACTGGTGGAACTTGATCTTCCTAGTCTAAGATTCTTTTTAAGAACAACTTCTTTTAGATTTGGAAAGACAAGTATAAATTTTTGCCCAAGCCTAAGGCTTGAATTAGGAATTTCTTATTAATGGAAGCGATAATATTTTTAATTGGAGTTTTAATAAAAAAAAAATTTGAATATGTATTTGATAATTCTTAAAGATTTCATAGTCTAGGCTGTGATTTTATCATTAAATGGGATAAAATGCCTCCATAAATACTTGTCTCAATTCCATTGTACATTATGTGAATATTTCATTATTTTTATTAAATTCTTCATTCGTTTCTTATTCTCTCAAATTCTTTTGAACTAGGTTGAGATTGATTTGATTGTATTTAATTTTGTTCTCTTAAGCTGGTTTGAGATTATTTACAGATTCTAGATCAATGCCATTACTTTAATTAAATTGGATTTATTGGTTAGATTTTAGATTTAGATGATGATACTCTAACTTTTAGATTTGATTCTTATAACTGGAATGCCACTAATTCAAAATCATATTTGTAAAAATTAGAATTTAATTTTCATATTTAGGTTATTTCTAAGGATCTAAATTTTTTTAATCACAACGTTTCAATTTCATATATTTTGTTTTTGCATATATTTTGTTGTTTCCTTGTGGGATCGACCTTGCACTCTTAATGCTATATTATTTAAAATGTACGTGCGCTTGCCAGTTGTAAATTTAAAATTTGCATAAGATAAATCTTGATAATGATTTTGTGAATACTGTCCTAACCCTACATCATAATGTTGGTATTAAACGTGAGTTGATTAATGAAAATTCCTCAAATTTGTGGGGTAAATGTTTGGGACACATATCCCATGAAAGAATTGAAAGACTAGTAAAGAATGAGATTCTACTGAGTCTCGAATTTACCGATTTAGGTGTGTGTGTGGAATGCATTAAGGGTAAAAAAACCAAACACACTAAGAAAGGTGCCCCAAGAAGTAAGGAGCTACTTGAGTTGATCCATACTGATATATGTGGCCCATTTGATATTCCATCTTTTGGTGGAGAGACCTACTTCATTACCTTTATTGATGATTTTTCACGTTATGGCTATATATATCTATTGCATAATAAATCTCAAGCAGTTAATGATGTAAAGATATTTATCACTGAAGTTGAAAGGTAACTGGATAGAAAGATATAAGTCATAAGGTTAGATAGAGGTGGTGAGTATTATGGAAGGTATGATGAGACGGATCAGCACCCGGGGCCATTTGCTAAACTTTTAGAAAGTTACGGTATAATTGTACATTACACAATGCCCGGTACGCCTCATCAACATGGTGTTCTTGAAAGGCGTAACAGCACACTTATGGACATGGTTAGGAGCATGTTATCTAATAGCACTGTACCTATTATGTTGTAGATGTATGCCTTAAGAACCGCAGTGTATATTTTTAACCGAGTTCCTAGTAAGTCAGTTCTTAAGACACCTTTTGAACTGTGGACAGGAAGGAAACCCAGTCTGAAACACCTGCATGTATGGGATTGTCCTGTTGAAGCTAGAATATAAAATCCACATGAAAGAAAACTTGAAGAAAGGACAATCAGTGGTTACTTCATCGGTAACCTTGAGAAGTCCAAAGGGTACATATTTTATTGCCCAAACCATAAAATGAGAATGTTGAGACCGGAAATGCTAGATTCATTGAAAATGGCGAGGTTAGTGGGAATGATATAACGAGAAATGTGAATATACAAGATGTGAGGGTAGAAGTCCCTATACCCGTAACTTCGGAATGTGTTATTGTTGTCCCTACTATTGTTGAACAACCTAATGAAATAAAACAACATTTGAATGATCAATCACTCCATGAATAAACAATCACCACTAATGAACCGATTGTAGAACAACCATAAGAAATAGCTTTAAGAAGGTCTCAAACAAAAAGAAGACCTGCTATTCCGAATGATTACATGGTGTATCTAAAAGAATCGGAATATGGTTTAAGGGTTATTAAGGATCCGATCACTTATGAAGAAGCCATAAAATGAGAAAATTATAGTAAATGGGTACATGCCATGAAAGACGAGTTAAAATCCATGGATCAGAATGAAGTTTGGGACTTGGTAGAATTTCCCCATAGATACAAGAAAATTAGATGTACGTGGGTCTTTAAAACTAAACTAGACTCAAAGGGCAATATTGAATGGTATAAAGCCAGACATATAGTCAAAGGATTCACTTAGAAAGATGACATTGATTATAAATAAATCTTTTCACCTGAATCCAGGAAGGATTTTTTTTAGAATTATTGTGGCTTTGGTGGCTCATTATGATTTGGAGTTGCACCAAATGGATGTTAAAACCGCTTTCTTGAATGGTAGTTTAGATGAGAATGTTTATATGGATCAACCTGAAATATTCTCCATAAAGGGGAATGAACAAATGGCATTCAAACTTAAAAAGTCAATTTATGGTCATAAGCAAGCCTCCCGACAATAGTACCTTAAGTTTAATGATACCATCACTCCTTCGGATTGACAGAAAACTCTGTTAATCGGTGTATATATCTGAAGGTTAGTAGGAGCAAATATATCTTTTTGACATTGTATATTGATGACATTTTCCTTGTCATTAATGATCTTGGTCTAATGCATGAAACCAAGAAATTTCTCTTTAGTAATTTTGAAATGAAAGATATGGGAGAAGCGTCCTACGTGATTGGAGTAAAAATATTCCGTAATTGGACATGTGGTATGTTAGGGTTGTCTCAGAAAGCCTATAGAGAAAGAATTTTAGTGATATTTAGTATGCAGAATTGTTCTTCTCAAGATCCCCCTATATAGAAAGAAGATAAATTCGGTCTAATGCAATGTGCTAAAATGAACTTGAATGAAAACAAATGGAGGGAATCCTTTATGCTTCTGTTGTAGGTAGTCGTATGTATGCAAAGACCTTAACCAGACCAAACATTAGTTTTGTCGTTGGCATGTTGGGCAGATATCAAAGCAACCCTAGAATAGACCACTAGAAAGTTGCAAAGAAAGTTATGACAATCTCAAGGTCATTAGCTACTCAAATTCGAACTTTGCTGGATACAATGATAGTAAAAAGTCAACGTTTGGTTATTTGTTCCTAGTGGCTGGCGGAACAATCTCATGGAAAAGTGCCAAACAAACTATCACGGCATCATCAACGATGAAAGTAAAATTTGTGGCGTGCTATGAGACCACTGTTCAAGGAATGTGGTTGTGGAACTTTATCTCAAGACTTGGAATTGTTGACAGTATTGCTAGGCCATTGAGAATTTATTCTGATAATTCCGCAGTTGTTTTCTTCTCTAAGAACGACAAGTATTCTAATGGATCGAAACACATGGAATTGAAGTACTTTGTCGTAAAAGAAGAAATTCAGAAACAGACTGTGACTATTGAGCACATAAGCACTCAACTTATGATAGCAAATCCATTGATGAAAGGGTTACCTATAAAGACATTTAAAGGACATGCAAATAGAATGGGTCTTGAGAGTAATCCGTCATGTTGCAATTAATGTATTTTGGACTGCTTTATGTATTTATGTGCAATATTTGACACTTGAGTACTCATGGATGCGCTTCTGAAGTTACATTTCTTATTTATTATGTTTATGTGTACACATAATGTGTGAATATTTTATTATTAACAGGAATAGTCTTTGAATTAAGACACTTATGTTTGACTATTATGAAAGTTTCTCACTTAAAAGCTATATTGAGTGAGTCACTTATGTTGTAGTAATGGAAGGGACCATGTCGGACAAGATGATGTGCAACCGCCATTGCTTTGCATTTGCAGGTCATTTAGTATTAGCATTATGATGATGGACGTATTACGATTATTTGTGTAACGGATGTGCAACTGCCATTGCTTTGCATTTGCAGGTCATTTAGTATTAGCATTATGATGATTGACGTATTACGATTATTTGTGTAACGCCCAGCCCTTTTTCACCACTTCTTCCCATAAATCGGAGTCTATTTTTTTTTTTTTTATAACAGAGTAGTGATAGAGAGCGGGACGTCACGACGCGAGCTAAATCCGAACTTGTAAAGTCCAACTCTTAACTGGCCAACCATATGTGTGCATGGACTAAGTCCATGAAAACGGTTCACACATAAACAACATAAACATGCGGAATAATAAAATCATAACTGCGGAAACATAATAGAACCAAATTCTATTCCATTCAGATAACAAAGTACGTCAAGTCCTTATCCATAATTAAACTATCATAATTATCGAATAAATCATCCAACCATCTAAGTTATTACATAACCAGAAACTAGTTACTCAAATACATGTCCATAAGTAACTTTATTCAACATATAAAATAAATCATCCAAGCTCTTATGCTTGACCTGTCTTGCGTTCATCATTTCCCTGATTTCCTGTGTCATCCACTAGGGTAGAAGTAGGGTGTTAGAACAACGCGCCCAATAGGTATTCCAATTAGGGCTAACACATGGTTAGTACAAAACATATATAATATCATAATGTCCAAAACCATATAAAACGATGCCATGCAATGATGACATATGCAATGAGTCCCACCCATCACATGTACACAGAAGTACCCACCACATAGGTCTTTCGGACGCCCCGACGGAGTGTAGACCCTCCGGTTTCTTTCTGATGGAAAAGCACATCAAGGTACACCACATAGGTTTTTTGGACGCCCCGACGGAGTGTGGACCCTCCCGGTTACAAATCCTTCACCCCTATGCCATGCATGAGATGCCAATGAAACACATGCTATTTTATTATATAAACATACCATTAAAATCACATTTTGAAACATATCCAACACATGCTATTTTATTCATATAAACATCGCATTAAAGTCACAATTTGAAACCTATCCTTGCAATATAAATTCATCAAAATAAGATAAAAATATTGTATATAAAACCATGGTTTTAAAGAGGTGGAATCCTACCAAAGACCGCTAATGTGTCCTTGCGTCTTTCGTTCGGTAACTGTTCACGATCGTAAACACCTTGTGAGGTCCCGTTACCTTATAATATAACAATCAATCAAAACCAAGTCCCACTTGATTTACAATATTTTAAGTCCATAAACCAATCCCCATGGGATTTGATCATACACCATGGCCAAACCCATGGTCTTTCATTTTTTTTGACCATATTTACAATAATGCCATTCTTACCATTTTTATGCATTAAACTGATGATAACCCAATTAATCATCTAAGATACATCAAACATTAAGTTCAACAACCATTCCTCATGGGGTTCAGTCATACACCATGGCCGAACCCATGGTCCCTTATTTTTATTTAATTACCAAAATGCCATTACCTCTATCATTGTCTCTCCATTAATCCAATCACTATCTTAAAGTTCATAAAATCCATTCAACTTGATTCATGGGGTTCGGCCACACACCATGGCCGAATCCTATGATATCTTAATTTCATTTAAATTACAATATTGCCATTCATGGCTAACCTTCCATCTTAGCATATATTTTCAACTTTGCCATTACCTTAGGTTTATGTCCAAAACCCATCCATAACATTGGTTCATAAAATAATCCATTAACCGTGACATAAAAACCAAAATTGGTTCATGGGGTTCGGCCATACACATGGCCGAATCCATGATGTTTAAGTTTCCATTTTCATCAATAATCCATAATTAGAAAGTTTTCTAATTTAATCTCTTCCTTCCAAAAACAATCCATTCCTTCCATTCTTAGATCCTTTCTAAATTAAACTCCACCTTCCATATTTAGAAATATTCATAGACATACATCTATAGAAAATTGCTTCATGGGGTTCGGCCATGTGTCCAACTTCCTAATTATATCACTTCCCATAAATCAATGTTCCTTCCAAAGACAATCCAAAAGTCCATAATTAGAAGCTTTCTAATTTAGTAACCCACTTCCATAATTAGAAGCTTTCTAATTTAGTAACCCACTTCCATAATTAGAAGCTTTCCCATTTAATAACTATTCTCCATTTTAATCAATTAACACACATCAAATATACTAATACAACTCCATGGGGTTCGGCTATACACCATGGCCGAACCCTATGGTCCATAATCCTCTTTCTAAAAAAATTATTAAACATTGATCTTCCATTTAATCAATTAGCATATTAAATCCATCTATATTTTCCCATGGTCTCCATTTAAAATTAAAACATAAATAACCTTTCCCATCATTTTAAATCCATTAAAATTATTAATATCCTTTCCATGGGGTTCGGCCATGCTACATGGCCTAACCCTATGGTTCATCATCAACATTCATCCCTTAATCTTATTCCATGGTTTCCAAGATCTAAAATTCATGAGCATAAATCGACCATATTCCATGGCCGAACCCATGGTCTAGAATCTTCACAAAATTCATCCAATCATCCATTAAAAATTCATACATTAAACTATGTCTTTTCATGATTTCTAACCCATAGAAATAATCAAAGTTCCTCCATGGGGTTCGGCCCTTGATCATGGCCGAACCCTATGGTTCATCAACTTCTTATTAAAACACCATGATCATCTCCCAATTCTCTCCCATGGTTTTTCCTCATTATAAATCCATACATTAATCATGTCTTCTTTCATGGGGTTCGGCCATGCACTGTGGCTGAACCCTATGGTTCATGCTTCCATTAAAATTATCAAAATCCTTTCCCAATCTTCTTCCATGGGGTTCAGCCATACACCATGGCCGAACCCGATGGTTCTTTTCTTTTTAAACAAAAATTATAAAATTACTAACCGGTTCCAATTGATTCTTGTTCTTCCAATCCTTCTCCTTTCTTCTTGATTTTTCCCAAGCCGAGAAAACCTCTTGCTGGCTGCCTTTTCTTTATTCTCTTGATGTATTGCCGAGAATGAGAACTTGAGAGAAAGAGAGAGAGAATTTAGCTATGGTGTAAACCGTGCGCCCCTCCTTGTTCCTCTCTTTTATAAATCCTCCTTTGTCCCAACTTAGAAGGTACTAAGTTAGTAATTCCCTTATGCCGTGCGCCCTTGCTTATGCCTCAAATAGAAAGTGCCATGCGCCCCTTCTTCTCTCTTTTATCAACTTCCATTTGATCCTATTAAGATAGAAATTTCCGACCTTGGCTTCCCACTTTAGAGAGTCCTAAATAAAAGATGTCATGCGCCCCTCTTGCCTTTCCTAACAAGGAAAGGACACCTTTCCAAGATTCACTAGCCTATCTTATCTTGTATGCACATATCGCATAGATATGCATATGTCATACTCGGCCATGCACAATCTTTCTCTAATTTTAGACATAATGCATGATTAATTTAAATCGGCCACATTTAATTTTATTGAAACAAATTCCACAATCCGTTGGGTCTTAATTGGGCAATGACCCAACACTTTACCCATATACGATCCATATCTAATAATTTACGAATTAAATGGGTAATTTTCATATATATTAATAAATTGAAAATCCAGGGTGTTACAATTTGAATGTGGATTATGTGCGCACCTTATGTTATCTTTATTTGAATCCAGTAATGATGATAATGTGGGTCAAGTGGGAGAATGTAAAACAATATATGCCCCACATTAAGAGACTCGCATAAGTGGATTTAAAATAGGGACACACTTTCAATTAAGGGTATGGTTATAAGAAATAATAGGATCTGTTGCTACTTTGATGGGAAGTGGTATTTAAAGAAAACTGACAGCCCTAGGGTCCTACTTCGTTCAGTACGACTCTCTCTCTCTCTCTCTCTCTCTCTCTCTCTCCATTCCATCATCTGACGTAAAAACAACGAGAGACTAAAAAAGAGAAAGAAGAAGAAATCCTAAGGTACACCCTCTCTTGTTTTCTTTTGGATTGGTATTGGAGGAAAGGTAGAAATCAAACTCTCCTAAAGATCCTTGTCAAAACCATAGAAACTAATGGATTCAGGTATGATGTTTATTTATGATTTCCGCTTCATGTTGATATATTGTAAAACATCAATGATTCAAGATCCAGTGGCATTGAAAGATAGTGGATTGGATTTATGATTTATTTTGGGTATATTAATATGACAAATCTGATAAAAAAATTTGATTTCCTCATGTCCAAAATCCCAATCCCTAATAAAGGAAAAATGTAACAGGCCCACCAGTAGATTTGGCTCAGACTTTGATCTTTTATATATGTATATGGTCCTATTGGATCAAGTTCAAACTATCTTTAGTTTAGCCACGAAACATATATATCTTGAGTCAACTATCATTATTGAAATACCTCAATCCCTCACGCAGCACTGTAGCCGCAACTGCTACAGTGCCCAGTGCGTCCCTCTTCTCTTCTGGCAGCTCTCCTTTCTTCCCGTACGATCCCTCTCTTTCCCCATTTTCAGGTATTTTCTCTCTCTCTTTGCATCTTCTTCTCCTCTCGCTGTTCTTCTTCCCTCTCAGTTCCTTCAACTGTCGCCTCCCACTGCAGTTTTCCAATCCCTCTTCTTCCTGCTCGGTACCCTTTTCTTCTTCTTCTCTCTCTCTCTCTCTCTCTCTCTCTCTCTCTCTTTTCCCTCTTCTTTTCCGCTTTCTCCCTTGATTTCCCACCGTTTTTCTCCAATTTTCGCCGTTTTCCTCAACTTTACTCTGATTTTCTCTGATTTCTGCCGTCTTCCTCGATTTTCCGGGTTTTCCCTGATTTCCCCTTTCCCCCTTTTTCCAACTCAGTTGAGCACCTGAGGTGGCTCAGCCTAATCTCCGAGTGGACTCAACTCAGGCCCCTGAGTTAACCCAACCCAAACCTAGTCTGGCCCAGCCAGGCTTAGGCCTGATCCGACCCAATCCAAGCCCAGTGGACTGGTTCGGGTCCGACCCAACTCGATCTGGCCCAGCCCTCTTTTGGCAGGCCGGACCGATCTCCATGGCCAGTTTTCAAGCCCAGCCCAGTTCGGCCCGTTTTGGGCCCGACCCCAGTTTTAGGTTCGTTTTCTCTCTGGTCTCTTTTTAAGTTGTTTTGTCTTAATTACTCATCCTTTCCCCTTTTGTTTCAACAGATTGAGCTACCTTCGACCCTTCAAGCCGCTTATTCGCCTTGGACTTTCGACTCTGCACACATGGTGAGGGGACTTATCACTGTTTTAGCATGCACTTGCATATATTAAAACCGTTTTCTCTGGACATGGAGTGACCGGGGGTGACCCTCTAATTATTTAGCCACTAGGTAAGGGAAAACTGTTGTAATAAATACGTGGAAGAGGGTCTGCTCGGGGATACTCCAGTAAACTATATGCTTTGTAGAGAACTTTAATTGGACAATTGGAATTGAATATGATACTTGGAAGATTGCTGGTGATACTGTGAATGTTTATTCGTTAGGTGTTATTGGAATCGCGTGGAATATAGACACACGTGACTAAATAATCCATTATAAGCTCTTGACTCGCACGATGAAATACATTACTGATTCTGAGTTAGTTGCATTAGAATATAGTCTTACCGTTGTATATGATCATGGCATCATGTGTATGTCTTGGGAAGATTGTTTACATGAGTATATGTTTATGATGATGATGATGGTTTGGGTATTGGGAGGACTTCCCCGTTGCGCTCCGGTGGTCGAGACCCCCATAGGAGATCCGGGTTTCGCCGTTGTGTTCTGGCTGTTGAGGTGTTTGTCCCTTGAGATTGGCTTCCTTGTTATGCTCCCGCAGTCGAAACCCCGTAGGGGATGCGGGTTTCCCCGTTGCATTCCGGTGGTTGAGGCGGTTGTGTATCATACGGTCTCCCATTTATTTTGGTAAGGAGATCAGGGTTGTTGGAGGACAGTTGTTAGCTACGGAGATTATGTCTCTGATTGGTAGGTGGGACTATTGGTTAATTGTGTAGTTGAGTACTCTCGTACGTAGCCATTCATTCTATTATGATGTCCATTATTTTTCTATACATGTGATATATATATATATATATATATATATATATATATATATATATATCTATATGTCGTTCATGTATGATATGGTTATTCCCTTTACTGGACTGGTTAGCTCACCTCTTGCTCTCCACGAGTTTGTTGGAGGACCCGATATGGACCACCGAGATGATGTCGCGGACTAGTCGGTAGATTATTGGTTGGTGGTGCAGTTGGATCTCATACATATGAGCACCTCTTTTATTACGATATTTTTGCATTCATGCATATGATATCTACTTATATTGCTGACATGTGATATGCATTATCTTTTCATTGGGTTGGTTAGCTCACCCCTTACCTTTCAGGTACCCGATTGCATACGGACTGGGCAGGGCCCCTTGAGCAGGCACCCGTAGAGGAGCAGTGGTTATACATTTTATAATTACGTTGTTCTTAGATGAGAGAGCTTATTTTATATGACCCCTCTTTGTATGTTGTTTGTTTCCGGGTGATGTATAATTGTGTTCGAATAGTCTATGATTGTTTCATGTTATGTTGGTATGTTGAACCTTGTTGAAAGTTTTTGAGCGGGAGGTAGTTGCCCATTTCAAAAAAAAAATTATCCGTTACCTATTCCTTTGCGATGTTTTGAGATATTTTGGAGATAACATGCCCGTAGCAGGACGGGACGTTACAGAACAACATAATGAAACAGAACACTTGAATGACCAATCACTCCATGAAGAAACCATCACCACTGATGAATCGATCGTAGAACAACCACAAGAAATAACCTTAATAAAGTCTGAAAGATAAAGAAGACTTGCTATTTCGAATGATTATGTGGTTTATATACAAGAATCGGATTATGATTTGTGGACTGTTAAGCATCCGGTCAGTCATGAAGAAGCCATATGATGTGAAATTCTGAAAAATGGATAAATGCCATGAAGGATGAGTTAAAATCCATGGACCATAATGAAGTCTGTGATCTAGTGTTGCCTCATGGATATATGAAAGTTGGATGTAAATGGATCTATAAGACTAAACGAGACTCAAAGGACAATATCGAATGGTATAAAGCCAGACTTGTGCCAAGGGGTTCACTCAGAAGGATGGCAGTGATTATAAAGAGACCTTCTCTCCTATATCCAGGAAGGACTCTTTCAGAATAGTTATGACTTTGGTGTCTCATTATGATTTGGAGTTACACCAGATGGATGTTAAAACCGCATTTTCAAATTGTAATCTAGATGAGGATGTGTATATGGATCAACATAAGGGTTTCTTCATAGAGGGTAAGGAACACATGGTACGCAAACTTAATAAATCAATTTGTAGTCTTAAGTCTCCCGACAATTGTATCTTAAGTTCAATGATACTGTTACTTCCTTCGGTTTTAAAGAAAACACCGTTGATCGGTGTATATACCTGAAGGTTAGTGGGAGCAAATATATCTTCTTGATATTTTATGTTGATGATATTTTGCTTGCCACTAATGATCTTGGTTTGATGTTTGAAGCCAAGAAGTTTCTCTCCACTTAGTTTGAAATGAAAGATATGGGAGAGGCAACCTACGTAATTAGAATAGAAATATTCCGTGATAGAACACGTGAGATTTTGGGACTGTCTCAGAAAGCCTATATAGAAATAATCTTGAAGAGATTCGGAATGCAAAATTGTTCCTCTCAGGATGCCTTTATTCAAAAGGGAAATAAATTCATTCTTATGCAATGTTCGCAGAATGAACTAGAAAGAAAATAGATGGAGGAAATGCCTTATGCTTCAGCAGTAGGTAGTCTCATGTATGTACAGGCTTGCACGAGACCGGCCATTAGCTTTGTCATCGGTATGCTGGGCAGATATCAAAAGTAATCCTGGAATTGACTACTGGAAAGCTGCAAAAAAAGTTATGAGATATTTACAGGGTACCAAAACTTCATGCTCACATTTAGGAGGTCCGAGAATCTCGAGGTCATTGGCTACTCGGATTCAGACTTTGGTAGATGCATTGATAGTAGGAAGTCGACGTTTGGCTATTTGTTCTTTATGGCTAATGAAGCAATTTCATGGAAAAACTCCAAACAGACTATCGTTGCGACGTCTACTATGGAAGCAGAATTTGTGGCGTGCTATGAGGCCACTGCTCAAGGAATGTGGCTACGAAACTTTATCTCAGGACTTGGAATTGTCGATAGTATTGCTAGGTCGCTGAGAATTTATTGTGATAACACCGCAACTGTTTTCTTCTCAAAGAATGACAAGTATTCTAATGGATCGAAACACATGGAATTGAAATACTTTTTCGTAAAAGAAGAAGTTCAGAAATAGACAGTTTCTATTGAGCATATCAACACTCAGCTTATGATAGCAGATCCATTAACAAAAGGTCTACCTATAAAGACCTTTAGATAACATGCCAATAGATTGGGCCTTGAATGTAACTTATTATGATGTATTTGGTATCATTGATGTAATTTGGACTTCTTTATGTATTTATATGTGTGATATTTGTCATTTGAGTACTCATGATAGTGTTTCTGATATTTTATTTCTATTTATTATATTTTATATGTATACACTAAATGTGATTGTTTATCAATAACATGAATAGCTTTGTATTAAGACACTTATGTGGGCCATTATGAAATCTCTCACTTAAGGGTTATGCTAAATGGGTCATTTATGTTGTAATGATAGAAGGGACCATGTGGGACAAGATGATGTGAAACAGTCATTGCTCTCATTTATGGGTTATTTAGTATTAACATTATGATAATAACCATATTATGATTATTTGAATGTGAATTATACGCGTACCTTATGTTAATCTTATTTTAGATTCAATGATGACGATGATGTGGACCAAGTGGGAGAATGTAAGATTAATGGTCTCTCTATGATATGGCCCACACACATTTTGAATTCAAACTCAAGGGACTCACATTCATGCCACTGCATGTAATGGTTGGGAGAGAGTGAATTGGGTCAGTCACCCATTTTGATGGGTTATGGGTTAATGTTTAGTAACTGCCAATGGGTCCTCCTCTTTGCTCTGTAAATATTCCTTTTGTATCCAAAATTCCATCACTTGAAGAGATATACAACACAAGGAAATAAGAAAGAGAAAGAGAGAGAAATCTAGAGGCGATTGGGATCTTCTTTTGGTCTTGTATTGCATGAAGAACAACAGATTAATCTTGGATCTGTGCTTAAAAGGGAGAAATCAAGACAACAAAGGAGAAACAAAATGATACACTTGATTAGCGATGGATTCGGGTATGTATGATTTATATATATTATGATGTTTTATTTCCACTTAAATGTTGTTATTTGTAAAACACCATGTGATTCACGATTCTTGGGATCTATGTTTGATGGATTGGGACATGAACATGAGAATTGAGAATGAATTTTAGTTTTCCCATCGATAAATCGTCAATCCTTAATGAGAAAAACTTTCTATCATTTTAGTGTTAGAAATTTCATCACAGTGCAGATAATGATCTCGCATGGGGAGAATATAAGAGATTGAAGATGAAGATGAGAAAAGTGTTCAAAGATGAGAGATTTGAAGGTAGAAGAAAGTAAAATTAGGGTTTAGAGCTTTTAAAAGAAAAGGAAATGGAGAGGGCCAACAGTTTTATGGTTTTTTTTTTTTTTTTTCTGATTTTTCAAAAAAAAAAATTAAGTTTTGGTTGAAATTGGGCCAAAAATTTAGGCCGATTTCACCCATGACCCATTTTGGTTTATAAGTCCACTATAAATCTTAATTTTTATCAAGATTTGTGTTTTGGGCACCTTAGAAAGTTTATTTTTGGCCATGACTAGGTAGGTTTAAAGATACCAGACTAATGTGCTCTTTATTTTAACCTTCAAATTTCAGTGAAACAAAAACGAGAGGCGAATACATTAATACATTAAGCTGCTTTATTTATATAAACATGATACATAGCAAACCCGCTGACAGATTACATATCTATTATCAGTTAATTTTACGGCAATCAAACCGTATTTCTCCTTCATCATCTTCTTTAACATCAACCTGGCCCATTTTAATCATTGCATTTGAAAAATCACTGAAGAACATATCTGAATCCGCCGCGTAGCGGTTAACGAACGACTTCGTTATGGGGCTAGTGAATAGGGTTTGATCCGAGCTAAGGAGCCCACGTCCTGATTGCAATGCTCTGAAATATTGGTTATCAAATGAGGTTTCAGTCTGATCCAAGGGCGACAATGTATCATTACCTGCACTGCATGTTTGCGACAATTTCCTTGCGTAGGTCAGGTCTAGGGTTGGATCAACATTGTTGGTCGAATCGAATTTTTTCAGGCGGTTGTTGAATGTGGAACACCTTGCTACACCAAGTGTATGTGCCCCTACAATATCAAACATAATGAACAAATTACAGTAAAACCTCTATAATATAGTACTCTATAAAGTTATAACCTCTCTAAAATAATATCAACAGTCAGTCCCAACCTCAGGCCCTTACAAAATGTCTCTCTAACTAGTACTCAATACATTTGGAATAAAAAATTGTACTGTCTCAACTATTTTGTAAAGTAGTATATAATAGAATATATTGCAAAAGTGACTAAGGACCTCACAAACACTCTCTGCCATGGTTCTTACTCATTATAGAGGTTGCAGACGGAGTGGATTTAATGGCAGCGATGGGTGGCAGTGTGGCTTTCAGGCAACAATGGCCGATGGGGTAGAAAGAGAAGGAAGATAAAACAATGTCTGTCTAAATGACTTTTTATGATGGTGAGAGTTTAAGGATTTTTTTTGAAAAAAAGAATATTGAACGTCAATTTGCTAGACCCTTTAATTAAATAACCTATCTAATGTAATATATGTACCATAATCCCAACCACATTACATTATAGAGGTTTTACTGTACTCATTTGACTAGGTTGCAGCAAAATTCTCCTTTCATGGAGAGATTGCCTGGTAAGGCTCATTCTCTTTTTTCAATCATTCAAATTTCCCAAGATGTTAGGACTGCTTATTCAGCCCAAAAGACTAGCCTATAGGTGGAGTGACCCAAGTCCAATATAAGTCCCTAAATCTCCCCCTTCACAACTGATGTGGGACTCGTTCGGCTGCCCAACAATCCCCCCTCCCCCTGCACTCGAATGAGGCTCTTCGGAGGATATAATGTCACTGACCATCCCTTTCGGCTAGAGGATCTCCTGAGGCCACATGCGGTAGCTTGGAATATGGCTCTAATACCATTGTTAGGACCAAGTATTCAACTCAAAAGACTAGCCTATTAAGTGGAGTGGCCCAAGTCCAATATAAGTCCATAGATCTCCCTATTCACAACCGATGTGATACTCGTTTAGTTGCTTAAGAAAGGAAACTTATTTTTTAGTTTAGCAAATAAATTTTTCAAGATAATAATTGTTCATATAAGTGGGAGGTCTAATTATTATTTTCTCCTTGTACAATTTGGCTGTCCAGAGAGAGATTCTGATATTCTTCTCACATGGGAATAACTTCTTTAAGCTAGTAAACCACACAGATGCCCGTCTCATGAAGACGAGTCTTGAGTTCGATTCACATTCAACCCCAATGGGCTACTCCTCGTAGACTTAACCGGTGTGTGGGATTGGAAGGTTTACATGTGCAATTAGGATTAGTCTCACCTCCAATGTGAGGTGGCGATACCCATGTTATCCCCCCCAAAAAAAAAAAAACCCACACAAATTCTTCTATTTTCCCATTCAATTCCTCTTTCGTCATTTGTTTTATTCCTAATACTACATAATTACCAGAAAGAGCTACTATATCTTGAACACTGAAACCACGCTGACCAAACACATTGATCAAGGCAGAGCTGTTGAGGGTGGGCCGAGGAAGGTTGTTTGTGTCCTCTATTTTAGATCTTCTCCCATCTTTTCTTCCTTGGAGTATTTCATAGTAGGGACCCCCTGCCTGGAAACCAGCATAGAAAGTATTTAGAGAGAAAAAAGAATAAAAAAGGAAGAATAAATTATATGTATTGTTGAGAGAAAATCACTTTTTTGTCCACACACAAACAACAATATCGAAAACAAAAAAGAAAAGCAAACCACAACACAGATTTTATGAGGTTCCCTTTTGGTGTATCAACGGGATTCAAACTGATCCACTATGCTCAAAGGCAAAACAAAGAAAATGTGAATCTCGTTACAAATGCTCTGCTAATTCTGTCTCACAAAACTACATATATACTATTCTAATTAAGGTTCACATAGGACGCCATGTGAAATTACAAAATTATCCTCCATTAATTTTTTTTGGCTCGGGAACTACGCCCCCTTGCCCCCCTGGACCTCTCTCGTAAGCTCTGCACAGAGCTTGACTCATGATCAGATCGACAATAGATATCTGATGATCAAGTTCCACAGAACCTAACATGTATGATAAGCAATGGAGTTAGTGATCTTGAAACTTTGTAGTAAGTTTTCTTGTTGACTTTCGGGTTGCACTATAGATGATCATGGTTCTTGTTGAGCAGTTCAATTTCATGAAGCACATACATAATTCATGGATAATTGATGACAGATTGCCAATCAAGAACAAGATATTCGTTAATACAGTAAAGACTTAATACCATCTAAGACATTTATATGACCGAGCTCGACCGAACTGTTTCAGTTGATGGTTCGTTCCTCAACTGGTTCAACTACAGTTCAACTGTAGTCAAAATAGTCCAAACAATGAAATCAAAATGATGTAAAAATAGAAGATCTAAATATAACCATCATATATAATAAAAATGGTGTATCCATTTTTTTATCCATTTTTGATCTTCCAAATTATTTGAGATCCATCTGGACCACTAGGGAGGGTCAGACCTATTGGGGCTACGATCAAGTCCCACATTGGAAGTTTATAAGGAGATCTAGGGATTTGTAAAAGACTTGGGTCACTCCACCTAATAGACTAGTCTTTTGTGCTTAATACCCAGGTCCTAACAAGTGGTATTAGAATCAGATCTTAAGCTACCTCGTATAGACTCAGGAGATCCCCTAGGCGGACATGATAACTATAGGGAGATTTAGGGATTTATAAAGGACTTGAGTCACTCCACTTAATAGGCTAGTAGGGCTGCAACTCAGGTCGGGCAGGTCGGGTTTCTTAAAATCCAAGCAGACCCAAGTTGATATATATGGACCTCGACCGACCTGACCCGAATTCTCAACCCGAACTCTAAAAGCCGACTGACTCGAATTCTAATCCGAATCAACCCGAATTCTGATCCAACCCGCATTATGAACCCATTTTAGCCTAATTTTAGCTGGGTCGAGTCAAGTTGGGTCGGGTCGGGTCGGGTCGGTTAACTTGTAAAATCCTCAACCCGGCCCGACTCGAATTTCATGCGGGTTTTTCTCTTCTCAACCCAACCCAACCTGCTGGCCTGAAATTCTTGACCTGACCCGCATGATTTCTCGGGTCGGGTCATGCGGGTTAGGCCAAAACCAGACCTGAGTTGCGGCCCTATAGGTTAGGCTTTTGGATTGGATACCCAAATCCTAACAATTCTATCTGACTGAGCTCAATTTGTTTTAAACACTAAATTAGAGGCGTTTGATAATTCCTACCCAATAAACAGCATCCCTGGCAGCCATGGCAAGAATATCTGCACATGAGACAAGTCCTTCGCATTGTTCTTCAATTGCTGCTTTGGCTTCATCTATGACTTCATAGCCCCGCAAAATTGTATTTGCTAGAGAATCCTTTTCCGCTGTGTTACGTTTTGTAGAATCAATAAGAACTGAACCATCACAACCCTACAACCATGAAATTGAGTATGAATAAATTAAGGAAAAGGCAAAATATTTCCTTTTAAGTTTGAAACTCTAGATGTTGCCATACATGTCAGCAGAGAATGATTACTATATAATATGTTCATAGGGTTTGCTGACCCCATGGAATGGATGGGGAAGTCTATACACTATTCAAATTCTGAAACTTATCTCAACGGAGCATTTAGTCATAAGAACTTTTCATATATATATATATATATATATATATATATATATATCATGATTTGCTATATTTTTCAGTTTTTTCAAGACTTTAATATAGTAAAAAACCAATTAAAAAGCTTCATTTGAAATTCAAACACCCACATAGTACATACTGGATGTAGACAAAGAAGCCTTTTTAGTCATAAGTGATGACTCTAAAATGGATGGTTGATGTTAAAGTTATTTTGTTTATCAACCATCTATTTCATTGTTTTGCATTGAATGACTAGAAACTTTTAACATGTAAGAAAGTCTCTTACTATATATATTTAGTGACTTCTTTTTATTTAATGTAAAAAAGCCTTAAAAATATGTCGCATAATTTATTTTAAAATAGGATAATTTTCAAAGATCCTCCGTCACAGAATGTACTTCTATAGTTTCAACCTATTCCTATCTCAAGCATCTTCAATGTTTAAAATATCCTTTAATATTTATACTAATAAAATATTTTAGCAAGGTAACCTAACAAAATAGCTTATAAAATATATTCAAGTAAACACAATTGCATTAAATGTGTAAGAATCATGTAGATGAAAAATGGGTAGCATTTTACTCATGTTGGTTCATTCTATCTCTATAAAATGGGTCATGAAAATGAAGGCTTAGTAAATTTAATTTTTTAATGACCAAAATCACATAGTTAATATATTTTTGTGCAAGTAAAACATCGAATTCCTTCTATCTGTGTAGTCTTTCACACATTTCACTCAACTATGATAGCACATTTATTTTTTTATAAGGTGTTCAAAATGTGTATCAATAAAGATATTTTATTATTACAACTCTTTAATTAATAAATGATATTTTAGACATTTAATATATTAAAAAAGAGATGTTTTGCTTAGGTGTTTAAAATTTGGTATCGGCCGATATTTTTCTCTCTTATTTTTTTTTTAAAAACATATTAATATCGGCCGATATCAGCGATTTATATCGGATATCGGTTTTCAAAACAAATATATCGGCCAATACGATATGTATCGTCTAATATCTCAACCTGGTTTTGCTATTTATATGAAAGATAATAGTAACCTTTGGAAAAGAACAAGGTTCCACCTCTCACCTCTCCTGATTGAATGTTTGAACTTTATGATCGTGCTTAACCATATTGTAATATTTGACTAGCTGTCAGTATTACAGTACTGTTGTGTATACCTGTACAAAACAGTCATGGAAATGCATCCTTAGAATAGATGCTGAAAGAGTAGGATCTGCTTGCACAGCATCACTGACAGTACTTCTCACAATAATCTCAGCAACGGGGCACAGCGTAGAATAATAATCTGTACTCAGTGCATAGACGCTTACTCTAGAGCCACATGCTATCACTTGTATTATAAGGAAGAGTATCTCATGAAAGTGAGAAATAACCATCTTCACAAAGTTTACAGGTGACTAGCAGAAAAGTATAAGAGTGAAGATTGAAAGAAGTGCTAGAACTGAGAGTGTATATATAATTGCAACATGATTAATGGAGATTAATGAAGAATGCTAAGTTACTTAGTGGGATGCCCATTTCTCTACCACAACCATGTTGCCTATACATTAGTAATAGGTTAGTGTCTGAATGGTGGATCAAGAAATTGAGTGGGAAATAATGCCTATCTCCAATGGGTTTTGCAGAAGATGGAAGCTTCACTCACGAAAAGTAAAAAGATAAAGAGTAGGAAAGCATTATGTGTGTGTGCAAATAAAATCTAAGGTAAACCAAGGAATTGCATTAGGAAAAGCATTAACTCTTAAATAAAGAAACATAGTGATAATGGTGGACTGAGGTTGAAGTAAATAATGTGGAGTTATTGTATTTGCTGCTAGTGTACATTATCATCTGCAGCAATGTGTTATCGTCATCTTTCTGAAGTGGGCTTCTCTGTAAAGTGCAGTAAACACTTGTAAATTGGTTGTGGCCACTCATACTATAAGCATATTTCTACTGAAGTCTACAGTCTTTCGAAATTGATATTAAGGAAGTGCAATTGGTTCTTGTGGCCCCCATGCTTTTAATAGTGTCAGGATTTTGTCCTTGTGTTGTGAGAGTGTTCAGTTGTGGGTGTTATCAATTAGAATTTGAGTCATATAGCGTGGTAGCAATTTAAAATCTTATGGCGTCACTACTTAGTATGTCACGACCTGATTCCATACGTGGGCCTGGGATGTGATTAATTTTTTTTTTTAAAAAAAAACCTTAACCCAATGAGTCACTAACTCCTTAACATACTACTCATGTGAGTCTAATAACTACATGAAATATGCGTGTCTTAAATATTCCTAAACATATTCAGCAAAATAATTCAAAAAATTTTCACTCAAACACATGAAAGCAATATATTGAGCACACCAATACACAAATATATTATATGGAAACACCAAACTTACAGACATAGGTTTTTATACTATAAGAGGCATATTTATTATCAAAATACATAGAGTAGTTCATAGATTCATTTTGTTTCCTTGAGCGGGAAACTACGGAAAACATCCGAGTTTGATTCTCAGCGAGGTACCATGGGTTCATTCCTTCCTTTAGTTCATATCCTGCAATGTAAGGGACATGAGCAATAGCCCAGTAGGGAGAGCTCACCATAAAATCCAAAATACAATATTTGTGAAATTAATAACAATGCATACTCCATAAATAAAATGCAGTTAATCTACTTAACTCATGTTTACCATAACATCCAACATAATACATGAAACCATAAATAATGCATGTTTCATGAATGCAATGCGGTTAATCCACTTAACGCATTTTCACCATAGGATCACTTTCTAAAGTGTTTTATCAATTTTTACCGGGATTAGCCCCCATTTAGCAACTTGCAAGTGCATAAGGTCTCTAAGACCCGATCTACTAGCCCATGCAACATCAACGGTTGATGGTGGTCGACCACAGCCTACTAACACGTCCAACCCAACGGTTCGCAAACGACGTTCAACCTAACATCACAAGGTCTCCACTGACCCGGTCTACTAGCCTATCCAACACCAACGGGTGATGGCGGTCGACCTCAGCTTACAAACACGTCCAACCCAACGGTTCGCACATGGTGTTCGGCTAATCTCAGCAATTATAGCCCAACCGCCAATATCAAATTTCCAAAGTTATTATCTTTCACAGATTTAACTTATAAACATAATTCTCACATTAAATGTCAAATGCATGATAATGCATGATTTTTAATGCCCTCCTTACACAGAGACTTATTCTGAGAGAATTACCAAATTCCAGCCTTACCCTTCGGTGTATCCAATACCAATACAAGAAATCAATAAAATAATCAATATCGCACAAACATATAAAACTGGATTTAATAACATGAATGCCTTCACCCAGTTTTTACCCGACAATTCCCAGACACTCCATGGGTCCATATTGCGTTAGAGGTTAGAAGTCATCGACTCCCTGACACCATTCTAATGCCTATGTTCTAAACAATTAGAACATTTACATCCCTTACATGTAGGCAGTGTCAAGTCTCGTATTCTGGACCTATATAGCCTTTTCCATCTTTAAATGACCATGGGTCCCATTTCAGTCTGGTGTTTGGGGGTTTAACATATAACACAATACAAGTGTTGGTTCGAATCTCCTTACTTCTATCTGCAGAGATTATCACACAATCTATAAGATAAAATAATAATATAAATTTCGAGTCGATAAAGTATTTACGAACTACTTCCCATCCCCTGTGCATTTTCCAAGAAAATATGATAAATGTAGTGAGTCTCCTTAATTATTTCTACTCTATTAGATTAAGTCAACAGTTAGTTGTCAGCCAACCAAATCATCACATCAAAATAAAAATATAAAATATTCAATGCCCGATCTCGTATTTTTTCCTGGCCAGGGAAAAGTATTGAGATAGAGCCTAGAGGGTACAGTGCAGGAAATTAAATAAAAGTACTCAGTGCCCAAATCCTTTTGCTACCGGGCGACCAAGGCCGTCTCAGATGACCACCGAGCAACGTTCCACTAAGCTATAGGTAGAGGTTTTCTGCTTAGAGAGTATAATGTAAGTAATATAAAAAGTACTCAGGGCCCCACTTCAAGACCATCGGGTGACTAAGCGCCTCCTCAGATGGTATCATCGAGCAACTAAGCGTCACTACTGATGAACCATCGAGTGACTAAGTGCCATCTCAAATGGCATCACCGAGCGACTAGCGCCACTACGGATGATAGTGTCGCCCAGAGGTTACGATACTGAATTTAAACATATAATGCGTAAAAATAAACACATAATTGTTAAATGGGGTTAATTTTTTCCCCTCTTTTAATTAAAGGCTGAAAAACAAGCTTTGAACTTAAAATAAAATGATTTTAAAGGTATAATTTAAAATTTGAGAGAGAAGCCTACCCTCCCTTCATTTTGAAAAAATTAATTTTAAAACCCAATACTAAACTATTGAAATTATTAAAATTAAAATAAAACTATTTTGGTACCTCACATGCGAAAATCCGTCAATTTTTTACCAAGTTTTGAAAACCCGACGTTGATACGAGGACCTTTGGTGTTCGGCTGCTATTGCCGCTTCTGTTGGTGCACCGACCGAAGGAAAGAAGAAATGAAAATGAAAGAAGAGAAAGGGACAGGGAAGAGCTTGATTGGTGAAGGAAGGAAGAGAAGAGAGAGAGAGTGACAGAGGGTAAGAACTCGCTACTGTCTCTCTTTCTCTTTCTCTTTTTTTTTTTGTTCACTGTTGTTGACGGACAAGAAGAAAATGGAGAGAAAGCGAAAGGCTGAGGCGTTGGAGCTATGTGAGAGTTTTTTTTTCCCCTCTTTACTTCCTCTGCTTCTCTTTAAATAAAGGCTGCTTGTAGGCAGTTAACGGATGGAATTCATCCAACGCTGCCTACAGGCTACAGGGTAGCTTGATTCTTATCTTCAACATATATTTCTATTATTTTATTATTATTTCATTTTTAAAAATTCCTCTCATATCCTTTGTTAAATCTGAGTATTTCAGGGTCCCTCTAATTTAATTTAAATAGTTCACTAGGTAAAATATTAAATTATTAACATATTATTAAATTTTGGATAAAAAATTCAGTCAACAACTCAGTGTTTTAATAAAAAGAAACACCGATTTGATAAAATTTCTTAATTTTAAAGAATTTTCTGGAGAAAATTTAATTTTATAATTAGATAGATTAAATTAATCTGATAAAAACATTCTAAAGTTTTAAAGTGTTTTGGAGTATAAACCACTCCATCTAAATGACAGAGTATTCGACGGCTTCACATTTCTCGATGTAAAATAACTATTAAAAACTTGATATTTTGGAAATCTGAAGATACAAATGGCTCAATTATATTACAGATTGAATATTAACTTTCTTTGTATATTTTTAGGATTTTATCTTCCCTATCCAAGTGGGGTTTTGCCACCTATAAAATTTTAGGTAGTGAAAATAGGTAGAATTAGGTCGAAATTGGCATTCCGTTAAGTCCGGATTTTAAAAATAGTGCAAGATCTAAAATTTGAGGTTGAAATGAAATGAAATAACTGAGTTTCCAAAGCAGCCAAGTTTTAACCCTAAAATAATATTATTAATAATCATAACTTGTTATTATACCTTTAAAATTTAATTTGAAAGAGTTTTTGGACTCGGATCGAGTCAAACTCAGACTCGTCGAAAAGCTCATTCAAAATTCTTCATGATCAACATAACAAAACTTATAATTATTGGCTAAAAATATTTAATTAATTAAAATCTGTCTAAATTAACCACTAATTTGGGTTGGAGTATCACATAGTACCTGTCATATTTATTAATTAAAAGAATTGTCATAAAAAAGATGAAGTTATTCCAGACTGAAATTAAATTTGTTGGTTTTTTTTTTTTAAATGGTTCATATATTAATAATAAAGGCACCAGAGGTGCAATACATAAAAGGAAGAAACCAAAAGCTACAGGAAAAAGGAAAAAAAAAACCACGAAAAGGTTAAACAAGATCATCACATTTTTTCCAAGCACAGAAGATGTCGGACATGGAGATAATTCGGAACTCAAGGAGAGAGACAGCCCAGAACGCACACTTGGTGAGGCAACGTCTTGTAACCGACCCACTGGACTCAGTAATACCATTGAAAATCCTATTATTAGATAGTTGCAAAAAATGAAAGTTGCCACAAAGAGGAGCACTTGGGAGAGACGGATGAAATGTCCCACGCGAATGACAAATCAGCCACCGACGAGGGCACAACCCAAGCCATATCGAACTGCTCTAATACCAAATTCCACACCTCGCTAGCGAAGGAGCAGTGAATAAGCAAATTATTAGACTCTTCAGATGCTTGAAGACAGAATGGACACAGACTGAAATTAAATTTGTCGGCTTTAAGATTTTATTTATCAAATTCATTTCATTATTTGATTGATGAGTTTCTTTGTTTCTTTTGTTTTCATTATCACTACCATTTGTATCTTCTTATTCTTCTGAGGAGGAATATTGTAGTTTATTGAGTTTATGAATTATTTCATTAATTTTTTTTCTTAGTTTTTCTATTTCTATAACACTTATTGGCATAATGACATGTTTTCCCACATCGCCAACATTTCGGATCTTCAACTACCACATTTTATTTGAGGTGCTGGAAGGCTTGCAATCTTTATTTCTTCTTTTTAAATTAAGGATTTTTCAGTGGAAAAATCTGAAAAATTACCTATTTTGTTCGCCAAACGTGTAGAAAGCATAATTCAGAAATCGTGCTTCGGGCGTCGCTTCGAATATGTTTTGGACCAAATGAAGTTTAGATTTTGTTTATCAAATTCATTTCATTATCTGATAGATCAGTTCCTT
Organism: Chimonanthus salicifolius; assembly: GCA_013350335.1. Classification (NCBI taxonomy): domain Eukaryota; kingdom Viridiplantae; phylum Streptophyta; class Magnoliopsida; order Laurales; family Calycanthaceae; genus Chimonanthus; species Chimonanthus salicifolius. Next base: position 44,424,375 of record CM023537.1, on the reverse strand, counting down.
TGTCCCTTTTATTTTCATTATCAGTATCATTTGTATCTTCTTCTGAGGAGGAATATTGCAGTTTATTGAGTTTATGAATTAATTTATTATTATTTTCTTAATTTTTCTATTTTTGTAACACTTATTGTAATAATGACCTGTTTTTCCACATCCCCAACATTTTGGATCTTGAGCTACTACGTCTTTTGTTTGAGGAGGTGCTGAAGGCTTGTAGTCTTAACTTCTTTTTAAATTAAAATGTCCTTTTCTTAAAATATTTTTTCGTCTTTTGTTTGAGGAGGTGCTGAAGGCTTGTAGTCTTAACTTCTTTTTAAATTAAAATGTCCCTTCTTAAAATATTTTTTAAATTTCCTTTTACTTTTCTTTGAAGTTCTGACATATTCTCTTAAATGATCTGTTTTTAATATATGGATTTTGAGTAACTTTTCTTTATTTTTTATTCATAAAGGTTGCAAGTAAATTGTGAACAAAAATTTCCTAATTCTTTTTTTTTTTTCATAAATTTGTTCTCGTTTTAATTGATGTTCAAATTTTAAATTATTACAGATTTCTATTCTTACTTGAATTATTTTTGAACTAGTTCTCTATACGTATATTTATCATTATTGTTGGCCTAAAAGTTAAATTTGCCTCCTTTGAGTCAGATTGAGTTGTCAATTCCGTGACTGCATTCGACTGAGTCATAAGTTGTCAATTTGTGTGACTTGTCGTGACCTTCATGAAATCACCATGTCTTTCCATGTTCCAAAATTTAAGAACATAACCCCAATGAAGTAAATCCAATCTCTCCATGGTTTTTCAATCTTAAAACCCAAGAACTAATCATATTTTCCATGGGGTTCGGCCAGCCGAACCCTATGGTTCTTTTTCTCCATTTAATCCATTAATACTCATCACCATGGCTGAACCCTATGGTTCTTTTTGTTTCAAAACATAAAATTATTAAACAAGATACTAACCTTTTCCCCTTTGGTTTCTTGCTCTTCCAATTTTCTTTCTTTTCCCTTTGCTTTTCTCCAAACAAGAACTCCTTCTTGTTGCTGCCCTTTTCCTTGTCTATTGCCGTGTATGAGCCTTGAGAGATTGAGAGAGAGATGGGGTTGTAAAAACCGTGCACCCCCTTGGGTCTCTCCTTTTATTAAGCTCTCCTTAGTCTATACTTAGATGGTGTTTAAGATAAGCAACCTCCTCCTTTAGCCGTGTAACCTCCTTGCCACTTATGGCAATGCCGACCTCCATTGCTCTCTATTTAGTAATTCCCCCATTCGGCCAAAGCAAATGATAAAAATAGTATTGGCCGACCTTGGCTTCCCATTTTGGAAGGTGTCATGCGCATATCCCATAGATTTAATATCCAAAATTTGGCCATGATAATCTTTTAATTATTTCCTAAATATCTCATCCCTTTTAAAAATATTCTAGCATAACATTGTGGATTTAAAATCCCACATAACACTCATGTGCATAAATTTATAGATTTCACATAAAAAATTAGGCTATGCACTATCCTATTTAATTTTCAATAAAACTAATGTCACAATTTAATTGGGTCCTAATTGGGTCATGGCCCAATTCCTTATCCATATAAGGTCCAATTCTAAAATCCACCATTTAAAAGAATAAGTGTCATATAAAATAATAATCTGAAAATCCGAGGTGTTACAGATTCTTGATGAGTAAAATCCTCTCTAACATTCTCTAAGACTCGCAATCGTTTTAAGAGCACTAAAACTCCATAGTTAGATTACTAAAGTTCTTGAATTTAATCTCAGTCACACTTGAAGCTCTCATAGGCAAATCTTGAGCATCTTAGACTCACTCTTGAGTGCGTATTTGAGAGAACCTTTAGGGATAAATTGTATTTATATGTAAACCTTCTACCATCCCTAAATCTCTTCTCCTATATCTTGGTTGGGCATCATTAGAGCATCTACACTTTAACAAAGAAGCCAAGAAAAGGGGAGGATCTTCAAGAACGTGCCAAAGCCACTTAGAGCATCAAAAGGCAAGCGTTCTTGGTATTTTTCTAAAAATCAAATTCTTTCTATCATTTTGTAATTTGTATATAGAGTTGGTGTAACCCTTATAAGGAGAGAAGGGTATCTTCTCTCTTGAGCAGTTATCGATCCAATCTTCACTCGTGAAGAAGATCAAGGCATTGTATAGGTTCGATCTCTACCCGTGAAAGAGATCAATGTTGTAATTGTAATGCCCCACTCCTTTCCACAGCCTAAACGGGTCGTAGCCCGCTTAACTGCAGATTAAACGGGCATGATCCAACGCATTACGCATCTAACGGGTCTTACATCACAGATTTGTGGTTGGGGAGAATAAGTATATTTTTTTTTTAAGATCGTGAATGAAATAACAAAGCCATCAAATCCTTCATGCCCAACTACACATTGCACAAATCTTAATGTCATCCAAAAGAAAAAGAAAAAAAAAAATGAGAAGGATAACATCGACTATTAATATCAAGTCTAATCTCACTGCTCACATCTCATTCTATAAAATAAAACAAAAAAAATATCCTCAAGGTTCTCAATTTATTCAAATCAACTAATCAAGTCTCAAATAATTATTACCAAATAAATAAATTCAATCGCATGAATCCACAACTATGCTAAGAAATTAAATATCCATCCTTGACTCAATACTACGTCACCACCTCCGAGATTTGAATCGTCACATCTCAGCTATCACCTGAAAAACTGTTAGGGAGTGAGCCTCACTTGCCCATGGATCATCAGCTCAGTAGGGCAGCAAATAAACAATAGGAAACCCATATACAATAATATTCAATATGAAAAGGCAGAATATCCAACACAAATCAACATCACATAAACAATACACACATGAACACCACAACATAACTCACCTTAAACGTATCTATCTTGATATCATACTCAAGACGCTCATATCCATCAATACATCCTAGTTCTAAGCACTAGATCATCAACTTAACCAACTAAAAAGTGTAACTTAACACACTATGAAACTCCACAAGGACTTAATTCACTTGGTACAGTGATACTCTCAGTCCATTATATAGACAACGCATTCACTCATCTGCTCTCGATACGGGATTAGTGAAAACCTCACCCTTCACCCGCAGCTTGTCAATGAGGTAGCCTACCAGTGTGTTAGCCTTTGCTCATCCATGACCCGCCCACACATCATCCGCCTACTAGGACTTTTGGGTCTTTTGGCCTCACACCTCCCCATCAAGAAGACAGATAAGTATCACGTTCTTAATCAAATCTCACACATGGGATCTTAATGCCGCCCATAAACACACGCACAATGAATACACTGTGCAGCCCATCACACTCACACATAAGGCCCATGCACTATAATCCAACACATGGAACCCAAATCCAATGAACACATCAATCGACATCTTAGTAATCAGATATATTCCCTATAAGTGGCACAAAATTTCATGTGGTCTACACCACTCGATCATATCATAATTACTCATATAAACCTATGAGCCTCAAACTCTTCCACACAACACACATCTACCAACATAGGGTTCTCAATCACAAACCCGAGGAATATTCCCAATCTCACCATTGGCCCACACATCGATCAAACTATAGACCTCCATACAAATCAACTCAATCAACAAGTCTCACCCAGACTTAATAACCCAAATACACATAGAAACCCATCATGTATACACACAGCTTCATAAGCCCAATCAATTATGCTGTGTGACCAAGAACACTCATAGATACATATTTTACTAGCAAGGTATACATAACATAGAGATAATTCACATGTGATGGGATCTCAATCAATTTGACGGGTCCAGCCAAGTTCTTCGGGCCATACAAAACTTACATAATAATCCAGAACCGGTACTAGTCATTCGCCATGCTTGCATCATTACCATAATATCCCAATCACATAATCATACCAGATATATCAAATAAATCATCATCACAATGTAACGCCCTGCCCTTTTTCACTCACTTCTTCCCGTAAATTCAGAGTCTACTTTTTTCTTTTTTTTTATAACAGAGTAGAGTGATAGAGCGCGGGACGTCACGACTCGAGCTAAGTCCGAACTTCCAAAGTCCAACCCTTAAAGTGGCCAACCCTATGTATGCATGGAACAAGTCCACGAAAATGGTTCACACATAGCAATATCAATTTGTGGAATAAAAATCATAACCTGCGGAATCATAACATCAATTTGCGGAATCATAATAGAACCAAGTTCTATTCCAATCAGATAGCAAAGTACGTCAAGTACTTATCCATAATTAAAACATCATAATTATCCAATAAATCATCCAACCATTTAAGTTATTACATTCCGAAATGTAGATACTCAATTATAAGTTCATGAGTAACTTTATTCAAAACATATAAAATAAGTCTTCCAAGCTCCTATGCTTGGCCTGTCTTGCGTTCATCATTCCCCTGATTACCTGTATCATCAACTAGGGTAGAAATAGGGCGTTAGAACAACGCGCCCAATAGGTATTCCAGTTACGGCTAACACATGGTTAGTACAAAACATATATAATAATATCGTAATGTTAAAACTATATAAATCCATGCCATGCAATGATGACAAATGTAATGAGTCCCACCCATCACATGTACACAAATGTACCCACCACATAGGTCTTCCGGATGCCCCGGGGGAGTGTGGACCCTCCGGAATCTTCTTGATGGAAATCACATCAAGGTACCGCACTTAGGTTTTTCGGACGCCCCGACGGAGTGTGACCCCTCCAGTTATAAATCCTCCACCCATGCTATGCATGAGATGCCAATGAAACGCATGCTATTTTATAACATAAACATAGCATTTAAAATCACCTTTTGAAACATATCCAATACACAAGCTATTTAAGCAAATAAACATAGCATTTAAAATTCATGTAAAGCATATCCTTTAAAACATAAATTTCATAAAACATAAGATAAAAACAAGTGTACATAAACCCATGGTTTCAAAGAGGTGGAATCCTACCAAAGACCGTTCATGAGTGCTTACGCTTCTGTCCAAGAATCGATCACCGATCGCGCACCGCTTGCGAGATCCCGTTACCTTAGAATATAATAATAAATCAACACCAAGTCCCACTTAATTTACAAGGTTCTAAGTCCATAACAAAACCCCATGGGGTTCGGCCATGGTGGTCCATTAATTCAATTAATTACCATAGTGCCATTGTACATAGCCATAGTCACTTTCCTTGCTTAGGTTCGAAAATAATACACACTTCTTGAATCCAATCACATAGTCCAATAATTTAATCATGGGGTTTGGCCATACACCATGGCCGAACCCAATGTCCAATATTTTCACATATTTACAAAAATGCCATTGGTTCCCTCATTCCTTTAAATCTACCATAACTAAACCCTTTAAGAATTCCTTAACCAAATCAAGTCCATAAGACACAACTCATAAGTTTGATTCATGGGGTTCGGCCATACTCTTTGCCGAACCCATGATGTCCTTGTTTCCAATTATATCCACCTTCTATGTTTCCAAAATAACATTAATAATCCATACTGAGAAAGTTTCCTATTTTAGCATCCAACTTCCATAATTACCAAAATTGCCATTCATGGCCAACCTTCCATAAATAGAAGGTTTCCAAACTTAGAATCACCTTCCATTTAATCTAAGTTCCATAATTAATCTCCACCTTCCATTCTTGGATAGTTTCCATAAATAATCTTCATGGTCTATAATTAGATACTTTCTAATTTCAATGTCCACTTTCCAAGAACAGAAACTTTCCAATATTAGACAAACTTCCATAAATGGACTTTAGTGGGGTTCGGCCATACACCATGGCCGAACCTCACCTATAGAAACAAATCTATTTTTAGCAACTCCTTCCATAATTGGAAGCTTTCCAAATTTAGAAACTTTCTAAATTTAACATACCATTTCCTTAATTAAAAGGTTTCCATAAATAAACTCCTCCCTCCATTTTAATCTATGGTCCATAATTAGATAGTTTCTAATTTAATAATCAATTCCATGGGGTTCGGCCATACACCATGGCTGAACCCTATGGTTCATAATCTTGACTATTTATTTTGGATCCATTAAAATTTAATAATAACCTCATCACAACTCCATTAAGATTATCATAACTTTCTATGGTTTTCAATCTATGTAATTAATTCTCAAATCCACTTCCATGGGGTTCGGCCATACCCATAGCCGAACCCTATGGTTCCATTCTTTTCCTCCTTTTAAATCCAAACCACTTAACTATCAAAGGTTTCCATGATCTAAAATCTAAGAACATAAACCCAATTGCCATCCAATTTCCTTCCATGGTTTTCAATATTCATAACCCAACAAAATAAATCAATTGTTTCCATGGGGTTCGGCCATGCACTATGGCCGAACCCTATGGTTCTTTCTTTCCATAAAAATCATCAAAACTCAACTCCAATCTTCTTCCATGGGGTTAGGCCAAACACTATGGCCGAACCCTATGGTTCTTTTATTTCAAATCAATTTATCAAACAAGATACTAACCTTTTTCTGATTCCTTGCTCTTCCAATCCTTCTCCTTTCTTCTTAATTCTTTCAACAAAAAACTCCTCTTGTTGGCTGCCTTCTTCTTCTCCTTGCTCTTTGGCGTGAGAGAGAATGAGAGATTGAGAGATATAGAGAGAGAGAATTCGAATAGAGTGTAACCTTGTGCCCTTGTCCCTCTCTCCCTTTTATAATTTTCCCTTGGTCCATATTTAGGAAGTGCTTAAGATAGCTATTCCCCCCTTTGGCCGTGCGCTCCATGTGTTATTTTTAGCCATTACCGACCTCTCTTCCTTAATTTGGAATGTACTATAGCTAAACAAATCCCCTATGCTATGCACCCCTTCTTTTAATTTAGATACTTCTTTTATTTATTTTAAGAAAATATGTACACCCTTTTTAAAAGATCCCATGCGCCTATGATAGATTTTATTATCTAAAATTCGGCCAAACTTATCCCATACACGGCCATAAAATCTTTTAATTAATTTTTGTACATAATGCATTACTAAAATAATTCAACCCATTTAAATTTTAATAAAACCAATTCCACAATCACTTGGGTCCTAATTGGGTCATGGCCCAATTCTTTATCCATATAAGATCCAATATAAAATTCATAATTAAAAATGGATAATTTTCATATAAATAATAAATTGAAAAATACGGGGTATTACACACATCATAGCAATAATAACACACAATAATATGCCTTTAAAATAAAAGTAAAGCGTAAATAAATCAAGATATAAACATACCTATAACACTCAATACATAAGTTATGGAAATAACAGCAAAGTACTCCCCACCTCAATGTTGATAAAATCGATACCTAGTTTGATGATAAATGTACAGGATCCACTTGGCCACTAAGTGTTATGTCTGAGCTGGTCGATGTTTGGATGGAAGAGAACTTTATCCTCTTAGTTGCAAATCATCTTCCCATTGGGGACTATAGACTTGTAAAGTTGACTTGTAAAGTTGAGCACCATCTTCAATTGACAATTGCCATCTTAAAGTGTTGAGAGTAGAGGATGAGAAGTTGAGATCGTTACTGGTCCTTAGATCTGAGTGGAGGACTGCATAGATGGTCTTGAAATAGGGAGATGGTGAAAGAAGTATTGGATCAAAAGAGTAGGCACACAGAGAGATTACTTGTTTTAAATCAAAGAGAATAAGATGAATAATAAGAAGTAAATAAAATCATACATGAAGGACATCTTGTAGTAATCAATAACTATGGATAGAAAGTTATTGAATACTTTAGTCAAAACCAAAATAAAATAAGGAATTGATAAAAATCTATCTGTATTGCACTTGGCTGGAAACAAAGAGAGGTTGCCGGTGAAGGGTATGGTGGCTGTTTTGCCTTTAGTGCTTTAGATCCAACCGAAAATCAATAGAGTGAAAACAGAGAGGAAGGGAGATTAAGATGAGATGGAGAAATACCTGGAAGATCTGGGTGAATATAGCCGTAGGGTAGAGCCAAGAATTGAAGAAGGCTGGTCCCTGATGGTGGTGTCCATCGCTTCTCAAACCAGACCTCGGTCTTTGAAGAAGAGAAGAAGAAGCGACTGTAAAAAGGGAGATGGAATCGGCTATGGTAAAAGAGAATAGGGTTGGCTGCCGTTTTTGAGAGGGAGAAGGAAAGTGAATAGTATTTTACCGTGAATGGGATTAAGAGATATCCAAATTTGGGGCTTTCCTTATGAGATACGGTGGTGAGGTTTTGGGAAAGTTGAAGAGATGTTATATATTTTATAAAATAATATATATATATATATATATATACCCACTAAGTAAATTTTAATGGGAAAGGATTTTAATTAAATTTACTAACTTTGGAATAAAAATTTATTAAACTTTTATACTTACATTTTAATTACTCTTCTAAATTAAGAATTTACTTATAAACTTTCATTTCCAAATCTAGAATCTAAATTTTGAATTTAAACTTCTAATTTAATTTCTAACTTGCAAAATATTAAAATCTAGTTTAATTAAAATATTTAAATTTTATAATTAACCAACTATTATCTATTTTGTCCAATGAACGTGGGTCCCACTGACCCACACGAATTTTAATAATTGCTTAGTTAATTTCTCTCCAGATTACATTTACTCAATTTAATTATCTTTCTATTTAAAATTAATTTTCTAAAAACAAGGATTTGAACACTAAATTCGACTAAAGTATTTGAGTTAATATTTTATAAAATTCACCCATGGAATGGGTAAATTAGTCTTTTCACAATTTGGTATTTCATTTGATGCAACCATATTTTCAATTTTGATCCACTAGTAATTTATTTTAATTGGGCATTTTATATTAGAAACTAGTCATTGAATTTTATTTTCTCACCAATTAGTTGTTTACTCCAAATGGAGAATTAAAACAAACAAGCATACACATCATCACCTTAATCCACTAACACTCTAATTCTACCCAATACTACTGACCCACTACTCCAGGTCGGGTCATTACAGTAATTGGTTTCTTCTCCACCATCGAATGAGAAGTTAGTGGACTCCTTAAGTGGTGTAGTTGAGGCGTGGATGTTGGTAAGGTTGCTGAACCACGTAAAAATTCTTGTGTCAAGATTTTCATCTATTCTCACCTCCTCACATTACTTTGTGCATTTGTGTTTATTTCTTATATTTCTAGCACACTTGTTTGGTGAAATTGTGTTTATTGAGATTTCACTTTACATTCATAATTTATTGTAAATCTCAATATCTTGGAAGATCAATTGGATCAATTAGTAAAGACCCAATTTTAATTAATCAAAGTACGAAAGAAATTTAAAATTCCACAATTGTCCTATTCAATCCCTTTAGGACAATCTAGCTTGACCAACAATTATCTATTTGACCATCTTTACAATTACAAAATTTCTTACCTTTTCTGTAAATAAAGGGGGTAATCCTGATATAAATTTTTTCGTTCCAAAATATTTTATTACAGGCTTCTAAATTATATACCTTTATTAAAAATATATCTTTGTACCATGTGAAGTCTGTCATTGTTTTTCATCGTAAATTCATTAGTTGTTTTTGAATGATTTCTTATTGTCTAGGGTTTGTACCTATGAAATGTTTGATTATATTATACAAAAGAGCTTCTACTGAATTTGAGGTTAATTCTCCTTCAGAGTAAAAAATTGGAATACCTACTTCGTCAACTTTAATTAAAGTTTTTATTTTTCTTCTTCGATCATCACTTAAGTAATTTTCCCACAAATTTATTAATTGTCCTATAAAACCTGCTATTATTAAGTCAGTACTTTGGTTTTCTGTATCAATGTTTGTTCTACATATATTTGCATTCATATACATTTTTTGAATTATTTGCATTTTTGATAAGATGATAATCCATCTATATTCCATTTGTAAATTGTTGATCCATCAAAAGAATTTGAGTTTATTGTTTCCGGTTCTTCTCTTTTAATATCTATTGGTTTTACGTGATATCTTAGTTTGTTTATATTCATATTTTTAGGTTGTTCGTCTTGGCTTATTATTGCATTTATATTTTTTTTCTGGGAATTATAGTTTTTTATTTTTCTAATCTTTCTTTATAGGTTTCTTTTCTAATTTTCTTCCTTTTGAAATAGGATTAACTTTAAACATTAACGGTTCAATTTCTATTTGCTTTGGTTTTTTTATTTTTTTCTAGGACTTGAATCTTAAATTCTATTCTATTGGTTTCTTCACCTATTTGTGATTATTGCTTATCTTTTATCTTTGATGTTTCTATTGATTTTCTAACCTCTTGTGGTCTATCTCTTTTAGATATTTTCTCTGTTTCTAAACTTTTACTCCTCTTTTAATGAATTTCTCTTTAACTGCTGAAAAAAAAAAGTTCAAATTGGTGAAATTGTTTTGTTCTAATAAGGCTGATATATGAGCTGCATTTATTTCCTAAGTCTCCTAAAATCTTTGTATTATTTTTATAGGGAGCTGCTTTAATTGCTTCTAATAATTTAATTGTCTCCATTGGGGGATGTATTGGCGAAACCTTTTCTTCTTCTCATTTATTTGTAATTATTGTCTGGTTTTATACGTTGATTGATTCATTAAAACTTGTTATTGTTTTTGTTCATCTTTTCCTCTTTCTATTTTTTTTAATGATAAACAATTTAATACATTCAAAGAATGGGGAGACCTCTCAAAAATACAGTACAAAAACCCAAAAAATGAGAAAAAATCTAAACAAAAAACTGATATAAACATATCTGACTACACTTACGGACTGAAAACAGGTTTTAGAGATAAAAAATAAAAGATTACATTTTACAGGAGATAGAGAAGCAACACAACCAGCACAATACTTCTACTCAAATTTTCCCAGATCTGTAATTGGACTCTCCAGGGCTTTCTATTGTTAGAATCAACCAAACAAATAGATTGATGCAGCTAGAAAATTCTACTTTACAGATAAATGAAAGCTGCTACTAATTAAGCTATTGATTGTTTAATGAGACAGAGAGACAATACTCCTGAAAAGATGCATTAGGCTGCTACCATTCACCAGATTGTAGGCCGCAGAAGTGTAATAACTTGACCCGAATTAAGTCTAATTTATGTGATTTATTTTAATAAATCATGTTTAACCCGTTAATCATGAAGATTATGGTTTGGGCTTTTTGAGAAGTCCAGGATCGGCCCAATCAGAACCTGATAGCTCATTGATCCAACTCATTTAAGTTGGAATGACAAAATTGTAATTCACAATAAATATTGTTATTAAATGATTTTAATTAGTATTTGAATGTTGTGTGAGTTTAATTGATTTCTTTGATAGGGATTTAAATTCTGGAAAATTATAGAGTCTTTTTATTGTATTTTTTATTTTCAGAAATCTTAATAATTTGACCCGAAAAGGTCCCGATCTTTACAAAATAATTATTTTAAATAAATTTTGAAGTAAATTTTTTTAAGAAAATACATGATGTATAATCTGTGTATGGACTTATCATATTGTATTTTTAGATTTTGAAAATAAAAGCTTTAAACCCTTTAATTAAATACAAGTTGATTTATGGAGTTTATTTAAAATGACATTTTATTTAAAATCAATTGATTTTCAAAGTGTATGGTTTTCTAAGTTTTTATGACATTCATGAATTTTAATTTTCAATGTTTCGGATCAAATAGGTTAATTAAATAAGACTTTAAATATATATTAATTTAAGTTAATTTAGAAAAGGGTTTTAAATATAAATAAAGAAATTTTGAAAAATTTCATTTTTACCCCCTCCAGTTGCTTACTCGTAGCTGATGCGATAGAAGCACCTGTGTACCCATCGACTCATGCAAGCTACGATAGTGCCTTGCTGAGTAACATGGGAGATTTTCCAGCTCGTGGCAGGCCTACTGATCTACCCCTCCACCTTTATTTAAAGCTTCTATCGCATCTGGTAGCTGGATTTCCTTCACTCAAACTATTTTCATTCTCTTCTTCCCTCCTTTGGTTTATTCTTTCAAAAGCTTGAAGTGGAAAAATTTTCAAGTTTTCAAAATTCAACCGCAACTCTCCAAGCAACGGTAACCATTGTGTTTATTTTTTAATTCTGACATGTTTAGGATCAAACAGAACTGAATTTAGTTTAGATTTGAGTCTTTAAAATGATTTTGAAATTTAGTGGAAACTTTGATTTTTCATGTGTTTTACTGATTTTTCTCTTAAAATTAGAGGTTTTTCATAATTGTTTATTGTCCAATTTATTACGAAATTGAAGAGGACTTACTATAGAACACATCTGACTAGAAGGATATGAAAAATGAATTCATGAAACCCACTGTTTTTTAATTCGTAATTCACTATGTCCGTCCCATCACTACACTGGTTGCAGGTGACAGGTGAAAAAGACAATCTTCGGAAGATCCGAGACTTGTCTCGAAAGTTCTGATGATCACAACTCGGAAGTTTCGAACTTCTATTCGGTGTTCCAAAGAGAACAAAGGCCAACTATTTTTCTCTACCTCTGTTGGACAGTCTAGGACGTTCTGAGAACATCTTCGGACGATCCGAGCAGACCTCGAAAAGTTCCGAGGCAAACGAAACCAATATTTTCTTGTTTTGCTATTTTCAATTTGGAACAGGCTAGGAAATTTCAAGGCCTGAAGTTCAGAAGTTCCGAAGGGTGAACCCTAGTTCCGAAGGGTGAACCCTAGTTCCGAAGGGTTTGATAAAACCTAGAATTTAGGACAATGGCTCGAAAGTTCTGAAGCCACAGCATCTGATTCCAAGGAACCCAGAACTTGTTCTTAAGATTTGATGCTATGTTGTCTAGACCTGATTCTTAATAAAAAATGATACTAACCTCTATATGTCTTATTATTACCTTGTATGTTCACTTCCAGGCCGAAATCCTCTATCTGTGGTGCAGCGGAAACGCCGCCTGATAGCTATCTGTAGCGCAACGATTAATTCACTGCTCGGTAGAAAATAAGGTGTAATACCCTGCACCAAAAGGTCTCACATTGCTAGTTGCATTGGAAATTCCCTGGTATATAAGTGGTAGCCTTCATCCTTCTAGTACAAGGCCTTTTAGGAGTAACAGTGGGTTGGCTCGCCAAAGCAAAGCCATGCGGGTCAGTGTGTAGGTCCAAAGCGGACAATATTGTGATAGCGGGATGGGTCGTTACAAATGGTATTAGAGCATGGTTCTTAGTTGTTGTGTGTGCAAAGCCTGGGACGACTCTGACTTTAAGGGGGGTAGATTGTAATGCTCTGCCCCAAAAAGTCTCACATTGCTAGTTGCATTGGAAATTCTCTGGTATATAAGTGGTAGCCTTCCTCCTTCTAGCACAAGGCCTTTTGGAGCAACAATAGGTTGGGTGGCCAAAGCAAAGCCATGCGGGTCCGTGTGTAGGCCCAAAGCGGACAATATTGTACTAGCGGGACGGGTCGTTACAGAAGGGATCGGGCACTGAGTGATTTTCTTTCTCTCTAGGCCTAACTCAATATATCTCCATGGTCCAATCGAGAAGATAATATGAGTAGTGGCATGTGCACCTTATATCTCTAGCCCTAACTCAATATGTTTGCATGGTCAAATCTAGAATACAATGTGTAATGGCCTAAGCACTTTTATCTGTACCCTTTGGGCAAAGTCTCAATACTCTACCTTGGCCAGGAAGAAATATGAGACTAGGCACTTAGTATTTTATTGGATGGCTTGATTGATTGATTATTATAACTTAGAAAGGAGAAGTAACCTACAATGATGACTCACAACCATTTCCCTTGAAGTTTTCTTTTAAATAAGATAGGAAGATTTGAAATGCTATGGATGTATTCTGTATTATGCTTGATTATGAATGTATGTATATTCATTTTATTACGATTTGTGTGTGACAGATACCCACGACACCCAACATTATTCGGTGAGGAGACTAAGTAATACAACATGGGTAAATCAGGTTATGTAAATCTGGTGTAATGAGTGGTTTCATGAATATTACATGATATGGAAAAAAACAAAATAGGCCGGAATATGAGACTTGATTATGTTTCCGTGAGGAATAGAAATTTGTTCTAAATATAAGAACGGAAACATAATACGGTATTAGGGAGTCGATGTCTACTAGTCTATAAACAAATAATGAACCCACTTATATGCCTAGACTTGATATATTGCTTGAGATGATACTATTGATGTTTATCATGTATTGTGATATTGATGATGAAATGCTCTGATGTGAGAACCCGAGCATCATATTATGGTGAAAGATGAATATATGAACTTGATACTGCCTCCACATACACTTAGCTGATGTGCTATGGTTGACCAGTGTAACACCCCAGATTTTCAAGTTATCAATGTATATGAAATTTGCCCATTTAAATTGTGAATTATTAGATATGGACCTTAGATGGGTAAGTTGTTGGGTCAATTGCCCAATTAAGACCCAACGGATAGTGGTTATGTTTCAATCGAATTAAATGGGTGAGAAGTAGTTAATTGGGTCAAGATGCCCAATTGGGACCCAATGGGTCGTGTTTTGACTTGGTTGACTACCAAGTGAGTTTAAGCTTAATTAAATTGGGACTGAATTAAGTTGGAAATGAATCAAATAATTGGGTTGATTTTTAAGTGAGTTAAGTGAGTTGAGTTAAGGAAATGAGTTAAGTGGAGTGGGAAATGGAAGAGTTTTTGTTGTTTAACAATCAAACTCCAAGGGGTTACACGTTGGAAGGGTGGGAGTTTCATCTCATGGATGAAACCCCCAAAATGTAACGCCCCGCCCTTTTTCACTCGCTTCTTCCCGTAAATCAGAATCTATTTTTTTTTTTTGTAACAGAGTAGAGTGATAGAGCGCGGGACGTCACGACGCGAGTTAAGTCCGAACTTCCAAAGTCCGACCCTTAACTGGCCAACCCTATGTGTGCATGGGCTAAGTCCACGAAATGGTTCACACATAATAATATCAACTTGCGGAATAAAAATCATAACTGCGGAATCATAACATGTGGAATAATAATAGAACCAAGTTCTATTCCATTCAGATAGCAAAGTACGACAAGTCCTTAATCATAATTAAAACATCATAATCATCCAAATAAATATCCGACCATCTAAGTTATTACATTCCGAAAACTAGTTACTCAAATACATGTCCATAAGTAACTTTATTCAAAACATATAAAATAAATCATCCAATCTCCTATGCCTGGCCCTCCTTGCGTTCATCGTTCCCCTTGTTTCCTGTATCATCAACTAGGGTAGAAGTAGGGCGTTAGAACAACGCGCCCAGTAGGTATTCCAATTAGGGCTAACACATGGTTAGTACAAAACATATAATAACATTGTAATGTCAAAAACCATATAAAACCATGCCATGCAATGATGACAAATGCAATGAGTCCCACCCATCACATGTACATAAAAGTACCCACCACATAGGTCTTTCGGACTCCTCGACGGAGTGTGGACCCTGCGGTTTCTTCCTGATTGGAAAAGCACATCAGGGTACCCCACATAGGTTTTTCAGACGCCCCGACGGAGTGTGGCCCCTCCGGTTACAAATCCTCCACCCCATGCCATGCATGAGATGCCAATGAAACACATGCTATTTTATAACATAAACATAGCATTTAAAATCATATTTAAAACACATGCTCTTTCCTCATATAGACATAGCATTTAAAATCATCATTTGAAACATATCCTTTGCAGCATAAATTCATCAAAAATAAGATAAAACAATGTACATAAACCCATGGTTTCAAAGAGGTGGAATCCTACCAAAGACCGCTAACGTGTCCTTGCGTCTTTCGTCCGGTAACCGCTCACGATCATAAACACCTTGTGAGGTCCCATTACCTTATAATATAATAATAAATCAAAACCAAGTCCCACTTAATTTTTAACATTCTAAGTCCATAAACAAAACCCCATGAGGTTCGGCCATACACCATGGCCGAACCCATGGTCCATTAATTCAATTAATTACAATAATGCCATTGTACATATCCATAGCCATTTTCCTTGCTTACGTTCCAAAATAATCCATACAATAATTCATGGGGTTCGGTCATACACCATGGCCAAGCTCTATGTCCAATATTTTCACATATTTACAAGATTGCCATTGATTCCATCAACTTATGTTTGAGTTCCATTAATTCTACATAATTACTAAATTGCCATCCATGGCTATCATAACCCATGATCCAATCCTTTCAAACATTAAAAATCATAAATCATTCCCCATATTAATTCCATAATCGATTCCTTAGTCCCAACATGATCCATCAAATATTCCCCATGTGGGTCAGCCATACACCATGGCCGAACCCATGGTCCTTCATTCTAAACCCTATTTACAAAATTGCCATTGGCCTAATTATTTCCAACCTTCTATTCATTAACACTTAAACCTAAACTCATAAAATTGGTTCATGGGGTTCGGCCAAGCACCATGGCCGAACCCTATGAGGTCTAAATTTCCATTTTCATCATCATTATTAGCAAACCCATAATTAACAAGTCCATATTTAGAAATCATCTTCCATAAATAAAAGCTTTCTAATTTAGCAACCTCCCTCCATAAATAGAAACCTTCCCATTTTAATCTCCTCCTATTTTTAGAAGGTTTCCAAATTTATCTCCACCTTCTATATTTAGAAGGTTTCCAAATTTAATAAACAATTCCATGGGCCGAACCCTATGGTTCGGCCAACCACCATGGCCGAACCCTATGGTTCTTTTGTTTCAAAACATAAAATTATAAATCAAGATACTAACCTTTTCCCCTTTGGTTTCTTCCTCTTCCAATTTTCTTTTCTTTTCCCTTTGCTTTTCTCCAAACAAGAACTCCTTCTTGTTGCTGCCCTTTCTTCTCTTACTTTTGGCGTGAAAGAGAATGATGAATTGAGAGAGGGAGAGAGAAGAATAAAACTTGATAATGGTTGTAAAAACCGTGCACCCCCTCCTTGCCTCTCCTTTTACTAGCTCTCCTTAGTCCCACATTAGAAATTTCTTAAGATAAGCAACCTTTAGCCGTGCGCCCCTTGTGTCTCCTGTTTTTTTTTACACGTATAATATATTGTAGCTCAGTTTTGACTTTGTTAACTTCCGAATCAGAAAAAGTGGTAAAATACAAAATTGTAGCCCTTGAAGTATTCTTTCCAACGCAAAAGAATCAAAGCAAGCGACTATCGGACTGAAAAGTTATAACCAAAACACTGGACATATGTCAAACTTTCCTTATTTAACATGGCCGACTTTCCCTCTTTAATTAGCCATAGCCAACTTTCCCTTGCCTTATTTAGCCATGGCCGACCTCTCCTTCTTAATTTAAAACCTTCCCTTTAACTCTAATTAGTAAGTACTATGCGCATAACCTTAATCATAATCCAAATAATCTTTTAATTTAATTTAAGACAATCTACCTTCCCTTTTAGAATATCCTATGCGCATAATATGGATATTATTATCCAAATTTCGGCCATGCTTAATCTTTTATTTATTTCATAGATATTTCATTCCCTTTTTAAATATCTAGCATATCATTGTGGATTTAAAATCCCCACATATCTCTCATGCGCAAAATCTATAGGTTTCATATTCAAAATTCGGCCATAAAAATCTTTTGTTTAAAATTAGATATAATTCATCACTAAATTAATTCAACCCATTTGTATTTAATAAAACCAATTCCAACATTGGTTGGGTCCTAATTGGGTCATGGCCCAATTCCTTATCCATATAAAGTCCAATTCTAAAATCCACCATTTAAAAGAATAAGTGTCATATAAAATAATAATCTGAAAATCCGAGGTGTTACAGGTTCCAATTGATTTTTGCTCTTCTAATCCTTCTCCTTTCTTCTTGATTTTTCTCCAAAACTGAGAATACCTCTTGCTGGCTGCCTTCTCCTTGTTCTTGTTTTGCCCTGAATAAGAATAGAGAGGGAGAAAGAAAATTTGGCAATGTGTGTATGAGCCGTGCGCCCCTCCCCTCTTTCTTTATAATCTTCCCTTGGTTCCATATTTAGAAGGTGCTTAAGATAATCAACCCCCCCTTAGGCCGTGCGCCCCTTGTCTTAATTAGTAATGCCGTGTGCCCTCTTGTGTTTCTCTTTTTGGAGAGTCCAAATTTAGGATATGATATGAATCTCTCTATACACGACCATGCAATCCTTCCTTATTTATATAATATTGCAATACTAATTTAAATTCAACTCCATTTAATTTTTATTGAAAACAATTCCAAAACTGTTGGATCCTAATTGGGCCAATGACCCAACTCTTTACCCAATTTAAGATCCATAACTAATATTCACAAATTAAATGGATAATTTTCATACAAAATAATAAATTGAAAATCCGGGGTGTTACACAAAATGAAACATCAATGGGAGGTGGACTTAGCTCGCTTCGTGACGTCCCGCTCTCTCTCACTCTTCTATTTATAAAAAAAAAGGTAGACTCTGATTTTCAGGAAAGCGAGTGAAAAAGGACGGGGCATTACAATTGGTATCAGAGCGAAACTGGGAAGGTTGAATCTTTCGAAGTAAGATTAAGACGGTTTCATGTCTCACTGACAGATAAGAATCTCAACTGACCGACTCTTCGGAGTCTACTGCACGGGGGCCGGATTAATTTACTTCGTTAGACTCAGACTGAAACATTCAATCTGAGAATAACAAGGAATGATAGCAAAGGAAGTACAGTCAAAATAACTGCATTTATCAAACATAGAAAATTAGGAGATACTTCCCCGATATACCCAAATTGAGAAGCAAACAAAAGATACTTATGAAATTTCCCCAAAAACAAAGAGATACAAAGAGTGCTTATTTGGTAATTTCCCCAAAATGAGAAAAACACAAACTTTACGATGAAAACTAAGTCAAGAAGTTTTTCAATGGCTTAGGAAAAATGCCTCCGAGAAGAAGAAGAAGAACCCGACAACACCCAAGTGGGGATGAAGAGGAGGTGCAACAACCTCATATATCAGAGGAACAAAACAGCGTGAACATACCTGTGGTTCCTCATGAACTACAAAATTTGGTTCAAGCAGTGGTTACTTCTGTTCTGCAACAGCACATGAACGGAAATGCAAACACTAGTGACGCCAATGACCAGAGCATGGTCAGGGATTTCCAACAACAGCGCCCCCCTTACTTCAAAGGGAAAGAAGGGACTGTCGGAGCAGAAAATTGGTTGAAGAAGATTACTCAGATCCTAACCCTATTAAAGATCTCGAGCCATGAAGACAAAATATTACTGGCTAATCACAACTGATTGATGATGTCGGTAAATGGTTGGAGGTGGTAGAGAAGCATCGAGCACTCCTTCCAGAAAGAGAAAGGACTGCAATGACTTGGGAGCAGTTCTCAGCTACCTTCTTGGACCATTACTTTCCCGAGGAGAAGGAGCGCCATACTCAAGCTTTTCTATCTTTGGTACAAGGTACCATGACGGTGGCAGAGTATCATCAGGAGTTCCTCAGTCTCTCCTGTTATGCTCTATATATGGTGGATACGGAATACCGAAGGGCTCGCAAGTTTGAGCGGGGTCTACGGCCAAACATTAGGGCTAAGGTAACTATATTCAAAGCAGCTACACTGGAAAAGGTGGTCAGCAAGGCCACTATAGAGGAGTAAGAGATGGTTGAGATAGTGCGGTTCGACAACAGCCGAGGTCAGAGTGGGAGGGGTACATTTTAGCCCAACAAGAAGTTCCGACCAAACTTTAGCAGACCCTCATCTTCTACCGCGTCAACAGAAGACTTTCATCCCAACCAGCCCTCCCCATCTGCATCAGTCTCTTAGGTTCCCCGAGGGGTGAACAACTGCTTCCATTGTGATCAGTCCTGGCCATTTCAAGAGGGAATGCCCACAGCTTAACAGACCCTCTTATTCCAGAGGTTCATTTCTCCCACCAGCTAGACCAGCTAATTCACAAGGAGGAAGGAACATAACCAGGCGGGACGGGCGCCTAACCCTACAGGATCTAGACGGTTATTTACTTTAGCACCTCCAGCAGCAGTGGATCACTCCGTGATTCAAGGTATAGCTGTAGTCAGTAGTTCCTACGCCCTTGCATTGTTTGATTCTAGAGCATCTCACTCCTTCATATCTGTTGCATTCATAACTGCTACTGGCACATTAGTACAAAAACTGTCCACATCACTCACCATTGTATCCCCCGTTGGAGACACGTCATTGGGGCTTATATGTACAACAGTGAATACTGAACTCGCTGGTTATAGATTTGAGTTCAACTATTTAGTACTCGATATGACTGAGTACGATATTATCTTCGGCATGGACTGGTTGACTAGCGTTCAAGCCAATATCGATTGCCATCTTCGCAGGGTGAAATTTTGGTCACCCGACGGGAAGCAATATGTGATACATGCTGACAAACACAACATCTCTATAAGAAGAAGACTGCATGAAGGGTTGAATCATCTGGTATTGAACAGTATCAAAATAAACAAGGCACCGGTGGCTGAACTTCCGGTGATAGTGAAAGACTACGCGGATGTATTCTCAAAAGAACTCCCTATCTTGCCACCCATGAGGGAGATTAATTTTGAAATCAAGTTGTACCCTGGCACTTCTCCAATGTCATTACCTCATTATCGGATGGCACCAACTGAGATGTCTGAGCGGAAGAAGAAGATTGATGAACTGCTCAGACTGGGTTGCATCCGGAACAATACATCGTCCTGGGGAGCTCCGGTGTTGCTTGTGAAGAAGAAGGACGGTACACTCTGAATGTGTGTGGATTACCGAAAACTGAACCAGCTGACAATCAGGAACAACTGTCCTCTACCCAAGATCGATGTTCTATTCGATGAACTTAGAGGTTCCAGCCACTTCTCTAAGATTGATCTGATGTCCGGATACCATCAAATCCTAGTTAAGGAGGAGGACATAGAGAAGACAGCTTTCAGAACGCGGTATGGGCTATATGAGTTTGTAGTTATGCCGTTTGGACTCACCATTGCACCAGCTGTGTTCATGGATCTAATGAACAGGATCTTCCACCCTTACTTGGACCAGTTCGTTATTGTATTTATTGATGATATCCTGATATTTTCCAAAAGTCAGGAGGAACATGCTGAGCACTGGCGGATAGTTCTGGTCACCTTGAGGAAGAACCAGCTATATGCCAAAACAAGCACGTGCGAATTTTGCTAACTAAGGTCAACTTTTTGGGGCATGTTATATCAGCAGAAGGTATAGCTGTGGACCAGGGTAAGGTGGTGGCAGTGAGAGATTGGAAAGCACTGAAAAATGTGACTGAAATGCGTAGCTTCTTGGATTTGGCTGGTTACTATCGGAAGTTTATCATGGACTTCTCCAAAATTGCATCTCCACTTACTCGACTCACTCAGAAAGGAGTCAAATATGAGTGGTCAGATCTGTGCAATCGGAGATTTGAGGAGCTGAAGGAGAGATTAACAACTGATCCTATCCTAATTTTGCCGGAAAGAGGCAAAGGTTATGAGGTACAATGCGATGCTTTAGGAGAGGGACTTGGGTGTTCTCTCAGTCAAAGTCATCGTGTGGTAGCATACGGATCAAGACAATTGAAAATACATGAACGTCTCTATCCCACACATGATCTGGAGCTAGCCGCAGCGGTCTTCGCTCTCAAAAGCTGGAGACACTATCTATATGGTGAGAAGTTTGAAGTGCTTTTAGATCATAAGAGTTTGAAGTACTTGTTTGATCAGAAAACGCTCAACCTGAGGCAGCGCAGATGGATGAAATATTTGCAGGATTATGAGTTCGCGCTTCGATATCACCCTGGCAAGGCGAACAAGGTGGCAGATGCCCTCAGCCGCATATCACATGCATCAGTGACATGTTTGATCAGGACAGAATGGGAGATGTTGAATACCATCCAAGAGTTCAATTATATATCAGTAACCATAGGAGTATGTACAATTTGATCATACGGTCCAACATGGTCTCCAAGATTGAACAGGAACAACGGATAGATCCAGAAATGGAGGAGATATGGGCCAATATGTCTACTGGCGAGGTCCTACTGGAATGGGAGTTACGACCAGGACAGGGTCTTGTATTCTGAGGTAGGATATATGTACCTAAGAGCTGCAGAAGGGAGTTATTGATTGAGGCACACCAGACCAAACTCTCTATTCATCCGGGCAGCACTAAGATGTACCACGACCTAAAGAGACACTACTGGTGGCGTGGACTCAAAAGAGATGTGGCAGAATTTGTGGCTCATTGCCTAACCTGTCAGCAGGTTAAGACAGAACATCAAAAGCCACCGAGGTTACTCAAACCTTTACCAGTGCCGGAATGGAAATGGGAGCACATCTCCATGGATTTTGTAACAGGGTTGCCAAGGTCCTCAAAGGACAACGATGCGATATGGGTTGTGGTAGACCGATTGACCAAGTCTGCACATTTTCATCCCATCAGGATGACAGATTCATCTGAGACTTTGGGTCGATGGTATATCAAGGATATCATCAGATTACATGGTATACCTCGGACTATTGTGTCTGACAGAGATTGCCGATTCACCGGCAGAGTGTGGCAGAGTATGCAGTCGGCCATGGGAACAGATCTACTGACTAGCACGACATTCCATCCACAGACTGATGGACAGTTCGAGAGGACAATACAAACATTGGAGGATATACTGAGAGCATGTATGCTAGATTTCAAGGGTGAATGAGAGGATCACTTTCCGCTGGTAGAATTCTCATACAACAACAGTTACCAGGAAAGCCTCTAGATGGCTCCATTTGAGGCTTTATATGGTAGACCTTGTAGGTCACTAGCGTGCTAGACAGAGGCCGGTGAGCCTGGACTGATTGGACCCGAGTTAGTTGCAGAGACTATAACGCAGATACAGTTGATACGGCAGCACCTATTGGCTGTACAAAGTCGTCAGAAGAGCTACGCTGACAAGAGGAGGAGGTTCCTTGAATTTGAGGTGGGGGACATGGTGTTCTTGAAATTCTCACCACGAAAGGGACACATGAGATTTGGAAAGAAGGGGAAACTGTCGCCTAGATATGTGGGACCATTTTCAATCATAAAGAGGATGCGGGAGGTGGCTTATCAATTGGCACTTCCTTCACAGTTGGCATCTTTGCACGATGTGTTTCATATATCTATGTTGAGGAAGTACAATTCTGATCCCTCACATATGCTGAATGTACAAGACATAGAGGTGCAAAGCGACATGACATACATCAAAAAGCCTGTCCGAGTGGTGGAGACAGAACAAAGGGTATTACGAAACCGAGTGATTCAGTTCAGTCAAAGTGGTATGGGATCGACATGGTAATGAGGAAGCCACTTGGGAATTAGAATCGGAGATGAGAACAGATCACTCGGAGTTATTTATGTAAATGTTTGAAACCCTACTTCGCTCGATTTCCGAGACGAAAATTTTAAAAAGAGGGTTGTATTGTAACACCCTGGATTTTCAAGTTATCAATGTATATGAAATTTGCCCATTTAAATTGTGAATTATTAGATATGGACCTTAGATGGGTAAGTTGTTGGGTCAATTGCCCAATTAAGACCCAACGGATGGTGGTTATGTTTCAATTGAATTAAATGGGTGAGATGTAGTTAATTGGGTCAAGATGCCCAATTGGGACCTAATGGGTCGTGTTTTGACTTGGTTGACTACCAAGTGAGTTTAAGCTTAATTAAATTGGGGCTGAATTAAGTTGGAAATGGAATCAAATAATTGGGTTGATTTTTAAGTGAGTTAAGTGAGTTGAGTTAAGGAAATGAGTTGAGTGGAGTGGGAAATGGAAGAGTTTTTGTTGTTTAAAAATCAAACTCCAAGGGGTTACATGTTGGAAGGGTAGGAGTTTCATCGCATGGATGAAACCCCCAAAATGGAACATCAATGGGAGGTGGACGATTACACAATCCAAGGCAAGACATACACGTTAGAATGGGAGTTTCATCTCATGGGATGAAACTCCAAAATGGAACATCAATGGGGAGGTGGCTGTTTTGTCTTGTTACACAAGCCAAGCCAAGGCTACATCGATGGAGCCTTGGGAGTTTCATCTCATGGATGAAACCCCCAAGTGGAATATTAACGAGGGAGGTAAATGGGAATGGGAGTTACAAAGGGGTGTCACCAAAGGACACCACCTTGGCTGAATTTCATTAAATAAGAAAAGACTAAGGGGTTGCATCTTAGACTCTCTCTCTCTCTCAAGCTCTCTCTTGGCCGAACAACACCTCAAGACAAAGGCACTTAGAATATTTTCATCTCACTCTCTCCCTCTCACACAAGGCCGACCTATCCCAAAGACAAAGAAGGAATGACTTAGAGTTTCATCTCAAGATCTGTAACGCCCCGCCCCTTTCCACTAGCAAAAAATCAGAGTATTTTTTTTTTTTAAATAAAGAGTGACAAAGAGCGCGTGACTTCACGACGCGAGTTAAGTCCGAGCTTCCAAAGCCCGGCCCTTAACTGGCCAACAATACGTGTACGTGGAACTAAGTCCACGAGAACGGTTCACACGTAGAAAGTAAGCTTGCGGAATTATAAACTTAATGCGGAATTATAATAGAGTTTATCCTACAAATTTTAGATAGTAAGGAATTACATCACTTAATTAATAAATACCTCAACTTAAAATGTCCAAAATAAAAGTCCAAACCATAGCAAGTAGTCTAAATTATTACAGTCCAACAAGCTAGCTACTCAAATTACATTTCCATAAATAAAACTTAAATAAATCAATCTAGCTCCTCCAAGCTCCTACGCTTGGCTCCGATCACGTCCTTCACTTCCTCCATTTCATACGTCATCGTCTAAGATAGAAGTAGGGCGTTAGACAACACGCCCAGTAGGTACTTCGAGTAAGGTCAACACATGGATTAGTATAAACAAAACACATAGATATAAGTATATCAAAACCATGCAAGTAAATGCCATGCCATGGGTGTCATATGCCATGAGTCCCACCCATCATCCATATCATCGTTACATAATGTCCCTCTTGATGGAAAATGCACATCAAGGTACCCTCCACAAATGCCTTACGGACGCCCCGATGGAGTGTGGATCTCCAGTTACAAATCAATCATACATAGCACATCAAGATACCCTCCACAAATGCCTTACGGACGCCCCGACGGAGTGTGGATCTCCTGTTACAAATCATCATACATAGCACATCAAGATACCCTCCACAAATGCCTTACGGACGCCTCGACGGAGTGTGGATCTCCGGTTACAAATCATCCCTCCCATGCCATGCATGAGATGCAAGTGTAAACATGCCATGTGATAATACAAACCATAGCATTAAAATCCTATCATTAAGACATATAATTTGATACCAAAATAATTCAAGTAAAACATTCATATACACATAATCCATGGTTTTCAATGAGGTAGGAATCCTACCAATGACCAACTAATATTGTCCTTGTGTTTCCCGTCCAAAGATCGATCACCGATCGCGCACCGCTTGTGAGATCCCGTTACCTTATTACACATCAACAAATCAAACCAATGTTCCAACCATGTCTAAGTCCACAATACATGTCTTAGTGGGGTTCTGCCATACAACATGGCCGAACCTCACCCACTTGGTTTTTGGGTCCCTTTTTAATCCTTATCATTTTAATCAAATGTGGGTCCAAGATCAGCCATCCTTTGATTTATTAATCCAAATGCACATAAGTTCATCATTTAAAAGTCCCTAAGTCCCAAAAACACTCCCCATGGGGTTCGGCCATACACTATGGCCGAACCCATGGTCTTTCATTTTTGGCCATTCATTCCTTCCATGGTTAATCACCTTTATTTATGTATATCCATATCCATAACTGATCCATAAACATGGATCCAACACTAACTCATTAATCATGACATAAAAACCATTATAAATCATCCATTTCCTTAACTTAAAACCCATTCATTTTAAACATGCATAGATCCATACTTAACTCATAAAAAGGTTCATAAAATGGGTCATGGGGTTCGGCCATACACTATGGCCGAACCCATGATGTCTTTCATCCCCCCTTAAATCATTTACCATATTTAGACCCATAACAAAGTCCCTCCATGAGGGGGTTTAATCATACATTTAGATCATCATCATTAACCTCATTTAAATCTATTAAACTTACCAACATTCCCCATCATCTTCATGGTCCCAAAAACATCTAAGTCCCCCAATAACTCTCCGTGGGGTTCGGCTATACAACATGGCTAAACCCATGATCCATGGTTCTTCACCATTTCCAATGTTTAAAACCATTTAAATTATCAACATTTCTCCATGATTTCCCTCATTTAATCCCCTTTAAAAATTACTAACATTCAACTATTCAAAACCTTGAAATCATTAACCAACATTCCATGGTTTTCATCCTTTAAACCCATTAGGAATCACTTAATATCCTTCCATGGGGTTCGGCCATACAACATGGCCGAACCCTATGGTTCATTATTTCCTCTAAAAATAACATATTTCCATGATTTGTCACCTTGATGGTTCTCATACAAGAAACCCTAGGGTTTGGCCATGCAAAGGCCAAACCATGATCTTAGATCATATACCTTATTCTTGACATGCATGAGGTCCTTTCCATGTATCCATAACAGTTAGGATTTGGCCATGCAATGGCCGAACCATGTTCCTTAATCCATTTTTGCCATGCATGCATACATAACCCATATATACATAGTGTCCTTAGTATTTCATTATTCATAGCCTATCTTACCCATTAGGGTTTGTCCATTTCCCATCCCATTTCTTGGATGGATTTTAGATCCATGGCCCATAATATTTTGGCCACCATTTAATCCAAGAAAATGGGATTTCATGGTTTCCTTTAACTCCTTCAAAATAAAAATCTTGTTGAGTACAACTTACCGATTCCGCGATTCCTCCTGTTTCCTTTGCTCTTTCTTGCTCCTTAGCCTTCCTTCTTTCTTTCCTCCTTGATCTTCGGCCAATGTGTGAGCTTGATCAAGATAAAATCTCCAAGAGTGGTTCGGCCAAGAAGGGTGTAGGTTTTGAGAGAGGGAGAGGAGGAGAGAATGGGAAATACTCTAAGTCCTTGGTCTTGAGAGGGTGGTCGGCCAAGCTTGAGATCCAATTTTTTTTCTAAGTCTTTTTCTTCTTTCTCTAAGTGTTTTTTTTGTCTTGGATGAGAGAGGGTCGGCTAGGAGGGGGAGAGGGAGAGAGAGAGAGAGAGTAAGATGAGAGGAATGAGATGGAAAATCCATCTTTCCATCTTGTCTTGGGCTTTGCTTGGGCTAGACTCCACCACCTCTCCTTTGACCAATGTATGGTCTTACATGCCCTTCATTTTAGGCTTTTTGTCTAGTATACCACCCCATGTACACGGTTTTGGGTTTGGGTTTCCTTGGTGGTTTGGTGGTTTGGGTGAGGTGGAACCACCACCTCTCCATGGTCAATACATGCCCTAGCATGTCCACCTTCTAAGGATCTTGTCTAGCCATGGAGGGTGCATGCCCTCCACATGGCACACCCAACCCCCCCATGGCCAACGGTTTTGGTTGCTTCTCCATGGGTGGTTTGGTGGTTTGGATGAGGTGGAACCACCACCTCACTTTTGGCCAATGCATGCCCTCCACCTAAGCTTTTGGTCTAGCCAAGGGTGGAGCATGCCCTCCACATGGCACACCCATCCCATCCCAACGGTTTTGGTTGTCTGGTTTTATCTTGTTGGTTTGGTGGTTTCCATGAGATGAAACCACCCACTTGACTCACTCCATTTTCTAGGTAGCTCACCCCATTTGACTCACCTCAATGTAACTCAACTCCTAATTCAATCATGGATTTTATTTCCATCTAACTTAGGTGTTTTAATTAATTAATCTAATTCCACTTACCACATTTAATCCTCTTTAATTTATCTTTGACCCACCCATGGTTGACCAAGTCAACTATGGTGGTCGGCCCCACCTTGTCTTGGTCCACACACCACCTCACTTGATGAGCTGGAGTTGGGTCCTACTTGGCCATGCCACTTGGATAATTCCACTCCTACATTTGCTAATTAAGATGGACCTCATGCCTTTGAGCACAATTGGGTCCATGATCCAATTAATTTCATCTCTTAGCCATGTACCCTAATGCTCAATCCATTTTGACCCATTGGGTCCCAATTGGGCATTTGACCCAATTGACCATCATTGACCCAATTAAATACAATCAAGGCTACCCATGGTCCATTGGACCATACTTGGGCCATTGCCCCAACTTTGATCCATTTCCTCAAAATTCTTCAATTTCAACAATTAAAATAAATAATAGCCAATATATTTCTTGATTTGAAAATCCGGGCCGTTACAAGATCCTCTCCCTCTCACAAGAACCTAAGGCCGACCCTCTCACAAGGATCAAGGAGGACGAAGAAGCTAAGGAAAAAGAGGATCAAAGGAACAAGAAGGAGTGAAAGAAACTAGAGGAGTCGCGGAATCGGTAAGTACTCAATGAAATTCTTATTAAGTAAGATGGTCAAAGAATATGATCCGGCCATTGCATGGCCAAATGGTATATACAAGAACCATTAAGAATAAAAAGGGGTTGATGAGGTTCGGCCATGATGTATGGCCGAACCCATCAAAGGATTATAAGTTTGAATGAATGATTTTAAGAGAAGATTATGAACCATAGGGTTCGGCCATGGTGTATGGCCGAACCCCATGGAAGGTTATTAATGTTTTTAAAAGGTTTAAAATGGATGTATTGTGGATGGACTTAGATGCAATTGGATCATGAAAACCATGGAAGTTGGTAAATAATTTTAATGGGTTTCAAAGCATGAAAATTATAGATGTATGTTAAGGTTTTTAAAGGAGGAAATAAGGAAGGATATTAATCAATTTAAATGGTATCAAGGTTGTAAATGGTGAAAGAATCATGGACCATGGGTTCGGCCATGGTGTATGGCCGAACCCCATGAAGAAAAACTAAGGAATATATTATGGATCCTAGGGTTAAATGATGAGCTATGGGTATGATTAAACTTCCCCATGGAGGGACTTGATTTATGGACTTAAAGATTGTAATTGCTTTAATGGAGAAATTGGAATTGAGACATCATGGGTTCGGCCATGGTGTATGGCCGAACCCCATGAACCTTTTAATGGGTCATTTGTGGGTCTATGTATATTTTAAATGAATGGATTATCAAACCAAAGAATGAAGGGAATTATTAGGGTTTTATGTTATGAATCATTCATGAATCTATATTATGGATCAATTTTGGACCCAAACTTAAGGTGATGGAAACAATGGCAAAGAATGTAAATATGGGTAAAAATGAAAGATCATGGGTTCGGCCATGGTGTATGGCCGAACCCCATGAGGAATGATTTTGTGGATTTAGGGTTTAAATGATTACCTTAGTGGTGTTTGATTAACAAATCAAAAGAGGGACTAAAACCAAATAGGTGAGGTTCGGCCATAGTGTATGGTTGAACCCCACAAAGTGTGTTTCTAGACTTAGACATTATTGCAAATCAAATGGGATATTGGTTTGACTCATGGATATGTTATAAGGATAACGGGACCTCACAAGGGGTGCACGATCGTGAGCTGTCGCCAGATTAAAGCGCAAGGACACTTTAGTGGTCTTTGGTAGGATTCTACTTCTTTGAACCATGGGTTATGTATGTTGGTTTTCATTCTTATTTTGATGGTATACGTTGTAAAAATGATATATTTCAAATATGAGGTTTTAATGCTATGATTATACTATTACATAGCATGTGGACATATACATCTCATGCATGGCATGGGAGGGATGTTTGTAACCGGAGGCTACGCTGTGTCGGGGCGTCTGTAAGGCATTCGTAGGAAGACTTTGATGTGCATTATCCATCAAGAAGTAACAGGAGAACACACTCCATCGGGGCGTCCGTAAGGCAACTATGGGGATACCTTGATGAGGAGAATTCCATCAAGAGGTTATATGTGTTTGTGATGGGTGGGACTCATTACATACAACACCATGGCATGGCATCGTTATACATGTTTTTGTTATTATATTATCTATGTGATTTTTGGTACTAACCCATGTGTTAGCCTTACTTGGAATACCTACTGGGCGCGTTGTCTAACGCCCTACTTCTACCATAGTGGATGACACAGGAAAGGAAGGGAATGATGAGCATGAACAGAGCCAAGCATAGGAGTTTGGATGTGTTGATTTCATTTATTTAAAGTTACTCATGGACTATGTAATTTGAGTAAATAGTATTTGGGCATGTAATAACTTAGATAACTTGTTGTGGTTTGAATGTTTTATTTGGATACTTAAGTTATGATAATTATGGTTAAGCGACGAACTACTTTGCTATCTAAAAATTGAATAGAATTAGGTTCTATTATAATCTACAGTTATGTTTATTTCCGCATGTATGACTTAATGCATGTGAACTGTATTCATGGACTTAGTCCATGCACACATATGGTTGGCCAGTTAAGGGTCGGACTTTAGAAGTTCGGACTTAGCTCACGTCATGACGTCCCGCTCTCTCTCACTCTTCTATTTATATAAAAAAAAAATAGACTCTGATTTTCGGAAAGCGAGCGAAAAAAGGCGGGGTGTTACAACCAGTGACGTCATATATTATTGGCAATAGGTTGGACCATATAGGTTATATATTATTGGCAATAAGCCGGGCATTGGCGGGACCATTGGGGTTGTTTATGATTTTGCAAGATGCTGCATTTTGACCGTGTTGGAACTTAATGCATTTATAACCAGTGTAGTGCTTTCATATGACAGTAGTATGGTAATGGTATGGCAGTGATGGTGACTTGATAAATTGGTATAGTATACCAATTATGATTTCAAGTATGATAAATGGTATAAGTAGACCATTATGACGTTGTTGATTAATCTACATGCACTAACCTAATGTTGATTATTGTATTATGTTAAGTTCTCTTCACTAGGCTTGTAGTTCACACCCCTCACATTTCAGGAGATGTACCTAGGGAGCAGGAACCTCCATTGCAGGTTTAGGATGAGAAAGTCGATGCTATTATTTGTATCTCCCACAGCTGGAAAATACATTCATTTTGTTTTGTTGGTTTATAAACCATATTTTGTATAAGTACCGCCTGTGGTAATTATTGTCTTTCTAAGCATGTATTAGACCGCTATGCTACTGTTACCAACTCTGATATGAATGATGATGCTCTGATCATATTATGGAAATACTTTTTTGTATGATATGTGTTGTATATGGGTAGATATATGGTACATGTTTGATTTCACGTGTGAAGAGCATGTGCGACATTTTATTATCTTGGCTTAAATATTTATCCTGAAAATCCAGCCCAGTTAAGATAATAGTTGACTGGAGATGAAAAAAAGGAAACATGTTTTCACCATACACATCATGTAATACTATATCATAATATCAGAGTTTATTGATTGAGAATCAATCATACAATTATTCATCTTTAATTTTCATGTTTGACAAACCCAAACGACATAACCACAGGATCTGGATCGATTGATGCTTGAATCACGGATCAATCTTAATACAGAAATCATAAACATCATAATAATGGTACTTACTTGAGTCCATTGAAGAAGAGAACAAGATCAGATCTTCCTTTAAGTTTCTTGAGTTTCCTGAAGTCCAAAAACAATAGAAAATGTACGCCCTGGAGTTTCTACGTCTTTCCTCCTCAATGCCCTCTCCCAAATTCATGAATAGTGCTTATGTGATGGATAATTAATAGAGAGAGACCCTTTTATATGTAGAGGGAGTACCCTTAAGGCAATTAGAACATTCATTCCTATTTCCCATCAAAATAGGAAACTAACCCTTTTTAGAACTCTCCCAAAATATGTATTCCTTATCCAAACACAGTTTCCCTGATTTAAGATCCTCTATGTGGAGCTGCAAATCTTTATGTAGGTCATGTTTAGTCTTACATTCTCCCACTTGGCCCACATTTACACATGAGATTTAAAACAAGTATATCCTAAACATGTAAATAAACCACAAGTGTGAGCAATGGCGGTTGCACCTCATCTTATTCCGACATGATCCATTCCATCACTACAACACAAGTGACCTATCTAGCATAGCCGTTAAGTGAGAGACTTTCATAATTGTTCACATAAGTGTCAACACATAATGATTATTCATATTAGTGATAAAACAAACACACATAATGTATATACATAACAATAATAAACAGGAACAAAATAAAAAATGCATACAGGAGTACTCAAGTGTCAAATGATGCACACTTATTCATAATGCAGTCCAAAATTGATAATTACATCATAATAGATTACGTTCAAGACCCATTCTATTGGCATGTTCCTTAAAAGTCTTTATAGGTAATCCCTTTGATAACGCCCCGACCCGATGGTAGGCCCGGAATTCTACTAATTTTTATTTTTTTTTATAATCTCCCATCAACTAACATCATAGCTAGGTTGGATCTTCAAATTTGCCAAAAATCCCATCATAGAAAATGTCACACGTTCTCTTCTCACGTGGACATAAACATGTACCATATGTTCCCATATAAAAATACATATTTCACAAACAAATATCTCCATTTATTCGATAAGAGTTATTAACGAAAATATAGCAATTTACACATTATGCTTAGATTTATAGTACCACAGACGATACTAAAATCAACATAACATCATATGCATGAAAAATGTAATAAACATATTTCCCATCATCGGGAAATACGATTGACTGCAAAGGCTCCATCATCTTAAGTCAGCGGTGGAGGTTCCTCCTCCTCAGGTGCCAACCTTATAATGTAAGGGATGTGAGCCCAGCGAAAAGATCTTAAAATAACACATTCACCAACATGTACAGGTTAAATAATACAGTCTAATCATAATAACAATAATGGTCTACTCTAACCATTTTAAAATCATAGTTATATACTCATAAATGGTCTATTTTGCCATACTTACCATTTTACCATAAATGGTCGCATGTACCTTTTATCTTACTTGAATTCATAATTGGTCTACTATACCAACTTATCAAGTTACCATCACTGCCATCTCACTACCATACTACTGTCATACCACTGCTATACCACTGTCATACTGTTGTTCTGCCAGTGACATACCACTGTCATACCACTGACATACCACTGCCATACCACTTTCAATGCCTTCGCATATCCTTCATCTTACTTAAAATTATAATTGGTCTCTATACCAATATTTCAAGTCATCCGTGATACTGCAATGTCACTATAACACCAAAGCACTACACTGACTATAAATGCATTAAGTCTCGACACAGTCAAAATGCAGCATCTTGCAAGAACATCTCCGACATACTTGGGCCGGTACTGACACACATGGGCCGTGCAAACCGACACACTTGGGCCGATAATCCATACACCTGGGCCTATAATAGTTCCGCAGTTTAGGGAACGTGTAGGCATTATCAGTATCATAAATGCTCAAGTTCTTACATCGGAGCATCTAATCAATATTATCAACTTTATACTTCAGTCTTCACAATAACATGATGCTTAAGTTCTCACACCGGAGAATATCATTATCAATATCAACTTCATACTTCAATCTCTCATCATAACATGATGCTCAAGTTCTCACATCAGATAATATCATCATCTATATCAATACCATGCATGATAAACATCATTAGTAATAATATGAATATATCTTAGCAATATATATCAAGTAGAGACATATAAGTGGGTTCATTCTTCGTTTATATACTACTAGAGCTCGACTTCTTGACACCGTGTTATGCTTCCGTTCTAACAGTTAGAACCAATTTTCATCCCTCACATGGAGGCAGTGTCAAGTCTCGCATTCTGGCATATTCGGTCTTTCCCATATCATGTATAATCCATGAAATCACTCATTGCACTAGATTTAGGTTTACAAGACCTGATTTACCGATCTGGTATTATTAAATCTCCTCGCCATAAACCTAGAGTATCACAGTTATCTGTTACACAATAGAAATACAATGAATATACACTCATAATTAATTATATAAACAGTACAACATACATTCATAGTATTTCAAATCTTTCTACTCATTTTCCGGAAAAGCTCTAAGGGAAATGGATATTAGTCTCCTTAATGGGTTACTATTCATTTTTAGTTACAATAATCCATCAGTGTAGTAAAGGTGCTCAGGTCACTATGCATATTTTCTTTTGGAAATGACGATGGAGACATATTGAGTTAGGCATAGAAAGATAAGATTCTCAGGCCACTACTCGTATATTTAGTTAGGCCTAGAGATCACTCAGTGTCCGAACCTTTTTTTTCTACCGAAGGGCGATGTTAATTGCTCAGCTACTGATAGCTGCCGGGCTGCCTTTCCACTGCGCCATAAATATAAAGTATTGGCATGGAAGTGAGTACATAATATATGTATACATAATAATACAGACAAAAGGGTTAGTATCATTTTAATTAACAACCTGTTATAAACATCACATAAAAAATCTAGGGTCTAAACCTACCATGGAATCCTTAACTTAGGCTAAATTTGAAAAACAAGTTCTAGGTTCCTCGGAACTTGCGCCGGAACCAGGTACTGTGGCTTCGGAACTTCCGAGCCATTGCCTAAACTTGGGTCTTTACAGAACCTTCGAAACTTGGGTTCAATTCTTTGGAACTTCCGAAGTTTAGGCCTCAGAAGTTCGAGCCTGGTTCCAAACCAAAAAACAGAAAAAAAGGAAATCATGAGTCTTGGTCTGCCTCAGAACTAACCGAGGTCTGCTCGGAACTTCTGAGGTTCGGAGCATTCTGTCTGTACCGCTGAGGCAAATAATACAACGGCTGGCTTTTGCTCTTTCAAAACTCCGAACTGAAATTCAGAACTTCCGAAGGCTAATTCTTGGAACTTCCGAGAGTCGTCACCTTCCACTCTCACCTACAACAGTGGAGTGACGGGAGGGACGGAGTGAAATATGAATCTAGAAACAGTGACTTCTTGAATTCATTTTTCACATCCTTCCGGTCAGATGAGTTCTACACTAAGTCCTCTTCTTTAGAAATGAATTAGACAGAACATAGTAGTGGAAAACCTCTAATTTTTAGAGAGAAATCAGTAAAACACATGAAAATTCATGTTTTCCATTAAACTTCAAGATTGATTTTGGAACTCAAATCTGAACCGAAATTATTTCTGTTTGATCTTAAACCAATTAGAATTTGAAATTAAATATAATGGTTACCTTCGCTTTCAAATTTGGGCAAAGTTTCAGCAACTGGAAAAATCTTCCACTTAAGCTAATGGTGAAGAAGAAGAACAGAGGAGCAGCAGTGGTTTTCTTTCAAATTTGGTGTGAAGATTTCATGGCTGAAGGTGTGTTTAAAAAGGAAAGCCAAATGGGAGGTGCAGGCCCTATGTAGGGCCATGAAGAATCCACGTCGATCTACAAGCTATGATCGTAGCTTGCATGATCCAACGCCCATGCAACTGCTTGTCACCTGCTGTGTAGGTGATTTAAGATTTTTGGGTATTTGCAGTTTAGTCTTTCTAAATTTATTTGCATATAAGACCAGTTTCATTATTTTCAATATTTAACTAATTAAAAGATTTGTTTAATTTAATCCATATTACCCAGAATGTTGGGTTTTAAAAACTCTACATATCATAAAATTTTGGAGTATTATAATTTATTAAAATAAATTGATTTAAACAAAAATCACAATTTAACATTATTCCCTGAGCTTAAATTGTACTTATTTAAAGGGTTTAAACCCTTTATTCTCAAAATCTAAAAACATAAAACAACAATTTAAAACATAATTTAACAACGTCTATTTTCTCAGAATTTTCTAACTTCCAAAATTGCTTTAAATAATCATTTCTTAGTTTTTGGGATCTTTTCGGGTAGCTTTAATAACATTTTCTGAAATTAAAAATATAATAGAAACACTTATAAATTCCAGAATTTTAAATCTCTAATAAAGAAATCAATTTCACTCAATCAATAATCAAACAATTATTTAATAATAAAATAACATTGTTTATGGTAAATTACCATTTTGCCCTTTCCAACTTAAATGAGTTGGATCAACGAGCTATCAAGTTCTGATTGAGTCGATCCTGGATTTTTTTCAAATCCCTAACTGTAATCTTCATGATTAACAGGTCAAAACAAAATTAATTAATACAAATAACACAACTAGCCCTAATTTTGAGTTAGGGTATTACGTCCTACCCTATTTATGACCGATTCATGTGGGGTTCTAAACTCCACGATGATGTCACAACACTTGAATCATAGGTGTATGTTTTTCTTGATTCCATGAACTTTGTACGATACCTCCCAAAAAGGCAAATCTTTAGCGATCTCACTTCCCTTCGAGACTCTTTTCCTTGGAATCGTGTAGTAGCTTGCTTGTGTGTAACCCATTCGGCACTCACTCTCACTTGCCACCTACACTTGTTTTTCTGAATAAATAGGTTTCTGAGTTTCATCCTCTTAGTCAATTTCTCCTGTTCACTAGCCATTGATATCTTCATTGGTAGTCTGTTAAACGATGCCATCTGCAAATCACAAAATTTGCTCATAAATAACCCAATGTGGCCTATCTCATATGGCCTCATTGAGTCTTATCCCGTGGAACACCACAATTGGCATCTCATAAACAGATATATCTTTTACAAATGGCCAGCTCAATTTCCAAAATTACCCACATGGTTTATAATGCCGAAGCAGTGTAAAACAACACACATTCCTCTCTTGAGGTATCCTTACCTCCAATACTCAATCAAGAAGAATTATCTCTTTAGGTCAAATCCTACTGGTATTATCTCATAGAATATTGTGGAGATGAATAACACTTGTATCAAAAAGATGCTTGAGCCTCATAACTAAAGAGAGGTATTGTACCTTCCATTACTGCATTGTCCATCAGTTATTCCATCTGAGTTTCAATCGTATAGACTCTCTCTTAAGTGGTCTGAGGACGTCATTGTCCCCCAACTTATTCAGTCCTTTCTGGCACATTTCCAGGAGTCACTGTATTCCTGGAGGATTGTTGAAAATTTTGCCAAAGGTAGAATGCACACATGATTGTGCTGGCCTTGTGTCAGGCATTGGTACTATCCTATTGCTCCTGTTGTTAGGACAGTCTGCGATGACATGTCCCCTTTGCCAACAATTGTAATACACCCCTTTGCCTGGCTTTGAAATTTTGGGTTGCGGACATTGTTTCACAGTGTAACCGGGTTGGTGACACGAGAAACATCTTAATTGCATAGATCTCGCATTACTTGTTTGTCCCGTTGGACACTGCCCTTTCTCGGAAATGAATCTTTGCTAAATTTTCTCCTTTTATCGGGTTCGGGTGGTTCCTCAGCATTTTTGTTGTGGAGGCTTTTCCAATTTCCTGTTGGTAATATCCACAGCTCTTACCACTGAAACCTGATTAATTACCTCATATTCTGACTTTTCTTGTTAATCATAGTCAGGATTTTCATACACTATTCACATAAGATTTTATCAAACCAAATAATAAAAAGTCATGCAATAAGATAAGCACATATGCTTATCAATCAACACATCATTAGAGGCTTATAATCCTCTGCTTTCAAGTTTTAAACAATTATACACACATAATTAGACATATACACACAGTCACACCATTGTATATGTATACATACAATAATTATTATCTCTTCTACCCAAACCAATCCTCCCTAGTAAATCCCAAGTGCTTCCTAGGATTCTAGATCTTTCATATCACCTAATTCACACCTTCCTGCTCATTTCTATCCTGAACAGGTGACTTGTTACTTAGGTATTTTGACTTGTCTATAGAACCAGTCAAACACCACAAGTGCATTACATGTAAGGTTCGTACTACTAACTCAATAGTATTAGAAGTCCTTTACTCTAGGAAATCCATCTTGTTTCACAAATCCCCTTTTAGGCTTTATCAATCTCAAGCCATTGACTCATATTCCATAAGAGATCATCCCTTCAAAATCTTAGTTTCACTTATCTACTTGATACTGAAATTACACCACTTACCCAAGTTGTGAGGATTTACTGTCAATTCAACTTATCTTCTATCCTTAATGAGAAGAAGTTACCACTTCTAAACACTTGATTCTAAGTATCATATTGATACTAAATTCACACATCTCAGACAAAAAAAGGGGCTCAACCTCACATCGACTCCGGTTTCTACCTTCCCTACTTCCAAAATCAAAGGAATGAATCCAAAGTCTATCCACCAATCTACTTCCTCCCATACGCACAGTCCGAGTTGAACCATGCTTTGATACCAAGCTGTAACACCCCGACTTGATGGTGGACCCGGAACGCTACTAATTTTTTATTTTTTTATAATCTCCCATCAACTAACATCATTGCTGGGCTGGATCTTCAAATTTGCTAAAAAACCGATCATAGAAAATGTTACACACACTGTTCTCACGTGGACTTAAAGATCTACCATATGTTCTCATAAAAATTACATATTTCACAAACAAATATCTCAATTTATTCAATCAGAGTTACTAACAAAAACATAGCAATTTACACATACTTAGATTTAAAGTACCACAGACGGTACTAAAATCAACATAGCATCATTTGCATGAAAATATATGTAATAAACATATTTCCCATCATCGGGAAATATGATTGATTGCAAAGGCTCCCTCATCTTAAGTCAGCGGTGGAGGTTCCTCTTCCTTAGGTGCCAACCCTGCAATGTAAGAAATGTGAGCCGAGTGAAGATATCTTAAAATAACATATTCACCAACGTGTACAGGTTAAATAATGCAGTCTAATCATAATAACAATAATGGTCTACTCTTACCATTTTAAAATCACAGTTATCTACTCATGAATGGTCTATTTTACCATACTTACTAATTTACCATAAATGGTCTCATGTACCATTTATCTTACCTAAATTCATAATTGGTCTACTATACAAATTTATTAAGTTATCATCACTGCCATACTACTGTCATACCACTGCTATACCACTGTCATACTGTTATCTTGCCACTGACATATCACTGTCATACCGTTGACATACCACTGCCCAATGGTTTCGCATATCGTTTCTCTCACTTGAAATTATAATTGGTCTACTATACCAATATTTCAAGTCATTCGTGATACTGTCATGCCACCGTAACACCAATGCACTATATTGACTGTAAATGCATTAACTTTCGACACAGTCAAAATGCAGCATCTTGCGTGAATATCTCTGACACACCTGGGCCGGTACTGACACACCTGGGCTAGTAGACACAAATCGACACACCTGGGCCGATAATAGTTCACCAGTTGAGGGTATGTGGAGGCAGTATCAATATCATAAATGCTCAAGTTCTCACATCGGAGCATCTTATCAATAGTATCAACTTCATACTTCAGTCTTCATCATAACATGATGCTCAAGTTCTCACATCGGAAAATATCGTTATTAATATCAACTTCATACTTCAATCTCTTATCATAACATGACGCTCAAATTTTCACAACGGATAATATCATCATCTATATCAATACCATGCATGATAAACATGAACATATCTTAGCAATATATATCAAGTAGAGACATATAAGTGGGTTCACTCTTCGTTTATATACTAGTAGAGCTTGACTCCTTTACACCATGTTATGCTTCCATTCTAACAGTTAGAACCAATTTCCATCCCTCATATGGAGGCAGTGTCAAGTCTCGCATTTTGGATTATTCGATCTTTTCCATATCATGTATAATCCATGAAATCACTCATTGCACTAGATTTAGGTTTACAGAACCTGATTTACCGATCTGGTATTATTAAATCTCCTTACCGTACAACATAGAGTATGGCGGGTATCTATTACACAAATTGAAATGCAATGAATATAAACTATAAGAATCGGTACTGAACATCCCTCCTGTAATAGTACAGGCTCCCATAGCAATGACATATTTTGGTTCAAACATTTGCTCATATAATCTCACTAAAGAAGGGGCCATTTTCATTGTTACTGTGCCAGTTGTTAAAATTAGGTCCGCTTGCCTAGGACTCGATCTTAGTACTAGTCCATAACGATCAAAATCAAATTGCGAGCATATTAATGAAGAAAACTCAATGAAGCAACAACTCGTACCATAAAGAATCAGGTACTGTCTTATTCAATGTTTGTTCAATTACTCTTTTACCCGCAAACGCAATGTAAGCATTGGGTTCAGCAATAATGATATCTCCCAACATACCAAAACTGGCGGTTACTCCGCCGGTTGTAGGAGATGTAAGGACGAGCAATGACACGATATGCGTGCCGTGGCGGAAAAATATGGGTACGTATATTTCCCGACAAACCCGTTACAGTAAGACCTACGGAAACACGTATGGGTTCGGGGAAAGGATCCCCCGAATATTGGGTATCTGTCGTTAAACCAGGTCGAATACTTTATGAAATGGGCGGAGTATCCGAAACTGTAGCCAGAACGGCTATTTCAATGTTAGAACGTAAGCTAGTGATGTTTTCGGCTACTGGACTCTAGCCATCTAGGGTGCTTCACTCCACTGCTTCGCCTAGCAGCACGATGCTTGTATTGCTCTCCCACATCAGACACTAGTTCATGAGTCATAGTTGATGAATCATGATAAGGATTCTATCTGTATGAATATAATGAATATAATATAGGATGGCGTAAAGAAAGGATAAACAAAGATCTCTTATTATTCCATTTTTCTATTCCTATTGCATTCCATTTCCTTCCTTCCTGTTCTTCTTTCTCGGAGTTAGCTCACCCTCGCGGGATCGCGACCCTTTGTCCCGGCCATTGTAGCACGTGTGTCGCCCAGGGCATAAGGGGCATGATGACTTGACGTCATCCTCACCTTCCTCCGGTTTATCACCGGCAGTCTGTTCAGGGTTGCAAACTCCATAACTAATCATATAAACAGTACAACATACATTCATAGTATTTCAAATCTTTCTACTCATTTTCCGAAAAAGCTCCAAGGGAAATGGATATGAATCTCCTGAATGGGTTACTATTCATTTTTAGTTACAATAATCCATCAGTATAATAAAAGTGCTCGGCCACTACACATATTGTCTTCTGGAAAGTACCATCGAGACATATTGAGTCAGGCTTAGAGAGAGAAGATGCTCAGGCCACTACTCGTATATTGAGTTAGGCCTAAAGATCACTTAGTGCACGAGCCCTTCTTTTCTACCGACCGGCGAAGTTAATCGCTCAGCTACTGATTGTTTCTGGACTGCCTTTCCACCGCATCACAGATAGGGAGTATCGGATTGGAAATGAATACATAATATATGCATACATAGTAAGACAGACGAAAGGCTTAATATCATTTTTAATTAACAACCTCGTATAAACATCACATCAAAAATCTAAGGTCTAAACCTAACATGGAATCCTTAACTTAGGCTAAATTTGAAAAACCAGTTCTGGGTTCCTCGGAACTTACCTTGGAACCAACTACTTTGGCTTCGGAACTTCTGATCCATTGCCTAAACTTGGGTCTTTACAAAACCTTCGGAACGTGGGTTCAATTCTTCATAACTTCCGAAGTTCAGGTCATGGAACGTCCGAGCCTGTTTCTGAACTGAAAAATCAGAAATCATGAGTCTCGGTCTGTCTCAGAACCTGTCGAGCTCTTCTCGGAACATCTGAGCTGTTCAGAATGTTCTGTCTATCCCGTTTATGCAGAGAATACAACGGTTGGCCTCTGCTCCTTCAGAACCCCGAACTAAAGTTCGGAACTTCCGAAAGCTGATTATCGAAACTTTCGAGAGTTGTCTCCTTCCTTTGTCATCTGCAACAGTGTAGTGACGGGAGGGACAGAGTGAAATACGAATCCAGAAACAGTGAGCTTCCTGAATTCGTTTTTCACATCCTTCTGGTCAGATGAGTTCTACATTAAGTTCTCTTCACTTTAGAAATGAATTGGACAGTAAATAGTAATGGAAAACCTCTAATTTTTAGAGAGAAATCAATAAAACACATGAAAATTCATGTTTTCCATTAAACTTCAAGATTGAATTTGGAACTCAAATCTGAACCAAAATTATTTCTGTTTAATCCTAAATAGATTAGAATTTGAAAATAAATACAATAGTTACCTTCGCTTTCAAATTTGGGCAGAGTTTCAGCAACTAGAAAAATCTTCTACTTAAACTAACTGTGAAGAAAAAGAATAGAGGAGCAACAGTGGTTTTCTTTCAAAATTTGGTGTGA
Organism: Chimonanthus salicifolius; assembly: GCA_013350335.1. Lineage (NCBI taxonomy): Eukaryota > Viridiplantae > Streptophyta > Magnoliopsida > Laurales > Calycanthaceae > Chimonanthus > Chimonanthus salicifolius. The sequence goes on along the minus strand of CM023537.1, from coordinate 44,382,125 downwards.
AGATTTCATGGCTGGAGGTGTGTTTAAATAGGAAAACCAAATGGGAGGTGTAGGCCCTATGTAGGTCCATAAAGAAAACACAGTCGATCTGCAAGCTATGATCGTAGCTTGAATGACCGATGCCCATGCAGCTTCTCGTCACCTGCTGCGCAGGTAATTTAAGATTTTTGGGTATTTACAGTTTAGTCCCTCAAAACTTATTTGCATATAAGCCCAGTTTCATTTATTTTCAATATTTAACTAATTAAAAGACTTGTTTAATTTAATCCATCTTACCCAGGATGTTGGTTTTAAAAACTCTACATATCATAAAATTTTGGAGTATTATAATTTATTAAAATAAATTGATTTAAACAAAAATCACAATTTAACACTATTCCGTTAACTTAAATTGTATTTATTTAAAGGGTTTAAAAAATTTATTCTCAAAATATAAAAACATAAAACAACAAGTTAAAATATAATTTAGCAATACCTATTTTCTCAGAATTTTCTAACTTCTAAAATTGCTTTAAATAATTATTTCTTAGTTTTCGGGATCTTTTCGGGTAGCTTTAATAACATTTTCTGAAATTAAAAATATAATAGAAATACTTGTAAATTCCACAATTTTAAATATCAAATAAATAAATCAATTTCACTCAATCAATAATCAAACAAGTATTTAATAATAAAATAACAATGTCCATGGTAAATTATCATTTTGCCATTTCCAATTTAAATGAGTTGGATCAACGAGCTACCAAGCTCTGATTGGGCCGATCCTGGACTTTTCACAAAGCCCTAATTGTAATCTTCATGATTAACAGGTCAAAACACAATTAATTAATACAAATAACACAATTAGCCCTAATTTTGGGTCAGGGTATTTCACCTTCGTCAACGAATCTGCTATCGTAAGTAAAGTATTTATGTGCTCAATAGACACCGTCTATTTTTTAACTTCTTATTTTACAACAAAATACTTCAATTCCATGTATTTTGATCCATTCGAATACTTGTCGTTCTTAGAGAAGAATACTGCTGTAGAATTATCACAGTAAATTCTCAGCGGTTTAGCAATGTTGTCGACAATTCCAAGTCTTGAGATAAAGTTTCAGCAGCCACAATCCTTGAATAGTGGGCTCAAAGAAATCCACAAATTCTGCTTTCCAAGGTTGACGTTGCAGTGATAGTCTGTTTGGCGTTTTTCTATGATATTGCTCCGCCAACCATAAGGAACAAATAACCAAACGTTGATTTTCTGCTATCAGCACTACCATCAAAATCTGAATCTGAATAGCCAATGACCTCAAGATTATCGGACCTCTTAAATGTGAGCATAAAGTCTTTAGTACACTGTAGATATCTCATTATTTTCTTTGCAGCTTTCCAGTGATCTATTCTAGGGTTGTTTTGGTATCTGTCCAGCATACTGACAACAAAGCTAATGTCGGGTCTGGTGCAGGTCTGAGCGTACATTAGGCTACCTACAGCTCAGGCATAAGGTATCTCCTCCATTTATTTCCTTTCAAGTTCATTCTGTGGACATTGCTTTAAGATAAATTTGTCTCCCTTTTTTAATATGGGCATCTTGATAGGAACAATTTTGCATACCGAATCTTTGCAAGATTCTTTCTATGTAGCCTTTCTGAGACAGCCCTAACATACCACATGTTACTGTCATGGAATATTTCTATTCCAATCACGTAGATTGTCTCTCCCATATCTTTCATTTCAAAATTATTGGAGAGAAATTTCTCGGTTTTGAGCATCATACCAAGATCATTAATGGCAAGCAAAATGCCATCAATACAATATCAGAAGGATAAACTTACTCCCACTGACCTTCAGGTATATACACCGATCAACGGTCTTTTCCTTAAAATCGAATGAGGTAATTGTATCATTGAACTTGAGATACTATTGCCTGGAGGCTTGCTTAAGATCATAAATTATTTATTTAATTTGCATGCCTTATGTTCATTGCCCTCTACAGAGAATCCTTTAGGTTGTTCCATATACACATCCTCATTTAAACTACCATTCTGAAATGCGGTTTTAACATCCATTTGGTGTAGCTCCAAACCATATTGAGCCACAAAAGCCATAATGACTCTAAAAGAGTATTTTCTAGATATAGGAGAGAATGTCTCTTTATAATGAATGTCATATTTCTGAGTACACCCTTTTGGTCATAAGTCTGGCTTTATATCGTTCGAAATTTCCCTTAGAGTATTGTTTGGTCTTAAAGACCCACTTACATCCAACTTTCTTGTATCCATGAGGCAATTCTAGTAGATCCCAGACTTTATTATGTGCAATGGACTTTAGTTCGTCTTTCATGGCATCTAATCCTTGATTATTGGACTAGTTAGCCTTCAATTTTGCATATATTAGATACATTTAATTTTGTTTGTTAGTTTTGTAGATAAATTTGGTAAATACAGGAAATCAATAAAAAAACCAGTGGAAAATTGCAAGTTTTGTGCTTAATTTGGAAAAATCAGAATTTTTAATAATTAATTTCTAACCACTTTTAGGAATTTTAATTGTAAGTGGATTAATCTGGATCCAATTATGAGAGTCTAGATTAATTCAATATTTTTAGATTTTAAGTGTTGAGTTAATTAATTTTATTCTGGAAAGTGAAGCTTCAATTGAAGAGCCAGAGTCTAAATTTCAAATACATAGGCCAAAAATCAATTTCCATTGGGCCAAGCCATGCTCTACGTGTTAGACATTGGGCCAAGCTCAAGTATTCCATGCGCATTTCACATGTGGGACAGGGCAATGTACAAGTCCAAGTCCAACAGGCCTAAGTTCAAGTTCATGTACTCAAGTCCAAAGTTGAAGCCCAATTGCTCAATTCTTGTGATCCATGTACCCATGTTCGAATTCACTATAAACCCTAAGTCCACACGCCCCTATCCTTGTCCCGCTCCTTGTCATCCACACCATCCATTGCACCATCTTAAATCCAGACTATCCATTGCATTCAAAAACTTAGGTAAATCCTAGAGCCACATTTCCTTATCCATTGCATATACACTTATCATCTTAGATCTAGGCCATCCGATTCATCATCCATTTAGGATAACCTTTAAATCACAGCCCTCCATGCATAATCTCATCATTTATATAATTCATCTTAACCATTCATCACTAGGATGATTTAAACAATTTTAGTCTAAGTCATTCATTCATAAAACCCTAGATCTAACCCAACTTGCATCCCAAGCCATCCAAACCCCATCCATGCGAATTTGCCTTGTCATGAACACCTCATCACCTATCCATCCACAGTCCAAACGATTTTCTCAAATCTCTACACACCTCATTTGAATTTTCTACAGTCACCCTCCATGTCATATGCATTCATCTAACTAGTCATTCATCCCAACTTTTAATCTCATCCATTTATATCATGCACTGCATAATACACATAACCCTAATCTCATGTGCCAAATTCGTCCGTACCCAATCCAATCCCTACATACTCGAAATTCTTTTCTTGAGTCCCAAGCCAACTTGATCTCCAAGCCACTCCATTCGACCAAGCTATGAAACCCTAGCCTTTTCATCCAATCCATCCATGTTTAATGAGATTTAATCCGAGCCTTTCAATCAACACCTAAACCAATATTAAATCTCAAACATCTATTCTAACTTGAAGCCTATAAATATAGAGGTTAGGACACAATAAAATTCGAATGGGACAGGAGTCAGAAGAACATTGCATTTTGGCAATACATAGAAGACATGGAGAAGAATTCGAATTTTCCATGTGAGTCTTGTAATCTTATTTCTGATGTATTTTTAAAAAAGAGTTGTAATATTTCCATTTAATAAATTTGAGATAAGATTTTAGAATCCTTGAACATCCAATTTTCGAGTATTCTTTTACGATTGTCTGAATTTATTTTTAATTTTCTATTCTTTGTTTAATTAATTGGACATAATGAAATAGTTAGGACTTAGATTTCGTTAGATTCAGATCAAAGGTTCCGATGGGACATAATGAAATAGTTAGATTTTGAATTTAATTATTTTAAATCTAAGGAATCTAAGGTTCATTTAATTAAATTAAGGAATATGGATTTTAATTCTAATGAAAGATTTGAATTGAATCTTGGATTTTTACGTGAATTTCAGATCTAGATCTCTTGTTTATTAATATTTTTGGAGGTGATGTTTGATGATGGCTATGATTGACCTATCCAATTGTAAAATATGTTATTTTATTTATTTAATGTGTTTTATTTATTTTATTTTATTTGTTTATTTATTTTCTTTCTTGTTTATGTATTCATTTATTTATTTATCTATTCTATGTAATCAATCCATTCTTTCAAATTCTTTGATGTATCTAGACTAAGGTCGATGTGTACACTGGGCTTGATTTTCCTGCATTGATTTCTCCTTTCCTTCTCTTCTTTTACTCCGAAGAATACATATCCACTTTAGCCAATGAATACGCCTGGGTTTAGTCCGAAAACCCTATTTCTTCATTCCTTCGTTTTTGTTCTAGAGACACACATCGAAAAGAGTCGATGTATGTCTCCTGGGCTTGACTCGAAAACCACATGTTTTCCACCCTTTGAGACTTGTACTCAGATTACACATCGACCGGTACACCTGAGTTTCTTTGCAACTCTTCATTCTCGGTTTTCATGTCTCCTACTTCCACATTTCCTCTTCCGATTTGTTACCTAAACCATTTTTTAAGTCTAAGCTAATTTCTTAGTTCTAAATCAGAATATTTGTTGAGCACTGAAATCTTACATTTTTACCCATTATTATTGGACTAGTTAGCTCTCAATTTTGTGTCTATTGGTGCATTTAATAAAATTTCTTAGTTTTGCAGATTAAAATGGAGAATTCAGGAAATCAAGCTAAAATAGTGGATAATTGCAAGTTTGGTGCTTAATTCGGAAGACCTGTAATTTTTATGATTAATTTCACTCCACTTTTAGTGTTTTCATTTAAATTGGTTAGTCTAGATCCATCTATGAGAGTTTAGATTAAATCAATATTTTAGATTTTAAAGTGGTGAAGTTAATTATTTAATTTCGGAAGAGAAAACCTGCAATTCAAGAGGCAAAGGCAGAAATTCAAGACTAATGGGCCAGAGATCCACTTCAATTGGGCCAAGCTAAGCTCCACCGGCCAGCATTGGGCCAGGCCACAGACAGTCCATGCGCATTTCACAGATGGGCCTAGGGCAACATGCGCTCCAAAGTCCAACAAAGGCCCAAGTCCTCAAGCTCAAGTCCAAGGTCCATTGGAGGCCCATGTACTCATTTATAAGTCCATAACCCAGTCACATTCCCAAGCCTTGTCCATTTCCTTATCAACCCACACCATCCAATCTTCTCTCCAATGCATTCTTAACCTCTCATCTTCATCCCTTAATCCAGACCATTCATCTCATGCATCAAAATTAGGTAAACCTTAGAGCCACCTATTAAATCCAACCCACACATTCATAACATTAGATCTAGGCCATCCAACCTATCCATCATATAGATTAACCTTAGGATCACATCTATTCATGCATCACCTATTCATTCATCCAATTAGATCATCCATCAACCATCTAAACCATTAGATCTCAGGAAATTTCATCACAACCATTCATTTCATTCATAAACTTAGCAAAACCCTAGAGCCACCTTATTTATCCATTCATCATCTTAGATTTAGGCTATGTATTTTATCATCTATCTTGATCAACCTTTGAATCTCAACCCTCCATTAGGAAACCTACCATTTATATAATCTATTTTAATCAACTTACCTTAGATCCATTAGATCTAGGTCCCATTCAACCATAGCCATTCATTCATAAAACCCTAGATGTAGAACAACTTGAAACCCAAGAAAGTAAAATCTATCCATGCACTTGATCCAAAATCCTATCTAGGTTCATGCCACATCACCTACACCTCATCACCCCTCCTCCAAGCAACCCAAATTCACCCAAGGCAGGAGTACACTTGTCAATTTCGTGTCAAGCCTTATGGAGGAACAAAAGAAAAAAATGGGGTTGCAAGACAAGTTTTGACTCAGATTTGGTATTTTGACCATAACTTTCCACTCTAATATCTGATTGCATTCATTCTTGTTGCGTTGGAAAGAATACTTTAAGGGACACAACTTTGTAGTTTACAAAATTTCATGATTAAGATGTTTACTAGGTCAAAATTGTGTTGCTAGATGGTACATGTGTAGAAAAACGGGATTTGCACTCTACTTTCCAAACTAATCCTAAATCCCAATTTTTTTCTCCACCATTGCTTATCCACCAAGCCAAGCCACCCAAATTTCGTGTATGCCTTGTAACCCTAGCCTTTTCAACCTAAAATCTCCTCCATCCACTTCTAAGTGAGATCCAATCCAAGCCATCAATTCACAACTTTACCCAGATTAAATCTTAGTCGTTCATTCCAACCCTAAGCTTATAAATAGATCACTAAATTAGTAAATTTCGCATTTGACCTAGAGCTCCAGAGGACCAAAGGCTTAGGAGAAAAGATTAAGAGACAAGAAGGCAGGAGGTCCCACACGATTTTACAAGTGAGAATTGAAAATTTACGTCTCCATTTTTGTTTATCTTGTACTCAAGTTATGTATATGCATGTACTTGAATTTTTCCATTAAATAAATAAGAAACAACTTCTTTTAGAATCCTAGAAAGCCCGATTATTCAAATTTATTTTCATGCACTCTTTTTTTGGTATTTTTTGTTTAATTAAAAGATTTATGGAACTAAACTTTAATTAGATTGAAGATTACGGATTTTTAATTAAATGGCATGAATTGATTTTTGAATTCTATGCGTTGAATTTCAGATCTAGGTTTCTTATTTATTTACTTATTTTGGACGATGAGAGAAGAATTCCACAACCACCCTTTAAATTCTGCACTTTTAAATATTGTCATTTACTTTATTTGCAAATTTATTTCCAATCTTTTAGTTATGTCATTTATTTTGTCTACTTGTTGTATTTTAAATGTTCAATATTTTTCATGTTTTTATTCTTGTATGCTTATATATTTTATTCTTTAATTATTTGTATTCAAATTCATCTTTCTCTCCAAAAAATTCTTTAACTAGGGCTGGAGATATGATATTTTGATCTTAAAACATGTGATTTTAAATTAAGATGAGACTACATATTCTTGTTTCACCAATTTAATAAAAAGAAGATGGACTTGATTCTCGACTTGTTAAATTCATAAGTTAGATAATAATGGTGTTAACATTGGTTTTCTAAAATCCAAATTAAAATTCCATGGATTAGATTTCTTAAGATTTCATATTTTTAAAGGTACCAACTTAATTTTAAGCATATATTTTATGATTTCATTTGGCTTCGACCTTGTACTCAATCGCCATACTATTTAATTGGTTCATGCGCTTGCGAGATTATAAATGTAAATTTGCACATCAACAATATTAACCACATACCTTGATGGATCTTGGAGATTCCAAGTGTGGAGAGATCCTTGAGCTCGATTTTAGGCTCCTTCTTCTTCTCCCTTGCTTCTCTTCTTTTCCTCCCTCGATTTCCTCTCTTTTTGTTTCCAAATGTGGAGTGAGAGGAGGAGAGAGTGAGATTGAGAGGAATATGGGAGGGGTTGCACCACGGATTTTGAGAGCAAAGAGGGGAGAATGTCTTTCCCTCCTCTCCTTGTTTCTTTTTCCCTTATTTTCTTCCTCTCTTCAATCCTCTCTTTTTTCCCTCTCTTTTCTTTCTCTCATTCAGTTCTCTTTCCTTTGCTCGGTTGCCCTAGAGTTCAAGTGTGATGCCCCAAAATTTTTAAAATTTATGAAAATAAATTTTGAATAATTAATTGAGATTAATGCGACTTAATCCAGTAATTAAAAGAGATTTAGTGGGGATTTAATTGAGAAATTAAATTTTATTTTAATGATGAATAAATTCATGAAATTCATAGAAAATGAATTTGTGATGTGGCTTCACGCCACATGGGCTATGACGTGGTACACCACGTGGAGGGGGTGGCCCAATGCTACACCTAGTGACTTAAGGGTAATTAAGGAATAAGAAAAAGAGGCCACCACTCGAATTGACTGTGTCACACACGACAGAATTCTGTTCCACTTCTCACGTACGCACGACACTCACCCGTCCCTATCCCACCCGCATGACACTCACCCGTTCCCTCCCATCTGTACGGTACTCCTTTCCCTCTCCTTCTTCACATAGCAGTATTCATTTTTCATCTTCTCCACCGAGAACTCCACACTAGCAATCGGTTTTCATCTCTTTCTTATCCTCTCCCCAAAAAGAACTCAAGCAAGGAAGGAATCAAGAAGAAAAAGAAAAGAGGGAAGGATTTCGGAAAGCTTCACTTAAGGTCAGTTTCCCATTCAAATGTAATATTTATGTTTAATTTAAAGTTTAAAATGATTTAAAACCAACCCTAGGCGAATATGAGTTTAGAGAATCAGATTTGAAAATTTGGGGACTTTCAGGTTTTTCCTCCAATTCATGAAATCGGATTTAAATCCATGAAATTATATGCTTAATTATTGATTTTAACCCCTAAGGACTGTGACAAATCATGAAAGGATTAAATCTAAGGGGTTAGATTGAAAGAATGGAACTAATAACCCACCCAGTTGTGATTTCCGAGTTCAAGGAACTCGGTTCGCATATGCAAAATTCTGCAGATGATTGTCTGTAGAAAATAGACTTCGGAACCTGTCTCAGAACTTCTGAGACAAGTTCCGAAGGCTTGGAACAATCCGACTGAACAAGGATGTTCCGAGGACCCTCGGAACGAACAAGGTCTCAGAACCTGACTCGGTTATTCCGAGGCCAAGTTCCAAAGAGACTGTAAAATCAGAGAGAGAACACTTAGAAGAATTTGGTTAAGTCCATATGAGAACCCGAAGTCTGGGAACCTGGCTCGGAAGTACCGAGGCCAAGTTCCGAGCATTGTTATATAGAACTGAAACTTGTAAAGCCTCGAAGTACTGAGGGAAGACTTGAAGTTCCCTTCTTCACACAGCAGTATCCATTTTTCATCTTCTCCATTGAGAACTCCACACTAACAATCAATTTTCATCTCATTCTTATCCTCTCCACAAAAAGAACTCAAGCAAGGAAGGAATCAAGGAGAAAAAGGAAAGAGGGAAGGATTTCGGAAAGCTTCACTTAAGGTCAGTCTCCCATTCAAATGTAATATTTATGTTTAATTTAAAGTTTAAAATGATTAAAAACCGACCCTAGGCAAATATGAGTTTAGGGAATAAGATTTGAAAATTTGGGGACTTTCAGGGTTTTTCCTCCAATTCATGGAATTGGATTTAAGTCTGTGAAATTATATTCTTAATTATTAATTTTAACCCATAAGGACGTGACAAATCACGAAGGGATTAAATCTAAGGGGTTAGATTGAAAGAATGGGACCAATAACCCACCCAGTTGTGATTTCCGAAGTTCAAGGAACTCGGCTCGCATATGCAGAATTTTGCAGATGACTGTCTGTAGAAAACAGGCTTCGGAACCTGTCTCGGAAGTCCGAAGGCTCGGAACAATCCGACGGAACAAGGATGTTCCGAGGACCCTCGGAACGAATAAGGTCTCAGAACCTGGCTCGGTTATTCCGAGGCCAAGTTCCAAGGAGACTGTAAAATCAGAGAGAGAACACTTAGAAGAATTTGATTAAGTCCATATGAGAACCCGAAGTCTCGGAACCTGTCTCGAAAGTACCGAGGCCAAGTTCCAAGCATTGTTATATAGAACTGAAACCTGTAAAGCCTCGAAAGTACCGAGGGAAGACTTGAAGTTTCGAAAATCTTGGAACTTGACTCGGAGGTACCGAGCTCAAGTTCTGAACAGATCAATTAAAATGGGTGTTGATGTTTTAAATTTGCAATTCACGCAAGCGCACGAACCATGTATAGTATAGCGATTGAGTGCGAGGTCGAACCCAAAGGAAAAACTCAAAATATATGAATTTAAAATTAAATTTGTGTTCCTTTGAAAAGAGTTAGTTTCAAGAAGTAGAACCTTTATATGAGTCATGTATCTAACTTGAAAAATCAGCAAATAAGATGTGTGAATTAATTGTCTTTGAATTAAAATGGTGAATTAAATGTTAATCTTAATCATAGTCAGAATTAAAAGTTATAAGACTTAAGTACCACATCTTCCTAACTTTAATTGAATGGATCCTTGAGAGAGAGTGATTTGAAGAAAGAGAATCAAAGAATTAAATAATTACAGAATTAAATATTAGATTATACAAAATTGGGGTTAAAACAACTATTGCACAACAAACATGAGATTTAACAAAATTAAAAGACAAAAAATTAAATTGCATGAAAATAAATGACTGAAATTAAATGTGCAGTAACGAAAAGGTTGGTTGTTTGGAATAGACCATTCATCACCCAAGATGTGTAAACAAAGTAAAGGCCTAGGTCTGAAATTCACGTAAAGATGTAAAATACAATTCATATTTATAATAAAATAAGATTCACAATTTTTAATTTAATTAATCAAAACCTTAGTAATCATGATTCAAGTCTTACAATCAAGATCCTAACTATTGCATACGCTCATGTTCAATCAATTAAATAAAAGTTGTGTTCTTGAAATTAAAAATAAAATAATCATATAAGTATTTTAGAAATTGGATGTTCCAGGTTCTAAATGAATGCTTTACTTTATTAAATGGAAGAGTTAAAATATAAGGCTTTTATAAATTAAATATAAGAAGGACAACAAAAAAAGATAAAAATCTACACTCTCACTTGTAAATTCGCATCGTGCTCCGTGTCTTCTTGTCTTTTGCTCCAGCCTTTAGTCCTCTTGAATTCCAGGTCATATTCGAATTCTACCTCGTGGGATAATGGGATATTTATAGGTTTTGAAAAGAGATGGATGCCTTAGATTAAATCAAGGTTTAAGTTGGGAAATGAAACGATTGGATTGGATCTAAATGGGAATGGATGATAGGGATTTAAGCTTGGATTTTAGGGTTGCACAAGGTATGAAATTCGAATGGATTGGATGGGGATTGAGAAAATCGTGTGGGATACTTGGGGATTGCATGGTGAGGTGTGTTTGGATTAGGGCTGCAACTAAAACGCAACCCGCATGACCCGACCAGAGAAATCATGCGGATTGGGTTAAGGATTTCAGGCCAGCGGGTCGGGTCAGGGTCGAGAAGATAAAAACCCGCATGAAATTCGGGTCGGGCCGGGTTGAGGATTTTACTAGTGAACCCGACCCGACCCGACCTGACCCAACGCGATCTGACCAGGCTAAAATTAGGCTAAAATTTGTTTAGAATGTGGGTCGGGTCAGAATTCGGGTTAGAATTTGGGTCAGGTCGGGTTCTAGAGTTCAGGTTGAGAATTCGGGTTGGGTCAAGTCGGGCTCCATATATATCAACTTGGATGGGGTTGAGTTTTAAGAAATCCGACCCACCCGACCCGAGTTGCAGCTCTAGTTTGGATCTTAGGAATGTATCTAGATGGTTTTTAGTCTAAATTCATGGAGAGGCTTTAGGTTGTAAAAATCATGGGATGATGAGGTGTAATATGCGCATGGAGGCTAGCTTGAACTACAAGTTGTTCATATATTAGGGTTTATGAATGAAGGGCTTAGATTAAATGGGTTTTGATCTAATGGCTCTAAGTTATTTTGGGTAAAATAATTATAGGAATGGGTGAAGGAGGGTTTAGATGCATAGGTGGATCTAAATGGATGATGAAATGCATGACCTAAATTTAAGGTAATGTGTTTATGTGATGGATGCATGTGGAGGCTCTAGGGTTTCTAAGAGATGAATGAATGGATGTCATTGGACTACTTAATATCTAATGGCTAAGATGATCAATGCATGAAATGAATGTAAGGATTAATAGGTGATGCATGGATGAACACTAATCTAAGGTTAAGATGATCGTGATAATGATGGAGGACCCAGATCTAAAGATAAATGAATGGATGGGTTAGATTTGATGGTGGATCTAAGGTTTGACCTAATTTGGTATGTGAGATGGAGGGTTAAGATCTAAGATGGAAGTTGGATGGTGTGGATGTGAAGTTGGTTAGGGATTTTGGACATAGGTAGTTGGGTTGGACTTAGGTGAAATTCAAACATGGACCATGGAGTTCATTGGACTTGGGCTTTTGGATTTGGATCTAGACCTCAACTCAGGCCCATTTGAATTGGATTTGAGAGCTTGGGCCTTAGTTGAACTGAGCTTGCACACTGACCTAGCCCAAAGTGTGAAATGCGCATGGGCTTGCATGTGACTTGGCCCATTGAAGCTTTGTGGAGTATAGCTTGGCCCATTTGAACTGAATCTTGGCCCAATGACTTGAAATTCAGGCTTTTGCACTTGGATTGCAGCTTCTAACCTCTAGAATTAAATAATTATTTAGCTACTTTAAATCTAAAAATTATTAATTAATCATAGACTCTCATTTAACTAGATCTAGATTAATTAATTTACATGAAAATCCTAGAAAGTGACATAAAATAATTATAATAATTCTAGGTCTTCTCTTTAAAGCTCTAAACTGCATTCTTCTGTTGTTTTAACTTGATTTTCTAGAACTTTCCATTTTTTCTACAAAACTGACAAACTACATTAAATGCATCATTATATACAAAATTGAGGATTAGCAGGCCCAATAATCAGGGATAAAAATGTAAGATTTCAATGCTCAACAATGGGTACTTCGGAATGATCCGAAGGAAATCCTGAAGTTCTGAAGCTTCGGAAATTCCGAGGATATAGTGACCCAATTTCCGAACCCATAGTGTTGAGACTAGTATGACCTTTAACCTCACACTCTTGAGTTGGACATGAACGTAGGATTAACGAGACATCACAAAATGGTAATTAATGAAAGTAATAAGTGTAGATTTGGAAAACAAGAACACTAGCTAATCAGATGAATTATTGTATTTTGATTCATGGAAATAACCAGAGGAATCGGAAGGTGATCTAAGAGCCGTACGTGCCACGTAGCTCGCTCCTTCGAGGAATTTCAGTGATCAAGTAGGTTTTCCTACCTTCTTGAAGTACCAAGTGATTATTTAATGTATGTTGATTTGAATATATGTTTCGATGAGAATTTTGGTAAAATGTAGTTTTCAATACAATGTATATTATAAATTATCTAACGTGATTGATTTATCATTGCATAAACATGAAACTTATGCATTTGCATAGGGTGGGGAAACATGAGGCCACGGTAAAGAAACGACGTACTTTACACGGTAATATTTAAACTTGTATGAGATAATTAACCATTGTATATGGCCGCGTCCATGAGTTACAAAATTATGGCATATTAATTGGGCAGAAAGCTCTAGGGTCAGAAGAAGTCCCGAAACCTTCGCAGGAGTATGGGTGTGTAGCACTCCCCTGGTAGTCCTGATTAAATGCTAGTATTGGATTGTAGCTCCCAGCTGGTGCCCCAGAAAAGCTACGGACAAAATGGTCAGTGTTTATAACTATCGAATGAGAATGAGATAGTGATTAATGCTTGGGGCAGGAGAAGGGCATGTATCAATTCATGTCACCATGGCATTGTGCATCATGATGATTTCTAAACGCTTTACATGTATAAACGATTCTAATTTATATGAGTTGATTACAAAATGAACTTGAATGCTTTATGAGTATGAAATATGAATTGATTTTGAAATATAGGATGAGGATGATTTTCAAATGAACTATATGATATGAATAATGTATATATGTTTTATCCCAATTTTTTATACATCTCATGTTGGTACCCACTTAATGGGAATTCCTACTGGGCGTTGACTAAGCCCACAAATCTTTTCTCTTTTAGAAACTGATGTAGGAAAAGAGAAAGGTGATGAGGCAGGGCCGAGCAATAACCAGGCGTAGTTGGTTATGAAAGCAGAAGAAAGAATTCGTAGAACTTTTCATTTTGATATTTAGGAAGTAGAAGAGGACATCGTTTCTTTTGTTATAGTTTGAGAACAAGTATTTATGTAGGAGTTTTGTGATTGAAAGGTATATTGATGATGTATAAACTCCTAGATGATGAGGCTGAACCTTTTATTGGATATTTAACTTTTATAGGATTGTTATACTTTGTTTTGGATTGAGAACGACTATTCTTCAATGTATCAAACGTTATATATAACTTCCGCAGGTATTAAGTTAGTGTGTTGCAAATACATGGACTTTGTTCATGTGCACGCATTAGTTGGGTCAGTCGAGGGTCGGGTCTTCGGACTCGGACTTGACTTGCGTCGTGGCACTCTCCCCTCTCTTCCCGTCCAAATATTGCTAAATATTCAGCCTGATAATAAGGGGAGAGAGAGGGGCGCTACATGAAGAGGAAAAGCTAATGGGAGGTGGAGTTGGCGTATTAGCTCTCCTCTTGCATTTAATGCATGAGGTGATAGGAGATCAGGTGGTTGTGCGAACTTGACTGAACAGATCTAGGCATGCAGGATACATCGACAGAAGTCGATGTGTCCTTTGGGTAACTTCGCATTTTTCCTTCTTTGTTCTGACTTTTAGAAATTCCATGATACATTGACATAAATCGATATATCCTACTGGAAATTCAAACTTCGGGTTGGGAAGCACTGTCAAAATCATGTGCTCTTAGATGAGCTATATCGACTTTAGTCAATACATGTGTTTAGTTTTGAATATTGGTGAAAGAATGGAATTTACATTGTGTATGAGAATTCCAAATTTTTATCTTATTTGTTTTCCACTATATTTTCTATGTATTTTTACAATTCTACTTTAATCTCATAGACAATGTAAATTCCATTATTTCTCCAATATTCAAAACTAAACACATATTTCTTCCTCCACATTTGAATATGATTTACACCTCAACTTCACATCTCATTTATACTTCAAGTTTAATACATTATATTCCAACACAATCTAAGTTAAGATTTTGTGATCCATTTCATTCTAAGTTAAGATAAATAAATACCATGACACTTCATTACAGTCATTAAGAGATACTTATCTTGATTTATAAGACTAAAATCCTGGGGTATTGCAAATCACAATCCGATTCTTGTAGATATACCACAGTCATCCGAAATAGCATGTCTCATTTGCTTTTCGGACCTTCTTAAGGTTGTTCTTAGGTTGTTCTACAATCGGTTCATTATTGGTGATTGTCTCATCATAGAGTAATTCGTCATTTAGGTGTTGTTCATCAATTTGTTCAGTGATATTAAGGATAACACCTTCTGAAGTTATGAGTATATGGACTTGTACCCTCACTTCTTGGACATTAACATTTCTTATTACGTCACTCCCACTAACCTCATCATTCTCAATAAATCTTGTATTATCGGTCCCAACGGTTCTCATTCTATGGTTCGGACAATAGAATCTGTACCCTCAGACAATAGAATCTGTACCCTTTGGACTTCTCAGGGTAACCTATGAAATAATACTGATTGTCCGTTCATCAAGTTTTCTTTTCATGTGAGTTATAAATTCTTACATCTGCAGGACAACCCCATACATGCAGGTATCTTAAACTGGGTTTCCTTCTCGTCCATAATTCAAAAGGAGTCTTAGGAACTAACTTACTAGGAACCCGATTAAGCAAGTACGTTGCGGTTCTTAATACATACATCCACAACATAATTGGTACAATGCTATTACATAACATGTTCCTAACCATGTCCATAAATGTGCTGTTGTGCCTCTCAGCAACACCATTCTGATGAGGGTACTGGGCATCATGTATTGTGCAATTATACTACGACTTTCTATTAGTCTAGCAAAAGGCTACGGGTATTGACTCGTTTCTTCATACATACCATAATATTCACCACATCTATCTGACCTTATGACTTTCACCTTTTTATCTAGTTGCCTTTCAACTTCAGTGATAAATATCTTTACGATGTTAACTACTTGAGATTTATCATGCAAAACATAAATATAACCATAAAGCGAAAAGTCATCAATAAAGATGATAAAACAAGTGTCTCCACAAAAAAATGGAAAATCAAATGGGCAAAAATATCAGTATGGTCCAACTCAAGTAGCCCTTTAGATCTTGTGGTCCTTTCTTGTTGTGTTTCGTCTGCTAACTCTTAATGCAATCCACACACATACCTAGGTCTTTTGTGGGAGAATCTCATCATTTACCATTCTTCCAGTTCTTTCATGGGATATAAGTCCCAAACGTTTATGCCACAAGATATATGAATTTTCATTAATCAACCCACGCTTAATACTAATATTATGATATAGGGTTAGGATAGAATTAGCAAAGGAATCATCAAGCTTTAAACATTAAAGGTTATCAATCGATAATCCAGACCCAATAAAAAAAGAACCCTTAAATAAACTGCATGCATTATTTCCAGATTTACAGTAATAACCACTACCATCAAGTTTGGAAAATGAAATAAGGTTTCTGCCAACAGAATGTACATAAAGACAATCAAGTAAATCTAAATGGTAGCTAGTGTCGAGGAAAATATGGTAAGTCCCGATGGCTTCAACTGGCACCTTTTATCCGTTTCCCATGTAAATGAAGGCTTTAGCTGGGTCGGTGGTCTGGGTCATAAGATATCACTCCATCGTATTAGAAACGTGAGTTGCCACCCCTATAATCAAGCTACCAAGTATTAGAGGAAATTTCAATGAGATTAGATTCGAAACATACAGAAATTGAATGGTTACCTTTCTTTTCGAACCACGCTCTCCTTTCATATCAGTCTTTCTGGAAGTGTCCTTGCTTCTTGCAGAAGCGTCCTCTAATTTTGAGTCTCGAAAGACATACTAGGCTCATTTGGTTTCTTTCCAACTTTCTTAAATTTCTTGAGTTTCCATCATCTTTTCTTAATGGGTCCTTGATTTATCACATGGAGTGAGTGTTGTCCAATCTGTTTAAGTCACTCTCCTCTTGAATCAACATGCTTAACAGTTCATTTAATTGTCATTTATCTTTCATAGTATTGTAATTTATCTGAAATGGCCCATACTGAGGAGGCAGAGAATTCAGAATGAATTGGACAAGGAAAGTAGTCATCAACACTAATCCCCAAATTCTTCAGCTGAGTATCAATATTTGTCATCTCCGTTACATGCTCATACATGCCACGGCCTCCATCGAACTTAATGGTGGTTAGCCTTACCGTAAGCATCCCTACTAAGGACTTGTCCACTGTTTTGAATTTATTTTCAACATTTTGGTGGTATTCCTTAACACATTCAGTTTTGGGTAGTGAGGTCTTGATATTATTTGCCACTGTCATGCGTATGAACATGAGGCTGAGTCTATTTGACATGATCCATGCTTCATAGATTTTTTCTTAGAAGTCGTACTTGTGCCAGTAACAGTAGGCTTATCAGAAATTAATGCTTTATCAAGATCGAGCAAACCGAGGTGAAACTCGACTTGCTCTTTCCATTCGGAGAAATTAAGTCTAGTCAGCATGGAGACAGATGAAGCTTGCGCGTGCAGTCTAATAGGGAGAGATTCTCCAAAAAAATTACATAATTCCATGCTCACTTACATAATGCTATAAGTTAAGCTTTAATTGAAACACACAAACAATCAACATTAGCTAACAATTCTACCAGGATCCACCTTTGGGAGATCTAATGGCACACCATTTCATTATGGTGATTCCCAATCACCGATAGGACTGGCCAACAAAGTACAAACGATCAAATACCGCCATCACCTATGGGTATCCGTACAAATACCAACCATCGGCACCCTCCAATCATCATATCTCAATCCGTTAACCACTCGACACGGTGCACCTTTGGGCCAACCTAATATTTATGTTATAAGGAATTGCAATTCGTAAAGTCATCATTATCCAACACATGGGAAGAGTATTGGAATACAGTTATATGAGTTGATGTCCAAATACATTCTGATTGGGCCACTTTGGTGGCTAATCAAATCATATCATAATATGGTATTAGGCCAAAAAATAATGACTTTACTCATTAGTGTAGATTGATTTTCCAAAAACATAAGAGGAAAATCCATAATTTTAAAATCCATTAAGTCCAAAATTTTAAGGTCCATAAATCATACAAGCCATTATCACTCTAGCGGATTGATCGCTTAGAGTCCAGACTGTTAGAACAGTCTGCTCTCTGGCCGATTAATCGGCATCCAGCAACATGTCGCTAGTGGTCGGTCACTGCCGATCGATCGGCAGCACCAATAGTGTAACAACCTAGGGTTTCAACCCCGTAACTCAATGTAATGTCCCCAGAATATTTTGAATAAAATTTGGAGTTTTGAACTCAAATTGGAAAGTGATGAAAAACTTGGAAATTAATTAACAAGATTAGAGACATGATTAACAAATTAGGCAAAACTAATGGTGATTAATCAAATTAGAATTTAATTTGAAAACCATGTGATGAAATGGAATTTAATTGGGTGAAAATAAGTGATGAGGTAGCAAGTGAGCCACATCACCGATGACATGGCGAAACCCGATGAGGTGGCATGCCACACGGAAATCCCTATTTGCATTAGATGAAAAAGCAACATCACCACCCCATCTTTAGTTTGGACCAATGAGTGCTCTCCACCTCACCACCTTACCTTTAGCTTGGACCAATAAGTGCTCTCCACCTCACAACCTTTAGCTTTTGTTTATTTACTAAAAACAAAAGAAGGATAAGGTAGAGGAAAAAGTAAAAAGGAAAGGAAGATAAGTTAGGGCTTCATCTCTACCTATTTTCCTCCATTCTCTTCTTCTATCCTCCTCCTCCTCTTTCTTCCTCTTTAAAAATCTGAAGCAAGAAAGAGAGAGAGAGCTGGAATTTTCTCTTCCTCTTCCTCTCCTTGGTGCGAATCTCTCTTGAAAGCTCGGAACTTGAAAAATAGAAAGACTTGAAAACTTGGTTAAAGCTTTAACAAGTAGGTTCCGTAACCCTCTTGGTTAATTGATTTAGATGTTAAAATGTTTCATCTCTTCATCTAAGTTCTTGCATCAAAGAAACAATGGAGAGAATCTAAGAAATGGAGTGTATTGAAGAGATAATGGAAAGTAGTAGATATTTCATAAAATTGAGACTTACATGAGAGTTTTACTTAAAACGTCTTGATATTTAGATATTTTCTTTTAGAGTGTTTTTATAACTCCATCAGAATATTTGAATGTCTTTTATTTTCTGATTTTTGTAAGAAAAAGGGTTTAAAAAAATGATATTTTATCATAAACTTTGGAAAAATGGCTCATGGTAAAACTGTTTCTATAAATCAGTCCAAAAACTGGACCTGTAAACATCTCAAAATGATTTTTTGAGAATTTGTAACTATTTTTCAGATCTTCTACTATGAAATATGTTTTTAAAAAAGTATTTATTCTCAATTTTCAGACATCGGGAAGTACCCGTAATAGTTTTGTAAAAACTGGACAATTCTAAGATAGAAAACTGTTTTTATATATTCAGTCCCGAAAATGGACCTATAACCATTTCAAAACAATTTTTTTGATATTTTTTAATATTTTTCGTGTATTCTACTATCAAACAACTTTCTATTCCGATACTGAAAAGAACCCGAAATGATTTTTACAAAAACAGTGTATAATTTGTATTTCCAAACTAGAAAAGCTAGTTTGGGCATATTCACTAGATTTGAAATTTTATTTTCTAATAATGAGTATTTTGTTCCTAAATTCTGATTCTCTGAAGAATATATCAATGACTTTAAATAATTTGGAGTTTTATGAATTATGATTAAATAGAGTATTATGGATAAAATGACCATTTTACCCTTGGTTAGGACAAAACACACCCAAAATGACCTTAGGATGTGTGAAGGCAGTTTAAGTATTCTAAGACCCTAACTTAGTATTATGATTGTTATTCTTGGCATATATAAAAACGAACGAAGATCCAAGATTAACCCCGACGCCGTTTGTGCCGCTTCGAAACCCTTTCTACTCCACTAATCACATTCGATCAGGTAGGTTTCCCTGCTTCATTGAAGCACTAGAGTATGATTTAAGTATATTGTTATTACTATGAAAGTAATAAATTGTTTTTCCTCTATACACATATGTCATTTGTGAAATTATGTTTATTTCCAACATGACGTATTTCAGATGTTTTGAATATATGATATCTTGTTATATTATAGAAAGATATTAGATTATATGATAAATGGTTTTATCATCATTTTGCATTCATATACCTCATGCACATGGCATGGGATGCGAATTGCATTGACCGAGCAAAAGCTATGTTGTCTGAACTTCTTTGGTCTCGTAGATATTTGATATACTTGATACAAATATTATATTTGGTTGCATCCATTGTTGTAAAGGTACAACATTGAATTGGGCCAGACAGGCTCTTGGGTAACCAGTCCTGAAACCCTGCGCAGAGCGATAGTCTTGGTTGTTAAACTTGTGGATGGGGAACAACACCCCCGTAGTTGCCGTCAGAAATGCTGCGGATATAATTGACCAATGACAGTAACCATTGAGGTTTGATGACTTGTAGATGAGCATGGAGCATGGAAGGGCATTTATTTTTCATGGCACCCATAGCATGTATTATCATTATAAGTATTGAACATGTTTTGAACATAAGACTTTATTATGAAATGAATGTGGCTATTATTATGAGAGCATAATTTTGAGAACTGTCATACGTATGAGATAATATTTTCTAATTCGAAATTGTAAATGTGGATTTTTGTTTTAATTGCTATAATACTCCATGGTGCATAACTATTATTGGAATTCCTACTGGGTGCAGTTGACGAAGCCCATAATTTCTCCCTTTAGATGCGAATGCATATCAAGGAAATAGAGACGAGGTTGGACCAAGTGGCAGCCAAGCATGGGCAGGATATGCAAGGAGAGAACATGGATAAATTGTCTTATGTTTCTTTAGTACAAAGATGATGTAATTTGCAGGAGTGTTCATTTTGGGGAATGTAATAACTTTAACTCCTAGTATCTTTGTCTTTATATTTGACTTATGTTAATGTTGGAGACTTCTTTACTTTTGCTTTGAGATGTGATTTATCATTAATGTAGTTTTTAAATGTTTTAAATTTTCCGCTATTTATTCTAGCATGTGCAAATGTTATCGTGGATTTCAATCCACGTACGTGCTAGGCTGGGCTAGTCGAGGGTCGAGTCTTCGGACTCGGACTCGGCTAGCGTCATGACGCTTGCCTCCCTCTGTGAAATCTTCATTTATACTACTTTGATCACCTCTTGTGAGGGAGGGGTGTTAGATCAATCAGTGATGTTACAAGTTGTCTTCTTCCTTGAGATCTGAAAATTTGTTTTATTTAATTCTTCCTTATTTCAAGCAGTAATTGATCCTACAAACCAAGCTCTTGATGCCACATGTAATACTTCATCATAATATCAGAGTTTATTGATTGAGAATCAATTATACAATCATTCATCTTTAATCTTCATGTTCGACAAACCCGAATGACATAACCATAGGATTTGGATCGATTGATGCTTGAAACACGGATCAATCTTAATGCGGAAATCATAAACATCATAGTAATGGTATTTACTTGAGTCCATTGAAGAATAGAACGAGATCAGATCTTCCCTTAAGTGTCTTGAGGCTTCCTGAAATCCAAAAACAAGAGAAACGCACGCCCTGAAGTTTCTACCTCTTTCCTCCTTAATAGTGCTTAGGTGATTTATAATTAATGGAGAGAGACCCTTTTATAGGCAGAGGGTGGACCCCCTAAAGCAATTAGGACTTTCCTTCCTACTTCCCATCAAAATAGGAAACTAATCCCCTTTAGAACTCTCCTAAAATATACATTCCTTATCAAAACACAGTTTACCTGATTTAAGATCTTCTATGTGAAGCCCTAAATCTTTATGTGGGTCATGTTTAATCTTACATAACGTCCTCTAATACATCTAGATTTCTCTCTGTTTTGGTTTCTTTTATAGGCAGAGAAATATGCCATGAAGCAAAATAGGATAAGCATTCTCCAGTTGCCAAAATTTGGATTTTCCGTCTCAAATCTGCTTCTTCAGGGTGAAAAAGGTCATCTATAACTTTCCGGTCATCAGTTACAAAAGCAATGGATCTTGTGGGGAGGTTGTAGCTAACCCAGAGAAGAACCTTTTGGATGAGTTTATAATTGCAGCAAAGGTTCACATCATGCCTTCCCCTTTGAACTGTTTCAAAAAGATGTCATTTGTATTCAAAATCCTTGTTTAGACAACAAAAACCAGCAAGGGTTGATTCATTATCATAGACTGAAAGGATGTACAAGTCTGCCCTTATTTCTGGCAAAACTATCACTGTAGGAGAGTGATGGTTTCTGCCATTTCCAGCAAGGTTCCAGTTTGCAGCTATTAAATTGGGAATTGCTGTGAAAAGCACAGGGGGAAGAGGAAGATGATTCTGTTATAAATGACCGATGTAATCTCTTTCAAATTACTTCCTTTGGGGTAGAAGCATCATTGAAAATACGATTATTTCTTTTTGACCATATGAACCAAGTCATGAGTGGAAAACAGAGGAGAGCAATTGTTTTGAAAACTGTCATTAATGGCACTGTTCACCAATTTTCTAATTTCAGGCTCAGTGCAAAGTGGAGTTTGATAGGATATACCCACTTTCTGTATCAAGGATTTCCAAACCCAGCTTGTGTAATCACATTGAAAAAATAAGTGATTACAATCTTCATTGTTCTTACAGAAAACACAAACTGTATTGCAATTTATCCCTTTCCCAGCTATATAACACTTGGCTTTAAGCCTATTGTGGAAGATCTTCTAAGCAACAATAGAGAACTTGGGGATATTCCCTTTGAACCAAGCTAGATCAACCCAAGATACTGTCTCTCTTTTTGCACAGATGATCTGTTTTGACGATTTGGTACAAAACTTTCCATTTTTTTCAGTTGTCCATACAATGAGGTCTTCAATTGGAATGGTTGGAAGGGATAGATTTTGAATTCCATATCTTATTTTCATGATTCTTCTGAAATGGGTTTTAGTAGATGCCAAGAACCATTTTGTTATGAAGTGAGAGACTACAGTATTTTCATCGAGACCAAACTCCTCTTTGTATCTTGTTATCATACCAATAAATAAATATTATATTTTTTCTTTCTAGCTTCATATCTGTATACCAAGCATTCTTTATTTGTTATTGTTCTTCATCTGTATAATAATTTAAATACCATTTGTATCTTGGGTTTTCTATTAGTTCTGATATACTAATACTTTGCCAATTTTAAATTCTTCTTGGTTTATTTCTTTAAACAATTCTTCTGGATCTTTTAGCTTTATCATATTTACATTAAAATCACTTTATCTAACATCTAAAGAATTTTGAGAATTTGATCTTTGATAAATAGGCCTTGCTATTCCTATAGGTTTATTGAATGTTTCAGTAAATAATGGTGGAACTTCTGAACAAGAATATCAACGTGATGGAACTTCTGAATTTTTTGATAATTTTGGGACTTCTGAATAAGAATACCTTGGTAGGTTTAAAGTTGAAGGAATTGATGAGCTTTTGATTGTGTGCGTTTTATTGGATTATCTTCTCGCATTATTATTTCAATACTTCTATCATCGTTTGAATTATTGGCTCAATTTCATCATTAATTTTTTTTTTGTTTCAGAGGTTGAACATTTTCTATTTATTTGGGAGAGTTATTTGATCCCACTTTATTGCTTTTGGGGTTATCACTTTATTTCTAAAATTTGTTTCAAATAATGTTGATTCACAAAAATCTCAAAATTGGAATTATTTTAGAGTGAAATTTTAAAAATTTGACAAAAAAAATTCAAAATTGACAAATCTAAAGTAAAAAGGTTGGAGCATATTTAAAGAACTTACTTCTAAACCTTCTTATAATCATATTTAATGAAAGCTTCAAACTGAAAAATGGTCAAAATAACATATTTTAGAAATAAATGAATTAAAATTTGAAGATTTGTTTTGATGCCAATTCTCCGTGAACGCTTGATGCACCAACTTCATAGTCCACAAAGTCGTTTTGAAAGGAGAAAGGCATCGATTTGAAGAAAAAAAATAAATTCATAAAGGGGCTAAGTTAAATTCCACAATTTTTTTTTCATTATAATTTGAGTGAGATCACAGTGACGGACCAGAGATATTACTATGCTGCCTCTCTACTTACTTACATCCCGTTAGGTATACTAGAAATAGTTCTTTGAGGTAGAATTGAAATTGAACACAGGATAGAATTAGAATCGAACTCAAGACTCATACTTTAAGAAACAGGAAGTGAGTTCGTCACTATCACTCCAACTCTTTTGAATTAATATTAATTTTGTTTCGAACAAAGAAAATACTTATTTTCTCATTCTCTAGAAGAAAATATTCATTTTTTTTCAAAACCCTCTTGAATTTATTGCCACCAAATTTGCTCATGTATGAGTTTTCCCCTTGGATTCTACTGTCACATTCTGTTGTGATCATCGTTGGTCAGTTCGCATATTATATTGTATTGTATGTGTATTGCCGAATTTTTCAAGAAAATATATTACTAAAAGTATTATTTAAATGGTATAATATGTATATATGTGTATTATACACATTTCAATATTTATATTTTAATATCATATTTTTCTGAGTTGATGTTTCATTTTCACTTAATTATCTGCTCTAATTTTCAACCTTTTATGTTCAACTTTCAAAGCCTACTTTTATTATATTACAGTGTATTTTTTATTTGTGCTCTCCGTCTTAATATCCGGTGAAGTATAATTCAATGTTATCAGAATCGGATCGTGTATCAAACCATCTAAATAGAAGGTTGGGTTAAATAAGCTTCAACCGGATTCAACCGCAGTCAAACCCATGCAATTAATATAAATATTATAAATAATATTAAATTACTAATTAAGATTTAATTGATGACTTGAATAAAATTTTAAATCAAAGATTATTTTTTAATATTAATAAACAAAAATGTCTTAATCAAATCAAACATGCCATTGATTAAAATTTCAAATTTTAATATCTTTAAATAATTTGAGTCTCCAAATTTTTGTAGCATTAAAATTATATGAAATTTATAATTTAACTAATAATATTTATACTCAATTTTTGGACCAACTCAAAAATCTATATTTATAAAGTAATTAAATTTTTGTTACTTTGAATTATTTATAAACTCCATACTTATATAGCTACATAGCATTGTGCAAATGTTGAAACATAGTATTAAATATTGCCTTTTTTTAATTTTTAAAATTAGCTATGGAAGTTTTCTTAAAAAATATATTTTTTTTAAAAAAATTGTGCTAACCTACTGGTTGCGATTCACAGTTTTGTCAATACGGCTTTTATGGTTTTTACTCTATGGAGGTTTTTTCATAAACCTGGATCGGAAAGAAAACGATCACGATTCGACCGCGGCCCCATCTAATTTTAATTACATTGGTATAACTACGCTAGTATCTATAATTAGCCATCAAGCATGAATCTAACTTTAATAGAAGTATAGCCTAGAATTAAATTAATGCTATGCTTTCCATTTGAATTAGTCATCGACCAAAAATGCAAGAATTTTCACGTTATCATCATTTCAAAGCAGTGGTCCAATTTGATGGTTTGGGTTGAACTTAGCAAGACAATGATTCATGTATATAAGTATGATCAAACAATATTATATAAGTTTTCTCGATTTTCTAAAATATTTTAGTACATATCTATCAATTATATGCATATATATAAAACCAACGTGAGCATGCCAAAATTTTCTAAGGTAACCATATCATATCTGAACGTATCCGTCTTTTGTTCACATTTTTTTTTACTGATTTTTTACATCATTGACTGACTTGATTGAACGATACTTGGACGTATCTTGTTTCATACTTTTGCCATATCTTGAATGACTAACTAGGGTTGTGATGTGGAAACAGTGTATTGAAATATTTAAATAGGAAAAACAAAATAAAATTAAGGGTTTCATTTTGGGCACCACAAATTTACTCAAATGGGACAAATTTTTTGTTTTTACCGTTTGTTTTAATTATGAAATTGTCATCATCTCATGGATAAAATGGCAAAAAGAAAAAAAGTACCCCATTTGATGTAAGAATGCACGGCACAAAGTGAAACTCTAAAATTAAATCACACAATCATATCACACATAGGGGAGAAGAATTTATTGTGGTTGAGAATTGATGCTTACGTCTAGAGGGAAAAGAGATGATGGTTTTACCAGTCAGAAGAGAGAAGAACGGGAGAATTTAAATGTGATAAGCTGATGCGGGCATCAAAAGTTCAATTGTGATTGGTGAAGACCCATTAGAGGGGGATGGAGATCATGAGAGATCATTTGTTAAATTTTCACTCCAAATGCATCAAAGGACTAATGGAGGATAAATAGAACCTCTCAAGCTTTGCATCGCATTGAGTTTGTGCAATTCCATATCTGAATTAAGAAGATATGGACCTTAGACCATCACATGGTGTTTAAGACTTTTAAAGACCATCAATTAAGACCCATTGCTTATGTGGCAGCCACATGGATGAATTTTCACATCATTACCCACCTCATTGCACATATGGCATGACAACGTGACAAAGAATCCAAATAAGGAAGTAGGTCGCATGGAGCTTGTGGACCACATGCTCCATTATGAAAACTTTGGATTTGGAAAGAGAATCATTGACAAAAAATGTGGTCTGATTTTGTAGACTGATTTGGTAGCAAGCAATATTGGATTTTCATAAAATTGAATTCTTTAGAAATCTTATTCAATTAGCTTCCAACGAATCCCAAATTTGCACAATTTTGATATATGTAGATGAAGTTATGACCATTTTTGTAACAAACCTTCAAAGAATGTCTGTAAAGTTTAATTTTTAGAAACCTTTTTACTTTTATAACCATGAACCTCTATAAATTGGAGGCATAGATGACAGTTGATGTACGCACACCTTGAAGTTCACTTTAATATAAGCATTGTGAGTGTTTTTATTTGGTTTTCTAGTTTGCTTCTAGTTAATTTTCTTATTCAATTTCTTAAGTTAGAGTTCGATTTTGTCCATTTTGAGGCAAAACTTTGCTTCTAGTTCTTGGATTTGATTCAAACAAATTAATTCTAGATTGATAGAATTTTTATTTTCTTCATGACTTTTGAATGGTGTTGAATTTTGCATAACAAAGTTTTCGCCCTTATTCCATTCTTCTATTGAGAAGTTGGAGTTTGGTTTTTCCATTCGAAGGTTCGATTTGTCTGTGCAACCATGATGAGTGGTCGAGTGGTGTTACTTAGTCAAAGTTAATCAGAGGATTTTTTTAAACTTGAAATTCTTTGAATTTGTACTGAAATCGGGCCTATTCTAGCAAAATTCTAATTTTTATTTTTTCAAGTATAGAGACATAGGTAGGTGTTAAACTCAATCTTTCCTTTCATCACAAGCATTAACCGTAAATGCTTTTAATGGCCAAATTTGCAGTCATTATTTTTCAAGTCTTTAAATTTTCTATTCCGACTCTTTTCTATTTTTTATGTTACTTATTTTTCCTACTCAATAGACCATCCTCTTTCTTTATAGTATGGTGGTTTGCACTATTTTTCATAGAAATCAATTTCATGCGAGTAAAGAAGCCCCCTTGGCATACATTTATTTTCTCACCTCATACTCTATGGTGAAGTGTGTAATTACCAAATATGGAGCGTGACCCTACTACACCTTTTAATCCTACAACCTATCATCCATACCAATGTAACAAATACCGCCGGTATTTTCATTTATACTGCGATAATACCGGGAAAATACCTTTCTCGCGATAAAATCGCGTTTTTATCGCCCCTGCCGTTATTATCGAGAATTTAACGATAAAAACGCGATAATAACGCGAGAAACGATAAAAACGCGAAAAAAACGCATTAAAAACGTTCAGTTTAAATCCCGCTTAAAAATCGAAAGCCACACCCGCCCGCCCGTCCGCCCGCCCGCCCGCACAATTACAACTTAAAAATCCCTCTTTTCTAGGGTTTCGGTTCGATTCCTAAAATCCCGAAAATCCTCTGCTCTGAACCTCTTCGGTGCTTCCTCTTCTTCCGATGCTTCCTCTTCTTCCGATTCTGATTCCAAAGCTCCTTTGCTCTCTCACGGTCTCCATCTTCTCTCCCACCGGCAGGGCGGTTGTTCTCTTGGTGCTCTATCGATCCTCTCTCGCCTGTCGCCTACGGCTGCTCTCTCGAGCGTGCTCTTTCTCTCTCGCCGGCAGCTGCTCTCTTGCCTGTTGCCTGCTCTCTCTCTTGCCTGCGGCTGCTCTCTCGCCTGTCGCCTGCCACTGCTCTCTCTCTTGCCGGCGGCTACTCTTTCTCTCTTCCCGGCGGCGGCTCCTTCTTTCGAGTTGCACAGGTAACCCAATCCTAGCATAGTTTTTTTTTTCCTTTTTATTTTTTTGTGTAGGTTGGGTTGCAGATAATACTGGCTCCTTCCAGGTATTATCTGCAACTTGACACAGATAAATTCAGATGTGAATATTATTTTAATTTTTTTTAACAACTATTGTAAATTTGAAAACCTGTATACACAAGCATTTGATGGGTATTCCAAATCCCATTTTCAGATTTTCAAAAAACACACAAACATATAAGAAAAATAAGAAAAACCCAATAAACTCTCCCAGATGTAGGACTACGGTTGGAACTTAAACAAATAAATATTAGGAAAATTGATTTTGTTTCCATTGGGTCTTTTATACTTAATTACTAGTGAATTTCTTCAACATAACAGTTGAAACGATTGTAAGAGTTCTTGATTAATTTCATTGAATTATTCTACTCATGGCATTTGAAGAATTGCATGTTGCATCTTTAATAGCATCAAAGACTAAGTTTTACAAGTTGAACAAATCAAATGAGGAAGGAAGGACGATTCCATTGCAAATTCATGTACCAGAAAGAGGCTATTAAAAACTTCTTTCATTTTTCCTCAAAAAATCTTTCTTTTGTGTGCAAACTATTATACCCTTCTTTAAAATTTACTCGACTTGCCACTTCACACCCCAAAACTTTTTCCACAATCTTCTCTAACCAAACAGAATTTATATTGTATTCTTTTAAATTAGATTGAATAAAATGCAATTCAAGTAATATTGAGTTGTTTCAATAATTCAAAAATGAATTAGATTAAAACGTATATAATTACTTACTGTGAGCACCATCCGAACCCAACTCAAACTGATAAATTATGACCTCTTTTGTATTCCTATGTGTTATCTTTTTTCATTGGTATGATTTGTAATGTAATCGATGGGTATGTATATTACTTGTATATGATTTGTAATGTAATCGATGGGAATTGAGTAAATTGTCTATGTTCTTATAGATTTATATGCTATTTTTTTTACTCAAGAAGTGTAAGATGAGAATTAATTATTTATTATATTTATTTTTATTATTTTTTAAATATTTATATTTTCCGCGAGATTTTCCTGTTAAAAATCCCGAGAAATTGAAAATATCCCGTTATTAACAGTTGCCGTTATTATCCCGAGAACGGTATTTGTTACTATGATCCATACTTAGACAAAAACCCGAACAACCCTAAACTTGACTTGAGACCCACTTAACCTAGATCTAATCTAACTTGATTTGAATCCGACACCATTATCCAACTTGGCTCAAATATAGCCCAACCTAATAATGACTTGCCACCGAATTCAACCAAATCAACCCAAGACCTAACCATGACCCAACTTGACCAAAAATAGTTTAGAGACAGAATTTCAACTTAATAAATGGGTTGATCTAATCTATCCAAAATTAAATTGATAGTAAGATAAAAAAATCAACTCATTTGACCTTGTCCAAACTCAATATGATGAAAATTTCATGAGTGTTTAGCAAAATCTCTATCTTTAAATTTGGTAATGGAATAGGGTATATCTTAACCGGTTTTGGTATTTTTCAAGTTTTCTGGTACTTAAATAAATTACAAGTTTATTTTGAACCATATGTGTCCAATATATATGAAAAGGAGACTGAGAATTTCATTGAAACATAACTGTGAGTACAATGCAAGGGAGAGTGACTTGTATAAGATGATTATACAAGCCCCTCTTGAAGATTAAATAAGATAGAAAAGCACAGAAAACACATCCACATAGTCTTTGATCCAACACTTAGATCAATTTAAGGAAAAGTTCACAGTTGGTTCTCTTTTCTGGACCTCAACTTTCGCCATAAAATATGCAACGTTTACACTAAATACCCCATCCATCTGAATAAGATTCATCTACTCCTGCTCATTTTTTTGTTGTCCGTAAATGTTGATCATCCTCCAAGGAGGGCACTTTCTACCACTAGCCCAACTATGGAGCTTGAGGAATTTCTTCCAATCATCAGATTGCCTTTCCCAAACCTTTTCTCAATATAGATTGCTCTTTTAATCTAGAGAAGCTCAGCTTCATTAGATTCCAATATACCAATTGAAACACCCCGAAGTTTCAATCCGGTAAATCAATATAGTTTCCCCTTGATGATACGAATGAGATGTGGATTTTGAAATGAACAAGAAAAAGGAAATGGAGTATAAAGAGTGTATGAGATTTAAAGAAATACATAAAAACAAGGAAATCAGAAATTTCCAAGAGGTACATATCGACCAAGGTCGATGTGTACCAGTTTGGTATGTATCGACTTTGATACATATGTGTGAAAACCAACCTAAAGCTTGAAGTTTTAAATGGACACATCGCATTGTGTCAATGCATACAGCTATCCAGAAACAATATCCATCGACTTTGGAACATGTATCGGGAGTGATCATTATTTCGAGTTTCAAACACGCAGTTATCTCGCCTTGTCCCATCTCCCACCTACCCCACCTGCCACCGTCCTGGAGGACCAATGCATGTTCTCCATGTCGATTTTGTGTCGAATGGACAGAAGGGAGGAAATACCAGATGTGTACATCGACAAAAGTCGTTGTGTAGATAAATCCATAAAACATATGTATCGACTAAAAACAGGTACCGTGCGTGTTCAACGTGTTGAGTTGAAACATGCAGCTGTCTTCTCTTGTCCTATCACCCACCTACCTCACCTACCACCAGTCCTTGAGAGCCAATGCATGCTCTCCACGTGGCTTGCTCTCATTGACTAGAGAAGAGGGAGGAGACCAAAGAGAGAGAAAATAGCTAGTGCTCATTCCTCTCTCCTCCTCATTTTCCATTCTGTTGAGAATAGTGCAACAAGAGAGGAAAAAAAAAGAAAGGAGAGGAAGAGGGAAAAAAGAGGAGACACCACTCATACTCCAATGCGTGACACACCCATCTCCCTTTCCTCCTCACCTTTTCATCCCCTCAAATGACTAAGAAGGAGGAGAACAAAGAATCAGTGAAAGAAAGAAGAGAAGAAAGCAAGGAAATCAAGAGAAAGATAAGCAAAAAGAAAGAAGAAGCTCTAGCACGAGCTTGAGATCCACTCACCAAGGAATCCCCCAAAATTCTTAAAGGTATGATAAAGTTATTGTACTTCAGAGTTAGAACAACATGCTAAGATGCTTAGATTTAATTTAAATAACTATTTTGTAGAAAGAAATCAAGAAATGAGGAGCATGCAACCCGAGATAAGGGAGTTGCAGAAAATCCCAGTAGTACACATCGACTTTATGAAAGTGAAGAAAAGGATGAAAAGCACATGGGGTTTGAGTCAAACCCAGGAGTATGCATCAGTCGAAGTGTGTTTCTGGGAGCAAAAATAAAGAGAAATGAAAGAAAGGAAATGAATGATTGACGGGTAGGCAAATTCCATGGGACACATCGACCGTGTCGAAGTGCCTCTCTGGTAGACAAATCTAGAAAATGAAATGGAGGGTTTTATTATAAAACCCAGTAAAACATGTAGGCCAATACTACATGCATAATCTGAGAACGAAAGGGAAGAAAAACATATCTGAACAGAGGTCCTGGAACTGGACACATCGACTGGAGCCGATGTGTCTGTTCTGTATTTTCTGAACACATCGACTTTGGTCGATGTGTAGGCCAAAGAAATGGTCAGTTTTGTAAGGTTAGTCTAAATGGATCCGAATCTTTTGTAGGACCACCTGGGTGGTACCAGTCTTCACCTGATTGACCTATGAGTCTTAATGATGTTTTAGGTGATGAGAAAAAAAAATGTAAAGATTAGAAAATGAAGGACAATTAATGAGAAGAAATCTAATGTTGTGTATGTAATGTTTCTAATATATGAACAATGAACGAAGGGTCAAAAGTTAACTCGGGATCAAGCAAGCTAGTTCGTGGATTGTTTTCATTCGCTGATTGGCTAAGATCAAGTTGGTTTTCCTACTTCATTGAAGCACTTAGAGAAATCTTATGTTATCATGATTTTCTTAATATTCATTAAAGTCGACTTTATGAATATAGTACTAATATGTGTATAAATTGAAGAATGGAATTACATATTTTGAAATATGAAGAGCGAAGATATTTTTCTATGTACAAGATATGTGAAAAGAATGTGAATAGAACCAAATGAATTATATAAATATGTGAATTACTTTTAAGAATATTTCCATGTGATAAAAATAGTGTAATTTATGGTGAAGTTGTATAATACTTGAGAATATGTGCTGAAAAGGAAAATACAAAGAGACTATATGAATTATATGATATTTGAATTATGTCACATTCAAAAAAATGATGTTGATTTAATATGAAACCTTGAGACATTAGGAGATTAGGTACTATGAAAAGAATGTAGGGAAAATTCATATGAATGATATGATGTTTGGAATATCCTGTAGGTTGAGTCATGTGTGATGAGAACTTAGAATTATACTGAAAGAAATGGAGGTTGGTAACTTGACTACAACCATATGCTATATACATAAGATACGGAAATACGGAATGAGAAAAGTATGGAACAAGAATAATAGGGGCCACACTCCTCCGGTAAATTCGGTGAATATGTTGGAATGATAGGGGGTCACACTCCTCCGGTGAATATGTTGGAATGATAGGGGGCCACACTTCTCTGGTGAATCCGGCTAATATGTTGGAACACTTATGACAGGGCATAGAAATGACCCAAAATGAAATGAAAAGTTTGTAATGTGAGATGGATTAAGATTGAGGAAACATATTGATAAGGATAGTAGGACCTGAAAGTCCTAGGCGGGGACGGAAAGGATTTTGAGAATGAATATGATACGTTTACGAGGTCCCTTGAAATATGAAACCCTTAGTATGAAAAAGATTATGATTCGATTATGTGTTTTGTAATGTGATGCAAATTGAGAAATTATAAGATATGAATAGTGAAGTAGGGGAGAGTTATTATGGTATATTGAGTATGAAAATGTATAAGTTTTTCCTAGAATGATGTTAGTTCAAGAAATGAATTAAGTACAATATGAATGAAGTGCTTTCATAATGTGTTGGAGATCGTCCTTTAGAAAAGTATGAAAATATGATATAATTTCAAGTAAGAATTCCCCTTATGAAAATAAATACTTAAACTTTGAGAAATGTATTATAATTATGATATGAATGAGTTTTGGAAGAAATATAGTGTTTATAATTTAAAAGATTTTCTATGTATGGAAATGGAAACACATGTATTTTGTTATAATAATACCTAGTGTATATCTATGATCGGAATTCCTACTAGGCACGTTCACTAAGTCCATAAATCCCCCCCCTAGATGTGTATGCAGGTTTAAAAGATGCAGACGGGATCGGACCAAATGACGGACAAATATGATCCCAAAGAAATTGCTCGAGAAAAATCTCCTGAGCTAATGGACATGTCTGTTGACTCCGTCAATTTTGAAGAAAAGATTAAACAAATTTTAGAAGAGCATCTCCCAAAGAAAAAAGTTGGTGATCATGATTGGGATATTAATCATGATCCAGAAGAAAATCTTGATGATGAAGTTGTGCCTCTGATGATCTCCATCCTCGATGGGACCCTGACTCTCATGTTAATCCCGATGGCTCAGTTACAGAATATCTTCGTGGTGGAAAGTTTTGGTATTCTTCAGCAAAAGACAAAGGAAAAGAAAAAGAAGTCGAAAAGGAATCTCGGTTAGCTGAATTATTTCGAAAAAATTCTGCTAAAGCAAAAGAATTAATGAAAAAAAAGCTTTAAAATTTGAGATGATTCCTATCATTATAGATCCTGCTGTTATTGGTATCAGAGCCATAAGAATCATCTCTTTTTGGTAGAGGTATAAGTGTAGTTGTTATGTTGAGAAGAAAAGGTTTTCATTTAAAGAAGAAAAGATGCTCGGTTGGTGAGAAGAAAAGGTCTTGCTAGATGATGATGATTATCCCATCAATTCATTTGATGGTGTTGGATGTTATCATTGCTATGAAGAATAAGTGTAGTTGTTATGCTATGAAGAAAAGTTGGCATAGTCAAAAGATATTAGATCTTGTCCGGAGAGCATATATTGCCATGGGGGCTACCTCATGTTATAAAGTTGCTGCCACATGTGATGCCACATGTCAGAAGTTTGCAAAAGTTGGTGTTGCTATGCTGTCATGTGCCATTTTCCTATCAAAAGTATATAAAGTTGTTTTGTACTTTTGGTGGGGGTATGCTAAGCTTGTTTTTGTGCTTTCCATTTGGCAAAATGTTGCTCAACCTTATGTACCTTAGCTCAAAGTTGGAATCCCCTTTTGAAAAGTTTGATTGGAGGCTTGTGTCGGGAGCCATCCCTTTTTTCTGTTTCATTTGGTTTGAAGTCCTCTCATGGTCGGATGAGAGTGGGCTCTTTTGTATGCTCCATCTATATAAGGAGCTGGTGTTTCCATTTGTGATCATCGATCAAAAACTATAAAAAAAATATATATATAGTTCAGAGTCTAAGTGTGAGTGTGAGTGTGAGATTGAAGTTTAAGTGTGTTAAAGTTTGAAGTCCTGTACAATCTTCTGTAAGTAATTAAGTTTTTATAAGTTTAATATTATATGTTAGTTGTTATCTAATCATTTTGTTTCTTTCGCTAGAATATGTCTATTCGTCTTGCTCTACTTAGGAGGTACTATGATGATGTTCGAATATTAAGAAAAATTGAATTCTTATTAGACAATATAAGAAGACATTTGCAAATCTGCACCCATAGAAATAATCCTCACCATCATGAGTTTGAAAGAAGAAGGATTGTTTTAATGCGTTCTTATGTTGTCTTCCAACTAGATAAATTCCGAACTGAATCAAAACTATAAGCTATGGCCTTCTGAGATGCCTCCTTGTTCTATTAGGAGAGAAGAATTATTGCGTGATCTAAGACCACTAGAAAGTGCTATCAGACAAATTGATGAAAATATAGCTGTAGGAGGATATCTTGCTATCTGTGTTCAAACTATTAGAAGATCTATGTTAGTATGCTTGTGTAATCAAATAAGAGAATATTGTAATAGACTGAATGAAGAATTAGAATTATTATCTCGTATTTAAATATGTGTTTAGATGAATTAAATCTATTATCCAGGATCTGAAGCTTTTTAGCCAAGTTGATCTATCCAATTCTCTTTAGAGTTTTTATTTTCCTTCTTATTCTCCACTTCTGTGTCTCGTTTATCTTCCTAAGAGTGTGGTCGCGTTGTAAGTCCCGCTTCTGGCCGTGATCAAGCATTAAGGGTTGTAAATCGTTGACAGAACTCTTCTTGTTTCTTACGAGTTACAAAGATAGAAAATTCTAAGGGAAAAACAAAACTTTTTAAGAATTAGTTTAAATCATTTCAGTATCCTTCTAATAGATCTAATTCGTCTTCTTCATCCTACCAGTCTGTTTTAACCAGTTTTACCCGTAATAGCTTAGAAAAAGAAAATTCAGAAAAAACAAAAAATTCAGAAGAAATGATATATGAAAATTTTGATGAAGCAATATCCAACTAGAAGTTGCCAGCCTTGCCTGTAATAGAAATATACAGTAATGGACACATTTGAAGAACAAAATGATTACCACATAAAAGCTATTGAAAAAACTGTTTCTCTCTTTGGAGGAAAACAGACAATTAAAGTTCTTGATAAAAGAATTATTGAACAAATCAGAACCAAATACAACTACCTGCACATAGGATTAATTCAGGTAGGAATCAAACCACTGTTTCGATTAGGATTAAATGTTTCAGTGTGTGCTTATGTGTGAGATTAGAGACATGATGAGTTTGATGATTCTCTTTATGCTATGATCGAATCAAGTCTCTGTCATGGACCTTTTTATTTTAACTGCTTTCCTAATATCACAATTGATGCTCATGATGATGATGTTCTTGATTGTGCAACCATTGGATTTCAAAGTAAAGGATTAAAGATGAGTCCAAGAAGTAAACCTTTTGCTATAGTTTATCGTGTGTTCTACAAATCTATGATCTCTGTCTTTCCCATGATAGCCTATAGAGATAAAGTTGATAAAGAAAAAACTACAGTTCTCATGGAAACAAATTTTAATAATAATGTGTTCATCCCAAAAGTCATCAGTTGGGAAGAAGTTGTTCTCCCAGGAAATTGGCAAATAGAAGATGTCACCCCAAGAGTAAATGAAATAACAGATGATTTACAAAGTATAGTCAAATTACTAAATGGAAATGTTGAAATCAATTTTAGAAGAAAAATGGAAAAAACTAGGAGAAGTTTTGTCGGTTATACGGAAGCAAGAAAAAATTTTAAATTAGAAGAAATAGATGATGACCAAAGGAGTAGTGAAAAAGAAGAAATGGATCAAAAGGTTTTTAGAAACAAAGAAAGTGGAATCGAACACCCTGTGTATAAAAGAACTTCATCACAAAAAACCTATAACCCTAGTGAGAGTGATTTTCTCCAAGGAGCCATAAGAATGGTTAGCATTCAAAAGCCAGAAGAAATACCCGTCAAAAATTTTGAAATTGATAAACCATATCTTAGAGAAAATTTGAAAAATCATCCTTTAAAAGATTGGTTCTTTAAAAGATTTAACACAGAAGAAAGAGATAAGATGAGAGAATTATGGTATTTCCAAATGGAGGAAGAAGAAAGAAATATACATTTCTTTGACTGGTTCATGGAATATTTTAAAAAAGGGAAAATCAAAGAAAAAGAAACTCAAAGTCCAGAACAAATAAGAGTTATAGGAAAAACAACAAGAACAGTGGAAAGATACTGAAGGAAAAGAAGTTGATAAATCTCACCCACCTTAGAAGAAACTTGATATTTCTATCCCTAATACAGAAACAAAGAATTATGCCATGCCTGTAAAAAATGCATCTATTTATGAATCAAAATTAGACCCAAATGCTAGAGACATAGGTATAGGTATTGGAGATATAATTGAACAAAACAATTACACCAATCTATGTCTATTAACCATTGGAGAACAAGCAGATCGAATAGAAAGAACAATCAAATTAAAACCAGAATTCAATAAGGATAAAGAAGAAAAATTAGAAGAAAGTTCTGCCAATGCAGTATATGTTCCCAGACAATTACCTAAAGGGATTATTTTGCAAGAGGGACCATTCACAATGACAGACGAAATGCAAAAAGAATTATCCAATAGAGTGGAAAGCCTTAATATGGGAGGAAAATGATTCAGCATCCTAAAAATCTCTGCTTCAGAGGATTTATTAATAAATCGTCTAAAGAAATGGAATCCTCAGGTAAAATTGCCAGAGACAAAGAATTATTATCCTACACCAACCCTTGTTGATCTACAGCTGGAAGAAGCTCCATACACTTACACTTCAGAATTAACCTATTCAGGAAATTCTTTATATGAGTGGAACTTAGATGGATTAATAGAATATCAAATTGTCCAAATGGTTCACAGTATGTTAGTATACTGTAATGCTTGTGAAGTCAGAGGAAATACTCCAAGAAATATTTTCCTCATGATAACCACCTCTTTTAATGGAATATTAAGAGGATGGTGGAGTTATGGATTAACTGGAGCCCAAAGACTTGAAATAGAGAGTGCTGTCAAAATGGATGAATTTGGAAGAATCCTTTATAGAGATAAAACCACAGGAAACTTAGTTGACCCCAATGTTAAGCTTGAAGCACGTACTAGTCAAATTCCTGATAATTGGGAAACTCAATCTGATTGTGTTAATGTCTTGCTTCTATGCATCCTCAATGAATTCACTGGAGGAATTGCTCTAATTAAGGAGAAAAATAGACAACAATTACATCGCTTGAGATGTAGAAATTTAGGAGAATTTCATTGGTATAGAGATGTATTCTTATCAAAAGTCTACCAACTAAATGATTGTAATTCTGATATTTGGAAAGAAAGATTTATTTCAGGATTACCACCTTATTTGCTGAAAATGTGCGTAATTCCTTGAGAGAAGAAATGCATGGTACTATTAATTACAGTTTGCTGACGTTCGGAGGAATTATACAAAGAATTAACAAAGTTGACATGAATCTTTGTACTGATTTAAATATCAGTAAACAAGCTGAAAAAATGAGAAAATATTCTGGAGATAAAGAATTAAGAGATTTTTGTTTCCAGTTTGGTTTAGATCAAACACCTGAATCAAAGAGAAAGCATTCGCGTTCTAGATTTAACCCTAGATAGAAGAAACAAAATGGTAAGAAAATATAAACCCGGAAGATATAGAAAACAGAGAAAATCCGATGACCTCATCCCATTCAAAAGAAAATCTAGAAAATATTTCAAAAAGAAATATATAAAAGAAAATGTTCCAACTTGTTACACTTACGGGAAAAGGGTCATTATTCAAGTAAATGCTTTAAAAAAGAAAATCTCTCTAAAAAGAAACTTAGAAAAATCAATACAAAAAATGATAACGAAAATACTGAAAAAGAACAATCTGATTCAAGTTCCTCAGAAGAAGAAGAAGAATATGAATCTGATTCATCAACTGACATTGAAGAAAATAGTCCTCAGGTTCAGCTCATCAAACAATTCCAATCATGTACATGTCATTCAGATGATGAAGAATCTGATGGAGAATGGTCGATACCATCTGACGAAGATCTTGGTATCCATATCCGTGTCCTCACTGCCCCTCAAAAATTAATTCTAGAAATGGTTGATAACATATCCGATCCAGAGAAAAAAGTTCAATTTTTAAATCAAATTTCAAAATTGGGGGGAGGAGAAGAAGGAGAAAGTTCACAACCAAAAATTTCTTTTGAAGAAGATGGTGAAAAAACACCATATTATCCAAAAAGGATAAAAGAGAAAGAAACATTTCACACACCAACCTATTCCATGATTGACCTTATGAATAGACCAGAAAAAATTCATACTATAAATAACCCTTAACTTTCTCAGACTTACAAAGAGAATTAAATGATCAAAAGAGAGAACTTCGTGAATTAAGAATTGAGTTAACCAAAAAACAAAATGAGCTTGATGAAAGGTTAACTTGGTTAGAAAATGATGGTGCTATTGAAAAATATGATGAAGAAAAATTTGTCCAAAGAATTAAAGGAGAAATTAGCAAAATCTCTACTGGTGTAATTCCTACAAAATGTATTTACCAACAGTGGAGAGTTCATGTAAAGATAAAAATAAAAAACTTTGAGAAGATTGTTAACGCCATAATTGACACTGGTGCAGACTTAAATGTTATCAGACTTGGAATCGTTCCTATTGAATTTACAAGTGAATCAAAACAGTTTGTTTCTGCTGCTAATGGAACGACTATTTCCATAGAAAGAAAAATCCCAAATGTTCATGTTTGCATGAAAGGAGTCTGTGTTAATGATGTACTTCTTGTATCCCCATTTATTCTTCAAATCCAACCATTTTCTGTAACAACAAAAGGAATTTCTACAAATATCAAAGGGATTGAAGTAAATCTTGATTTTATAGATGATTCTTGTGAAACAAAAATCCAAAGGATAAATCAAGTTATCGCCACAAGAGAAAATTACATAAATGGACTAAACAATGAAATTAAATCTGTCCAAATGACAAAAGAATTAGAGAAAAAAGAATTTAAAACAAAATTAGAAGAATTCACCAAACCGATTGAAAAAGAATGCTACTTTGAATTGCCATCAGCCTTTTGGAATAGAAAAAGACACATAGTAGAATTACCATATGTAAAGGATTTCAATGAAAAAGATATTCCTACTAAAGCTCGTCCATCTCAAATGGATACTGCTCATTTAAAGCTTTGCCAAGAAGAAATCAATGATCTTCTGAAGAAAGGATTAATTAGAAAAAGTAAATCCCCTTGGAACTGTATGGCATTTTATGTTGAAAATGCCACTGAAATCGAAAGAGGAGTTCCAAGATTGGTAATCAATTATAAACCTTTAAACAAAGTTCTTCAATCTATTAGGTATCCTTTGCCTAATACTCAGGATTTGCTAAACAGATTAAACAATGCCAAAATATTCTCAAAATTTGATTTAAAATTAGGATTTTGGCAGATCCAGATAAAAGAAGAAGATAGATATAAAACTGCATTCACTGTTCCAATGGGGCATTATGAATGGAATGTTATGCCTTTCGGATTGAAAAATGCTCTGTCTGAATTTCAGAATATTATAAATAATATTTTCTCGTCTTACACCCAGTTTGCCATTGTTTACATTGATGATATTCTTATCTTTTCAGAATCTGTGTTAAAACATTAGAAACACTTGGGTATTTTCAAAAGAATCATAAAAGAAAATGGATTGGCTTTATCCAAAAGAAAAATGAATCTCTTTCAGCAAAAATCAGGTTCTTAGGATTTGAAATCCAAGATAGAAAAATAATTCCAACTAATATAGTTATTCAATTTGCTGATAAATTTCCAGATGAAATCAAGGATAAAAATATGCTACAAAGATTTCTTGGATGTCTAAATTATGTTGGATTTTTCTATCAAGATTTGGCAAAAGATAGAAAACTTCTCCAAAGAAAGGTTAAAGAAAAATCCTTAGGAATGGTCTATCCATCACACTAATGCAGTAAAAAAGATTAAAGAAAGAGTTAAAAATCTTCCTTGTAGATGTTTATCTGACCCAGAAGCTTTTAAAATAGTTCAAACTGATGCCTCTGATGTCGGATATGGTGGAATCCTCTTCTAACAAAAAGACTCAAAAAAAGAATTAATAAGATTTAATTCTGGATTATGGAATGAAGCACAAAAGAAATATTCAATCATCAAAAAGGAAGTTCTTGCCATAGTTATTTGTGTGACGAAATTCCAACATGATTTATTGAACAAATAATTTCTCATCAGAGTGGATGCTAAAGTAGCAAAAGAAATTCTGGAAAAAGATGTCAAAAATCTTGTCTCTAAGCAAATATTTGCTAGATGGCAAGCCATTTTATCAGTTTTTGAATTTAAGATTGAATTTATTAATGGAAATTCTAACTCTCTCCCTGACTTTCTTACTAGAGAATTTCTTCAGGGACGACAAAATGGCAAGTAGCTCTTCCCCATTCATGAAGAAAAAAAGGAAAGAGAAATTGGCAGATCAAGAAGAAAGCCAAAAGGGTTTTACTCCAATAAAAGACCCAAGTCAATCAGAATTATATCTTTACACTGGTAATAGGATTCTTGTTACTTCAGATTGTCTTATAGAAGAAAGATCTGTAGAAAATAATGTTTATTTTCTCTTTGGGAAGGGGCTTCATTATTATTCCCCTGATAAAAGGAAAACCAGAGATTGATATCTCAATATTTTACATCAGACGAAAAAGTGTCCTCATCTTCCACAATAAGAATGCAAATGGTATCATCACTTATTCAAAGTTCACTATTCTCAAAATCCTTACTGAGGAAGATTGGGATGGTCCCTTATACATGACAAAATCAGTCCAATTATACAATTCGACTAAGTTCTTCAATTATTAGGATTATATTGATGCTTGGAAATTTGCTTTGATGTGGCAAAATCGCCAGTATAATCATTCCTGGTTCATCAGATTCAAAGAAGAAAGCCCTGATGTCATTCCTATTCATCGTAATTTTCCATCTTGGTTTCTCTTCACGTGGTGGTCATATTTTGGTGCTTCTCAGAAAATCCTTCATGATAATTTTCGTTATTTGTTTATTAAGTTCTCTCAAGTTGAAGAAAAGGTTCCATGTGAAGCAATCAATATGCTTCGCTTCTTTGCTAAATTTCATATCCCTTATATTTTCCAATGGAAGTTTGAAGTAAAAAAGAACTTATATGGTTTACCATCTCTTTATCAGACTTTTTACCAAAAGTGGTGGCTTAAGATTGAAAATGATACTTATGAGAGAATTCTGAATAAAATCTCTCCTCCTGTTAAAGAAGAAACTCCTCTTCCTGAATAAAAGGCTTTTGAGAATGAAATGCTCATGGCTGATCTATTGGCTAAAAAGATTGCCAAAGAAATTGCTCGAAAAAAATTCTCCTGAGCCAATGGACATGTCTGTTGACTCCGTCAATTTTGAAGAAAAGATTAAACAAATTTTAAATGAGTATCTCCCAAAGAAAAAAGTTGGTGATCATGATTGGGATAGTAATCATGATCCAGAAGAAAATCTTGATGATAAAGTTGTGCCTCTTGATGATCTCCATCCTCGATGGGACCCTGACTCTCATGTTAATCCCGATAGCTCAGTTACAGAATATCTTCAGTGGTGGAAAGTTTTGGTATTCTTCAGCAAAAGACAAAAGAAAAGAAAAAGAAGTCGAAAAGGAATCTCGATTAGCTGAATTATTTCGAAAATATTCTGCTAAAGCAAAAGAATTAATGAAAAGGAAGTTTTAAAATTTGAGATGATTCCTATC
Organism: Chimonanthus salicifolius; assembly: GCA_013350335.1. Classification (NCBI taxonomy): domain Eukaryota; kingdom Viridiplantae; phylum Streptophyta; class Magnoliopsida; order Laurales; family Calycanthaceae; genus Chimonanthus; species Chimonanthus salicifolius. The sequence continues at coordinate 44,339,443 of CM023537.1, read as the reverse complement.
ATTATAGATCCTACTGTTATTGGTATCAGAGCCATAAGAATCATCTCTTTTTGGTGGAGGTATAAGTGTAGTTGTTATGCTAAGAAGAAAAGGTCTTCATTCAAAGAAGAAATAATATTTGTTAGGATGTTGTATCTTGGGGAATGTAATAATTGAGACTTTGACATTTGTAATTTCATTTTTGTATGTGATTCATGCACGTTGTTGGGAATTCCTTATTTAACTTTGACTTGGAGATTGATATTCATGCAAATGAAATAAAAGTTTCAAATTTTCCACAGGTTATAAGTTAGTATGTGTGCAAAATTATCATGCACCACACTAGTTGGGCCAGTCAAGGGTCGGGTCTTCGAACTCGGACTTGACTCGCATTGTCACGCTCGCCTTCGTCTCTGCCAAATATTCATCTTATATTACTCTTATAAGGGTGGTTAGAGGGATGGGCTTTACAGGTTGTATCAGAGCATGAAAATAAAATAAGGAAAGATTCCCTGAGTCAAATTTAGACAAAACTTGAGAATTCCCCGAGTAAGATGCAATAAAAGAATAGGAAATTTCGTCGATTAGGGGTATAAGATGTGATATGTTCACTCTTAAATGAGTTGAGTACAGTAGTAGTGTGAAGTTAGATGATGTGGTGAGGAATATCTAAAAGTGTTTAAAACTCATAAACTGATATGAGCAAGTATGATGTAATACAACTATTTAGATGAACAATTAGCATGAAATTGTCGGATGAGTAGAATTTCAGTCAAGTTGTTTCTTGGCATAGTAAAATGCCATCGAGAGAACGTCCCCGAAGAAACCGTATGCAGCAGAGAAATGTTGGAGGGACTAGTGACATTGTCCCATTCACGTCACCCGAACTTCAAGGCCTTCTTCAGGCAATAGCAAGTGCAATGATACAGTCTAATCAGGCAGGAATTGGCCTGACCATCACGATTGACTCTCGAGACCGGGCTCTCGTGAAAGATTTCCAAAGTCAGTGTCCCCCTTACTTCAAAGGCATTGAGGGACCCATAGAAGCCGAGAATTGGGTTAAAAACACCACCCAAAATTTTGAGTTGTTAAGAATCACAGAAGAACAAGAAAAAATCCTTTCAGCTACGTCATAGCTCATTAATGATGCGGGCCAATGGTTGAGGGCTATTAAGGAAAGTCGTGTGACAACGGAAATGACATGGAAGTGTTCAAGGACATGTTCCTAGAAGACTACTTCCCAAAGGTTGAGAAAGAGGCTAAGGCCCAAGAACTTATGAATTTGACCCAAGGGGATAGGACTATGGTGGAATATCAACGAGAATTCATCAAACTCTTACACTATGCCCCATACATGGTGGGCACAGAATACAAGAAGACCCGAAAGTTTGAAAGGGGTCTTCGACCCATCATTAGATCCAGAGTAATATCCCCTGCAGCCAGGACATTCGTGGAGATAGTGAGTAGGGCGATGACTATTGAGAAAAACTTAGTAGAATCTACATGTTACATGGAACACGAGAGGAGACAGAGTGGTGGAAGTTCATTTTGACCCGACAAGAGGGCCCAGTCAAATACGCAACGTTCCTTAGCTTCTACATCCACACTACAATCCACTGGAAAAACCTCATGTTTATTTTGTAAGCAGTCAGACCACCTCAGGAGGGATTGTCCACAAGTACAGTTCTCTGAACCTTCATTCCCTTGCCACCAGTGTGGGCAAACAGGTCACTTCAAAAAGAATTGCCCACAGGGCCGTCAAACATCCCAAGTAGGGACTTTTAGTAATCCACCAGACAGTCCAACCCGTTGATGATCCAAAGCCTAGCAATGATGAGAACAAGAAATTTAATATGATGTATTACACTCATTATATGAGGGTCCAACTGATTTTGCTAATTATGTGGAATGATAATGTATGTTCTATATAAATGAAAGTTGTGTCATAACCGATGTGCATTAATTGTACTATGAACATTGTGTAATGTGAGTTGCGAAATGTATGAGATTTGCATTCAATGTTGTGTAAGTTGTAAACCAAAAGGTGTTGGTCGTATCATGACTAGTACTTCAGAGAATAGGTATTTAGTGGTTTAGTCAACTGATATAAGCTCAAACTGGGAGGCTATAGGCGTCTACCGAGTTAGTCTGGTCGGCTGACTCTGTAGGTAGCCAGAGACTTACTGAAGTAGATTTGTTAGAGAGTTATCTATAGACTCACATAAGTTGAATTCTTAGAGTTGTTGAATGTACCCCTCCCAATAGATGAAAGTCAAGATATTAGACACCTAGAAGTATACTGAAGTATGATGGTGTCAGATATTGAACGGCCACCACTGTTGTAGGCACCACCAAATTCCCCAACCCAAGCAGTAGCCCATGGCCCATATTTTTGTATTGTGAGTTGGAGTTTCTTAAATGTTCCAGCTATTCGATCTAAACAATTTGGATCCAATACTTCTGAATAAGCTTAGGATCAACACCTGCAAAAAGAAAGGTATTGTTGGTAGCATCCTTGGTCCTTGTAATGTTTTCATTTATCTTTTGTTGGTCATTTGTTAGTTATGAGTTCAAGATGGTCTAGCAACTGACTTGCAGACTCAGTTATCTCAACAAAACAAATTATCATTGCAGGGAATTTATACATACATGATATATTGAAATACATAAAATTGCATAAGTAGAAACAGAATATAGAACCATGTAATAGAACTAGGAAGACTCTTTAGTAATGAAAATTTTGAGTATCGACTAATATCATCTAATTAATCATGATGATGAAAGCCAATATGGAGATAATGTAAAAAGTGAAGTTTCTTTCAAAAAATTGAGTATACTTGTTAAGAGGTTATACATCTTACCAACCTGCACCAAGATTGTATATATGATGAGTCACAACACCGATAACATTTGACCCTGAGACCTGAAGAAGCCTTTTAAACCACTCCTGATCAAAGAATCCTCCTGGAGCCAACAGCAATGGTTGCAATCTGGAAGTCTTGTATAAATCGTCAAGGATAGCTTTAAGGCTAATTAGATCTTTTCCATACTGCTAAGCAGTAACACTTGCTCCAACGCCGCTTCCACTCAACTCGTTTCCTGATAGTAAGCCAAGGTTTTGGGAGAGGTAAGAAAAAAAAAAGGATTGAGTTAAGAACAAGAAACAAAGGGTTCTATCTATTGTACCAAATTCCCAGGAGTCAACTTGATGTCCCTTTGAAATGGTGTACTCAATAAACTTGCGAGCATTACTAGAATTCCAAGAACCTCCCCAGGTCCCTTTTTTTTACTTCATGCCTTCCGTAGAGTGTATTAAGACCAAATGTCATAATCGCTCTGGAAAAATAAAATTTTGTATTCAATTACACAACAAATTTTGGAGATAACGAAACCTTCTATTTTCAGTCTACAGATATAAATGACGGCGCCCCTTTCTGTATACAATGTTTCAGCATAAGAAACTAATTCCTTGATGATGAAAAGTTACCGATTAAATCCACCCATATAGATGAAAATCCACATCACTGCAATCAAATATCAGGTATACCACACAACACTTCATTTATATTCTTTTTTCCTCCAGGTACAAGCTTTGCCACCTCATCTTGGTCTACTGTATTTTTTGCATGATTTTAACAAACTCTTGAACTTAATGCATAAAACAACACTTAAAGAGTAGGTTTATTTTTCCTTTTGAAATGGTAAAATGACTTGAACCTGCAAACATAGTATGATAGAGAGAATTTGCCAACTGCTTTGTATTTTCTTATCAAATTAGAGAAATTACTTCCTGATGAATCCTAAAGTAATTATTGATTAATATTTTAACCCAACAAATAACTGCAAGATGGAGAATTGGTAATAATAGCAAACTTTAGATCACTCAAACACCAGCCTGCCTGTTCGCATCCTATAACACCCCGAAATTCTGAACCAGTGGATTAATGTAATCCCCTCTTAAAAGAATGGATTGGAAATAGGATTGGGTATCAAACAAAGTAAGAAAAGAAATGAAAATAAGAAGGAATAAGGAAATCTGAAATTTCCGAGTGATACATATTGACCTAGGCAATGTGTATCTGCTTGGTATGTATCGAGTTTTGCATATGTATTGGAAAATCAACCCGAAGCTTAGAATTGCAAATGTATGTATCGAGTTATGTCGATGTGTACTAAAATCTCAATTAGATATGTATCGACTTTTACCATATATCGAGCAGGTCCAGATATATTGAATCTGATTCGCACAACCACCCTCTGTACACGTCCTCTCATACATTAAATGCCCCACCTACCCCGCCTACCACTATCCTTGGAGACCACTGCATGCTCTCCACATGTATTGTGTTGATTGAAGAGGAGAAAGGAGATCCCAGATGTATACATCGACAAAGGTCAATGTGTTTATAAATCCACCCAAGACATGTATCGACCAAAAACATGTATCGTGTGTGTGTTCAGTAGCTTAAGTCCGAAACTACACAACTGTCTCCCATTGTGTCCCATCACTCACCTACCACCATCCTTGAGAGCCAATGCATGCTCTCCACGTGGATTACTTGTTGACTAAAAGGGGAGGAAAGAGAGAATGGAGAGGAAAATGGGTTGATGCCCATTCCTCTCTCCCCATTTCAATTCGGTGGCTAGGGCAACAACAAAGAAAAAGAGAAGAAGAAGAGTAGAGGAGAGGAGGAGGGCTGCTCGAGTCCCTTCCATCCTCCTCCTCCCATTCGAACGTAGTACTTCCTTCCTCGTCCATCTCTCCTCCATCCCCTCACACTTAAAATCAGTGAGCTCCAAGGAAGCTCGAGAAAGGAGAGAAAACAAAGAAAGAGGAAAAGGAAGAGGAAAGTCGAGAGAGGAAAAGCAAGGATCGAGCGAGGAAAACCCAACTCGAGCTCAAGCATTTCTCATCCAAGAAATCACCAAAGATCTCAAGGTATATGATATTTAAGATGATTTCATTGTGATTCAAAGTTAATAAAGCACGCTAGGATACTTAGATTTATCTTAAATAACAACTTGGAGAAAAAAATCACGAAATGGGGAACATGCAACCCGAGATAAGGGAGTTGCAGAAAATCCCAGGAGTACAAATCGACTTGTATGTGCTGGAATGAAAGTGAAGAAAAGGATGAAAAACATGTCTTTCGAACCAGAACCAGGTGTATGCATCGACTGGAGTCGATGTGTACACTTGGGAGTGACAATAAAGAGAAATAAAAGAAAAGAAAGGAAAAGAAAACCAGATCTTCTGCTAGACATATCGACTGGGGTCGATATGTACTGCAGAATTGCTATCAGTTTGCAAGGTTGCTTAGATTGGACTGATTGACGGGTAGGCTAATTGTAGGAAACACACCGATCGTGTCGATGTGCTTCTGTGATGAACAAATCTGAGAAATATAAGAGGAAATTTTATTGTAAAACCCAGTAGAAGATATAAACCAATACTCGTACCATAACTTGAGAAAAAGTGGGAAGAAAACATGTGCTCGAACAGATATTTTTGTGGGATCACCTAGGCTATGTTAGCCTTTTATCTAATGACCTACAGGACCTAATGAGACCTTAGATGTGGAGAAATAAAATGTAAGAATTAAAGAATTGAAAAATTAATGAGAAGAAATCTAATGCTATGTATGTGATATTTTGATGCATGAACAATGAACGAACGGTCAAAGAGTGAACCCGGGATCGAATAAGCTAGTTCGTGGATTACCTTCATTTACTGATCGGCTAAGATCAAGTAAGTTTTCCTTCTTCGTTGAAATGTAATGGGTGTGAATTCAATATCTTATTAACAATAAGAAAATGATGATTTGATTCCCTTTGAAAAACATGTGTTCTTGACTTATAAAATTGAGGTCATTTTCAATTGAAGTACTTTGGAATATTTCACCCCTTAGAATTATAAGATAGGCGATATGTTTTGAAATGTACATTATGGCTAAGTGTTATCGAATGAATATTTTGAGAGGTATGATATTTTACTTGAAAAGTTGTGGATTTCAATTTAATGAGTTTCTAAATCATCTTGAGATATTTATGTATAATATGTGTGTTGTGAAAGGAACGTTTTTCGTGTTTATGGAAATAAATTGAAAACACGTGACATGTGATCATTGGCATCATTTGCATTCATATTCCTCATGCATGAAGCATGGGATGGGAAATACATGAAATGATAACCAGGGACTAGTTTGTCCAAATGGACCTTAGGGTCATGATTATTGTGATGGTGTTACTGTCAACGAACCAAAGTGCCGAATGTCCGGACGGACTTTGGTGTCGTGTTATGATTGACGAATCAAAATATTGAATTGTCCCAAGCAAGGTTTGATGTCGTGTATGTATGGCCAAGAAAGAATGTTTGAGTTTTATGATGATATGTAACAGGATACCCCAAAAAAAGATGAATATTAAATGAATATACGGGAGGATGAAATGCCCCGTTGTTCTAAAGGAAATATTGAAACACCTACGCATGGGGCTAGATAAGGGTATGCATAAATCATGGCACCCATGGCATAACATGTTACATATTGATGAACACTTACATTAATTGAGCATGGCATTTGAAGTAAAGGAAAGAATATGGTTTTCGTGAAAGGTCTTAACGATGAATTTTCAATGTGGTATTTTCATTATGAAATTGTTATGGTCTTGTCTTGAGTTTCCTATCTTGATCTAGAGATAATGGGAGGAAGTATATATTATATATGTCTCGAACGGGAGGTTTTCCTAAAATGACATAGAAATGAGTCTTGAGAAAAGTACTTTGATACATGGTTGGCATGTAGCATTTTGAAAGGACAAGTGAATATGATTTCCTTATGAGTAGTGTTTTGACCATTGTTTTTAAGCTTGAAATTATGAGATGAGTTAGGTATGAGTACAATACCCCATAATGAAATGTGTGTTATGTTTTCAAGTATGATTTGGGTAAAGTATTGAAACACTTAGATTGGCATAGTATGTTTTGAAGTATGAATTTTCTGTAAATTTGAAATATGATGTAATCGAGATTTGGTAAAAGTACTAGTATGTGTATTGTCTTAGTATGACACACCGTAGGACATATTATGTGATCGGAATTCCTACTGGGCGTGTTGAGTAAGCCCATAAATTCCCCCCCTCCAAATTGTGTATGCAAGTTGAAGTGCGTAGATGAAATCAGATCAAGTGATGGTCGAATATGAGCGAGATGGACACGAGAATTGAAGCTTGAATAGCTTGGCTTAATGTACTTGTAATTTGGAAATTAGAAGACAATGTAAATTTGAAGAATGTTATCTTTTGGGAAATGTAATATTTATGGTTGTGGAATTTATGTATTTAAGTTGTTTGGTATTTGACTCTAGTATGTGGGAATTCTTTATCTTGCTATGGGACGTGTTGACTATTCATGCAAAGTTCAAAATAGTTTTAAATTTCCACAGGATTATGAGAGAGTGCGCAAAATATCATGCATACACTAGTTGGGCCAGTCAAGGGTCGGGTCTTCGAATTCGGACTTGACTCGTGTCGTGATGCTCGCCTTTCTCTCCACTCAAATATTCATATAATTCTACTCTGATGGTGGTGGTTAGAGGGAGGGGCGTTACACATCCTGCCCTTCCCCCCCAAAAAAAAAAAAAACTATTTCCTAGGAATTCTCATTTTGGCAAAAAAAAAAAAAGAACAATGAGACAGGTTCAAAAAAGTGGTATCAAATGTTGTATTAATTAGGAGAATGATACATGCTGGCAATACATATCAGAACTCCATCATATCAAACTGTATTGGAATGAAGAATTTTAAACCCAAAATTATGGAATGTACCTGAAATATCCAAAAGTATTAAAAAATGTAAAATTCAAAGTTGATTTGCATTGCAAGCAATATGGTCATGTAAATCTCAGCCATGTCTGTATATTGGTTGCCCAATACCGTATAAATCTTTGAGGTGGTTGATATATGTGCATTTAGTGTATAGGCCATGACCATGATCCATGAACTACATATCAACTGAGATTTTGAACTATGGATAATAATTCATCCATTTTCAGTTGACGAGCCATGTAATTTCATTGGTGAAATTATATTATTCTATTACTGATCCAGCCATTGTTAGCCAACTGGCTTACCTCCACATGGCATCCATCAAACATAATCCTCTTCACCTCTAGTGATATAGTGTCACTCTAGTTAAAATGCACTAGAGCCTCTGTTTTAGTAACAAAAGGGATACCCAAGATTTTCCCTCATTTTACAGGCACCTTTCGTTGAGAAAACTAAATCCCAGAGATTAGCCTGGAAGCATAAAAGTTGGATAGAATCTGGGAGATGATTTTGTACTTTAGTAGCACATGCATTGTTTTCAAAGCAGAGCATGTCACAATGATTCTACCCAGTCAAAAAAATTAAGATAAAATGGCTTTAAATATGTGAATAATCTAATATTGTATTCCAAACACCCTATGTGTTGGAATTAAATCACAAAATGTGGAAAAAAATAAAACCAAATCCTCACCCTGTCTTTTTGAATAACAGGTTGAGCGCATCCCAGCGCTCCATGCTCAGGCAACCTTTAGAGAAGCCAAATAAACCACTTGCTATCTTTTTAAAAATGATTCTGTGAGAGACTTAATTGTTGACGGCAAATACTTCATTTAAAGAAAGACTAACTACATAAGCCAGACTGTTGTCATTGTGATAAGATGAATGTGGTGCTTAAGATGACATTGACTTTTATAATGCTGACAACAGTGAAGAACTCAAAATATCAAAATGAAATTAGAGGTACAAATTAAAAGCAAGCATGAAACAGCAAGCCTTGGATGCTTTGACAAGAAAAGGATGATACAAGTCCTAGAAAAAACACGAAAAATTTGTATCATTGTGGATGTAATTCAAAAGAGTAAACTGCATATCAAATTCAGAACAAGATAAGAAATTGTAAATTACCAATTCACAACGGAAACCTCACCAGGTTTAAAACAGAAGCTTGTCCCCATGGGTATTGGTCATAATTACATTTTTCAGGAGGCCACAAATAAGTGTGGCTCATACGAAATTATCGTCGGTCTCTGACTACAACAGTTGCATCTACTGACCCTTGGCCTAAAACTTCATGAATTCAGCATAAAAGTAGAAGCAGAAGAAACTGGAGGCCCATCCCAATTCTACCACAGGACCTTCAACAGAAGCACAACTCAATAAATGGAACTGTAAAATAAATAAAAAACAAATTTACAATAGTTTTATCCATTAAAATATAGTCCACATCCTTTGGAAGTAGACTTCCACCAGAGGTGCAGAGCATCCTCTCCACCAGCAGATGAGAGAGAGTCATCTCCACCAATGAGAGAGGATGCACTATGGAAGTTCACTTTTAGGGGTTCCATATTCTACAATATGTGCCCACTTGATGTGGACATCACACCAGAAGATACAAATAAGAGAGGAAATTGTTTCATTTTTTTACCGTGGCAAAGTTTGGGCTATACCATCTTATTTTAGCTCTAAAGCGGTGTGTTTGATGCATATGGACCCCACCCATGGACCCGGGGCCCACTTAAAAGCATAATGGACCCCACATGTGGGGTTGCTAGGTCAAAACCCTAGCACTTAGAGTGGAAAACGAATTCCACAAGCTTGAAGCTCAAGATCCTCTCGAAACTTGGCAATTTTCTTCATGATGGCTTGCACTCATTTATGATGGCGTTAGGAGACCCTTTGTAATATAGCGGAAGAGGGGACAAAATCAGATAACTTATCAGTTTTGACGTTTTTCATGTCACACACACGCAACTTGCCACACGTGTGAAAAGTAGCTTAAATGGACTAATGCTTGGTACATGTGAGAGTAAGTCTTAGGGCTGGATTAGGGTAAATTCAAAGGGGAAAAGAAAGAAAGGGAAAAATCGAGACAGGGAGGCAACGAAGAGAGAGGAATGGTGGCGGAAAGAGGAGCAGAGAAAGAAGAAGAGAATCAAAGGGGAGAAGAAGAAGAAGATGAAGGAATAGATGGAGAAGAAGGACAGATGTGTAGGGTACCTGATCTACCAAGAATAAAGCAGCGAAAAGGGAGTAAAACTCAGATATGGCTGCACGTCTTGGAGGCGGAAACTCGAGCAGCAGATGGGAAGACCAGCTGGCAGCGAAAGTTTGGGATAAAGCCCAAACTGCAGCGGGAGATCTCCTCTGGAATTATGCCCAGAAATCTAGATGACCAAGGCTTGATTAGAACCAGCGAAACTAACCTGCAGCAAAGGTAGAGAAGGAAAAGTAACAAGGTAATCTCGAATATCAATCTAATTTGATTTTTGGAAATAAAGGTGTTTTTTTCTTCACCTTTCTAATCTTATTTATAACTCAAGCTACTGACTATTACAAGACTTCTAAACCGACTGAAATTCCACCTAAGGTGGACTTCTAACTCCAGAAGTTTTCTATGACTTCCACATTAGATTCCTACTAAAATTAGAATTCAGGCTACATATGAATTATAACATCTTCCTTAATAGAAATTTTAAGTTATGCAATTTCTTTAAATTACTCCTGAGAGTAAAGCAAGAAAACTCATAAGCATGTAGCATAGTTAGCAAGTGCCGGTTGTTCCCATCATAATAGTGACGACTTTGCACCTTAGTAAATAATAAATAATAATGGACAACTGATTTGGTGTTATTTGGCGTGTCCCCCGGAGCAGAATTATGAAAAGAAAGCAGAGAAAACATAAGTAAATTTCACTTCTATCCTACCAATAAAGCAAAAAAAGGGACTGTTTTCCTTTGCTTCAAAACAAACCATAGGAGAAGTAAAATCCAAGTTTTAGTTAACAAATAACAAAACGATAGTCACTTTCCACCAGTCCCAAAAACCAAGTGGATTTTACCAAGACAACCAGAGAGAAATTGAAAGAGAGAGAACGTGTGCCGCTGTTGGTCATGCTTTAAAGATAATATAGTATTAAACTAAAAAGGAAAAAAATTAAATGAAAGCTACTAACATTGGAAAAAGAAAAACCTAAAAGAGACCCATCAAAATTCAAACCATTAATGATATGGACAAAGAAACAAAATCCAATCATTTTTTGTAACACCCCGTCCTTTTCACTCTAAAATCAGAGTTTATTTTTTTTAAATAATAATAAAGAAGTGATCGGGGCAGGACGTCACGACGCGAGTTAAGTTCGGACTTCTAAAGTCCGACCCTTAACTGGTCAAGCCCATGTGCGTATGGACAAAGTCCATAAGAACCGATCCACACATGGTACAAATAAAACTTGCGGAATATACTTAATCTCAATCTAACTGCGGGTTATAATAGATCCTAAGACTACTCCATTTTTAGATAGCAAAGTACATAATCATATTCTCCAAAATTACTAAAATAACCTTAAACTAATCATTCATTCCAAACCATCCAAAACATACCTAACCATAGCAAATAGTTAACTAAATTATTACATGCCAACTTCATCTAACTATCAAATTACATTGTCCATATACACTTAAATAAAAAGTCCATAAATCAATCCATAATTAAAAGTCCATTCAAAAACCCCAAGCTCCTATGCTTGGTTTCCTTCACGATCCTCGTTCTTCCCCTTTCCTACGTCGTCCACTAAGGATAGAGATAGGGCGTTAGATCAACGTGCCCACTAGGTGTTTCCGATTAGGGCTACCACAAGGTTAGTATAAAACATGCAAATATCATAATAGTATATGATCATCAAAACCTTATAAAAACAATGCCATGTATGTTATGCACATGTAATGAGTCCCACCCATCACAAATATACATAGCCTCCTCTTGACGGGATTCTCATCGTCAAGGTACCCCATAGTGGTCTTTCGAACGCCCCGACGGAGTGTGGCCTCCGGTTTCCTCTTGATGGGATTCTCATCATCAAGGTACCCCACAGTGGTCTTTCGGACACTCCGACGGAGTGTGGCCTCCGGTTTCCATAATCATCACCCCATGCCATGCATGAGATGTCAATGAGTTTATGCCATTTGTAAATACACCTTAACATACAAAACCACTTTGAAACATAGTAACTTAGCACGTATTTCATCAAAATTAAGATAAAACATCAAATATAAGTGTGGTTATAAAAATGTAGGAAACCTACACAATGTTCACTTAGATTGACCGCTTTTTTAAACCGTCACCCGTTCACGACTTGTACACCGTTTAAGAAGTCCCGTTACCTTGTTTATATAACAGTAAGTCAAACACATGTCCATTTAATTTCCAACTAAGTCTAAGTCCCAAAACCCACTTTGTGGGGTTCGCCCATAGTACATGGCCGAACCTCACCCACTTAAATTCTGATCTCCTTTTTTATTTATTCCAAAACCATCCAAATAACTTAATCTTCCAAATGTACCTTGGTAGGGTTCGACCATACAACTTAAAAAATATTACAGTTGTAACGCCCCGCCCTTTTCCACCTTCGAAAATCAGAGTCTAATTTTTTTTTTTTAAAAATATTAATGTGGAAGAGAGCGGGGAGCGTCACGATGCGAGCTAAGTCCAGACTTCCAAAGTCCGACCCTTAACTGGCCAAACCTATGTGTGCATGGACCAAGTCCATGAAAACCAAAGCACACATAGAACTAAGTAAAACTTGCGGAATAAATCAAATATGCAGAACCAAACTGTTTAGATAACAAAGTACAAGTCATGATTACTTTAAACTAAACATTCATTCAAACTTAAATCAAACCATAGCAGTTGTCTACATCATTACATGTCCATAATAATGTATTCAAAACGTCAATAAATAAACTCCATTCCAACACCCAAGCTTCTATGCTTAGCTTTCCTCGTGATCCTCAGCCTTTGCCTTTCCCTTTCCTGCGTCATCCACTAAGGATAGAAATAGGGCGTTAGATCAACGCGCCCAGTAGGTCTTTCGATTAGGGTTACCACATGGTTAGTATAAAAACATACATATATCATCATAAAACATGATCATCAAAATCTTATAAAACAATGCTATGTACGTATGCACATGTAATGAGTCCCACCCATCACAAATATACATAGCCATCACTTGACGGGACTCTCATCGTCAAGGTAATCCACAGTGTTCTTTTGTTTCCTCTTGATGGGACTCTCATCATCAAGTTATTCCTCCTGGTGGGACTCTCATCACCTAAGGAGGCCCCACAGTTGCATCACTGGACATTCAGACGAAGTGTGGGCTCCCGTTTCCATATTCATCACCCCATGCCATGCATGAGATGTTAATGAGTACATGCCATTTGTAAATAAATCCTAACATTCAAATCCCATTTGAAACATAATACTTTAACATAAGTAATTCATCAAAATCAAGATAAAACATCAAATATAAGAGTGGTTACAAAGATGTAGGAAACCTATAGAAAGTTCACTTAAGTTGACCTTTCTTCTCAATCAGTCACCCGTTCACGACTTGTGCACCGTTCAAGTCCCGTTACCTTATTTATATAACAGCGAGTCAATCACATATCCTTTTGATTTCTAATTAAGTTTAAATCACAAAAACCACCTTGTGGGGTTCGGCCATACCCATGGCCGAACCTCACCCACTTTGGATTTGATCTTCCTTTTCATTTGATCAATACTATCCATATAACTTACATAAACACCTTATATTAAATATTATACCTTGGTAAGGTTCGGCCGTACAGCATGGCCGAACCATACCAAAATGGTTTGACCCCTATTTCAAGTCCTTTAATCCTTCATTCCATTATAACTTGTATTTATGGTTTTGCCACTAACTAACCCTTGTTTAATTTTTGCTTAATAATCAAGGTCCACCACAAATCCACCTTAGTGGGGTTCGGCCATACAACATGGCCGAACCTCACCACCTTAGATTTGGTCTCTTACAATCCTTCATTCATAAGATTACTTACCAATCAATCCATTTAACTACCTTAGTCCTTAACCATCCACTAATGTCATTTTATGGGGTTCGGCCCTATACATGGCCGAACCCTATATTTTTTTCTTTTATTCATCAAAACCTTTATCCATCAAAGGATGGTTCTTATAATTCCATCCATTGGAATATTTTTAAACCTTTTGACAACCAAACACCATACATAGCACTTGGTGGGGTTCGGTCGTACACCATGGCCGAACCTCACCCCTTTGGTTTTGGTGCTCCCCTTTGTCATCCTTTATGATGAACATAAATATCCAAATCCCTCATTCTTTCAGCTATGTTAAACCTCTTTTTAAAACATCATAAAAACCATTAACAATTTCTAATCATAATCTTAAATCCAAATACCCATACAAGGGTCCATGGGGTTCGGCCATACTCATGGCCGAACCCTATGGTTCTCTTCACTCAATCCTTCCCATAATTATTCATGGTTTTGAAATAGTAATTTAGCCATAATCTTAGTATGGTTCAGCCATCCAATGGGCAACCCAAAACATCAATCTTAACTCCAATTAAAACATCCTAAGAACCTCCATAACATTGCATGGTTTTTAACTTCCAAAAACCATCAAAATAATCAAAACATTTCATGGGGTTTGGCCATCCAAAGTGGCCGAACCCTATGATCCATGTTTTCTACCCTTTTTAACATCATCTTCCATAGTTTTTACTTTTGATAGATTCGACCATACCATGGCCAAATCATGCTCCCTTTAACCAACTTATTTAACTAAATTTTATGAAACACTTACCAATCCTCTTAGCCTCTCTTCTTGCCTTTTGATCGTTGCTTCCTTCCTTCTTGCTCCCTTAGTCCTTAGCTGATTGTGTGCTTTGATCAATGGTGAAAACACCAAGGACTGGTTCGGCCAAGGAGGTAGATTTTGAGAGAGAAAATGAGAGAGAAACTTAGCCTTGGGTGAAAGTAATAAACCTAGAGATGCAACTCCTTTTCTCCAAGTCCTTTTGTCTTGATGGAGGGATCGGCCAAGGATTGAATTGTGTGAGAGACAACCAGCCAATACTCTTTGTCTTGAGACGTAGGGAACGGCCAAGGAAAGGAGAGGGAGAGAGTGATGTAAAACTCTTACTCCTTGGTCAATGAGAGTTACTCAAAGGTGGTGTCCTTTGGTGACACCCCTTGGTAACCCCCATGTCTTTTCATCTCCTCTATTATGGTTTACTTGGGGGTTTCATCCTTGTGATGAAACACCCATGCCTCTTCACCTCCCTTGTCCAATCGGCTACAACCTTTGGTGGTGTCTCTTGAGACCGTCCATCTCCCCTTGATTCCCATTAACACCCCATGTGGGGGTTTCATGCATGGAAGAATCTTCCCATTTAACCAACGTGTGGGGGAGCTTGTTTTGGAGGTCTTTGAGATCAAGGCAACTCCTCACCTCCCCACTTGACTCATTTGAATTAAAAGGTCTCCATGGCTTCCAATTTAACTCACCCAACTCATTAGCTCAACTCACCCCATTTAATACCACTCATTTAATACACTTGAGTCAACTCCATTATTTGATTCATTTCAACTCAATTCAGCCCCAACTCAACATAATTTAACTCAACCCTTTTAGCTCACTTGATGGTCCACATGGTCAACGTGGTCAACATGGTCAACTCGACCCATTGGGTCCCATTTGAACCTCTTGATCCAATTAGGTGCCATGACCCATTTATATGACAATTATCCATTTAAATGTGGGTTACCCAATTGCACATAGCTTTACCCATTTATCCTCCATTGAACTCCCATTCAATTCAGCCTAACCCAATTAAACTTGAGCTCACCCAATGGTCAAACAAGTCCACCATGACCCATTGGGTCCCAATTGGGTAGTTGACCCATTTAATCACACATACCCAATTATTTCCAAACAAATTCTATCCTTGATCCATTGGATCATAATTGAGCTATTGACCCAATTCTTAGCCATTTATTTTCATTGATCCACATCTACCATCCGTTGGGCAATTGACCCAACATTTGTCAAGCCTTACCCATTTACTTCTAACTAGCTCATATATGATCCATTGGGTCCCAATTGGACTTTTGGCCCAATTGGCAAACTTGACCCAATTAAATAATTCTTAGCCATTTATTTCCACTGATCCACATCTACCATCCGTTGGGTCATTGACCCATCATTTACCCATCTAAGGTTCATATCTTTTTAATTCACCATCTCAATGGACAATTTCCATATATATCCCTAACTTGAAAATACGGGGTGTTATGTATTGTAATATCCTAGATTTTTCAATATATCAATATTTACGAAAATTCCATTGGAATTATGAATTAAAGGGTTATGATCGTAGATGAGAAGATGGTAGGAACCATTGTTCAAGTAGGAACCAATGTACTTGATATAAGATTCAAATTAAGTTAAATGGGTAATGTACATTTATTTGAGTCAAAGTGGTTAATTGTGTCAAAGGACCCAGTTGGTGTAATAGCCCGAATTTTCGAATCAATATATATTTGGCATTTATTGATTTTAAATTGAATTTTGACATGATGGAATACCAAATGGATCAAAAGTTGGGACAAGGGTCCAAGAATGGCCAATTGGGCCACAAATTGGATGAAATCCATTTAATGGGTCAATGAGAAGTAATTGGGTCAAAGATAGTCAATTTGAGTCAAAGTGGGCCCGATCACCATGTGGGACCCAATGGATCAAAATTGGTCCAAACCCTAAGGTAAAGGGGCAGAAAATAATCGGTTGGGCCGTGGGCCCAATGGTGGGCCAATTAATTTAAAAAGGGTGATTTGGAATTAAAACCCCTAACTTAGTAATGAAATGAAATAATATGACCAAATGGGGCCCACCTCCACCTCACCAATTGAGGTGGCGTGTGGACCAAGGAAAAAGTGGGACCAACCATCATGGTTGACTTGGTCAACCATGGATAAATTTAAGAAGACTAAGGTGGATTAAGGTAAATTAAATTGATTAAAATTATTGTAAAATTATCTAAGTTAAAATCAATGGAATTAAAATAACATGGCCAAGTGGGGCGCACCTCCACCTCATCAAGTGAGGTGGCGGGTGGGGTAGGTATAGGTGGGGACCGTCCACCATGGTTGACTTGGGTGGATTTATTACATAGATAATTTGATGGAATTAAATTGGATAGAAATTAATTAACCTAAGTGAGGACTTAACTTAATTAATTAAGTTGATTAATTAGGGTCAACATAAACAAGTCAAAGAGGACATGGGAGCCATGCTTGGTGGTTGGATCTCAACCACCACCACCAAGGTCAAGGGAGCCCATACTTTGGTTGGTGGAGACATGATGGAGGGGTATGGTCCAAGTAAGACCAAAGATGAGATGGGTTTTCCATCTCATCCCTCTCATTTCACTCTCCCTCTCTTCACACCCAAAAAAAAACGTCCCTCCATGTATCAAGAGAAGAAAAGAAGAAAATAAGAAGACTTAGAGGAAAAGAAGAGAAGAAAAGGGAAGACCAAGCATTGATCAACCATCACCACCTCAAGATCAAAGGCTAAGATCTTGTTTTCCATCACCTTCCCCTCTCCATCCCTCTCAAACAAACTCACTCAATATTGGCCAATCCTAAGCTTGGAGGGCCACACCATTGATCAAGCTCATCTTGGCCGATCATCAAGAAGAGAAAGAAGGAGAAAGGGCTAAGGGAAGCAAAGAAGAAAGAAGGACCGGAGGAGTCGTCGGTGAGGTAAGAATTTCTTAAACAAGAGTTTATATTTCTAAAGATAGGATATGGAATCCATTTCTTAGACCAAATATGGCCAAAAATGTTGTGGGCCATGGATCTAAGATCCATCAAAAGATAGGATAAGAAATGGATAAAAATGGAGGAATGGATTAAGAAATGGATGAAATGGAAGAATGGAATTTTTAATGGAATTTTTAAGTCTTTATTAAGCATAGGAAAAATTGGATTTTTATGGTTTAATGGGCCATAGGGTTCGGCCATGTAGCATGGCCGAACCCCATGGTAAATGTGGATGATTTTTAATTAAGGTGTGAAGGTTTAAAATGGTGGAGAATGGTTAATGAAAATTAGGTTTCAAATGGTTAAGAATGGGTGATTTTAAAGGATTGTTAAGATGAGAAAATCATGGGAAATGCACATGATTATTATGACTTCTAAAATAGCATGGAGGAGATAAACCATGAACCATGGGTTCGGCCATGGTACATGGCCGAACCCTACGGTGATGATTAATTATTTTAATGAGAGTGAAGAGATAGAAAATGATGGAGAAGATGATAGTTTTAAATGGATTACAAAGTGTATGATATAAGTTTTTTTTTTTAAAGGGCCAAAATGAATGAAGGTTAGTGATTTTAAATGGATTATTTTTTGGAACAAAACATGAGTCTTTGAAAATGGCATCCATAAAGGTGAACCCTATAGTAAGGTTATGGGACTTTTAGGCATGGAAAATAATATGGAGGAATAGGAATTTGAATAGATGAGTAAGTATGGTATGTAGTAATCTTTGGATGGAAATGAAGATTTAGATGGATGATTTAATCTTCATTTGGAAATATGTTAAAATGGGTAAATGAAACCAAGAAAAATGGAGAAAGAAACATCATGGGTTCGGCCATGATGTATGGCCGAACCCATGACCCAATCTTGGATCAATTTTAGGCTAAGATTAATGTATGTATCAATGCTTAGGAGTTTGTTTTAAAGGGCCAAAATGAACGAAGATTAGTAATTTCAAATTGGATTAATTTGGGACAAAACTTAGTCTTTAAAATAACATCCATGAAAGTGAGCCATGAACCATGGGTTCGGCCATGGTGTATGGCCGAACCCTTTGGTGATGATTTAGTGATTTTTAATGAAGGTAAAAGGAATGGAAAATGATGGAAAGAGATGATAAATTTAAATGGATTTATGAGTAGGTATGTGATGTTTTAAATGAGATGAAAAATGGGATTTTAAATGAATGATTTAATTTCATTTGGTGAAGGTAAAATGGACCCAAGGGAATGGAAATAGGCACCATGGGTTCGGCCATGGTGTATGGCCGAACCCATGACCCATTTGGAAGTACATGATTATGGGCCAATTATTGAATCATATATGGAGTTAGATGATTACAAATTTAATTAAATTAGGTGGTTGTTTTTTTTATGGATGTTAGGTCATGGTCAATGAAACCCTAATGGATCTAAATTAGGGACGAAGTTTGGACTTAGAAGATACATAAACGAATGGATGATTGAACCATGAGAGAGGAGTGGCAAAACGGTAAATAAGTGCCACATTGAAGAACCATGGGTTCGGCCATGGTACATGGCCGAACCCTATGTGGATTAGACATGAAAATCGAATACATTATGAATGATTAAATGAAGCGGAAAGTTGCTGCGTTTTAGGCTCGTAAATTGGCCAAAAATGGGATTTATCTATGTGTTTTAACTAATGGATAATGGGCTAAGATAAGGGCTGATTTGTGATAAAATTATAACATAATTAATGGCCATTAATGGGTCTAATTAGATGGATCAATTATGACCTTAATCATGGATAACGTATGGACTAATTCGGTAAATGTAATAAGGTATCGGACGTCGCAAACGGTACGCGATCGACAACCGGATTATCGAGCGAAAAACGTAACGGAACGCGACACGGTATTCGGTAGGATTCCTACCTTTTTGTAAGCGATGGATATGTGATGGTATTTTAAATTATTTTGATTTGGCTTATGATAGCTTTATGATTATGATTTATCTTATGATGAGTTTTAAGTTATGAGTCATGCGGATTATATTTTAATATTATGCATTATATGGCTATGTATGATATGTTGAGTATATGGATTATATATATATTACATAGCATAATGCACTACATCTCATGCATGGCATGGGCCGAAAAAAATAAACAAACCGGAGTCCATGCTCCGTCGGGGCGACCGAGAAGCAAACATGGGGATAGCTGAGGGGCCATAACCGGAGTCCATACTCCGTCGGGGCGACCGAGAATCAGACATGGGGATAGCCTGAGGGCTATAACCGGAGTCCATGCTCCGTCGGGGCGACTGAGAAGCAAACATGGGGATAATACATTGTATGATCATACGGATGATGGGTGGGACACATGACATAGGCACCCATGGCATAACATTCATCACATGCTTATTTTGTTATATGTTATTTTATCGGTATATGTGTTATCACTAATCCATGTGCTAGCCCTACTCGGAGTCCTACTGGGCGCGTTGACTAACGCCCTACTTCTACCCTAGCTGATGACGCAGGGGATGGCGGAAGCGGTGGACATGACAGGAGCCAAGCTTAGGGGCTTGGGCAGTGCAGTCTTAGTTTATTTACGTTTACATTTTGGAGATGTAATTTTAAAGTAACTTAGCTTGTCGGGTTGTATAAGTTTACATTTCTTGCGATGTTTTGGACGTTACTTATGGACGATTATATTTTGTGATATAAATATGAACATAGGGGCATTTTGGTAATTCAATGTTGTATCTTCCCTTCTATCTAAAAACCGGTAGGATAGACTCTATTATCATGTTCCGCAATAACTATAATCCGCGAGCTTACTTCCTACGCGTGAACCGTTCTCGTGGACTTAGCACCGCGCACCCGTGGGGTTGGCCAGTTAAGGGCCGGGCTTTAAAAGCTCGGACTTAACTCGCGTCGTGACGTCCGCGCCCTTTCTCACTCTTCTATTTAAAAAAAAAAAAATAGACTCTTATTTTCGGAAAACGGGTGAAAAAGGGCGGGGCGTTACAGTTGGAACCCAATGGGTTGTTGTGGACATGATTAACCATTAGATGAGCTCAAGTTTCATTGGGTTAGGCTAAATTGAATGGAATGTTAACAAGTGTTTAAGATAACTCAAATTGAAGATTGAGTTGAAATAAATGATGGAGTTTAGTTGAGTGGAATTTATGGGTTGAGTTGCATTAAATTGATGAGTTAAATGGGTGAGTTGTGTCATATGAGTTGGATGGGAAGTTATGGAGATATTTATCTCAAAGGAGTAAAGTGTGTGGATGAAATGTTCCAACAATGAAAAACGTTGGCTGCATGGTCATCCCATGCATGTAACTCCTAAATAAGTGATGAATGATAATGTCGTTGTATGGGAGTTACATAGGTGAGAAGTGTATTTCAAATTTAAGTCCATATGCATGTTGGAATGGCATGAAGGTTTATTCCATGCATGGGTCCTTAAAGGGACAGCCAATGGAGGGACGGTTTAGCACATGGGAGTTTCATTTTAAGATGAAACCCCTACATGAAGATTTGAATGTAGAATGGCGGTTACATTAGGCTAACAAAGGCTAGCCGTTGGAGCCTTTGGGAGTTTCATTTCCATATGAAACTCTCACATGCAACGATAATGAGAGATGGATGATGGGAGGAATGCATACAGCAAGATGACCTTTGGGAAGCCGTTGGGTACCTTGGGAGTTTCATCTCAAGGATGATTTTGGCATTAAGCAAATTGGAGTTACATATGGGTACACACATGGAGAAGTGGTGGAGAAGGGGTTGCATTTAGGATAGCCAAGAGCCAAAAAACCGTCGGTGGGTTCCATCTCAAAGATGGAACCCCCAAATAGAATAAGGAGATGAATGCAAATGGGAGTTACATGTGGTGCCAACCTTATGCTGAATTTCATTAGCCAAAGGAGTTTCATTTTTACTCTCTCCCTCTCTCTCCCTTGGACGTTTTTCACCTCTCAAGACAAAGATCATTGGCTGGTTGTCTCTCACACAATTCAGTCCTTGGCCGATCATTTTACCAAGACAAAGTAGACATAGAGCAAAGGAGTTTTGCACCAAGGTTTTATCACCTCATCCAAGGCCAAAGTTCTATCTCTCTCTCAAATCAATAATTTGGCTGAACCATTTCAAGGGGTTTCCAGCAAGGTTTGGATCGGCTAAAGATCAAGAAGGAAGGGGGGAAGGAAGGACTAAGGAAGGAGAAGGTCAAGAAGGAGTGAAAGAACCGGAGGAGTCGCGGTATTGGTAAGTGCACTATAAACCCTTGTTAAATAAATTGGTCAAGGGAATATGATCCGGCCATTGTATGGCCGAATCTATCAAGGGTTTAGATCAAGGATGCTATTTAAAATGGCAAAACATGGATCATAGGGTTCGGCCACTTTGGATGGCCGAACCCCATGAAAGGATTTAGTAATGGTTATGGTTTTTGAGGGATAAAAACCATACCATGTAATGAAAGTTTTAAGGGGTTTTGAATGGATATAAGTGTAATATTTTGGGTCGGCCATAGGATGGCTGAACCATATGGTTGTTATGGCTAAAGTGTTGAGCCTAAATTATATATATAAATGATGGAATGATTGAGTTAAGAGAACCATAGGGTTCGGCCATGTGTATGGCCGAACTCCATGGACTGTTTTGATGGGATAATCGGATTAAGATTATGTTGGAATTTATGAATTGTTATATGCTTTGATTTAAGAATCACATATGCTTAATTATGGATTTAGTATTAAAGTGATCAACCATGATAGATGATGGAATATGGGGAACAAAATCCATAGGGTGAGGTTTGGCCATGTAGTATGGCCAAACCCCACTAATGGTCATTTGATGGACTTAGTGGTTAACTTATAATGTAATTGGGCAAAATCAAATGGAGATGTATGTATGAAAGATTTAAAGGACCAAATTAAGATGGCGAGGTTCGGCCATGTTGTATGGCCGAACCCCACTAAGGTGGATTGGTTATGAATATTGGTTATTAAGCAAAATTAGACAAGGGTTAGTTTAATGGCACAATTGTAAATATGGAATGAAATGACCAAAGGATATGAAAGATGGGCCAAAACCAAAGTGGTAAGGTTCGGCCATGTTGTATGGCCGAACCCTACCAAGGTACATTTGGAAGATTAAGTTATTTGGATGGTTTTGGATTAAATAAAAAAAGGAGATCAAAATTTAAGTGGGTGAGGTTCGGCCATGTAGTATGGCCGAACCCCACAAAGTGGGTTTTGAAACTTAGACTTAGTTGGAAATTAAATGGACATGTGTTTGACTTGCTGTTATATAAATAACGTAACGGGACCTTTTTAAACGGTGTACAAGTCGTGAATGGGTGACGGTTTAAAAGAGCGGTCAATCTAAGTGAACATTGTGTAGGTTTCCTACCTTTTTGTAACCACACTTATATTTGATGTTTTATCTTAATTTTGATGAAATACGTGCTAAGTAACTATGTTTCAAAGTGGTTTTGTATGTTAAGGTGTATTTACAAATGGCATGAACTCATTGACATCTCATGCATGGCGTGGTGTGATGATTATCGAAACAGGAGGCCACACTCCGTCGGGGTGTCCGAAAGACCACTGTGGGGTACCTTGATGATGAGAATCCCATCAAGAGGAAACCGGAGGCCACACTCCGTCAGGGCTTCTGAAAGACCACTGTGGGGTACCTTGACGATGAGAATCCCGTCAAGAGGAGGCTATGTATATTTGTGATGGGTGGGACTCATTACATGTGCATAACATACATGGCATTGTTTTTATAAGGTTTTGATGATCATGTACTATTATGATATTTGCATGTTTTATACTAACCTTGTGGTAGCCCTAATCGGAAACACCTGCTGAGCGCGTTGATCTAACGCCCTATCTCTATCCTTAGTGGATGACGCAGGAAAGGGGAAGAACTAGGATCGTGAAGGAAACCAAGCATAGGAGCTTGGGGTTTTTGAATGGACTTTTAATTATGGATTGATTTATGGACTTTTTATTTAAGTTTATATGAACAATGTAATTTGATAGTTAGATGATATTGGCATGTAATAATTTAGTTAAATATTTGCTATGGTTAGGTATGTTTTGGATGGTTTGGAATGAATGATTAGTTTAAGGTTATTTTAGTAATTTTGGAGAATATGATTATGTACTTTGCTATCTAAAAATGGAGTAATCTTAGGATCTATTATAACCTACAGTTAGATTGAGATTAAGTATAACCCGCAAGTTTTGAATGGGGTGTTACAGTTGGTATCAGAGCGAAACGGGAAGTTGAATCATCGAAGTAAGATTAAGACGATTTCATGTCTCACTGACAGATAAGAATCCCAACTGACCGACTCTTTGGAGTCCGCTGACTAGGGGCCGGATTAATTTATTTCGATAGACTCAGACTAAACAATCAATCTGAGAACAACAATTAAAGATAGCAAAGTAAAGTACAGTCATCATAAGTGGATATATCATACATAGCAAAGTAGAATAGACTTCCCCGATATCCCCACATTGAGAAATAAACAACAGGAATATAGAGATTTTCCCCAAAAAACAAAGGAAAACAAAGAGTGATGATTTGGCAATATCCCCAAACTGAGAAGTGATACATGATACTTAGGGAGGTTTTCCTTGAGAACAGCAGAACATCAGGATTTCCCCAAATTGAGAAATGATACTTGATATTTAGGAAGTTTCCCCAAAAACAAAGAAATACAAAGAGTGCTTATTTGGCAATTTTCCAAAACAGGAGATATTACGTGATACATAGGAAAACTCCCCAAAACAAGAGATACAAGATGATGATCAGGGAATTTCCCCAAGTATGTGAACATAGATTCTGATGAGAAACTAAGTTGATCAATGGGTCGATGACGACAATTGGTGGGTATATCGACCCCACGATAGATACAGTAGTTCCATGGTAAAGGTGACGAGGTCACTTGATTATACTAAGACGTGGTATGGGTGCATATCTCACATGATAGTGATGAGATAAGAATATAGATTCCATGAGTATGGCTTAGAGTAGCTATGAGACTGTGGAAACCTCGATACGAAATACGGAGACTTGGTCCCGTAGGGTTACCGTTGAGGAGTGGGTCCCTCGCATGCTATGCGCTGGAGGGCGTTCTCACGGCTATTTTGCACAATTGATGTGCGGGAATGTGCACAGCTAGGTACTATTTTACCCCATGGGGGTGGTGCTATCTTCGTAAGATGCGGATCGACCGCCTTAGAGCTTGACTGAATCATCCTTGGGGTGAAAGGATGCAGGGAGAGGTAGACCGGATCACGTTGGACGTGGGTCTTCCGCTTGGTAAGTCATGGGCCCTAAGTCTTGCTAAGTGGTTGAGGTATATTTGTGATTTGATATGTTTGTCACAGTCATATAGTGATTCATTCGAGTGTTGTTTCTACGGATATTAATCATGGATAGATGATACTCATGGACAGAGTGATACCAAGGATGGATCGTTTCCATGAATGGATTATACCCATAGGTGGGTTATATTCATGTATGATTATTAATTATGGGTAGATGATACTCATGGACAGAGTGATACCAAGAATGGATTATACCCAGAAGGAGGGTCATATTCATGGACGGATAGTAATCATGGATAGATGATACTCATGGACAGAGTGATACCAAGGATGGATTGTTTCCATGAATGGATTATACCCATAGGTGGGTTATATTCATGGATGATTATTAATTATGGGTAGATGATACTCATGGATAGAGTGATACCAAGAATGGATTATTTATGCCATGAATGGATTATACCCAGAAGGAGGGTCATATTCATGGACGGATAGTAATCATGGATAGATGATACTCATGGACAGAGTGATACCAAGGATGGATTGTTTCCATGAATGGATTATACCCATAGGGGGGTTATATTCATGGATGCGTATAAACATGGATGAGAGTTTCAATGGTAGTTTGAATTGATGTTAGGTATTGGTACCATGGTAGACATGTTGGTAGTATGATGGACCTGTTGGTCTCATAGAGGACATATTGATCTAATGATTGGGACATGTTTCAACTTACATCCCAAGTTTTAAGGAAAAGATGTTGGTCGTACTACGACTTGTATCACAGGAAAGTTGGTATTGTGAGATACTCAGCATTGAAGAAGATTTAAACAAAAGGTGTTAGTCACATAGTGACTTATGTGCAAATGGAGATATGCTTAATATTGGAGATGTACTTAGTGGAAAAGTTAAGAGTTTAGTGGAACTTGAATGGGAAGCTATGGGCAACTGCCGAGTTAGACTGATCACCTGACTCTTTAGTTAGCCGATGGAATTCCAGGAAGGTGAAGCTAGAAAACTAGTTAAAGTGGAATCAGCAGAAGCTTTGGAACCCTATTTCGTTCGATTTTCGGGATGAAAATTTTAAAAAGAGGGTTATATTGTAACACCCCGTATTTTCAAGTTAGTTATATATATGGAAACTGTCCATTGAGATGGTGAATTAAAAAGATATGAACCTTAGATGGGTAAATGATGGGTCAATGACCCAACGGATGGTAGATGTGGATCAATGGAAATAAATGGCTAAGAATTATTTAATTGGGTCAAAAGTCCAATTGGGACCCAATGGATCATATATGAGCTAGTTAGAAGTAAATGGGTAAGGCTTGACAAATGTTGGGTCAATTGCCCAACGGATGGTAGATGTGGATCAATGGAAATAAATGGCTAAGAATTGGGTCAATAGCCCAATTATGATCCAATGGATCAAGGATAGAATTTGGTTGGAAGTAATTGGGTATGTGTGATTAAATAGGTCAACTATCCAATTGGGACCCAATGGGCCATGGTGGACTTGTTTGACCATTGGGTGAGCTCAAGTTTAATTGGGTTAGGCTGAATTGAATTGGAGTTCAATGGAGGATAAATGGGTAAGCTATGTGCAATTGGGTAACTCACATTTAAATGGATAATTGTCATATAAATGGGTCATGGAGCCTAATTGGGTCAAGAGGTTCAAATGGGACCCAATGGTCGAGTTGACCATGTTGACCACGTTGACCATGTGGACCATCAAGTGTGCTAAAAGGGTTGTGTTAAATTATGTTGAGTTGGGGCTGAATTGAGTTGAAATGAATCAAATAATGGAGTTGACTCAAGTGCATTAAATGAGTGGTATTAAATAGGGTAAGTTGAGCTAATGAGTTGGGTGAGTTAAATTGGAAGCCATGGAGACCTTTTAATTCAAATGAGTCAAGTGAGGCAGTGAGGAGTTGCCTTGATCTCAAAGACCTCCAAAACAAGCTCCCCCACATGTTGGTTAAATGGGAAGATTCTTCCATGCATGAAACCCCCACATTGGGTGTTAATGGGAATCAAGGGGAGATGGACGGTCTCAAGAGACACCACCAAAGGTTGTAGCCGATTGGACAAGGGAGGTGAAAAGGCATGGGTGTTTCATCACAAGGATGAAACCCCCAAGTAAACCATAATGGAGGAGATGAGAAGACATGGGGGTTACCAAAGGGTGTCACCAAAGGACACCACCTTTGAGTAACTCTCATTAACCAAGGAGTTAGAGTTTTACATCACTCTCTCCCTCTCCTTTCCTTGGCCGTTCCCTACCTTTCAAGACAAAGAATATTGGCTGGTTGTCTCTCACACAATTCAGTCCTTGGCCGATCCCTCCATCAAGACAAAAGGACTTGGAGAAAAGGAGTTGCATCTCTAGGTTTATCACTTTCACCCAAGGCTAAGTTTCTCTCTCATTTTCTCTCTCAAACTCTACCTCCTTGGCCAAACCAGTCCTTGGTGTTTTCACCATTGATCAAAGCACACAATCAGCTAAGGACTAAGGGAGCAAGAAGGAAGGAAGCAACGATCGAAAGGCAAGAAGAGAGGCTAAGAGGATTGGTAAGTGTTTCATAAAATTTAGTTAAATAAGTTGGTTAAAGGGATCATGATTTGGCCATGGTATGGCCGAATCTATCAAAGGTAAAAACCATGGAAGATGATGTTAAAAAGGGTAGAAAACATGGATCATAGGGTTCGGCCACTTTGGATGGCCAAACCCCATGAAATGTTTTGGTTATTTTGATGGCTTTTGGAAGTTAAAAACCATCAAATGTTATGGAGGTTCTTAGGTGTTTTAATTGGAGTTAAGATTGATGTTTTGGGTTGGCCATTGGATGGCTGGACCATACTAAGATTATGGCTAAATTACTATGTCAAAACCATGAATAATTATGGGAAGGATTGAGTCAAGAGAACCCCATGGACCCTTGTATGGGTATTTGGATTTAAGATTATGATTAGAAATTGTTAATGGTTTTTATGATGTTTTAAAAAGGGTTTAACATAGCTAAAAGAATGAAGGATTTGGATATTTATGTTCATCATAAAGGATGACAAAGGGGAGCACCAAAACCAAAGGGGTGAGGTTCGGCCATGGTGTATGGCCGAACCCCACCAAGTGCTATGTATGGTGTTTGGTTGTCAAAAGGTCTAAAAATATTCCAATGGATGGAGTTATAAGAACCATCCTTTGATGGATAAAGGTTTTGATGAATAAAAGAAAAAAATATAGGGTTCGGCCATGTGTTCGCCCCATAAAATGACGTTAGTGGATGGTTAAGGACTAAGGTAATTAAATGGATTGATTAGTAAGTAATCTTATGAATGAAGGATTGTAAAAGACCAAATCTAAGGTGGTGAGGTTCGGCCATATTGTATGGCCGAACCCTACTAAGGTGAATTTGTGGTGGACCTTGATTATTAAGCAAAAATTAAACAAGGGTTAGTTAGTGGCAAAACCGTAAATACAAGTTATAATGGAATGAAGGATTAAAGGACTTGAAAGAGGGGTCAAACCAAAATGGTATGGTTCGGCCATGCTGTACGGCCGAACCCTATCAAGGTATAATATTTAATATAAGGTGTTTATATAAGTTATATGGATAGTATTGATCAAATGAAAAGGAAGATCAAATCCAAAGTGGGTGAGGTTCGGCCATGGGTATGGGTGAACCCCACAAGATGGTTTTTGGGATTTAAACTTAATTAAAAATCAAAAGGATATGTGATTGACTCGCTGTTATATAAACAAGGTAACGGGACTTGAACGGTGCACAAGTCAGGAACGGGTGATGGATTGAGAAGAAAGGACAACTTAAGTGAACTTTCTGTAGGTTTCCTACCTCTTTATAACCACTCTTATATTTGATGTTTTATCTTGATTTTGATGAATTACTTATGTTAAAGTATTATGTTTCGAATGGGATTTGAATGTTAGGATTTATTTACAAATGGCATGTACTCATTAACATCTCATGCATGGCATGGGGTGATGAATATGGAAACGGGAGCCCACACTTCGTCTGAATGTCCGTGATGCAACTGTGGGGCTTCCTTAGGTGATGAGAGTCCCACCAGGAGGAATAACTTGATGATGAGGTCCCATCAAGAGGAAACAAAAGAACACTGTGGATTACCTTGACGATGAGAGTCCTGTCAAGTGATGGCTATGTATATTTGTGATGGGTGTGACTCATTACATGTGCATACATACATAGCATTGTTTTATAAGATTTTGATGATCATGTTTATGATGATATATGTATGTTTTTATACTAACCATGTGGTAACCCTAATCGGAAGACCTACTGGGCGCGTTGATCTAACGCCCTATTTCTATCCTTAGTGGATGACGTAGGAAAGGGATAGGCAAAGGCTGAGGATCACGAGGAAAGCTAAGCATAGAAGCTTGGGTGTTGGAATGGAGTTTATTTATTGACGTTATGAATACATTAATATGGACATGTAATAATGTAGACAACTGCTATGGTTTGATTTAAGTTTGAATGAATGTTTAGTTTAAAGTAATCATGACTTGTACTTTGCTATCTAAACAGTTTGGTTCCGCATATTTGATTTATTCCGCAAGTTTTACTTAGTTCTATGTGTGCTTTGGTTTTCATGGATTTGGTCCATGCACACATAGGTTTGGCCAGTTAAGGGTCGGACTTTGGAAGTCTAGACTTAGCTCGCGTCGTGACGCTCCCCGCTCTCTCCATATTAATATTTTTTTAAAAAAAAAAATTAGGCTCTGATTTTCGGAAGGGTGGAAAAGGACAGGGCGTTACAGTTGGTATCAGAGTCTAATTTTTATTTATTTATTTATTCTTCATTTTTTTATATTTTTTTCCTTTTTACCAACTGTAACACCCCGCCCTTTTCACTCTAAAATCAGAGTTTTTTTTTTTTTTTAAATAATAATAAATAAGTGATAGGGTCGGGACGTCACGACGCGAGTTAAGTTCGGACTTCTAAAGTCCGACCCTTAACTGGCCAAGCCCATTTGCGTATGGACTATGTCCATAAGAACCGATCCACCCATGGTACAAATAAAACTTGCGGAATATACTTAATCTCAATCTAATTGCGGGTTATAATAGATCCTAAGACTACTCCATTTTTAGATAGCAAAGTACATAATCATATTCTCCAAAATTACTAAAATAACCTTAAACTAATCATTCATTCCAAACCATCCAAAACATACCTAACCATAGCAAATACTTAACTACATTATTACATTGTCCATATAAACTTAAATAAAAAGTCCATAAATCAATCCATAATTAAAGATCCATTCAAAAACCCCAAGCTCGTATGCTTGGTTTCCTTCACGATCCTCGTTCTTCCCCTTTCCTGCGTCATCCACTAAGGATAGAGATAGGGCGTTAGATCAACGCACCCACTAGGTGTTTCCGATTAGGGCTACCACAAGGTTAGTATAAAACATGCAAATATCATAATAGTACATGATCATCAAAACCTTATAAAAACAATGGCATATATGTTATGCACATGTAATGAGTCCCACCCATCACAAATATACATAGCCTCCTCTTGACGGGATTCTCATCGTCAAGGTACCCCACAGTGGTCTTTCGAACGCCCCAACGGAGTGTGGCCTCCGGTTTCCTCTTGATGGGATTCTCATCATCAAGGTACCCCGCAGTGGTCTTTCGGACACCCTGACAGAGTGTGGCCTCCGATTTCCATAATCATCACCCCATGCCATGCATGAGATGTCAATGTGTTCATGCCATTTGTAAATACACCTTAACATACAAAACCACTTTGAAACATAATAACTTAGCACGTATTTCATCAAAATTAAGATAAAACATCAAATATAAGTGTGGTTACAAAAAAGTAGGAAACCTAGACAATGTTCACTTAGATTGACCGCTCTTTTAAACCGTCACCCATTCACGACTTGTACACCGTTTAAGAAGTCCCGTTACCTTGTTTATATAACAGCAAGTCAAACACATGTCCATTTAATTTCCAACTAAGTCTAAGTCCCAAAACCCACTTTGTGGGGTTCGGCCATACTACATGGCCGAACCTCACCCACTTAAATTTTGATCTCCTTTTTTATTTAATCCAAAACCATCCAAATAACTTAATCTTCCAAATATACCTTGGTAGGGTTCGGCCATACAACATGGTTGAACCTTACCACTTTGGTTTTGGCCCATCTTTCAAATCCTTTGGTCATTTCATTCCATATTTACAATTGTGCCATTAAACTAACCCTTGTCTAATTTTGCTTAATAACCAATATTCATAACCAATCCACCTTAGTGGGGTTCGGCCATACAACATGGCCGAACCTCACCATCTTACTTTGGTCCTTCAAATCCTTCATACATATATCTCCATTTGATTTTGTCCAATTACATTATAAGTTAACCACTAAGTCCATCAAATTACCATTAGTGGGGTTCAGCTGTAACGCCCACCCTTTTCCAGCCTTCCGAAAATCAGGGTCTATTTTTTTTAAAAAAAAATATTAATGTGGAAGAGAGCGGGGAGCGTCACGACGCGAGCTAAGTCCAGACTTCCAAAGTCCGACCCTTAACTGGCCAAACCTATGTGTGCATGGACCAAGTCCATGGAAACCAAAGCACACATAGAACTAAGTAAAACTTGAGGAATAAATCAAATATGCGGAACCAAACTGTTTAGATAGCAAAGTACAAGCCATGATTACTTTAAACTAAACATTCATTCAAACTTAAATCAAACCATAGCAGTTGTCTACATCATTACATGTCCATAATAATGTATTCAAAACGTCAATAAATAAACTCCATTCCAACACCCAAGCTTCTATGCTTAGCTTTCCTCGTGATCCTCAGCCTTTGCCTTTCTTTTTCCTGCGTCATCCACCAAGGATAGAAATAGGGCGTTAGATCAACGCGCCAGCAGGTCTTCCGATTAGGGTTACCACATGGTTAACATAAAAACATACATATATCATCATAAAACATGATCATCAAAATCTTATAAAACATTGCTATGTATGTATGCACATGTAATGAGTCCCACCCATCACTTAACGGGACTCTCATCGTCAAGGTAATCCACAGTGTTCTTTCGTTTCCACTTGATGGGACTCTCATCATCAAGTTATTCTTTCTGGTGGGACTCTCATCACCTAAGAAGGCCCCACAGTTGCATCACGGACATTCCGACGGAGTGTGGGCTCCGGTTTCCATGTTCATCACCCCATGCCATGCAAGATGTTAATGAGTACATGCCATTTGTAAATAAATCCTGACATTCAAATCCCATTTGAAACATAATACTTTAACATAAGTAATTCATCAAAATCAAGATAAAACATCAAATATAAGAGTGGTTACAAAGAGGTAGGAAACCTACAGAAAGTTCACTTAAGTTGTCCTTTCTTCTCAATCCGTCACCCGTTCACGACTTGTGCACCATTCAAGTCCCGTTACCTTGTTTATATAACAGCGAGTCAATCACATATCCTTTTGATTTCTAGTTAAGTTTAAATCCCAAAAACCACCTTGTGGGGTTCGGCCATACCCATGGCCGAACCTCACCCACTTTGGATTTGATCTTCCTTTTCATTTGATCAATACTATCCATATAACTTACATAAACGCCTTATATTAAATATTATACCTTGGTAGGGTTTGGCCATACGGCATGGCCGAACCATACCACTTTGGTTTGACCCCTCTTTCAAGTCCTTTAATCCTTCATTCCATTATAACTTGTATTTACGGTTTTGCCACTAACTAACCCTTGTTTAATTTTTTGCTTAATAATCAAGGTCCACCACAAATCCACCTTAGTGGGGTTCGGCCATACAACATGGCCGAACCTCACCACTTTAGATTTGGTCTTTTTCAATCCTTCATTCATAAGATTACTTACCAATCAATCCATTTAATTACCTTAGTCCTTAACCATCCACTAATGTCATTTTATGGGGTTCGGCCCTATACATGGCCAAACCCTATATTTTTCTTTTATTCATCAAAACCTTTATCCATCAAAGGATGGTTCTTATAATTCCATCCATTGGAATATTTTTAGACCTTTTGACAACCAATCACCATACATAGCACTTGGTGGGGTTCGGCCATACACGATGGCAGAACCTCACCCCTTTGGTTTTGGTGCTCCCCTTTGTCATCCTTTATGATGAACATAAATATCCAAATCCCTCATTCTTTTAGCTATGTTAAACCCTTTTTAAAACATCATAAAAACCATTAACAATTTCTAATCATAATGGCCGAACCCTATGGTTCTCTTGACTCAATCCTTCACATAATTATTCATGGTTTTGACATAGTAATTTAGCCATAATCTTAGTATGGTTCAGCCATCCAATGGCCAACCCAAAACATCAATCTTAATTCCAATTAAAATACCTAAGAACTCCATAACATTGCATGGTTTTTAACTTCCAAAAACCATCAAAATAACCAAAACATTTCATGGGGTTCGGCCATCCAAAGTGGCCGAACCCCATGATCCATGTTTTCTACCCTTTTTAACATCATCTTCCATGGTTTTTACCTTTGATAGATTCGGCCATACCATGGCCAAATCATGCTCCATTTAACCAACTTATTTAACTAAATTTTATGAAACACTTACCAATCCTCTTAGCCTCTCTTCTTGCCTTTTAATCCTTGTTTCCTTCTTTCTTGCTCCCTTAGTCCTTAGCTGATTAAGTACTTTGATCAATGGTGAAAACACCAAGGACTGGTTCGGCCAAGGAGGTAGATTTTGAGAGAGAAAATGAGAATGAAACTTAGCCTTGGGTGAAAGTGATAAACCTAGAGATGTAACTCCTTTTCTCCAAGTCCTTTTGTCTTGATAGAGGGATCGGCCAAGGACAGAATTGTGTGAGAGACAACCAACCAATATTCTTTGTCTTGAGAGGTAGGGAACGGCCAAGGAAAGGAGAGGGAGAGAGTGATGTAAAACTCTAACGCCTTGGTTAATGAGAGTTACTCAAAGGTGGTGTCCTTTGGTGACACCCCTTGGTAACCCCCGTGTCTTTTCATCTCCTCCATTATGGTTTACTTGGGGGTTTCATCCTTGTGATGAAACACCCCTGCCTCTTCACCTCCCTTGTCCAATTGGCTGCAACCTTTGGTGGTGTCTCTTAAGACCGTCCATCTCCCCTTGATTCCCAACATTTCCTTACCCTTCCTTATCTTCCGTAGAAGACCTTGCATTATTACCAAAATCGATGAAGTTGTCAGGGCATGTAGTTGACGTGTGCCCCAACACTCCACAAGTGAGACAGGGTATTAATCCCGCATGGTCCAACGTCTCTGGAGAAGAAGTTGAAATATTCAGTCGTCCAGATCCTTGTGACTGAGCTAATCGAGCAAAACGACGGAGAGAACCCTGAAAGTGAGGAGATCTTTTGCTCTGTGGACACTCCCTTTTGTAATAGCCCTGCTGACCACATCGGAAACAGGAATGAGGAGATCTAACATTCTGTGGGCACTCTCTTTTGAAATGGCCTGGTCGACCACACCGGAAATAGGAACTTCCAGTGGAACTAGTAAAGGCTGAAGATATCCAAAAGTAGGATCTGAATCTTCTGCGAGCGCAATAAGTATTTCCCCCACCCCGACCTTTTTGGTCCTGTGTTTTATTGGGGTTGTGTTCCCATTTCCGTTCAAGAGTTGTTGTAGAACGGAAGTGACTACCGCTTGTACTAGGTTCCGCAGTTCAGGAGGTACTTCAGGAATGTTTGCACCATTCTGACCCTCTCCGTTTTGTGCTTCTTCCTTTGGAGACATTTTTCCTAAATCATGGAAACATCGGTTGACTTAGCTTCTATGTAAAGTTTTGTGTTCTTCATAGTTTGTAGAAATTGCCAAATCAGCACTATTTGTATTTCTTTGTTTTTGGGGAAACTTCCTAAATATCAAGTATCATTTCTCAATTTGGGGAAATCCTGATGTTCTGCTGTTCTCGGGGAAAACCTCCCTAAGTATCGTGTATCACTTCTCAGTTTGGGGATATTACCAAATCATCACTCTTTGTTTTCCTTTGTTTTTGAGGGAAATTTCTAAATTCCTACTGTTTGTTTCTCAATGTGGGGATATCGGGGAAGTGTATCCTACTTTGCTATGTTTGATATATCCACTTATGATGACTGTACTTTACTTTGCTATCTTTCATTGTTGTTCTCAGATTGATTGTTTAGTCTGAGTCTATCGAAGTAAATTAATCTGGCCCCCAGTTAGCGGACTCCAAAGAGTTGATCAGTTGGTAGGGTTCATGTGTCGATGCTGAGGAAGTACAATCCCGATCCGTCTCATGTTTTGAATGTACAAGACATAGATGTGCAAAGCAATGCCACTTACATCGAGAAGCCTGTCAGAATAATAGAGACTGAGCAAAGAGTGTTGCGGAACAGAGCGATTCAGTTCATCAAGGTGGTATGGGATCGACATGATATAGAGGAAGCCACTTGGAAACTCGAATCGGAGATGAGAACAGCTCACCCTGAATTATTCATGTAATTTATTTTGGAATCATACTTCGTTCAATTTTCAGGACGAAAATTTTAAAAAGAGGATTGTGTTGTAATATCCTAGATTTTTCAATATATCAATATTTATGAAAATGCCATTGGAATTATGAATTAAAGGGTTATGATCGTAGATGAGAAGATGGTGGGACCCATTGTTCAAGTAGGAACCAATGTACTTGATATAAGATTCAAATTAAGTTAAATGGGTAATGTACATTTATTTGGGTCAAAGTCGTTAATTGGGTCAAAGGACCCAATTGGGACCCAATGGGTCGTTGTGGACATGATTAACCATTGGATGAGCTCAAGTTTAATTGAGTTAGGCTGAATTGAATGGAATGTTGACAAGTGTCTAAGATAACTCAAATTGAAGATTGAGTTGAAATAAATGATGGAGTTTAGTTGAGTGGAATTTATGGTTTGAGTTGCATTAAATTGATGAGTTAAATGGGTGAGTTGTGTCATATGAGTTGGATGGGAAGTTATGGAGATATTTATCTCAAAGGAGTAAAGTGTGTGGATGAAATGTTCAAACAATGAAAAACGTTGGCTGCATGGTCATCCCATGCATGTAACTCCTAGATAAGTTATGAATGATAATGGCGTTATATGGGAGTTACATAGGTGAGAAGTGTATTTCAAATTCAAGTACATATGCACGTTGGAATGGCATGAGGGTTTATTCCATGCATGGGTCTTCAAAGGGATAGCCAATGTAGGGACGGTTTAGCACATGGGAGTTTCATTTTAAGATGAAACTCCCACATGAAGATTTGAATGTAGAATGGCGGTTACATTAGGCTAACAAAGGCTAGCCGTTGGAGCCTATGGGAGTTTCATTTTCATATGAAACTCTCACATGCAATGGTAATGAGAGATGGATGATGGGAGGAATGCATACAGCAAGATGACCTTTGGGAAGCCGTTGGGCACCTTGGAAGTTTCATCTCAAGGATGAAACCCCAAGGGAGGCATTAAGCAAATTGGAGTTACATATGGGTTCACACATGGAGAAGTGGTGGAGAAGGGTTGCATTTAGGACAGCCAAGAGCCCAAAACCGTTGGTGGGTTTCATCTCAAGGAGGAAACCCCCAAATGAAATAAGTGATGGAAATGAATGGGAGGGGAGTTACATGTGGTGCCAACCTGAGGCTGAAATTGGTTAACCAAAGATAGAACTTCATCTCCATTCACTCTATCTCTCTTCCTTGGCCATTCTCCATCCCTCAAGATCAAGAGCATTAGCCGATTGTCTCTCACACCAATCAGTCCTTGGCCGATCCCTCCACCAAGACAAAATACACATAGAGCAAAGGAGTTTGGTATCAAGGTTTTATCACTCTCATCCAAAGCCAAATTTCTATCTGTCTCTCAAATCAATACTTTGGCTAAACCATTTCAAGGAGTCTTCAAGCAAGATCATTCTCAGCTAAAGAAGAAGGAAGGACTAAGAAAGGAACGGAAGAGCGAGCCGGAGTAAAGATCAAGAAGTAATCAAAGAACCGAAGGAGTCACGGTATTGGTAAGTGCACTATAAACCCTTGTTAAATAAATTGGTTAAGGGAATAAGATCCGGCCATTGTATGGCCGAATCTATCAAGGGTTTAGATCAAGGATTATGCTGTTTAAAAATGGCAAAACATGGATCATAGGGTTCGGCCATCCCATGAAAGGATTTAGTAATGGTTATGGTTTTTGAGGGATAAAAACCATACCATGTAATGAAAGTTTTAAGGGGTTTTGAATGGAGATAAGTATAATATTTTGGGTCGGCCATAGGATGGCTGAACCATATGGTTGTTATGGCTAAAGTGTTGAGCCTAAATTATATATATAAATGATGGAATGATTGAGTTAAGAGAACCATAGGGCTCGGCCATGTGTATAGGCTGAACTCCATGGACTGTTTTGATGGGATAATCGGATTAAGATTATGTTGGAATTTATGAATTGTTATATGCTTGTGATTTAAGAATCACATATGCTTAATTATGGTTTTAGTATTAAAGTGATCAACCATGATAGATGATGGAATATGGGATAAAAATCCATAGGGTGAGGTTCGGCCATGTAGTATGGCCGAACCCCACTAATGATCATTTGATGGACTTAGTGGTTAACTTATAATGTAATTGGGCAAAATCAAATGGAGATGTATGTATGAAGGATTTAAAGGACCAAATTAAGATGGTGAGGTTCGGCCATGTTGTATGGCCGAACCCCACTAAGGTGGATTGGTTATGAATATTGGTTATTAAGCAAAATTAGACAAGGGTTAGTTTAATGGCACAATTGTAATATGGAATGAAATGACCAAAGGATATGAAAGATGGGCCAAAACCAAAGTGGTAAGGTTCGGCCATGGACTGATTGGTGTGAGAGACAATCAGCTAATGCTCTTGATCTTGATGGATGGAGAACGGCTAAGGAAGAGAGATAGAGTGAATGGAGATGAAGTTCTATCTTTGATTAACCAATTTCAGCCTAAGGTTGGCACCACATGTAACTCCCCTCCCATTCATTTCCATCACTTATTTCATTTGGGGGTTTCATCCTTGAGATGAAACCCACCAACGGTTTTGGGCTCTTGGCTGTCCTAAATGCAACCCCTTCTCCAGCACTTCTCCATGTGTGAACCCATATGTAACTCCAATTTGCTTAATGCCTCCCTTGGGGTTTCATCCTTGAGATGAAACTCCCAAGGTGCCCAACGGCTTCCCAAAGGTCATCTTGCTGTATGCATTCCTCCCATCATCCATTTCTCATTACTGTTGCATGTGAGAGTTTCATATGGAAATGAAACTCCCATAGGCTCCAACGGCTAGCCTTTGTTAGCCTAATGTAACCGCCATTCTACATTCAAATCTTCATGTGGGGGTTTCATCTTAAAATGAAACTCCCATGTGCTAAACCATCCCTACATTGATTGTCCCTTTGAAGACCCATGCATGGAATAAACCCTCATGCCATTCCAATGTGCATATGGACTTGAATTTGAAATACACTTCTCACCTATGTAACTCCCATATAACGCCATTATCATTCATCACTTATGTAGGAGTTACATGCATGGGATAACCATGCAACCAACGTTTTTCCATTGTTTGAACATTTCATCCACACACTTTACTCTTTTGAGATAAATATCTCCATAACTTCCCATCCAACTCATATGACACAACTCACCCATTTAACTCATCAATTTAATGCAACTCAAACCATAAATTCCACTCAACTAAACTCCATCATTTATTTCAACTCAATCTTCAATTTGAGTTATAAACACTTGTCAACATTCCATTCAATTCAGCCTAACCCAATTAAACTTGAGCTCATCCAATGGTTAATCATGTCCACAACGACCCATTGGGTTCCAATTGGGTCCTTTGACCCAATTAACCACTTTGACCCAAATAAATGCATTTAACTTAATTTGAATCTTATATCAAGTACATTGGTTCCTACTTGAACAATGGGTCCCACCATCTTCTCATCTACGATCATAACCCTTTAATTCATAATTCCAATGGCATTTTCGTAAATATTGATATATTGAAAAATCTAAGATATTACATTTTTCGAGTGGTTCTTGGGTGTCTTTGATTTACCTTTTTCTAACAGGAGTTTCAACAGAAAAACAAGGATTCTTCTGCAATTTTTTTAAAAAGGCATTATGTCTGTCACTAGATGGATATTTGATAGCAGTTCTCTCCTTCCTTCCTTCCCTCGTTCGATATAAAGAACAAAGGCAAGAAGCGTGTGTCGGGAGCAATGATGCAATGGGTCTTCTCTAATTTAGTAATTTGGTGGGATTGAACAGAAAACTACCTTAATACGCCCTCTTTGGCAGAAGTTTGGAATGTATTCCCTGACTACCATTTGTTTTGCCTTTCTTAAGTTCACTCCCAAACGGCGGCCATACTTACATGCTAGCCTTTTCCTTGGAATTACTACACTTTCTACATTCTGCAATTCAAGTGAATCTTTCTACACTAAACAAATGTCTGGATGCTTCTCCCAAACTTCGATCAGTGGCAATGCCAGTTCCTTGCCTACACTCCATGACTGCCTTGTATCAAATCTTTTCATCAATATTCCTTATTTTTGTTTAAAAATGTTGAAGTTGGTACAACCAATGTTGATTATTCTCATCATTATAATTTCTTTCCTCTTTGAATTATCTTTTAAAAGTGTATATTTTTATTTTACTTTGATACAGATTACATCGGCAAAATCTATTTTAAGCCTTTTTTTATAAAATAATTAAATATTTTTGTCTTTTCTTCTACTAATGATAGTTGTCATTGTAAACTTCTTAACACAATCCTTTTTACCACGTCAATTTAAATCTTTGAAAACCATCCCTTTTCGTAATCCCTACTTATCTACAAAGACATTTAATCCATTGACTTAAATATATATAATTTGATTTGAATAGTTAAACATAATTAATGATAAATTAAAAATTATGTTATTTTTTCAAAAGAATCTTGTGATAGGTTCACCTAAGGTTGAAACTTTTCATCCAATATACTCTCTTGAGCAATGGTCATGTTTCACTCAATGTAACAAATATCACAGATGAAAATCTCAGCAAAATACCGTCATCACAATAAAAATGAAAATGGGAATTTATCAATAAAAACGAATTTTTATGGCGACAAATGGTAAAATTGCGATAAAAATGTGTTTTTACCGTTTATCCTTTTCTCCCCATCCCACCTTGGCACGCACAGAATTCACTAGCCTTCACTTCCGTACTGCACACTTATGCACAAAGGCCTTCACTTTTGCAGTGGACACATATGCACGGTTTAGTTATAGTGTTTACTGGGTGGGCTTTTTTTTAATAGAAATTTCTTTTGTTAGAATAATTTTTTTTAATTTTTTATAATTATAAGAGAAATTATAAGAGAAGAAAATAAAATAATTTTCTTAGGAAAAAAACTTGTTTGATAAATATTAATAGAGAAATTTCATTTATCATCGATTTCATGATAATTAATAATATTAGTGGACTTATGTAACATAAATAATTAAAAATTACATTCTAACATGAATAATATTCCCAAGATTGAATAATAATATTCCATTCTATGAAAAATTATACAAGTTTACGTAGATTTCATCAAATAAAATTAATGTAAAAACCCATAAGAATAACTCGAAATAGAGTATTAATCTTTACATCTCACCTGTAAAATATGAAATAAAAAATAATATTTTACATATAAAATTATTTTTAAGTCCTATCAAACATCAAAACAAATAAAATAGATCCATCATTTGGTGGGCCCTGTGCTTAAGTATATAGGGTAAAGCGCCACACTCCAATTTATTGATGATCATTTAACTTTCTTTTTTCACCTTCTCTCTTTATATTTTGAAGCAAACATCCAAATTAAAATGAAAATTATTTAGTTAGAAATTAAATGAATGAGAAGTAAATATTTAATTAACCCTACAATCATTTAAATAAAAATTAAAAATATTAAAAAAGTATGAAATTTCAATCCTTATTACAATATCTAAATGTTTAGCAAATTGTACAATTTGTGTTAATCTGAAGTTTTTTACTACAATATATATTAAAGTTCTAAAAATATTAAATTTAAGCAAAAAATCTCTTCCTACATTAAGTAATTTTTATTTCTGTATTATATTCATTTTCATTTTTATTATTTTTTTAATATTTAAATTTTTCGCTAGATTTTCCCGTTAAAAATCCAGGAATTTGAAAATATCCCGTTATTTATAATTGTCGTTAATATCCCGAGAACAAGATTTGTGACCATGGTTTCACTTAACATATCGATGCATTTATTAATTTTATTGTCTCAATCGTCATCACCAACCGTCAATGTTTCATCTATTGATGTAGACTTTGAATTCCTTTTTTTTAATTGACTCTATTATAAATTATATGATCAATCATTTTACAATCTATAATGTTCTTTTTTATCCATTGTTTCCAAATTTTTAAAGGTTGTCATCTCCTCCTTGTGCCTTCGATCTATAACATCTCAACTCTATGCATTGGGATTGTGTTTGGTCTTCTATTAACATAACCAAACCACCTGAAGCAAATTTATCATCTATCAAAACTATTTTTAAACTATCCATAATGTGTTTGTTTTTCAATCCTTGAGGGTTAATTACTCATCCAACGTAGCCTACGTGTTTCCATTGTCCTAACTTTATTTATGTAATGGCCCAATGGCTAAAAAAAAATTAAAATATTATCAAAATATTAAGTCTATATATAAGTCCGTGTTTGCACGAAGTTAGGCTTATTTCACCTCTTTCCTCTTTCAAACAGCCAACCCTTTTTTCC
The DNA here is from genome assembly GCA_013350335.1 of Chimonanthus salicifolius. NCBI lineage: Eukaryota > Viridiplantae > Streptophyta > Magnoliopsida > Laurales > Calycanthaceae > Chimonanthus > Chimonanthus salicifolius. The sequence continues at coordinate 44,297,531 of CM023537.1, read as the reverse complement.
CTAACAGTAAACCCTTGCTTCCTTTAACTTCCCTCTATTGATTTTCACCTACTAAAGGCTTTGGATTCGGATTTCTTACGCTTAGAGCGCCCCTTTGCATGGTTCCTTCTCCTCCAAAGGTAAGATCTTTGATCCTTTTTTTTTTTTTTTTCCTTTCTTCTTATTTGATGAGATCTTAATGGGATGTGTTGAGAATAGAGTATGTGATGGCTTTTAGGCCTTATTTGGAGAGGAATCCATGGGAGTAATTGAGAATTTTTGTTATAGAACCTTATTTGAGTGTAGATTTGAATTGAAATTGAATTTTGAACCCATGGAAAGAAAAGTAAATTGGGGAAAATGGTATATTCTAAGTTTTTGAGATGATTCATGGGAGGAGATTTGGGGATTTCCCTTAAATTGAAGGGATTAATTTGGATTAGGGGTAAATCTTTGGTCTAGATTTGGGGATTTTGCTTCTAAACTTTGATTTGGCCTAATCAATGACTAATAGGGATGTATTATGGTTTTTTTATTGATTAGAACCTTTGAACCCCGAGCCCGTTGAGGTACGACCCGAAGATCAACCCGAGACATCATGGTTTTGAGGTGAGGATTGCTGCACACATATTGTATGAATGCATGTATGCTATCTCATTGATTTAGGGAATGCATCGTGTTATTGATGTGTTTAATTCATGATAAATAAGATGGATGTGCCCTATGCTATGCATGAAATGTTATTAATTCCCTATTATGTGATTTGTAGCATGCCTATTATCTTGTTATGATGATAAAAAAATGTGATATTTGTTGGAGACCTTGTGAAGGGCTGAGATGATTAATTGATGAATTTAATTGGGTTTATCTGTGAAAAGGGAGTTATTAGAATTAAGATGTCAAACTACCATGAGACGGGTTAAATAAATTACAAGGACTAAGAATATGTGTAAATAAACCCGACATGTGTATCTCAGGGTTGGTGTCTACTCCATGTCCCTAAAATAACTTAATGTGATAATTATGTTGAATGTGTAATACCCTGACCCGAATTAGGCTCAATTAATATGATTTATTTTAATAAATCATATTTTAACCTGTTAATCATGAAGCTTACAGTTAAGGCTTTGTGAAAAGTCCAGGTCTGGCCCAATTAGAGTTCGATAGCTCGATGATCCAACTCATCTAAATTGGAAGGGCAAAATGGTAATTTGTCATTGAGAGTGTTATTTTATTATTTATCTAATTATTTGATTTTTTTAAGTGATATTGATTTCCTTTATTAAGGATTTAAATTATAAAATTTATAAGTATTTTATTATATTATTTTCAGAATATGTTATTAAAAAACTACCCGAAAAGATCCCGAAAGTTGGGCAAAAATTATTTTAAACAATTTTTGAAGTGAGAAAATTTTAAGAAAAATATGCGTCTTTAGATTTTGTTTTAACTCATTGTTTTATGTTTTCAAATTTTGAAAATAAAGGCTTTTAAACCTTTTAAATAAATACAAGTTGAATTAAGGAAAAAGTGAGAAAAATGTAATTCTTGTTTAAATCAATAAGTTTTGTAAAATATATTAAAAAAATTATGATGTGTAGAGTTTATAAAATCCAACATTTTAGTTAAGATGGATTGGATTAATTAAGTTAAATAAATCTTTCAATTTGATAAAATTTAAAATGAAATAAAATGGACTTATATGCAAATAAGTTGAAGGACTAAAATGCAAAATTTCCAAATCATTAAACCGCCTATGTGGCCGTTGAAACTGTTGCTTTAGCATCGACTCATGCAAGCTACGGACGTAGCTTGCAGATGATGTGTTCTTCCCATGTCCCTAATTGAAGGCCTACCACCCTATCACTTTGTGGCTATAAATTTAGGCCTGAAATGCAGAGGAAATCCTCATTGTTTCTCTACTATTTCCCTCTGTTCTTCCTGCTTCTTCCTTACTTAAAATTTCATCGTTGCTTTGAAGTGGAAGTTTTTCATGTTACTGAAATTCTACCCAATTTACAACATGAAGGTAATATTTAGATTTAGTTTCAAATTCTAACCAGTTTAGGATCAAACAAAACTAAATTTGATTGAGATTTGAGTGTCAAAAATTGATTTAGAAATTTAATGGAAAGCATGAATTTTCATTTGTTCCAATGATTTTTTTGTTAAAATCTAATGTTTTTAATCAGTCTTAATGTTTCAATTGATTCCAATGTAAAGAGGACTCATTGAATAATTCATCTGACTAGAAGGGTGTAAAAAATGAATCTAGAAAACCCACTATTTCTGCATTTGTAATTTATACAGTCCTTTCCGTCACTGCTCTGTTGCAAGTGACAGAGGACGAATAGGACGCTTGGAATATCCGAGAATCGGCATTCGGAAGTTCTGAAGGTGAGACTTCGGAAGTTTCGAACTTCTGCTTGGGGTTCCTAAGCGCTCAAAAGCCAAATGTTTCTTTCTGCCTCTGTTGTTTAGACCCTAACGTTTCGAGACCACTCTGATATTCCGAATTGTTCGGAAGTTCCGATAAGACCTCGGCAGGTTCCAAGATACACTGAGACCAACTGATTTTTCCTGTTTTCTTTGTTTCTGTTCGGAAGTAGGATCGGAAGTTCCGAGACCTAAACTTTGGGAGTTCTAAAGAACAGAACCCAAGTTCCGAAAGCTCTATAAAGCCCAGATTTTAGGCAGTAGCTCGGAAGTTCCGAAGCCACAATAACTGGTTCTGAAGCATGTTCCGAGGAACCCAGAATTGGTTTTGAACCTTAGTCTAAGTTAGAATTCTATGTTAAAACTTAGACCCTAGGTTTTGATGTATCTTTATACCATTTTTATAAATTAAAAAGTGTACTAACCCCTCTCCTTGATACTATTATGTAAATCTATATTAGGTATTCACTTCCAGGCTGATACTATCTATCTGTGGCACAGCGGAAACACAACTCGGTAGCTATCAGTTGCTGTGTGATTAACTTCGCTGTTTAGTAGAAAAGAAGGGTTCAGGCACTGAGTGATCTCTAGGCCTAACTCGCTATATGAGTACTGGCCTGAGCATCTTATATCTCTAGGCCTAATTCAATACGTCTACATGGTCATTTTCAGAAAACAATATGAAAAGTGCCCTGAGCACCTTATTATATTGCTGATTATTGTAATTTAAAATGGTTAGTAACCCATATAGGAGACTCAGATCCATTTCCCTTTGCGTTTTTCTGGAAAATGGGATAGAATATTTGAAATACTATGAATATGTGTTGTATTGTTCTGTCTATTATGTTTGATTAATGATTCTATAGTTCATTGTATCCTTGTTTGTGTGTCTGACAGATACTTCGATACCCCACATTTTCGGTGAGGAGATTTAACATTGTAGTAAGAGTAAATCAGGTTAAGATGATCTAGTGCAATGAGTGGTTTCAAGGATCAGACTTAATGAACCCACTTATATGCCTAGATATGATGCACTATTGTAAAAGGTGCTTATTGATACTAACGATGTTTATCGTATATTGTGATTATGATGATGAAATGCTTATGAGCTATGATGATATTGATACTACTTCCACGTACCCTTAACTACTGAACTATTATCGGCCCAGGTGTGTCGATTACCGATTCAAGTGTGTCGGTTTGCATCTACTGGCCCATATGTGTCAGTTGCTGGCCCAGGGGTGTCAGTACCGGCCCAAGTGTGTCGGAGATGTTCTTGCAAGATTCTGCATTTTGACCATGTCAGGACTTAATACTTATAGTCAGTGTAGTGTCTGAGTGTTACGTTGGATGTCAGCAGTTATGAAGACAATTTGATACTTTGGCATGATAAACCTTTTTATGATGATGATATTGATTTTAGCTAACTTGATATTCATTACACTGCATTGTTATGTTCATTTCACTGGGCTAGTTAGCTCACACATCTCACATTTCAGGAGATGTACCTGAGGAGGAGGAACCTCCTGTAAGTGCTCCGGTTCGTCCGAAGTCACCCTTATTGTCAATTACGTGACTCAGTTGCACTTGCTTTGGATGTTGAAGAAGATCTACTATGAAGTTGAAGCGTCTACACCGAATACGGTATTGGCTCATAGGTAAATGAACCGTAGGAGACCTTAGGCTAAGTCAAATACCTTAGAAGTCAATTGGAAAAATAAGATAATAAGTGACTTTCAGCCTCGAGGCCTCATGCAATCTGCAGAGGCCTCGCAGCCAGTTGTGCAGAGCTGAGTGCAGCTGACCCTGTGTCAAGCTGACTCAGTCTCTTACAGTTTTAGAAAGTTAAAATCTGTGACTGTTTAATTGAGAGGTAATTATGGTAAGTTTATTGGAAACTTATTATGGGAAATAAAATTATCCACATGGTGAGATAGATAATTATGGTAAATTGATTGGAAGCTTATTATGGTAAGCAAATTAACTACATGGGTTGCCACCTTTCTTAAAGTTTGAATTTGAATATCCTTAGAGAGTTGTCCATAACAATTATGGAAAGGCTCCTCCATGACTTGTAATCCACCTTTCAATATTCCCATCAAGTCCTTGATTAAAGGCTAAGATAAATGATTTGCAAGTCATGCAAGATGGAGATGAGCTGGCTGATATCTTATTGATATCTAGGTTGCTATCTGAATAGATTTTTGTCTGTCAGATTAAGCAACTCATATGTGCTATCTTTCCAAGAATTACAGTTGGCGAGGCCTCATCAGAATCAGCGAGGCCTTGCAGGCGTGACTAACTGCAGACCTTAAAACTGTTTATAAAATAACAGTAAGGCTGTTGTTCAGAGTACCGAATACACACAGCAAACATTCAGGAACATATTACCAGTGAGTGATCATTCGGCCTTCCCTCTAGATACCATTCTTTATCATCTTCCTTAGTGAATGTTTGGGTAATCAATACCCCAATCCTTATGAAGAGTAAGGTGTTCATATAGGACTATAAAACCAGTCATACCCTTGTCCTATACCGCTGTGCCGATAGTCATTTTGATGGAGCTAAACTAATGGAAAGGAGCACACAGATTCAGTAAAGAATAAAGAGCTTAAAGGAAAACGGTCAAGGCCCAAGGCAAGTATTTCTTCTTTGTTTTATTTCAAACATTGTAAAGTGGATTAGAACAGTGTGTTCGAACCACTTTAAAAAATAGGTGTAGAGGATTAGACCGATTGGGTTGAACCTCTATAAAAAACTAGGTTGTACTATTTGGGTGTGTGACCCATACATAGTATATTTGGGATAGCCCTAGAGAGGGTGAGTTCAATAGTGGATGTAGGTTCAGGTGAACCGAACCACTATATATCATTGTGCATATGTGGTTTGTATTAATGGTTTGATTCATTTGTTTATCACTTGTGCACACGTTTATTCCGCTGCACATATTGTTAAATCTGATTTATTTTTAAAAGGGAACTAAAATTGAAACCGACCTATTCACCTCCCTTCTAAGTCGTGTATACTTCTAGTAACGGAATTTCAATTGGCATCAAGAACCCGGTTACTCTGAGTTGGACTTAATCGTCCTATTTGATCCTATACTAGAATCATGTATAGATGGTGATAGTCACCCTGTTTCCAAACTCCCTATTTTGACGGCTCTAACTATGCCTCTTGGAAGGCAAAAATGAGAAGCTTCTTTATATCACTCGATGGAGCTGTATGGGAATCAGTAGTAAGGGATTGGGAACATCCTGTTATGGAAATCTATGAAAAATCAACCAAAGATGAAGTAGGAAAATCTGTTCAACTAATCATTGGTACTAAATCTAAAGATTACTTCACCTGGACCGACATGGAAAAAACCCTATATACTGCAAACGGAAATGCCTTAAATGCCATTAATTGTGCTGTCTCACGTGATGAGTTCAAGCGTATAATGACATGTGTGACAGCCAAAGATGCTTGGGACATCTTAGAAAGGACACATGAAGGAACCTCAGTTGTTAAAAGGTCCAAACTTCAAATCCTCCAGTCACAATTTGATAACATACGAATGGAGGAAAATGAAATGTTTATGGAGTTCTATTCGAAATTAAGTGACATTGTAAATTCCATGTGGGCCTTAGATGAAATAATCCCTGAATCTAAAATTTGTACTAAAATACTAAGAAATCTGCTCAAAAGTTTTAAGCCGAAGGTAGCTGCTATTGAAGAATACAGAGATGTATCTCTAATGAGGATCGATGACTTGGTAGGATCCCTTCAAACCTATGAGCTTCACTTTGATGATGAAAAACTTAAGAAAAAATCAATTGCTCTAAAATCTTCTCTAAAAACTAAATTTAAAAGGGATGAAGAATCTGATGACTCACAAAGTGGTACAGATGAAGAGGTTGCCACTATTGCTAAAAATTTCTTAAAACATTTTAATATGACGAAAGAGAGAAGAAAAGTTAATAAAGAAGACTATAGAGAATTCAATAAAAGTAAGACACATTTTTTAAAAGAAAAGTCAAAAGATAGATTAAAAGAAAAATCCAAGCCCAAAGAAACTCAATGTTTTAATTGTGATGGATATGGTCACTTTGCTAATGAATGTCCTTCTAAGAAGAGATTTAAAAAGAAAGCCATGACCACTATGGTGGAAGAAGACACATCACAATCTGAAAGTGAATCCGATGTGTCAACCTATGAAGATGTTGTTAAAACAAAAGGTTTTATTGCTTCTATCTCTTATGATCCTCAAAATGCTCCAAATGTTGAAAGTAATAGTGAAGGATCAGATAGTGAGGATGATGGCTTACAAGAAGTTTATAATGCTTTGTTCTTAGAAAACAAAGATTTAGCTAAAACACTTGGTAAATCTAAAAATAAAAATGTAAAATTGAAAAATCAATTAAAAACTGAAAAAGAAACATTTGAAAAAGACTTAAAAATTATTCAAGATGAAAATCTATGCCTTCAAGAAAAGTTCATATTGGCTCGAGATGAAACTTTAAAACTAAAGAAAGATGAATCAAAAATTAGAAGTGAAAAACAAAAACTGGAATTTGACTTAAACCAGTTAAGAAGTCACAAAATAAAATTTGAAAATAAATTTACTCAAGGGGAAGAAAAACTTGAAAAACTCTTAAGTATTGGAAAACATTTTGGAGATAAAACTGGTCTAGGTTTTGATAAGAAATCTAACTCCAAAATTATTTTTGTGAAAGGTGAACATTCTTTCTCTAATCTACTAGTGTGACATGCTACTATTGTGAAAAGTTAGGTCACCTAAAATTTGAATATCCCTTAAGAAAGAAACATCACAACGAGAAGTTCACTTCTGTCCAACCAAAGGTACATCATAGAAGGGATAATGTCAGGCAAAATTTTGAAAGAAGAGATCAAAATCAGCTCTTAAATCAAATAGTAACAAATTTGCTAAATGAGCTTCTCAAACATACAACTGACTCAAAGAATTTCAGCTTATCCCTCCGCCCATCTTCCTTCAATGCAAAATGGGTTCAGAAGGTGAGAGGGTGTGTTTAGGTCCCTTGATGTTTTCAGATCCTCCTTGTGCCTATAGAAAAATGTATTTTTTGAGGATTTGACAAATTGGTTGGTGGTGGATCTTTCTTAGTTTCAAATATTGGAATAAGTGCTTATTTAAAACTGATGTTTTGTTAAATATGTTTCTCCATGATATTATTGTGTAGTACCCTTTGTCAATTTATGACAAAAAGGGGGAGAAAAATGGTACTAATGTTGACGGAGAGAAATTTCAAAATCCCACCTAGTTGCCTATGTCTTTTGCAGGAATTTTTTTACAGGCATCATTTCAAGGGGAGAAAAAGAAAAAGGTGGAGAGAAGTGTTAGTGCAAGAAATTCAAGTCTTGATATGGTCATTGTTTGAGTTGTATTTTTTTTAAGGACTTGTATTTCATTGTAAAGAGGAAATTGTTGTAATGGGTAGATCTTAGTTTTTGTCACGAAATTGACAAAGGGGGAGATTGTAAGTGCCCCGGTTCGTTTGAGTCACCCTTATTGTCAATTACGTGACTCAGTTGCACTTGCCTTGATGTTTAAGAAGATCTACTATGAAGTTGAAGCGTCTACACCAAATACGGTATTGGCACACAGGTAAGTGAACCGTAGGAGACCTTAGGCTAAGTCAAATACCTTAGAAGTCAATTGGAAAAATAAGATAATAAGTGACTTTCAGCCTCGAGGCCTCACGCAATCTGCTGAGGCCTCGCAGCCAGCTGTACAGAGCTGAGTGCAGCTGACCCTGTGTCAAGCTGACTCAGTCTCTTACAGTTTTAGAAAGTTAAATTCTGTGACTGTTTAATTGAGAGGTAATTATGGTAAGTTTATTGGAAACTTATTATGGGAAATAAAATTATCCACATGGTGAGATATGTAATTATGGTAAATTGATTGGAAGCTTATTATGGTAAGCAAATTAACCACATGGGTTGCCACCTCTCTTAAAGTTTGAATTTGAATATCCTTGGAGAGTTGTCCATAACAATTATGGAAAGGCTCCTCCATGACTTGTAATCCACCTTTCAATATTCCCATCAAGTCCTTGATTAAAGGCTAAGATAAATGATTTGCAAGTCATGCAAGATGGAGATGAGCTGGCTGATATCTTATTGATATCTGGTTGCTATCTGAATAGATTTTTGTCTGTCAGATTAAGCAACTCATATGTGCTATCTTTCCAAGAATTACAGTTGGCGAGGCCTCATCAGAATCAGCGAGGTCTCGCAGGCGTGACTAACTGCAGACCTTAAAACTGTTTATAAAATAACAGTAAGGCTGTTGTTCAGAGTACCGAATACACACAGCAAACACTCAGGAACATATTACCAGTGAGTGATCATTCGGCCTTCCCTCTAGATACCATTCTTTATCATCTTCCTTAGTGAATGTTTGGGTAATCAATACCCCAATCCTTATGAAGAGTAAGGTGTTCATATAGGACTATAAAACCAGTCATACCCTTGTCCTATACTGCTGTACCGATAGTCATTTTGATGGAGCTAAACTAATGGAAAGGAGCACACAGATTCAGGTAAAGAATAAAGAGCTTAAAGGAAAACGGTCAAGGCCCAAGGCAAGTATTTCTTCTTTGTTTTATTTCAAACATTGTAAAGTGGATTAGAACAGTGTATTCGAACCACTCTAAAAAATAGGTGTAGAGGATTAGACCGATTGGGTTGAACCTCTATAAAAAACTAGGTTGTACTATTTGGGTGTGAGACCCATACATAGTATATTTGGAATAGCCCTAGAGAGGGTGAGTTCAATAGTGGATGTAGGTTCAGGTGAACCGAACCACTATATATCGTTGTGCATGTGTGGTTTGTATTAATGGTTTGATTCATTTGTTTATCACTTGCACACACGTTTATTCCGCTGCACATATTGTTAAATCTGATTTATTTTTAAAAGGGAACTAAAATTGAAACCGACCTATTCACTTCCCTTCTAAGTCGTGCATACTTCTAATAACAGAATTTCACCTCCATTTCAAACTTAGGATGGATAAGCTGTTGTGCCTTCTTATGATTCCAACGGAGGGGGATTTCATTCTTATTTTGACTATTGGTTCCTTTGAACCATATTTTGTGTAAAGTACTTCATGTGGTACTTATTATGTTAAAATCATGTATGAACCACTATGTTACTGTTAGCAACTCTGATATGAATGAATGATATCTTTTTATGATAGAAATATTTGTTTGTATGATATGTGTTTGTAAATGGGTAGACATATGGTATATGTTTGAGTCCACATGTAAATAGCATGTGTGACATTTGTTTCTAGGCCTAACTATTGATCCAACCCAATTAGGAGCTATTAAAAGGATAATAAAAAAAAATTGTAGCATTCCGGGCCCACCTCCGAGTCAAGGCGTTACAGAATGTATGAAACGTAATGGAATGTGTTATGCTGCTATCATTGTGAAATTATGGTAATTATGTGATTATGACATATATGTTGCCTATGTAATTGTGAATATGATCATTTTTGAATTATTCATTGATATGTGCCTAGGAGGTTATCTAGGACGTGAGTATGTGATATTATGTTAATAAGCATGATGATATTGAGAATTACTAGTGTTGGGATGAGACCCAAAGAGTTTATAGGACTTGATGATGTACCTTTATCTTGTTTGGGCCCCACTAGTATGAGTCCCCACTTCCTAGAGGAGTTTGGTGTGACTTGATAATGGTTTTGTTTAAGGAACCCTATTGGAGCAGTGGCGTTGGCTATGAGACTTGGTCCTATAGGGTGGTCGTCGAGAAGTATAGCTCCTATCATGTTTCGTGTTGTAGGTTGCTCTCACGGTTGTTTGTGCTTGTCGTTGAGGAGTGTAGCCCCTCACATGCTTCGCGTTATAGGTCGTTCTCACGACTATTTTGTACAGTTGGTGTACAGTTCGCGCAAGATCAAATACTCGTGAGCCTATGCGGACGGTACTGATTTAGTAAGACGCATTGCGTAGGGTTAAATACTTGTGAGCCTATGCGGGCAATACTGACTTAGTAAAACTGATCGAGTAGGGTCAGATACTCGTGAGCCTATGCGGGCGGTACTAACTTAGTAAGACGCATTGCGCATGGTTAGATACTCGTGAGCATATGAGGGCCGGTACTGACTTAGTAAGACGGACTGCACAGCGTTAGATGCTTGTGAGCCCTACTTAGGCGGTACTAACTTGGTAAGTCGTATATTGATCACCTTAGAGTTGACTTAATCACCAGAGTAGTGAAGAGATGCAGGGTGAGGTAAATTATCTATTTTGTATGGAGATCTCGCACTTATAAGTCGTGGCCTATATCCCTCAAGGGATCATGATGATCGACAACCCGTTTCATAGAGGTATCCTTAGGTGGACATTGTGTTCATGTTGATGAGATTGGTGTCCTTGGGTGGACATTGTGTTTATATTGATGAGATTGATAGTATGACATGATAGCATAGTTTTATTTATATTCTATTTCATACTATATTATTATGTGGGTGCGTGGGTGTGTAGCATGCAAATTTCCTCACTGAGTATTGTTTGTACTCACGTCCTTGCAATTTCAAGTAATGTTGCACCGACTAGGTCTGATGGATCCCGAGGAAGAGCTTAGTTTATCATGCTGTTTTATACGCCCTACATATTGAGTTGTTTATTTCAATTATTTAATTTGAGTTAGTAATGTTGATTTTACCATTTTATTCATTGAGGATATGTTGTAATAAATTATATAAAGTTGATAACTTTTATGACAAAAAATTCATATCCCTTTTGAGATGTTAATGGTATTTAGATCATTTATTAGATTTGCATTTGAGTAATGTGAGCACACGTGTGTTTCCAACGTGTGATGTGCAAAGAAGAAAGATTTATCCTCATCACGTGCCTATGTTTTGGATCAGGACGTGACAATTTATTTATCTTTCTTTCATTGTTCAACACTCCATTTTGTATAGCATTACAGATCTAATAACTATTCTATAAAAATGTCATTCTAAGGGATGGAGGACTTTTGATGCGAACATATGTGGGTGTCACATCCCAACACACGAGCATGCAACTTCAAGGCAATTTTTTTTTACTCACGTTTCACCGTTAAGTAGGTACGCATGAGCAAGACACCTTTCGAAGATTCCTACTCTCTTCTTGTCATCAGGGATTCTACCGAAATTTCGACAAAGTATCCCCTGAAAATGAGACATTTTGACCAAGCATGGTCTACAATTTACATTCCCATTTCTACAATTCTCATTCTACAATCTCATCTCCAAATATAGATACATATACATATCTAGGTTCATCAAACAATATAAGTCTACACATTTTCAAAGCAGAAGAAGTTAGGTTTCTACATCACATTCACATGGTTCACGTTTTACATGATTTTGTTTACAAGTCACGACAATGCATCAAAATACAAAACAAAGCTTATGCTATCTATTCAATGAAACTCCTACGCTTGCTTAGGAGTCGCTCGGACCCCGCCTCTAAGCCATAACTTGAAACTATGAAGGTGTGTAATACCCTGTCCCTTAATTAGGCTACTGTGTTTTAGGACCATTAAAAATAATTTCTAAATGGTTAATTGTATAGTTTATTGAGTGGGCTTTCCAAAAAGTCCAAGTTTGGCTCAATCCGAGCTTGTTAGCTCAATGATCCGACTCATTGAAGTTGGAAGGAAAAAATCGTAATTTATCTTTTGTTAACCTCAAGGTTCCAACCTAAGGATATTTAGATAATTTTGATGATGACAAGACATTTACATTTAATATTTCAATTAGAATTGCATGATGATACATGTATCACGGAGAAGAAAGTCCATTCTTTTAAAGAAAGACGTGTATTGAATATCAAGACCTACAAAAGTGAAGATCGAATGGCTCATGGATCTTGAGGACTCAAACAGAAGACTGGATCTTATTGAAGATCAAGGTTGTGTCTGTAGATTTAAGTGGAGCTTATTGAAGATCAAGGTTGTGTCTTTAGATTTAAGTCATGAGTGTTAGGTTTCAATGTAAACTCACTCATTGTTTTGAATACCATGGCTCAACCCAAACTCTAATGGACCATATGACTTAACACTCTTATAGAAAACATCTTGGATAAGTCCTTAATACATTGACCAAGCATGGGAGACAAAATGAACACATTCTGAAAGGCCCAAGGATCAAAATGCAAAATATAGAGCAGTCAAACAATCCATCAATCGATTGGTATGTCGACTGATGACTGTTGAAAAACATGATTAAGTGTCTGATAATGACAGTCGATCCATCAGTCGACTGATGTGTGTACCGGTCGATCCATTAGTCGAATTATATGTTTGAATTTACCTCTGATGATTTCAGTCGATCCATCAGTCGACCATTTGATCGACTAATGATTGTGCACATATTGAAAAATGTCTCTAAAAAATTTAGTCGACCCATCAGTCGAGTGATTGGTCAACTAATGACTGCGTGATATTTGAAAATCTTCCTCTGATAAATCCAGATGATCTCTCAGTCGACTTTCTCATCGACTGAGTGTTAGATTATCAATGAGTCAATCTACTAGTCAACTGATTGGTGGAATTTGTCACTGTTTTAAGCATTTAATGCGCATTCCAACGGGCAAAAACTCTCACTTAATGCTCCCAACGGCCAAAATTTTGAAATATCTATATATACCTGCCTTAATGAAGGTTCAACACCACTTTACTACTTAAGAATCACTTGCAATCAATTCAATCCATTCTAGAGGTCAAAATCCCCAATCTCTTGCAATCTTATATTGAGCCATTTCTATTCAAATCTTTGAGTGAGTCTCAGTGAGCTTGATTTGTAATCTGTAAGACTGACTCCAGTGCTTCAAACTTGTAATCTTCTACATTTCCTTGAGAGATAAATTTGTAAAGGGTTGGTGTAACCCTAGTGAAGAAGGAGGGTGCCTTCAACTTCAAAATCAAAGAGGTGTTCTTTACAAGCTTTGTAATAGGTTTCTTCTCCACCCTTGAAGAAGTATAGTGCATTCAATCCTCAAGTGGTGTACTTGAGGCGAGGACGTGGGCAAGAACACCGAAGCTCGTAACAATCTCGAGTCAATCTCTCTATCTCTTCTCTATTTTTGTATTTACTTTTGCTCATTTACACTTTATTTTTCCAATTAGTGTAATCAAAGAAAACCCAAAAAATTTGCATTGACCCAATTCACCCCCCTCTCAGGTCAATGTCTGGGCAACAATTGGTATCAAAGGTCGAATTCTCTAGAAAACTTAACCATTTGAGAAATCGATCGAATGGCAAAGTTTGGGGGAATTTCTTATGGTGAAAGTTGTTCCATTAATAGACCTCCGTTTTTTAATGAAAGTGATTACAATTTTTGGAAAACTAGGATGCGACTTTTCTTGCAATCAATGGACCATCATATACGAGAAGCTATTGAAAATGGGCCACTTGTCCCAAAAGGATTAGTTGGCGTTACTCCCAAACCCAAAGAGCTTTGGGATGAGAGTGATCATAGGCTTAATCAATTTAACTCTCAAGCATGAACATTCTATTTTGTTCTCTTGACCGAAATGAATTCAATAAATGATCCTCATACAAATCGGCCAAAGAAATTTTGAATAAACTTGAAGTGAACTGTGAAGGCACAAATCAAGTAAAGAAATAAAAAATCAATAGGCTTGTCCATTCATATGAATTGTTCATTATGGAACCAAATGAGTCTATCACTTCCATGTTCACTAGATTCACTAAAATTATAATGAACTTCATGCTCTTGGCAAGACCTATTCTAACGAAGAAAATGTTACCAAAATTCTTAGATCTTTGCCAGATTCTTGGGATGCTAAGTCAACTGTAATAGTAGAAGCAAAGGCCTCACCAAATTGGGACTTGATGAGCTCTTGGAATCTCTCATGACCCATGAGATCACCATGAATGGTCAGAAGGAACTTGCTAAAGAAAAGAAGTCCATTGCATTCAAAGCATCACCTAAAGAGATCAATATTGATCATGAAGAAGGAAAAGATAGTGAGAATGATAATGAAGACTTAGTCTTGATCACCTGAAAATTCAAGAGTGTCACACCTCGACCCGGATGTGGGCCTAGAATGCGACTATTTTTTATTTTTTTTACAATTCTTAACTAAATTCTACTGAAGTCCATGGGTCCTCAAGCAAGCTGTTGAGTCTAGAAAAATTACATTTTTACCCTTCAATATTGGATTAGTTAGTCTTTATTTTGTAAATATAAGATGCATTTAATATGATTTTCTAGTTTTGTAGATAAATTTGGAAAATATAGGAAAAAGTCATAAATCAGTGGATAATTGTCGGAAGTGAGCTTAAAATGCAAGGTTTGGAATTTTATAATTAATTCATACCACTTATTAGGATTTTCAAATGCAAATTGATTAATCTAGATCCATTTATGATATTTGGATTAATTCAATACTTAGATTTTTAAGTGGGCAATTAATAATTTAATTCCAATGAAATAGAACTCTACAATTAAAGAAGGCCAAGACTTTGAAATTAAGATCCATGGGCCAGCGATCCACTTCAAATGGGCCAAGCCAATGTGAATCCAAGTCCAGCAAGCCCAAGCCCATACTTCAGTCCAAGAAGTCCAAGACAAACTCAAGATCCAATGCTCCATGACTCATATTCGAGTTTTGTAAGTCCAAAATCCACATAAGCCCAAGATCCAATAACCCATCCTCTCCATACACCATTCATTTTCATCCACACCATTCATTAGCCAAATCATGTAATCTAAACCATTCATCTCATGCATTTCATCCACACCATTCATTTCATATCACTAAACATAGGAAACCTTAGAGCCACCTATCAAATCCAAACTATACATGCATCATGTTAAGATCTAGGTCATTCAATCCATCCATCATTTAGATTAACCTTAGGATTATGATCATCCATCCATTTAGATCACCCATCACCTATTAAAGCCATTAGATCTAGGCCAATCAATCATAGCCATCCATTCATAAACCCTAGATTTAGTGCAAAACCCTATATTTTAGCACCCCATGTGCATAGCTACTATGCATCACACGAAAATCACAAACTTAGAAGCCTTCATACGCATGGATCTTCCTAGAATTCCTCTCCAATCCATCCACCTCGCCTAGATCCTATCTTGTCTCCCAATCCAATCCAACAAAAATAAACGATACACAATTTTCTCCTATTTCATCTCATCGCATTCGATTTTTCCACCTTCATTCCATGTCACACACGATTTTGCACAATCCCATCTAGATCCATTCGAATTTCACTAGGTCAACCCTCCATCATCTCATCCATCCATCCTTATTAACATTTAATCCTAGCCATTCATTGCACAACCAAAACCTAATCATTCATAGACAAATTCGACCATAGCAAATCCAAATCCCAATTTTTTCTCCAATTCCTATCTTCTCTCCACGTTTACTTAGCCACCAAACCATTATCCCAGAGTTCATGTATACCCTATAGCAACCATAGATTTTCTATCTTTAATCCCATCCATTCACCATAGGTCAGATCCAATCCATGCCATCCATTTTCCAACTTAAAACAAGATTTAATCTCCACCCTCCATTCAGTCCTTGAGTCCTATAAATACCCCAACAGCTCATAGCCATACTCGAATTTGACCTGGACCACAAGAGGACCTAGGCTGAGGAGAAAAGATCAAGAGACAAGAAGGTAGGAGTCCCCACACGATTTTACAAGTAAGAGTTGTACATTTTCATCTCCATTTTGTTTATCCTGTACTCAATTTATGAATGTCTGTATTAATTATTTCATCAAATAATAGTAAGACGTTCCTTTAGGATCCTGAAATATCCAATTTTCGGAGTTCATTAATGATTCTTTTGAATCGATTTTAAGTTTATGAATTTTGCTTTATTAAATTGGACGTGAAATAGTTAAACTTAGGTTGTAAGTGTTGAATCTAAGTTACTAAGGCCCGATTTCTTAAATTAAATTTTATAAGTCTTGATTTTAAAGATGAACATGAATCGAATGATGGATTTTTACATGAATTTCAGCTCTAGGTTTTGCTATTATTTATTTACTTTCCATAATGAAGGATCTATTCCAATAACCACCTTTTCAATTATGCACTTTTACTTTATGTCATTTATTTTTATTGTCAATTTATTTTCAATGTCTGCTTTATTTTATTTTGCATGTATACTATATTATAATAATTGTTTTCCATTCTTTAATTCTTGTGTCATGTATTTTAATTATTTTGTTTAAAACCACCTCTCTAACATATGTGTTAACTAGATTGAGACTTAATCTAATTGGATTTAATTTTGCCATCTTAATATTGTGTGTGAGATTGTTTATAAATTCTAAATTGATCCATTATCTTAATTTTATTTAATTAATGTTCTAATGATTGGATCTATTTATTAAAATTAAGATTTTTTAACTTGGAATTAAATTTATAAGAATAGAAGTGATTTCCTAAGGTGAGGTTAATTTAAGATCTAAATTTTTAAAAAACATAACTTTTCAAATTCATATATTTGAGTTTACACATATATAAATACTAATTATATTTGTTCTCTATGGGATCGATCTTGCACTCATAACTCTATAATATAAATAGTTCATACGCTTGTGAGATAAAATAAATTTAACGCTTTTTATATCATCAACACAAGCCAACCCCGGTCCAACAAAAATGTCACGCATGTTCACTGTTTATGGACTCACACGTGTACCATAAGTCTCCATACTCAATGGAAATTATAATACATCACATAACACATTAATATATTACATCAGAGTAGCAAGTAGAGTCATAGTGGTTTATACATATCTAAAGTTATCGTGCCACATGAGGCACGTTTATTACAACCCATAATAAAACACATACTATCCAATTTTATTTATCTTCTAACGAGTCACCAAGGGTTCCTCAGCTCCCTCCTTAGGTTCAAACCCTGCATCCTAAGGGACGTGAGAAACTTGCTTAGTGAAGAGAACTCAAAATGTAAGTTAGATTCTATAACATGCAGGTAATGGTGTAATTATGCATAGTTACTATTCTATGACCCATTTTCACCCTAGGATAATTTTCCAAGAACACTGTCTATCAACATGTGTTCTATACAGGGATTTATCACTAAGTCATATCCCATCAAATCATACGAGTATTTATCACCAATGTCATACCCATCAAATAATACAGGGATTTATCACTAAGTCATATCTGATCACATCATACCGGGATTTATCACTAAGCCACATCCCATTATTTCGACGGAAACAACGAAGTCATATCCCATTGTCCATACGTGGATCTAGTACCAAGTCATATCCCTCGTTCGAGGTTCTAAGCTGAGCCTCACCGAGGGTCCTCACTAAGCATCGGACGCATTAAATCCAACCCCGAAAGTAAGGCTACAACATGCAAGTGCATACAACCATTCCATTTACAGCCTCCTGAACAAAATCTGGTCTCAGCTTACCGAGACCTCTGACAACAGAGAGTCCTCTGGGAACTCTGCTCAGGTTCTGTTAAAAATTCTTAGTCTCAAATCACCGAGACCTCGGTAGACTTTATCGAGACCTCGGCCTTGTATCGAGATCTCGGAAAATAAAGAGCTCTAAGGGCCTTTGTAAAATCTTGTTGTTCTTAGATACACATGACCTCAGACTTTTTTCTAAGACCTCGATCCTGTTTCGAGACCTCAGACTATGTACTGAGATCTCGGTAAACAGAGAGCACTTCGGTTAATTCCTTATGTTCTCAAGCCTTCTAAGCCTATACCGGTCACGCCCCTTCCTGTCAGGGCCTCCGAAGGCATGGACTAATTTTTTTTAAAAAAAAACTGAGCATCTACAATTGCGGAATAAACAACTCAACTTGGATTTGATCTTTTATCTGATACGAAGTTTGGACATAGCATTTGACAGCCTCGAACCTAGCCATCACACGGTCGGTTAAGTTGCTAGGCAGATGGAGGGGTCACATTGGTCCTACTTAAAAACCAAATCTTTGGCAGAACCCAACTAACACCGCGGTATGTGGACACACACTACTGGTCACAATGCAATCTAACATTTTGATTCGTTCCTTTGCAGTCCAAGTAATAAATGTCACACATGCTCTACCCAACATTCACCACCAACTAATATATACCCATCAGAATCGCACATAAGAAACGTAGAAGTCTTATTACATGTCTACTGTGTCTCAACTGGACACGTAAGGGTTTATTGAATACCATGTTCATACATACAATATGTAAAAAATAGAAATAGAGAATTCCCAACAGCGGGGAAAATTAACAAAGAGGGCTTCCGCCCCTACTACAGTTGTGGACCTTCAAGTCATTCTCCATCCGGGTTCCTTGTAACGTAAGGGATGTGAGCTAACACAACCTAGTGAAGAGAAAATAATAGATAATAAAGCATATTATCATTTTATAATATGTTATCATTTAACACTTTATACACTCAAAAATCATGTAGCTTTTCTATGAGAACAATGTCTAGCATAGTCAATCTACAATGCATGCTCTTTCTTCCTCCTAAAACAATACCCCCGTCGTTCAACGTCAACGGTACACTAAGCCGCGAATACATGTCTACACCGCTGAAAAATTCATGCTCAGTGCTTCACCAAGTCCGTATGTACACCTTACACTTTGGTCTTTCACAAACCAAGTGCTCACACTAAGTTATGCACAGTACATCAGCCAAATGCACCTCAATGTATGGATTAAATAACCGTTCAACCCACAATATATCTTGTATGATCACAATTACACTCTTACTCTGCTAGCATGGATTCTTAAGCCTTCTCGTATAGAATCACAATAAACCAACAATTTGTATTTAACTGTACTATCCTGAAAAGTAAGTACAGATAAAAATCGATCAACTGGTAGTAATCCACCATATACGATAATTGAAAATTAAAACAAATGTAAGAGAATTGCATTTGTTACTGTCCTCTCTAGTCGGGTACGTCTACCCTTTACTCACTGTTTATCGTGTAAAGGTATAGTTCCTGCAACACACCGTTATACGTACAAATACGTGTATTCCAATCGGAACGGCTAGAAACTGATCTATCTCAAGATCTCCAAGTGATAAACCAGTTAGCCTCTAGGCACATGATTGGATTCCGTACTTCATTTCAGGATGGCTAGGCCTCGACATCCTGTACACCTTCATGTTCACGTTTCATATATAGAAACATCTATCTCATCCCGTTACGTCAGAATAGTGTCGGTATCGTATTCTGGTCCCGTTCACATATTTTTCGTCAGTACAATAACCATGGACATCCACTCATTGCCCTAGGACTAATGATAAGAGAATTTAGAATTTAAATACAAAGTACAATGCATTTTAATAAACATAGTATGGTTGAACCATAAATTGGCGAGTGTATTTGACGAACTGTAAAAGTGTTAAAATCAAGTAAATACAGTATTCGATACATGATAACATAAATATATTATCTTTTCATATTTTCTCTGTTTTAACCTTTTAATTAATCGAGAAATCAATTCGCGCAACGGCTTCCAATTGCATAGTAAAAAATGACCAAAAAGTCAAGAAAGTAAAATAACACCGAGTACATGGCGTTTTAAGAAGAGTCGGCATACAAAACACATAGAACTAAAATTCAGTGCTCGTCTCATATTATCAACGGGTGATTGTTACCGCGGCGTATTGAGACTGGCCCAACCAATAAAGGGGAAAAGAAAGCATTAAACAGTAAGTAGTATACCGTAAATAGTAAATAGAAAATAATAACAGTTCCCCCAGTCCAAATTGAAAGCATAACACGTAAATTTGGAGCGGGATAAAATTTTTGAAAACATTTATTAAGTTACACTGTATTTAAACATCAAAAGACTTAAAATAAACATGAAAGTGGTCAAATCCATGAATTTTAAGTTACAACAATATAATTTTCAATTTTTGAAAATTTTGCAAAAAATATGATTCTATCCCTGGCAGTATTCATAATTACCCCAAAATTCACCAGACTGGTCGACCAGTCGAACGAAGGGGTCAATCCTCCACTAACTGTCGAAGTGTCAAACACATTATTCTTTGATTTTTCCAGAACAATCCTGTAAGGAATTTTCCTATGAAATTTTAACCATAGATTCCTCTTAGAGACAATCTAAAAATATTAAATGGGTAGGAAGACTTACTAGTTGCTTCAGAAAAATTATGAGAAAATCAACATAAAATAAGCTTTCTGGACTTTGGTTTTGAGTTTCCAGAAGTTGCAGTTTCACAGAAAATAAAGCAGAAACAAAAGTTTGGAGAAGAAGAACAACAACAAGAGACTGAGAGCGATGGACTAGAGTTTGGAATTCAAACCCAATGCTTTTATTCATAGATTTTCTCAAGATTCTCCTTGATGTCCCTAGCTATTCATTTCATCAGATGAGATGAACTATTGGGAACCAAAAAGCTTATGCTGCTTTTATCCTTTCTTTTTATTCCTTTTCTTTAATTCCTTTAAAACAAAATATCTGAGAAAGTATCTTCAAAAATATTGTAAGTTTCTTTGCCACCAAGTTTTATAATTTCTGACATTTTTGAGAGTCGTCTGATAAAAAATCCGAGACCGCTATCGCATTGTGAACACGAGGTTTACTCAGGGTGATAAAATCATATTTAGGAGGAAAAGCTAGGGCTCCATCTCTACCCTTGCATTCTCTTCTTCTATCCTCCTCCTCATCCTTCTTCCTATCTAAAAATCTGAAGCAAGAAAGAGAGAGAGAGAGCTAGAAATTTCAATTTCTCTTCCTCTTCCTCTCTTTGGTGCAAATCTCTCTTGAAAGTTTGGAGCTTGGAAGAAAGGAAGGAAGGACTTGAAGACTTGATTAGAGCTTGAACAAGTAGCTTCTCTAACCCTCTTGGTTATTTGATTTAGATGTTAAAATGTTTTATCTCTTCATCTAAGTTCTTACATCAAAGAAACTATGGAGAAAATCTAAGAAATAGAGTGTAATGAAGAGATAATGGAAAGTAGTAGGTATTTTCATAAAATAGACTTACATGAGAAGTTTTACTTAAAATTCCTTGATGTTTAGATATTTTCTTTTAAAGTATTTTTATAACTCCATTAGAATATTTGAATGTCTTTATTTATTGGATTTTGTAAGAAAAAGGGTTTAAGAAAATGATATCTTATGATGAACTTAGGAAAAAAGATTCATTGTAAAACTGTTTCTACAAATCAGTCCAAAAGATGGACCTTTAAACATCTCAAAATGATTTTCTGGGAATTTCTAACTATTTTTCAGATCTTCTACTATGAAAGAGGTTTTCAAAAAATATTTATTCTCAATTTTCGGACATCGAAAGGTACCTGAAATAATTTTGTAAAAACTTGACAGTTCTAAGATAGAAAACTGTTTTTACATATCAATCCCGAAAATGGACCTATGACCATTTCAAAACGATTTTCTGGATATTTTTGAATATTTTTCATGTATTCTACTATCAAACAAATTTCCAAAGAGTATTTACTATCCAAAATGATTTTTACAAAAACAGTGCGCAGTTTGTTTTTCAACACTAGAAAGTCTAGATTTGGGCATCTTCACTAGATCTAAAATTTTATTTTCTAATAATGAGTCTTTTGTTCCTAAATTTTGATTCACTAAAAAATATATAAATGACTTTAAATAATTTGGAGTTTTATGAATTATGTTTAAATGGAGTATCATGGGAAAGTGACCATTTTACCCTTTGTTAGGACAAAACACACATGTGGAGTCATTTAGATTCTAATGACCTTCGCCAAATGACACTTAAAGCTTAATTAAGATTTTCATAAATTTAATTATAGGGTTTTTACACTATAATGACGTTAGGATTATATGTTGACACATGTGAACGAACGAAGGGCCAAAGAGTAAACTCGGGATTGAGCGAGCTAACTCGCGGAGTGCTTGCCAAATATCAGGTAGGTTTTCCTACTTCGTTGAAATGATATGGGTGTGGACCTAATATTTTGTACATGAATAGGCAAATGATGAATTGAGTTCCTTTGAAAATCATGTATTCTCGATTTATGATTTATAGCACTATAAGAATCAAATGATATGATTATATTAAATAATACCTTTGAATGGTTTTGTTTTTATGAAGTTAATACCTCGAATGATTTTGTATCACATGAAAATAAGAAGTTTTTGAGATATCTTGAATATGTGATATTATGAGAATATGATAAATTCCAACTACATGGAGTTTTGAAGTACTTTGGGATTTGTAAATCATACATAGAGAATTTATATGAGTATTTTGAATAGAGCTGAAATCTTTTGAAAGTATAAAGCATTTATGGTGAAAAGATATTTTTATGCCCTTAATAATGATTGGAGATATATCATATGTATGGACATTAGCATTCATTTGCATTCATATTCCTCATGCATGAAGCATGGGATGAGAAATACATGAAATGATAATCAAGAACCAGTTTGTCCAAATGGACCTTAGGGTCATGATCATTGTTATGGGGTTACCGTCAACGAACCAAAGTGCCGAATGTCCGGACGGGCTTGGGTGTCGTGTTTTGATTGACAAATCAAAGTGCTGAATTGTCCTGGGTAGACTTTGATGTCGTGTATGTATGGCCAAGAAAGAATGTTTCACCAGTGGAACCGGTTGAGTTTTATGATGACATGTAATAGGACACCTCAAAAAGATGAATATGAAATGAGTATACGGGAGGATGAAATGCCCCGTTGTTCTAAAGGAAATGCTAAAATACGACATGTTGACGGTATGTGTAACACCCCCAATTTTCAAGTTATTAATATTATGAAAATTACCCATTTAATTTGTGAATTATAAAATATGAACCTTAGATGGGTAAAGTGTTGGGTCATGGCCCAATTAAGACCCAATGGATTGTGGAATTGGTTTCAATAAAATTAAATGGGGCTTAAATAAATTAGTAATGTCTTATGTCTATAATTAATTATTATGCGCATAAAGGGATTTGGATTAATTACAATGGCCGTGTGTGACATATCCATATCCATATCCATGGGATATGCGCAATCCATGAGGATAAGTTGGAATATCTCTAAAAAGGGTCCTTTCCCTTGATTAAGAGTGAAACTAGAAGATGTCTAAATTAGATAGGATACTTTTCCTTATTAGGAGTAATACAAGGGAAATTACTAAATTAAAGGACTCTCCCAAAGTGGGAAGCAAGGGGCGCACGACACTTGCTATCTTCTAAAGATATTGGCCGAGTGGAAGTATTATAGACAAGGGGCACATAGCAATTGTATCTTAGTACCTTCCAAGTTGGGATCAAGAGGAAGTTGTTAAAAAGAAGGGCAGCAACGGCGCACGGCACCCATAACATCAAAGAACAATCTCGGCTGTGTGAAAGACCAAGAAGAAGGAAGAGAAGGCAGCCAGCAAGGGTGCAAGGAAAAGAAAGATTGGAATAGCAAGAACAAGTGAAGGAAAATCGGAGGAGTCGCGAAACCGGTAAGTGATTGATATTTTGTTTAAAAACAAGGAACCATAGGGTTCGGCCATGTAGTATGGCCGAACCCCATGGAAGAGAATTGGGAGATGATCATGGTATTTTTACTAAGAAGTTGATGAACCATAGGGTTCGGCCATGATCAAGGGCCGAACCCCATGGAGGAACTTTGGTTATTTCTATGGGTTAGAAACCATGGAAAGACATGGTTTAATATATGGATTTTTAATGGATGAATTTTGTGAAGATCCTAGACCATGGGTTCAGCCATGGAGTATGGCCGAACTCCATAAATATTTATGGAATTATGTTCATGAAATTAAATCATGGAAAATGATGGGAAAGGTTACTTGTGATTTATTTTAAATGGATGGAAGGTTTGATGGTCTTAGATGCAATTAGATCATGAAAACCATGGAGGGTTATGTTGTTATGATTTCATTTAAAAGAGAACATTATGAACCACCATGGCCGAACCCCATGGAGGTGTATTGGTGTTGTTAATGTATTTTAATTGATTAAAATGGAAGATGGGTATTAAATTAGAAAGTTTCTAATTATGGACCTTTTGATCAAAAAGGGAAGGAACCTTGAATTATGGATTCAAGTATGGAAGTTGCTATAATTGGAAAGTTATACATCATAGGGTTCGGCCAAGGTGTATGGCCGAACCCCATGAACCAACTTAAGGGATCTTATGGGGTTTTATGTCACGTTTAATGGATTGTTTTATGAATCAATGTTATGGATCGGTTTTGGACATGAACATGAGGTAATGGCAATATAGTAATTATGTAGAATTAATGGACCATGGGTTCAGCCATGGTGTATGGCCGAACCCCATGAAGAAATATTTGGTAAACTTGGGGTTGTATGATGAGTTTTTTGAATGATCAATTTTGGAACCCAAACATAAGTGGATAGGAATAATGGCAAGGAATGTAATTAAGTGAAATCAATGGACCATGGGTTCGGCCATGGTGTATGGCCGAACCCCATGGGGAAGATCTGCTGAACTTAAGGTGTGATATATCTTAGATGATTAATTTGTTTATCATTAGATTAATGAATAAAAGTGGTATGAATGGAATTGTTGTAAATATAAGTAAAAAGTGATGGATCATGGGTTCAACCATGGTGTATGGCCATGGTGTATGGCCGAACCCCATGGGAATTGGTTTATGGACTTAAATATTGTAAATAAAGGGAGACATGGTCTTAATTGATTGATATTTGATAAGGTAACGGGACCTCACAAGGTGTGTACGATCGTGAGCGGTTACCGGACGAAAGTGCAAGGACACGTAGTGGTCTTTGGTAGGATTCCACCTCTTTGAAACCATGGGTTTATGTACAATTGTTTTATCTTATTTTTGATGAAATTATCTTGTAAAGGTATATGTTTCAAATTGTGATTTTTAATGCTATGTTTATATGATAAAATAGCATGCGTTTCATTGGCATCTCATGCATGGCATGGGGTGAAGGATATGTAACCGGAGGGGCCACACTCCGTCGGGGCGTCCGAAAAACCTATGTGGGATATCTTGATGTGATTTTCATCAGGAAGAAACATGAAGGGCCATACTCCGTCGGGACAGCCAAAAAACCTATGTGGGATACCTTGATGTGATTTTTCATCAGGAAGAAACCGGAGGGGCCACACTCCGTCGAGGCGTCCGAAAAACCTATGTGGGATGGGTGGGACTCATTGCATTTGACATCATGGCATGGCATGGTTTATATAGTTTTTGACATTACGATATTATTATATGCATGTTTTGTACTAACCATGTGTTAGCCCTAATTGGAATACCTACTGGGCGCGTTGTTCTAACGCCCTACTTCTATCCTAGTGGATGATACAGGAAACGAGGGAAACGATGAACGCGAGGAGGGCCAAGCATAGGAGCTTGGATGTTTTTAGTTTATATTTTGATTAAGATACACATGGACTTGTATTTTGAGTATCTAGAATGCGGAATGTAATAACTTCGATAATATTTGTTATAGTTGGATGTTTATTTGAATAATTATGTTATGTTAATTATGGATAAAGACTTGACGTACCTTGCTATCTAAAATAGAATAGAACTAGGTTCTATTATAATTCCGCAGTTATGATTTTAATCCGTTTGTTTATATTGTTATGTGTGAACCGTTTTCATGGACTTAGTCCATGCACACATAGGGTTGGCCAGTTAAGGGTCGGGCTTTAGAAGTTCGGACTTATCTCGCATCGTGACGTCCAGCTCTCTATCACTCTTTGTTTATAAAAAAAAAAATAGACTCTGATTTTCGGAAAACGTAGAGTGAAAAAGGCCGGGGCGTTACAGTATGCATGAGTCATGGCACCCATGGCATAATACATTGCACATTGATGAACATTTACATAATTGGCATATGGTATTTTGAAAAGACAAGTGAATATAATTGCATTATAAGTATTGGGTTGACATCATTATGAAAATGAAATTATGAGATAAGTTAGGTAATGAGTATGATACCTTATAATGAAATATGTATTATGTTTTCAAATATAAGCTTTCCATAATAAGTTGAACATGAGAATCTTAGTATGATAAGTATTTTGAGGAAAAGTATTGAAGTATTTATACTATTATGGTATGACTAAGATATGAGAAAGGTTTTGAGAAACGCATTATTTATGATTTCAATCATGAGATTTTTAGTATTTTCAATGGAATTGGTTTAGAGAATTAAGAAGGCACTATTTTCTATATTTTGAAAATAAAATAAAGGCCTAGACCACGCATTCAAATCTTTCATCTAATAAAATCCTACATATAAAAACCATGAATTCAATAACGAAGAATTTCTCATATTAAATCATAGATTAAACAGAATTTAAAAAATTTCTCCAAATCTAAATACTTCAGTATATTCTTGAAAACAAGAGCCTTAGATCGAATAAAGAACTCTATTTAGTCTAAATAGTTCAGTGCATTTATTTGGAAAACCTTAAATTAAACCCAACAAGTTCTTTATCAAAAGAATTAAAACAAAATCAAATCCTTATAACACATGAATTAAATAATTGGAAAACTATAGACTAATATTTCATCACACCTTCACTTTATTCATAATGTGATATTAAAATTACAATTTAATGGAATTTTGAATAAAGAAAATAAAAGTCAAAATCGAAATACACCACCCTTTGGAACTCTATGTAAGCATCAAAATTCCTTCTCTCTTCTTGAATTCCTCTTCTTCTACTCCTCTCAAAGCACTCCTTAAAATCTCCAAAGCCAAGTTCCTAATGTTATAACTACTAGAGGAATTAAAATATTTGACATCAAATTAAGAATTTTAGATTAATTCAAGGCCATAAATAGATTTCTAAAATTAAATTCCACCAAATTAATGAAAAGTTGAAGTTGAAGCCAAAGATTAATCTATTCAAATTCAATTTTCTTTTCAATGATCTTAATTGATTTATTTATTTATTTAGAATTAGACACCATATTTAGAATCCATCCAAATTTAGATAAATTTCTAAAATTAGAAACCTTCTAAGATTAGAAATTATCCAAAATTAGACAACTTTCTAAAAGTAGAATTTTTCTAAAATTAGATAATTGTAAATCTTTCCATTGACATAAGTTTTAAAACTTTCCATACCTAGTTCATTTTTGAAAAATAGAATATTCTAAATTAAATTATCTTTGTAAGATTAAAATGATCCGAAAAGAAGAAAGTGTAATGCCCCGTCCTTTTTCACTTGCTTTCTCTTTCGAAAATCAAAGTCTATTTTTTTTTTTATATAAACAAAGAGTGATAGAGAGCGGGACGTCACGACGCGAGCTAAGTCCGAACTTCCAAAGTCCGACCCTTAACTGGCCAAGCCTATGTGTGCATGGACTCAGTCCATCAATACGATTCACACATAGCAATATAAACATGCGGAATAGAAATCATAACATGCGGAATCACAATAGAACCAAGTTCCATTCCATTCAGAAAGCAAAGTACGTCAAGTCCTTAATCATCATTATCATAACGTAATTATCCAATAAAACATCCAACCATAGCAAATTCATCTAAGTTATTATAATCCGAATTCTAGATACTCAAATTACAAGCCCATGAGTATCTTAAATAAAATATAAATATAATCCTCCAAGCTCCTATGCTTGGCCCGTTTCGCGTTCATCGTTCCCTTCGTTTCCTGTATCATCCACTAGGGTAGAAGTAGGGCGTTAGATCAACGCGCCCAATAGGTATTCCAATTAGGGTTAACACATGGGTTAGCACCAAAAATTCAGATATAATATATATCAAATCCAATTATAATAAATCATACCATACTTATAAAGCATCGTATCCAAAACAGTGTGTGATAATAGAGATCCAATCACACCGATAAAAACTAGAAACCTTGCATGATAATAAAGATCATAATCATGCCGATTTAATGCTATGCCATGTTATCATATGCAATGAGTCCCACCCATCACAAACACATAAAAGTACCCACCACATAGGTCTTTCGGATGCCCCGACGGAGTGTGGACCCTCCGATTACATTTCATACATAGTATCCTCTTGATGGAATGCTCCTCATCAACGTATCCCCATTACAGACGCCCCGACGGAGTGTGGATCTCCGGTTACATTTCATACATAGTATCCTCTTGATGGAATGCTCCTCATCAAGGTATCCCCCCACGAATGTTTTACGGACGCCCTGATGGAGTGTGGGTCTCCGGTTACCATTCATCCCTCCCATGCCATGCATGAGATGCAAATGTCCACATGCTATGCAATTATACAAATCATAGCATTTAAAAGCTCATATTTGAAACATATACAACACATGCTATTTTATAAAATAAATATAGCATTAAAACCTCACATTTGAAACATATCATTTTCAATATAAATTCATCAAATAGATAAAAACAATGTACATAAACCCATGGTTTTCAAAGAGGTGGAATCCTACCAAAGACCGCTAACGTGTCCTTACGTCTTTCGTCCGGTAACAATCACGATCGTAAACACCTTGTGAGGTCCCGTTACCTTATAATATAACAATCAATCAAAACCAAGTTCCACTTGATTTACAATATTGTTTAAGTCCATAAACACAATCCTCATGGGGTTCGGCCATACATCATGGCCGAACCCATGGTTTATCATTTTCAGCCGATATTACCAAATTGCCATTGTTCAAATCCATAAAACATTTCTCATGGATGGCCGAACCCATGATTCCTCACTTTCACCCTTTATTACAACTTTGCCATTGGTCTAATCATTTCAAACATTTCATTCATTTTAATATGCCATTATACCTACTAACATATCCAATAACACAAATCATGAACATGGGTCTATATTTAATTAAATCCCTCATTACCTTAAACATGCATATCCAATCTAAATGTCCGTTAAAATATTCCAACATATGATCCCTTATATAATTCATGGGGTTCGGCCATACACCATAGCCGAAACCTATGTCCATTATTTTCACCTATTTACAACCTTGCCATTGCTTCCATCACCTCATGTTTAGGTTTCCAAAACATAAGTCCATTCATTTATATTTATATATACATGGATCCTCCAATGATCCACAACCATAGAACCATAAATAAAACCTTCCATTCCTTTAATCATATTAGATCCATTCAAGACCCTTAAAAATTGGTTCATGGGGTTCGGCCATACCCCATGGCCGAAGCCATGATATCATGGTTCCATCCTCCTTCTAAATGTATTTAATAATAATAAATCCATAATTGAACTAAAGACTTGATTCATAAAACCCATATGATCCCTTAGTTGGTTCATGGGGTTCAGCCATACACCTTGGCCGAACCCTATGATGCATAACTTCTCAATTATAGAAACTTTCCAATTTAATAAACATCTTCAATTTAATCAATTGTCCATAATTAGAAACTTTCCAATTTAATCTCCACCTTCCATAATTAGAGACTTTCCAATTTAATCTCCACCTTCCATAATTAGTCAATTTAACATTCATTAAAAATCCCAATACACCTCCATGGGGTTCGGCCATACACCATGGCCGAACCCTATGGTTCAACCTTTTTATTAAAACAATTTAAACCCATATGGATTCATTAACTAATTCCAATATAAATTCCTTAATAATTTAAATCCATAACTAGACCTCATGGGGTTCGGCCATACACCATGGCCGAACCCATGATCTTTCAAATTTGCATGTATTTACAACTTTGCCATCCATTAAAACACAACCAATGCTTCTCCATTTTAGCCCTTTAAAATCATAGACCTTTCCCATCATTTTCCATGTTCTAAGTACATGAACATAATTCCATAAACATTTATGGGATTCGGCCATACTCCATGGCCGAACCCATGGTCTAGGATCTTCACTAAAATCATTCATTAAAACCTTTCTAAAATTAAACCCATAATTCTATAATTTTGATCCTCCAATCTTCCATAAGAATAACCAATGACCTTCCTTTATTTAAATCCATTAAACATATTAATATCCTTTCCATGGGGTTCGGCCATACCACATGGCCGAACCCTATGGTTCCTTACTTCCTCTTGAATATCATTTATACCCTTTTTAAAACCATATAATTATTCCATGGTTTTCATCCCATATAAATAACCATGTCTTTCCACTAAATTAAATATCATGATCATCCAATGTTCCTCCATGGGGTTCGGCCCTTCATCATGGCCGAACCCTATGGTTCATCAATACATTAATTAACCATAATCATCCCTTAACTTCTCTTCCATGGGGTTCGGCCATACAACTTGGCCGAACCCTATGGTTCCTTATTTTTAAACAAAATATCAAATCACTTACCGGTTCTGCGACTCCTCCGGGTTTCCTTCGGTTGATCTTGCTCTTCCAATCTTCTTCTTCCTTAGCCTCTTCTCCTCTTTGGTCTTTCACAAAACTAAAAACACCTTCTTTCCAAGAGCACAATGCGTCAATACCCTTGCTAATTTGTGTAATGTCGTGTGCCTCTCCTTCCTCTCTTTTCTAGTTTCCAATTGGTTCCATACTTAGACGATGTCGTGCGCCCCTTGTCTTTCTTCTATTAAACCTCCCTTTGGTCCCAACTTAGAAGGTACCAAGACCCTTTAAATTATCCATTGCTTAATGCCATGTATTATACGTAGGAATTGCCGTGAGCCCCTCTCTTAATTAGTGAGTGCCATGCACCCTTGCTACCTTTTCCTTATAAGACTCCCCTTGGTCCTATTTTTAGAAGATGGTGTGTGCCCCTTATTGTTGCCTCTCTTGTATCTACCTTCCAATTGGTCCAATCTATACTTAGATAGTGCCATGTTCCCCTCTCCTTTTCCTTTATAAAAACTTCCTCTTTATCCTAAATAGAAGGTGCCATGCGCCCCTCTTGCCTCTCTTTTATCTACCTTCCAATCTAACAATGTCATACACGGCCATACAATATTTATCATTCCTAAAATCTTTCCATGATCCCTTTATGCGCATAATCATAGATTTGCATGCCCCATATTCGGCCATGCATCCTTTCAAATTAATCTTAGATATCTTCTCAAGATATTCTAACACATCATGCGCATAACAATTAATTTATATCCCTTGTTTATGCATATTGCATTACTAATTAAATTCTGCCCCATTTAATTTTTTTATTGAAACCAATTCCACAATCCGTTGGATCTTAATTGGGCAATGACCCAACCCTTTACCCATCTAAGATCCATATTTAATAATACACAAATTAAATGGGTAATTTTCATATATATTAATAAATTGAAAATCCGGGGCGTTACAATACAACCCTCTTTTTAAAATTTTCATCCCGAAAATCGAGTGAAGTAGGGTTTCAAACATTTACTCAAATAGCTCAGGATGAGCTTTTCTCATTTCCCACTCGAGTTCCCATGTGGTTTCCTCAATGCCATGTCGATCCCATACCACCTTTGAAATCTAGCATACATGCTCTCAGCATATCTTCCAATGTTTGTATTGTCCTCTCAGACTGTCCATCCGTCTGTGGATGGAATGCTGTACTAGTCAATAAGTCTGTTCCATGGCTGACTGCATGCTTTGCCATACTCTGCCGGTGAATCGACCATCACTGTTGGACACAATACTCCAAAGAATATCATGCAATCTGATGATATCCTTAATATACCGCCGACCCAAAGTCTCAGATGAGTCTGTCATCTTAATGGGAATAAAATGTGCAGATTTGGTCAGTCGGTCTACCACAACCCATATTGCATCGTTGCCCTTTGAAGACCTTGGCAACCCTGTCACAAAATCCATGGAGATGTGCTCCCATTTCCAATCCGGCATTGGTAAGGGTTTGAGTAACCTTGGTGGCTTCTGATGATCCGTCTTAACCTGCTGATTAGTTAAGCAATAAGCCACAAGTTCTGCCACATCTCTTTTGAGTCCGTGCCACCAGTAATGTCTCTTCAGGTCGTGATACATCTTGGTACTGCCCGGATGAATAAAGAGTTTGGTCTGATGTGCCTCAATCAGTAACTCTTTTCTGTAGCTCTTAGGTACATATATCCTATCCCAGAATACAAGACTTTGTCCTGGTCGTAATTCCCATTCCAGTATGACTTCGCCAATAACCATCTTGGCCCATATCTCCTTTATTTCCGGATCTATCCGTTGTTCCTGTTCAATCTTGTCAAGTACCACTAAATTACATCAAGGTCACTCATATCAACCTATGAGTTTCATTCTCGCAGAATTTACTCTGTTTCATGTTATTTCTTTTTTCTTGTGAACCCATTTGCGATCTTATGTAGATCAATGTATTCTATTTCACTTTTCCTGCTACCAAAATATTTTCCATACTTACTCGCTCAATACATTCATTCGTCTACTCTTTGTGTGAGGTAGCCTGCCAGTACGAGCCTATGCTCAAGTCTTTTGCTGAATTTTAACTAGGTTTCTAGTTTCACTCTCCTGGAGCTCCATTGGCTAAGTACAGAGTCAGGTGATTAGTCTCACTCAGCAGTTGCTCATAGCTTCCCATTCGAGTTTCACTAGACTCTTAACCTTTCCACTTAAGTACATCTCCAAAAATAAGCATATCTGTATTTGTACATAAGTCACTATGTGATTAACACCTTCTGTTCAAAACTTCTATGATACTGAGATCTCTCCACACTAACTTTCCTGTGATACAAGTCGTAATATGACTAACACCTTTTTCTTATACCGTGGAATGTAAATCGAAACATGTTCCAATCCTTAGATCTATATGTCATCTATG
This sequence comes from Chimonanthus salicifolius, assembly GCA_013350335.1. Taxonomy (NCBI): domain Eukaryota; kingdom Viridiplantae; phylum Streptophyta; class Magnoliopsida; order Laurales; family Calycanthaceae; genus Chimonanthus; species Chimonanthus salicifolius. Next base: position 44,264,307 of record CM023537.1, on the reverse strand, counting down.
AGACCAACATGTCCATCATACTATCTAATTGTCTACCATGGTACCGATATCTGACATTAATCGAAACCACGACGGGAATCACCATCCGCGGTTATACACATTCATCCCTGGTACCACTATACCAATGAGTATCATCTACCCCTGGTTAATAACCATTCATGAATATAACCCCCTTCTGGGTATAATCCATTCATGGGCACAATTAATCCAGGGCACATCCTCTACCTTGAGATATTCTATCCATAGAAACAACACTCGAATGAATCACTACCCAACTATGGCAACCATATTAACTCACAATTATACCCCGGCCCCTAGTAAGACTTAGAACCCATGACTTACTAAGCAGAAGACCCACGTCCAACGTGATCATGTCTACCCCGCCCTGCATCCCTTCACCCCAAGGGTGATTCAGTCAAGCTCTAAGGCGGTCGGTCCGCATCTAACGAAGCTAACACCACCTGTAACGCCCCGCCTTTTTTCACTCACTTTTTCCCGTAAATTCAGAGTATATATATATATTTATTTATAACAGAGTAGAGTGATAGAGTGCGGGACGTCACGGTGCGAGCTAAATCCGAACTTCCAAAGTCCGACCCTTAACTGGCCAACCCTATGTGTGCATGGACTCAATCCACTAAAATGGTTCACACATAGCAATATCAACTTACGGAATAAATATCATGACCTGCGGAATCATAACATCAACTTGCAGAAACATAATAGAACCAAGTTTTATTCCATTCAGATAGCAAAGTACTTCAAGTCCTTATCCATAATTAAAACGTCATAATTATCCAATAAATCACCCAACCATCTAAGTTATTACATTCCGAAATTTAGATACTCAATACAAGTCCATGAGTAATTTTATTCAAAACATATAAATTAAATTCTCCAAGCTCCTATGCTTGCCCTGTTTCGCGTTCATCGTTCCCCTGTTTTCCTGCGTCATCAACTAGGGTAAAAGTAGGGCGTTAGAACAACGCGCCTAGTTAGGTATTCCAATTACTGCTGACACATGGTTAGTACAAAACATATATTATAACATAATATCCAAAACCATGTAAAATCCATGCCATGCAATGATGACAAATGCAATGAGTCCCACCCATCACATGTACATAAATGTACCCACCACATAAGTCTTTGGGATGCCCCGGCGGAGTGTGGACCCTCCGGTTTCTTCCTGATGGAAAAACACATCAAGGTACACCACATAGGTTTTTCGAACGCCCCGACGGAGTGTGGACCCTCCGGTTACCAAATCCTTCACCCCATGCCATGCATGAGATGCGAATGAAACACATACTATTTTATAACATAAACATAGCATTGAAAAACATATTTAAAACACATGTTATTTCCTCATATAAAGATAGCATTTAAATCACAATTTAAATCATATCCTTTGCAGCATAAATTCATCAAAAATAAGATAAGGCACAATGTACATAAACCCATGGTTTCAAAGAGGTGGAATCCTACCAAAGACTGGTAACGTGCGCTTGCATCTTTCGTCCAAGAATCGATCACCGATCGTGCATCGCTTGCGAGATCCCGTTACCTTATAATATAATAATAAATCAACACCAAGTCCCACTTGATTTAAAAGGTTCTAAATCCATAGACAAAACCCCATGGGGTTCGGCCATACACCATGGCCGAACCCATGGTCTAATTTTTAGTTAATTACAATTATGCCATTGTTCGTAACCATAACCCTTTTCCTTGCTTAGATTCCAAATAATTAATTCATACTTCTTTTAATCTAAAACACATAGTCCAATAATTAAATCATGGGGTTCGGCCATACATCATGGCCGAACCTATGTCCAATATTTCCATACATTTACAAAATTGCCATTGTTTCCCTCTTTCATTTAAATTTACCGTAACTAGACCCTATACAATTTCCTTAACCAAAACAAGTCCATCAAATACTCCTCATGGGGTTCGACCATACACCATGGCCGAACCTATGATCCCTCACTTTGGCATGTAATTACAAGCTTTGCCATTGGCCTAATTATTTCCAACCTTTTGTTCATTAATACATCAATCTAAACTCATAAAATAGATTCATAATTCGATTCATAAATCAGCCATTAACTATGACTTAAATGCCATAAGATCCCTTAATTTGGTCCATGGGGTTCGGCCATACACCTTGGCCGAACCCTATGGTATATAATATTAACAATCCATACTTAGAAAGTTTCCTATTTTAGCATCCAACTTCCATAATTACAAAATTGCCATTCATGGCCAACCTTCCATAAATAGAAGGTTTCCAAACTTAGAATCACCTTCCATCTACTCTAAGTTCCATAATTAATCTCTACCTTCCATTCTTGGATGGTTTCCATAAATAATCTCCATGGTCTATAATTAGATACTTTCTAATTCAATGTCCATCTTCCAAGAATAGAAACTTTCCAATATTAGACAAACTTCCATAGATAGATAGTTTCCTAAATTAGAAACCATCTTTCCATTATTGGATGCTTTCTAATTTTAGGAACTCTTTCCATAATTGGATGCTTTCTAATTTTAGCAACTCTTTCCATAATTAGATGCTTTCTAATTTTAGCAACTCTTTCCATAATTAGCAACCAAAAACTATCTCCATTCCAAAACAACCCCATGGGGTTCAGTCGTACACCATGGCCGAATCCTATGGTTCATGATCTTGACCATTAGTTTAGATCCATTAAAATCAATCACCAATCCATAAAATATTTGGTGGGGTTCGGCCATACACCATGGCCGAACCTCACCCCTTCTTTTCATTACTTTTGATCAATATCTTTGCCATAACAAAATCATGGTTCAGCGATGCAATGGCCGACCCATATCCTTTTATTAAAATTCATTAATCTAATCATTCTTTCATGGTCTTCTTGAATCTAAAACCAACAACCATACATCCATTAAAATTAATTCATAAACAACCTTTCACATGGGGTTCGGCCATGCACATGGCCGAACCCTATGATTCATATTTTCCTCCACACTTTCCTTTAAAAATCAATGTTCGTTCCATGGGGTTCGGCCCTTCATCATGGCCGAACCCTATGGTCTATCCTTCCCTTCAAAATTATCACATCATCACCTAATCTTCTTCCATTTCAATCAAATAAATTCACTAACATCCTTCATTGTTTTTAATCCTCAAACTCATAAATTAAAACATGTCTAAGAACCTCAAATCTGTAACAATATCTTGGTGGGGTTCGGCCATACACCATGGCCGAACCTCACCCCTTATTTTCTATTAAAACCAAACATCAAACTACTAACCGTTTCCGCGATTGATACTTGTTCTTCCCTCGCTTGATCTTTCTCCTCCAATATTTTTCCTTCTCTTTGCTGGCCGAGAACACCTCTTGCTGATTGACTTTTCTTCTCCTTTGTGTATGCCGTGGGCAAGACTTGAAAGAGAGAGAGAGAGAGAGAGAGAGAGATAATTCGGCCTTACGTAGCCATGCGCCCCTCCCTCTTTCTTTTATTAGAAACCTTCCCTTAATTCTAATTAGAAAGTACTATGCGCATAACATTATACATAGCCTAAGCAATGTTTAAATTTAGACAATTCCCTAATGCCTTGTGCCTCTTTCTTGGATTGTATCTCTCCCACACGGCCATGCACAATCTTATTTGATTTTTGGACATTTTCTTGAGATATGCAAATCCAATTTAATTAAGAAAGTCCCTCTTTAAATATTCTAGCATATCATTGTGGATTTAAAAATCCCACATATCTCTCATGCGCATAATCTATGGATTTCACATTCAAAATTCGACCATTAAATCTTTTATTTAAATTTAGATATAATGCATCACTAAATTAATTCAACCCCATTTAATTTTAATAAAACCAATTCCACAATCAATTGGGTCCAAATTGGGTCATGGCCCAATTATTTATCCATATAAGATCCAATCTAAAATTTACAATTAAAATGGATAGTTTCATACAAAATAATAAATTGAAAATCCGAAGTGTTACAATACAACCCTCTTTTTAAAATTTTCGTTCCTGAAAATCGAGTGAAGTAGGGTTTCAAACATTTACCTAAATAGCTCAGGATGAGCTTTCCTCATTTCCGACTCGAGTTCCCATGTGGCTTCCTCAATTCCGTGTCAATCCCATACCACCTTGACAAATTGGATCGCTCGGTTCCGTAACACCCTTTGTTCTGTGTCCACCACTCGGACAGGCTTCTTGACATATGTCACGTCGCTCTAGACCTCTATGTCTTGCACATTCAGTATGTGAGAAAAATCAGGATTATACTTTCTCAACATCGATATATGGAATACATCGTGTAAAGATGCCAACTGTGATGGGAGTACCAAGTGATAAGCCACGTCCCCATCCTTCTTATAATTGAAAACGGTCCCACATATCTTGGCGATAATTTCCTTTTCTTTCCAAATCTCATGTGTCCCTTTCGTGGCGAGACTTTCAAGAACACCATGTCTCCCATTTCAAATTCCAGGAACCTCCTTCTCTTGTCAGCATAGCTCTTCTGACAACTCTGTGCAGTCAATAGATGTTGCAGTATCAATTGTATCTGCGTTGTAGTCTCTACAACTAACTCAGGTCCAATCAATGTAGGCTCACCGGCCTCTGTCCAACACACAGGTGACCTACAAGGTCTACCATATAATTCCTCAAATGGTGCCATCTGGAGCTTGCCTGGTAACTGTTGTTGTATGAAAATTCTACCAATGGCAAGTGATCCTCCCATCCACCCTTGAAATCTAGCATACATGCTCTCAGCATGTCCTCCAATGTTTGAATTGTCCTCTCAGACTGTCCATCAGTCTGTGGATGGAATACCGTACTAATCAATAGATCTGTTCCCATGGCCGACTGCATGCTTTGCCATACTCTGCCTGTGAATCGACCATCTCTGTCAGACACAATAGTCCGAGGTAAACCATGCAATCTGATGATATCCTTGATATACCGCCGACATAAAGTCTCAGATGAGTCTGTCATTTTAATGGGAATGAAATGTGCAGACTTGGTCAGTTGGTCTACCACGACCCATATCGCATCATTGCCCTTTGATGACCTTGGCAACCCTGTAACAAAATCCATGGAAATGTGCTCCCATTTCCATTCCGGCACTGGTAAGGGTTTGAGTAACCCTGGTGGCTTCTGATGTTCCGTCTTTAACCTACTGACACGTTAAGCAATGTGCCACAAATTCTGCCACATCTCTTTTGAGCCCGTGCCACCAATAATGTCTCTTCAGATTATGATACATCTTAGTGCTTCCCAGATGAATAAAGAGTTTGGTCTGATGGGCCTCAACCAGTAACTCTTTTCTGCAGCTCTTAGGTACATAAATCCTTCCTCGGAATACAAGACCCTGTCCTGGTCGTAACTCCCATTCCGATATAACTTCACTAGTAGACATCTTAGCCCATATCTCCTCCACCTTCGGGTCTGTCCACTGTTTTTGTTCAATCTTGGTAACCATGTTGGACCGTATGATCAAATTGTAGATAGTCCCATGGTTACTGAGGTAAAGTTTAAGCTCTCGAATGGTATTCAGCATCTCCCATTCTGTCCTGAACAAACATGCCACTGATGCATGTGATAAACGGCTGAGGGCATCTGCCACCTTGTTCGCCTTGCCAAGGTGATAACGAAGTGCGAACTCATAATCCGCCAGATATTCCATCCATCTGCCTTAAGTTGAGCTCTTTCTGATCAAACAAATATTTCAAGATCTTATGATCTGAAAACACTTCAAATTTCTCTCCATAAAGATAATGACTCTAGCTTTTGAGAGCGAAGACCACTGCGGCTAGTTCCAGATCGTGCGTAGGATAGAGACGTTCATGTATTTTCAACTGTCTTAATCCATATGCCACCACGCTATTACTTTGACTGAGTGTACACCCCAGTCCCTCTCCTGAAGCATCGCATTGTACATCATAACACTTGCCTCTTTCCGGCAAAATTAAGATAGGAGTAGTGGTAAGTCTCATCTTCAGCTCTTCAAACCTCTGATTGCACAAATCCGACCACTCATATTTGACTCCTTTCTGAGTGAGTCGAGTCAATGGAGATGCAATTTTTAGAGAAGTCCATGATAAATTTCCTATAATAACCCACCAATCCCAAGAAACTGCGGATCTCCGTTACATTCTTTGGTGCTTTTCAATCTCTTACTCCCGCTATCTTAGCTAGGTCCACGGCTATACCTTCTTCTGATATAACATATCCCAAAAAGTTAACCTGAGATAGTATTTCTCAAGGTGTCCAGAACTATTCTCACGTGCTCAGCATGTTCTTCCTGAGTTTTTGAATAAATCAAATATCATCAATGAATACAATAACAAATTGGTCCAAATAAGGACGGAAGATCCTGTTCATTAAATCCATGAACACAGCCGGTGCATTGGTGAGTCCAAACGGCATGACTACAAATTCGTATAGTCCATATCGCGTTCTGAAGGTTGTCTTCTCTATGTCCTCCTCCCTAACCCGGATTTGGTGATATCCAGTTATCAGATCAATTTTAGAAAAATGACTGGAACCTTTAAGTTGATCAAATAAATCATCAATCCTGGGTAGAGGGTACTTGTTTCTGACCTTCAGTTGATTCAATTTTCTATAATCTACACACATACGGAGTGAACCATCCTTTTTCTTCACAAACAATACTGGAGCTCCCCAAGCCGATGTACTGTTCCGAATGCACCCCAATCTAAGCAGTTCATCAATCTGCTTCTTTAACTCGGACATCTCTGCTGGTGCCATCTGGTAATGTGGTAATGACACTGGTGCAGTGCCAAGATACAACTTAATTTCAAAATTGATCTCCCTCATGGGAGGCAAACCAGGGAGTTCCTTTGGAAAGACGTTCGCATAGTCTTTTACTATTTTCGGAAGTTCAACCGCCGGTGCTTTGTTGATTCTAATAATGTTCAATACCAGATGATTCAACACTTCATGCAGTCTGCTTTGTTTATCAACACGTCCCACATGTTGTTTTCCCTCGGGCGACCAAAATGTCACCCTGCGACAATAACAATCAATGTTGGCCTTAAAGCTAGCCAACCAATCCATGCTGAAAATAATATCATATTCTGGCATATCGAACACCGAATAATTGAACTCACATCTGAGTCCAACAAGCTCCGTACTCACTGCTGTGCATATAAGTCCCAATGATGTGTCTCCGACGGGGGATACAATAGTGAATGCTGTGGACAGTTTTTGTACTAATGTACTAGTAGCAGTTACAAATGCAGCAGATATGAAAGAGTGTGACGCTCCCGAATCAAATAATGCAAAGGCGTAGGAACTACTGACTACTACCATACCTTAAATCACAGAATGATCCTCTGCTGCTGGAGGTGCTAAAGTGAATACCCGTCCAGATCCTATAGGTGGCCGTCCCGCCTGATTAATTGTCCTGCCTCCACGTGAATTAGCTGGCCTAACTGGTGGTCGAGATGAACCTCTGGAATATGAGGGTTTGTTGAGTTGTGGACATTCCCTCTTAAAATGGCTAGGCTGATCATAATTGAAGCAGTTTGTAATACCCCAGCCCAATTTAGGAATTAATTATGATTAATCATGATTAATTAAATAATTTTTATCCGTTAATTATGAAATATTTTACTCTAATCGTAAAGAGTATCAAATAAGTTTTTCAACGAATCTAAGTTTGACTTGATCCGAATCCGGTAACTCTTTTAATTAAGTTTAAAAGATATATAGGTGAGTTACGAATATAATAATAATATTATTTTAGGCTTAAACCTTAGCTGCTGTATAAAATCAGTCATTTGACTTAGTTTGAACTTCAAATTTTAGGTTATGCATTATTTTTAAATTCCGGACCTAATGACATGCCAATCTCGTTATAATTTCGCTAATTTATTTTACCCCTAAGTTTTAAAGTGGTAAAACCCCAATTTGACAGGGTAGAGGAAGTCCTAAAAATATACAGAGAGAGTCAGTACTCAATCTGTATTATAACTAAGTTGTTTATTTCTTTACACTCTAAAATAGTTAGTTTTTTTATATTTATTTTAAGCCATGAAATATGGGCCGTTGAATATTCTTTCACTTAGAAAATATGGTTTTTGACTTCAAAACCCTTTGAAACTTTAGAATGTTTTTATCAGACAAATTTACTCTATCAAACTATAAGGTTGGATATTTTCAAAAAGGAATCTTGAAGATTAGGAGATTTTGTTAAAACGGTGATTTTTAGCAAAAACACTGGGTTTTTGAGATAGATTTCACTCCAAATTTTAATACCATGCTCAGTTTTTAATACCTGACCTACTGAACTAATTGTATCAATTTAGTGAGACCCTGAAATACCCCGATAAAAGAAAGGACATAGATGTAAATAGTAAAAAGAATAAACTAATATTATATTATAAAATAATATCAGAAACATGTGAAAGATGAGTTTAAAGCTACGGATGTAGCTTATAGCTGTGTTGGAAGATTATAACACCGCCAATTGCCTATGCGGTTGGTGGTAGTTGGAATAGTAATTATAAAATATATTGCAGAGTTATTAAAAAACTTATAAACCTACGAATAGCTTAGGCAACCTGTATGATTAAAAAAATGCATACGGTTGCCTATAAATAGGTGTAATCGGCAAGGAAACCAGAAAGTAAAGAAAAAAAAAAAAAAAAAACTCTTCTGCCGTTTTGCTCCCTCTCCCTCTTTCAAAAACAGCAAGCCCTCTCTCTCCTATTTTCTTTTCTTTCTTCTTCTTTCTCCTGCTTTGGCCATACCAGCAGCAGCCGAACGTTCGGGTTTCCCGTATTCTTTTAAAGGTTTTCAAATTTAGTCAATCTTATACAGAATTTTGCACCCAAGGTATCGAAATAATTCTATTTTTTATTAACTCCATAGCAAATTAAGAGTAAAATAGCTTAGTATTGGGGTTCAAAAAATGAGATTTTTTTTAAATGGAGGAAAAATAGATTTCCTCTTAAAATTTAAATTTTACCCTCAAGATTTGTATTATTTCACATTCAAAATATAATTTTTGACCCTAAGTAAAATCGGGGAAAAGATTAACCCCAGCTGACTATTGTGTGTTTATTTTTCCGCCTTGTGTGTTTAAATTCCTGTACTGTACCCTCTGGGCCATATTCTCAATACGTCCTTCTTCTAGAAGACAATACGAGGATAGGGCACTGAGTACTTTTATTTACTTTACTGTCTCTGTACCCTCTGGGCCTCTCACAATACGTCTCCATGGTCCTTTCTCCAGAAGACAAGAGAAGGCACTGAGTACTTTTATTTACTTTACTGTCTCTGTACCCTCTGGGCCTCTCACAATACGTCTCCATGGTCCTTTCTCCAGAAGACAAGAGAAGGCACTGAGTACTTTATATTTTTCATTTTATTGTAATGTTTTGGATGGCTGACAACTAACTTTCTGACATAATTTAAAGGAATAGAAAGAGCCTAAGGTGACTCATTACACATATCATGTTTTCTGGAAAAAAATAGCACGGGGTTTGGGAAATTATCATGCGTATATACTGACAAATAGAAAATTTATACATTTTACTCTATCTTACAGATTTTCTGTGAAAAACTCAACCGGAGAAGGTGAGGAGACTCGAACCAACACTTGTATTGTGTTATATGTTAAACCCACTAACACCAGACTGAAATGGGACCCATGGTCAATTAAAGATGGAAAAGGCTATATAGGTCCAGAATACGAGACCTGACACTGCCTACATGTAAGGGATGTAAATGTTCTAACTGTTTAGAACGTAGGCGTTAAAATGGTGTCGGGGAGTCGAGGACTTGTAGTCTCTAACGCAGTATGGACCCATGGAGTGTCTGGGAATTGTCGGGTAAAAACTGGGTGAAGGCATTCGTGTTATTAAATCCAGTTTTATATGTTGTGCGATATTGATTATTTTATTGATATCTTGTATTGATATTTGATACACCAAATGGTAAGGCTGAAATATGGTGGCTCTCTCAGAATAAGTCCCTGTGTAAGGAGGGCACTGGAAATCATGCATTATCATGCATTTGACATTTGCATGTGATAGATATGATCATAAGTTAAATCTATGGAAGATAATAACTTTGTAAAGATGAATATTAGCCACTGGGTTATAATTGCTGAGATTAGCCGAACACCGTTTGCGAACCGATGGGTTGGACGTGTTAGTAGGTTATGGTCGATCGCCATCAACCGTTGGTGTTGGATGGGCTAGTAGACCGGGTCATGGAGACCTTGTGATGTTAGACCGAACGCCGTTTGCGAACCGTTGGGTTGGACGTGTTAGTAGGCTGTGGTCGACCGCCATCAACCGTTGGTGTTGAATGGGCTAGTAGACCGGGTAGCGGAGACCTTATGTACTTGCAAGTTGCTAAATGGGGGCTGACCTTGGTAAAAATTGATAAAACACCTTAGAAAGCGATCCTAGGGTGAAAATGGGTTAAGTGGATTAACTGCATTACATTCATGAGACATGCATTCTTTATTGTTTCATATAGTATGTTGGATGTTATGATGAAAATGAGTTAAGTGGATTAACTGCGTTTCATTTATGGAACATGCATTGTTATTTATTCCATGAATATTGTATGTTGGATTTTATGGTGAGCTTTCCTCACTGGGCTAGTAGCTCACGTCCCTTACAATGCAGGATATGGGCTGGAGGAACCAATGGTGCCTCTTTAGGAGTCGGAACTTGAGAATTGTCTGTGGTTTTCCGCACATGGAAACCAAGCGTACCTTTGGCTATTTTGTGTGTTTTTATTATAAATATGTCTTATGTAGCATAAGAAACTCATGCCTGTAAGTTTTAATGTCGTATACATTATATCCACTAAGTTTTCGTGCGTAACGCTGATGAGATAAATGAAAATATTCGTTGTGTGATATGGGTTTCTATATGGGGACATATGGTATATGTTTGAGTTCATGTGTGAAAAGCACGTGTGACATTTTCTAGGATCGGGTTTTGGTAAACTTGAAGATCCAGCCCAGTTATGACGATGGGTGATTAGAGTTGTTTTCAAAAAAAAAAAAAAAATTTAGTCGTGTTCCGAGCCCACATCTGGGTTCGGGGCGTGACAAGGTGGTATCAGAGCATGGTTCAAATCTCGGACTGTGTGTATGGGAATTAGTAGAATGATTGTTTGAGTTTAGGTTCATCTCCTTAGTTTTTAAAGTTGGGTAGATGGAACATTGGGTTGGAATGAGATTAGATCTCCCTTATTTTGATAAGTGGTGTGATTTTAGTATTAAGTTGATACTTTGAACCCAATATTTAAATGTGACGATATCTTGTGGATTGGAATTAAAAGGTGTTGGGAGTACTGAGAGGCTCTAACATCGATTAGACTTGAAAGAGAACCTAAGAAGAGGATCAATGATATAATTATGTGTATGTGTACAGTACTGCTAGTATGACTGGAATGTCATATTATGACTTGAACATGGCTAATGATCCCTACCAGTTCTGAAATTTGGGCATGAATATGGTGTGCTTTATGAGCTTAATCGGACACGACAAATCGGTAAGATTTATTCACATGAGAATATTGTATAATATTATGCATGAATGTATACATAAACCAAAGTAGGATATGCGAGCACGGTAATCAGATATACGATATATTAGACGAAGAATGTACAAACACCTAGATGATTACCATATGTAGAAATCGAATCTTTCAATGGGTAAGAGATTTAAAGATTAAGCAGAGGCGTAGGCAATCTGCAAAAATTGATAAGTAGAATTTTGAAAGTAAAAAAAAAAAAAAATTTGTGTAAACTCAAGTATTGCTAAAAGTGGATTTCAGGTAATATGTTTTTGAGTACTTGAGCACATGTTGCACGCTGGTGTCTCAAGCATGCAGGGATATTGATATCCTAAAAGGTTTGATTATTGAGAAAATACATGTGAAAATTCAGGATTTTCAAATCTAATACGTTGCGGAGAAGGTCATACAGGTGATCTCGATATGATGGCAGCATGGTGGGATGTAGAATACCCCACGAGAAATAGAATCAGAAAAGTAAAAGTTGTATCATAATTTTCCGACAATTAAAGGTACGCAATTTCTTTTGAAATTTCGGGACGAAATTTTTTTAAGGGGGGTGGAATGTAATACCCCAGCCCAATTTAGGAATTAATTATGATTAATCATGATTAATTAAATAATTTTTATCCGTTAATTATGAAATATTTTACTCTAATCGTAAAGAGTATCAAATAAGTTTTTCAACGAATCTAAGTTTGACTTGATCCGAATCCGGTAACTCTTTTAATTAAGTTTAAAAGATATATAGGTGAGTTACGAATATAATAATAATATTATTTTAGGCTTAAACCTTAGCTGCTGTATAAAATCAGTCATTTGACTTAGTTTGAACTTCAAATTTTAGGTTATGCATTATTTTTAAATTCCGGACCTAATGACATGCCAATCTCGTTATAATTTCGTTAATTTATTTTACCCCTAAGTTTTAAAGTGGTAAAACCCCAATTTGACAGGGTAGAGGAAGTCCTAAAAATATACAGAGAGAGTCAGTACTCAATCTGTATTATAACTAAGTTGTTTATTTCTTTACACTCTAAAATAGTTAGTTTTTTTATATTTATTTTAAGCCATGAAATATGGGCCGTTGAATATTCTTTCACTTAGAAAATATGGTTTTTGACTTCAAAACCCTTTGAAACTTTAGAATGTTTTTATCAGACAAATTTACTCTATCAAACTATAAGGTTGGATATTTTCAAAAAGGAATCTTGAAGATTAGGAGATTTTGTTAAAACGGTGATTTTTAGCAAAAACACTGGGTTTTTGAGATAGATTTCACTCCAAATTTTAATACCATGCTCAGTTTTTAATACCTGACCTACTGAACTAATTGTATCAATTTAGTGAGACCCTGAAATACCCCGATAAAAGAAAGGACATAGATGTAAATAGTAAAAAGAATAAACTAATATTATATTATAAAATAATATCAGAAACATGTGAAAGATGAGTTTAAAGCTACGGATGTAGCTTATAGCTGTGTTGGAAGATTATAACACCGCCAATTGCCTATGCGGTTGGTGGTAGTTGGAATAGTAATTATAAAATATATTGCAGAGTTATTAAAAAACTTATAAACCTACGAATAGCTTAGGCAACCTGTATGATTAAAAAAATGCATACGGTTGCCTATAAATAGGTGTAATCGGCAAGGAAACCAGAAAGTAAAGAAAAAAAAAAAAAAAAACTCTTCTGCCGTTTTGCTCCCTCTCCCTCTTTCAAAAACAGCAAGCCCTCTCTCTCCTATTTTCTTTTCTTTCTTCTTCTTTCTCCTGCTTTGGCCATACCAGCAGCAGCCGAACGTTCGGGTTTCCCGTATTCTTTTAAAGGTTTTCAAATTTAGTCAATCTTATACAGAATTTTGCACCCAAGGTATCGAAATAATTCTATTTTTTATTAACTCCATAGCAAATTAAGAGTAAAATAGCTTAGTATTGGGGTTCAAAAAATGAGATTTTTTTTAAATGGAGGAAAAATAGATTTCCTCTTAAAATTTAAATTTTACCCTCAAGATTTGTATTATTTCACATTCAAAATATAATTTTTGACCCTAAGTAAAATCGGGGAAAAGATTAACCCCAGCTGACTATTGTGTGTTTATTTTTCCGCCTTGTGTGTTTAAATTCCTGTACTGTACCCTCTGGGCCATATTCTCAATACGTCCTTCTTCTAGAAGACAATACGAGGATAGGGCACTGAGTACTTTTATTTACTTTACTGTCTCTGTACCCTCTGGGCCTCTCACAATACGTCTCCATGGTCCTTTCTCCAGAAGACAAGAGAAGGCACTGAGTACTTTTATTTACTTTACTGTCTCTGTACCCTCTGGGCCTCTCACAATACGTCTCCATGGTCCTTTCTCCAGAAGACAAGAGAAGGCACTGAGTACTTTATATTTTTCATTTTATTGTAATGTTTTGGATGGCTGACAACTAACTTTCTGACATAATTTAAAGGAATAGAAAGAGCCTAAGGTGACTCATTACACATATCATGTTTTCTGGAAAAAAATAGCACGGGGTTTGGGAAATTATCATGCGTATATACTGACAAATAGAAAATTTATACATTTTACTCTATCTTACAGATTTTCTGTGAAAAACTCAACCGGAGAAGGTGAGGAGACTCGAACCAACACTTGTATTGTGTTATATGTTAAACCCACTAACACCAGACTGAAATGGGACCCATGGTCAATTAAAGATGGAAAAGGCTATATAGGTCCAGAATACGAGACCTGACACTGCCTACATGTAAGGGATGTAAATGTTCTAACTGTTTAGAACGTAGGCGTTAAAATGGTGTCGGGGAGTCGAGGACTTGTAGTCTCTAACGCAGTATGGACCCATGGAGTGTCTGGGAATTGTCGGGTAAAAACTGGGTGAAGGCATTCGTGTTATTAAATCCAGTTTTATATGTTGTGCGATATTGATTATTTTATTGATATCTTGTATTGATATTTGATACACCAAATGGTAAGGCTGAAATATGGTGGCTCTCTCAGAATAAGTCCCTGTGTAAGGAGGGCACTGGAAATCATGCATTATCATGCATTTGACATTTGCATGTGATAGATATGATCATAAGTTAAATCTATGGAAGATAATAACTTTGTAAAGATGAATATTAGCCACTGGGTTATAATTGCTGAGATTAGCCGAACACCGTTTGCGAACCGATGGGTTGGACGTGTTAGTAGGTTATGGTCGATCGCCATCAACCGTTGGTGTTGGATGGGCTAGTAGACCGGGTCATGGAGACCTTGTGATGTTAGACCGAACGCCGTTTGCGAACCGTTGGGTTGGACGTGTTAGTAGGCTGTGGTCGACCGCCATCAACCGTTGGTGTTGAATGGGCTAGTAGACCGGGTAGCGGAGACCTTATGTACTTGCAAGTTGCTAAATGGGGGCTGACCTTGGTAAAAATTGATAAAACACCTTAGAAAGCGATCCTAGGGTGAAAATGGGTTAAGTGGATTAACTGCATTACATTCATGAGACATGCATTCTTTATTGTTTCATATAGTATGTTGGATGTTATGATGAAAATGAGTTAAGTGGATTAACTGCGTTTCATTTATGGAACATGCATTGTTATTTATTCCATGAATATTGTATGTTGGATTTTATGGTGAGCTTTCCTCACTGGGCTAGTAGCTCACGTCCCTTACAATGCAGGATATGGGCTGGAGGAACCAATGGTGCCTCTTTAGGAGTCGGAACTTGAGAATTGTCTGTGGTTTTCCGCACATGGAAACCAAGCGTACCTTTGGCTATTTTGTGTGTTTTTATTATAAATATGTCTTATGTAGCATAAGAAACTCATGCCTGTAAGTTTTAATGTCGTATACATTATATCCACTAAGTTTTCGTGCGTAACGCTGATGAGATAAATGAAAATATTCGTTGTGTGATATGGGTTTCTATATGGGGACATATGGTATATGTTTGAGTTCATGTGTGAAAAGCACGTGTGACATTTTCTAGGATCGGGTTTTGGTAAACTTGAAGATCCAGCCCAGTTATGACGATGGGTGATTAGAGTTGTTTTCAAAAAAAAAAAAAAAATTTAGTCGTGTTCCGAGCCCACATCTGGGTTCGGGGCGTGACACAGTTGCTTCCACCTTTGCGAGCTTGAGTGACTGATGCAGATGGGGAGGGATGATTGGGTCGAAAGCCCCCTGTTGACCCAGTAGATGGTGAGGGTCTGCTAGAGTTCGGTCGGAACCTCTTGTTAGGCTGGAATGTACCCTCCCACTCTGAGCTCGACGATTGTCAAAACGCGTCAACTCAGCCATCTCCTGTTCTGCTATAGTGGCCCTGCTGATCACTTCTACCAATGTGGCTGCCTTGAATATAGTTACCTTGGCTCTTATACTTGGCCGAAGGCCCCGTTCAAACTTGCGTGCCCTCCGATACTCAGTATCCACCATATAGAATGTATACACAGATAAACTGAGAAATTCTTGGTGGTACTCTGCCACCGTCATGGTACCCTGTACCAAAGATAGAAAAGCCTGGGTCTGGCTCTCCTTCTCCTCCTCAGGAAAATAATGTTCCAGGAAGGTAGCTGAGAACTGCTCTCAAGTCATAGCAGTCCTTTCTCCTTTTGGAAGAAGTGCTCGCTGCTTCTCTATCACCTCCCACCATTTACCAGCATCATCAATTAGCTGTGATGTGGCCAGTAAAATCTTATGAGCATGACTCGTGATATTCAATAGAGTCAGAATCTAAGAAATCTTACAGTGCCCTCCCTTTGAAGTAAGGAGGGTGCTGTTGCTGGAAATCCCTGACCATGCTCTTGTCATTGTTCCCGTTGGTGGTTCCATTCTCATTCAGGTGTTGTTGAAGCACCAAAGTGACCACCGCTTGAACCAAATTCTACAATTCAGGAGGTACCAATGGTATGTTCATGTTGCTTTGTTGCTCCTCTTCTTGGTGGGATTGATGTTCTTCCTCCTCATAATGAGAATGTTGTTCTTCCTCATGATGAGGATGTCGTTCCTCCTCATGATGAGAATGTCGTTCCTCCTATTCACCCCCTTTTGAGTTTTGTCGGGTATTTCTCCCTGGTATTTCTCCTTGGCTTTCCTCTTGGAGCCATTTTTCCCTAAGCCATTGAAACATATCAAGACTTAGTTTCCATCATAAAATTTGTATTTCATACCTTTCAGGAAAACTTCCAAATAAGCACTCTTGATTTTTGTTTTCTTTCTGAGGAAATACATCCTATGTCACTATGTTTGATAATCCGATTATTTTGACTGCACTTTCTTTGCTATCATCCAACTGAGTCTAACGAAGTAAATTAATGCACGAGACCGGATTAATTTACTCCGAAAGACTCAGTGTTTCGGGTTCGCTCTGATACCAACTGTAACGCCCTGCCATTTTTCACTCGTTTTTTCCCGTAAATTCAGAGTATATTTTTTTTTATAACAGAGTAGAGTAATAGAGTGCGAGACGTCACGACGCGAGCTAAGTCCGAACTTCCAAAGTCCGACCCTTAACTATCCAACCTTATGTGTGCATGGACTCAGTCCACTAAAATGGTTCACACATAGCAATATCAACTTACGGAATAAATATCATGACCTGCGGAATTATAACATCAACTTGCGGAAACATAATAGAACCAAGTTCTATTCCATTCAATAGCAAAGTACTTCAAGTCCTTATCCATAATTAAAACGTCATAATTATCCAATAAATCATCCAACCATCTAAGTTATTACATTTCGAAATTTAGATACTCAATACAAGTCCATGAGTAATTTTATTCAAAGCATATAAATTAAATTCCCCAAGCTCCTATGCTTGGCCCGTTTCGCGTTCTTCGTTCCCCTGTTTTCCTGCGTCATCAACTAGGGTAGAAGTAGGGTGTTAGAACAACGCGCCCAGTAGGTATTCCAGTTACGGCTAACACATGGTTAGTATAAAACATATATTATAGCATAATATATAAAACCAGGTAAAATCCATGCCATGCAATGATGACAAATATGCAATGAGTCACACCCATCACATGTACGTAAATGTACCCACCACATAGGTCTTCCGAACGCCCCAGCGGAGTGTGGACCCTCCGGTTTCTTCCTGATGGAAAAACACATCAAGGTACCGCACATAGGTTTTTCGGACGCCCCGATGCAGTGTGACCCCTCCGATTATAAATCCTCCACCCCATGCCATGCATGAGATGCCAATGAAACATATGCTATTTTATTAACATAAGCATAGCATTTAAAATCACCTTTTGTAACATATCAATCCATGCTATTTAAACAAGTTACAAGATAGCATTTGAAATTCAATAATAAAGCGTATTCTTTGAAACATATTTTCATCAAGCATAGGATAAAAACAAAGTACATAAGCTATGGTTTCAAAGAGGTGGAATCCTACCAAAGACCGTTCACGAGTCCTTGCGTTTCCGTCCAAGATTCGATCACCGATCGAGTACCGCTTGCGAGATCTCGTTACCTTATAATATAATAATAAATCAACACCAAGTCCTATTTGGTTACAAGGTTCTAAGTCCATAAACAAAACCCCATGGGCTTTGGCCATACACCATGGCCGAACCCATGGCTTACCATTTTTCATACCTATTTACGAAAATGCCATTGTTAATAACCATAGTCCCTTTTCTTTGCTTAGGTTCCAAATCATCCATTCATGTTTCTTTTAATCCAAAACACACAGCCCATAAAAATAATTCATGGGGTTCGGCCATACATCATGGCCGAACCCAATGTTCCATATTTTTCACATATTTACAAACATGCCATTGGTTCCCTTTTTCTTTTAAATCTTCCATAATTAGACCCTATAAATTTCCTTAACCAAAAATGTCCATCAAACACAACTCATGGGGTTCGGCCATACATCATGGCCGAACCCATGGTTTCCACTTTGGTGTATAATTACGTTTTTTGCCATTCCTTTCACCATCAATCCATAACATACATTCATACCATCCATCCAACTTGATTCAATTATACATAAACCTAAACCATAAATTTAATTCATGTGCATGGCCGAACCCATGATGTCCAATTTTCCATTCATATTACTTCCCATAATTAGGTGTTTCCAAAATTATCTCCACCCTTCCATATTTGGAAGGTTTCCATAATTAAATTCCACCTTTCCATAATTGAAAGGTTTCCACAATTAGATAGCTTCTAATTTTAGCAACCCCTTTCCATAAATGGAAACTTTCCAAATTTAGGAACTCCTTCCATAAATAAAAGGTTTCCAAAAATAATAACCTTCCTTCCATGTTTAGATTGCTTTCCAAATTTAGCAACCATTTTCCATACTTTGATGCTTTTTAATTTTAGCAATACTTTCCATAATTGGAATAGTTTCTTAGATTAGAAATCTTCTTTCTAAAATTGAAGTGCTTTCCAATTTAGCAACTCTTTCTAAATTTGGAAGCTTTCCATATTTAATCTCCATTCCCAAAAACAACCCCATGGGGTTCGGCCAAGCACCATGGCCGAACCCTATAGTTCATGACCTTCATCATGATTTAGATCCATTAAAATTATACACCAAACCATTAAAATATTTGGTGGGGTTCAGCCATACACCATGGTCGAACCTCACCCCTTCTTTTCATTAGCATGGATCCAATCACTTAGCCATAAAAACAATCATGGTTCGGCCATGCCATGGCCGACCCATATTCGATATTCTTTCATTGTCTTCTTGAATCTAAAACCGACAATCATCAAAGGTTTCTATGATCTAAAATCTAAGAACATAAACCCAGTGAAATCAATCAAATGTCTCCATGGTTTTCAATCTTAAGAACCCAATAATTAAATCAAGCCTTTCCATGGGGTTCGGCCATGCACTAAGGCCGAACCCTATGGTTCTTTTCCTCCATTTAAATCATTAAATCCTCACCAATCTTCCTCCATGGGGTTCTGCCAAACACCATGGCCGAACCCTATGGTTCTCTTTGTTTCAAACATAAGATTATTAATGAAGATACTAACATTTTCCCTTTGGTTTCTTGCTCTTCCAATTTTCTTTTCCTTTCCCTTTGCTGGCCGAATCACCTTCTTGTTGCTGCCTTCTTCTTCTCTTTGCTCTTTGGCGTGAGAGAGGACTTGAGAGAGGGAGAGAAAGAGGAATAAAACTCGGCAATGGGATTGTAAAAACCATGCACCCCCTCTTTGTCTCTCCTTTTAAGCTTCCATTTAATCCAAATGGGGAAGGTGCCATGCGCCCCTCCCTTGCCTTAGATGGAAATGCCGTGTGGCCTCTTGCTCGGATTAGTAATTGCCGACCTTACTTGCTCTCCTTAATTAAATCCTTCCTTAATCCCTATTTAGAAAGTACTATGCGCCCATATTCCCTTCTTTAATTGTCTCATGCGCATAACATATATATTTAATATCTAAAATTCGGCCATACATAATCTTTTAATTATTTCATAGATATCTCATCTCACCCATGCGTGTAAACATAGATTGCACTACTAAATTAATTTCAGCCCTATTAAATTTATTGAAACCAATTCTAACCTCAATTTGGTCTTAATTGGGTCATGGCCCAATTCCTTATCCATATAAGATCCAATCTTAAGTTCATAATTAAAAATGGATAATTTTCATATAAAACAACAAATTGAAGATCCGGGGTATTACAATACAACCTTCTTTTTAAAATTTTCGTCCCAAAAATCGAGTGAAGTAGGGTTTCAAACATTTACCTAAATAGCTCAGGATGAGCCTTCCTCATTTCCGATTCGAGTTCCCATGTAGCTTCCTCAATGCCATGTCGATCCCATACTACCTTGACAAACTGGATCGCTCGGTTCCGTAACACCCTTTGCTTTGTGTCCACCACTCGAACAGGCTTCTCGACGTATGTCAGGTCGCTCTGAACCTCTATGTTTTGTACGTTCAGTACGTGAGAAGGATCAGGATTGTACTTTCTCAACATCGATATATGGAACATATCGTGTAAAGATGCCAACTGTGATGGAAGTACCAACTGATAAGCCATATCCCCCATCCGTCTTATGATTGAAAACGGTCCCACATATCTTGGCTATAATTTCCCTTTCTTTCCAACTCTCATGTGTCCCTTTCATGGCTAGACTTTTAAGAACACCATGTCCCCCACTTCAAATTCAAGGAACCTCCTTCTCTTGTCAGCATAGCTCTTCTGACGACTCTGTGCAGTCAATAGATGCTGCCGTATCAACTGTATCTGCGCTGTAGTCTCTGTAACCAACTCAGGTCCAATCAGTGCAGGCTCTCATGCCTCTGTCCAGCACACTGGTGACCTACATGGTCTACATATAATGCCTCAAATGGTGCCATCTGGAAGCTTGCCTGGTAACTGTTGTTGTATGAAAATTCTACCAACGGCAAGTGATCCTCCCATCCACCCTTGAAATCTAGCATACATGCTCTCAGCATGTCTTCCAATGTCTGTATTGTTTTCTCAGACTGTCCATCAGTCTGTGGGTGAAATGCCGTACTAATCAGTAAATTTGTTCCCATGGCCAACTGCATGCTCTGCCATACTCTGCCTATGAATCGACCATCTCTATCAGACACAATAGTCCATGGTATACCATGAAATCTGATGATATCCTTGATATACCGCCGAGCCAAATATCGCATCGTTGCCCTTTGAAGACCTTGACAATCCTGTCACAAAATCCATAGAGATGTGTTCCCATTTCCATTCTGGCACTGGTAAGGGTTTGAGTAACCCTGGTGGCTTCTGATGTTCAGTCTTAACCCGTTGACAAGTTAAACAATGTGCTACAAATTCTGCCACATCTATTTTGAGTCTGTGCCATCAGTAATGTCTCTTCAGGTCGTGATACATCTTAGTGCTTGCCAGATGAATAGAGAGTTTTGTCTGATGTGCCTCAACCAATAACTCTTTTCTGCAGCTCTTAAGTACATAAATCCTTCCTCAGAATAGAAGACTTTGTCCTGGTCGTAACTCTCATTCTGGTATGACTTCACTAGTAGATATCTTAGCCCAAATCTCCTCCACCTCTGGGTCTGTCCGCTGTTCCTGTTCAATCTTGGTAACCATGTTGGACCGTATGATCAAATTATAAATCATCCCATGGTTATTGAGGTAAAGTTTAAATTCTCAAATGGTATTCAGCATCTCCCATTCTGTCCTGATCAAACACGCCACTGATGCATGTGATAAACGGCTGAGGGCATCTGCCACCTTGTTAGCCTTGCCAGGATGATAACGAAGTGCGAACTCATATTTTGCCAGATATTCCATCCATCTGCGCTGCCTCAAATTGAGCTGTTTCTGATCAAACAAATATTTCAAGCTCTTATGATCAGAAAACACTTCAAATTTCTCACCATAAAGATAATGTCTCCAACTTTTGAGAGTGAAGACCACTGCGACTAGTTCCAAATCGTGCGTAGGATAAAGACATTCATGTATTTTCAACTGTCTTGAGCCATAAGCCACTACACGATTACTTTGACTGAGTGTACAACCCTGTCCCTCTCCTGAAGCATCGCACTGTATCTCATAACACTTGCCTCTTTCTGGCAAAATTAGGATAGGAGCAGTGGTAAGTCTCTTCTTCAGCTCTTCAAATCTCTGGTTGCACAAATCTAACCATACATATTTGCTCCTTTCTGAGTGAGTCGAGTCAATGGAGATTCAATTTTTGAGAAGTCCATGATAAATTTCCTGTAATAACCCGCTAATCCCAAGAAACTACGGATCTCGGTTACATTCTTTGGCGCTTTCCAGTCTCTTACTACCGCGACCTTAGCCGGGTCCATGGCTATACCTTCTTCTGATATAATATGTCCCAAGAAACCGACCTCAGATAGCCAAAATTCACATTTACTGGTTTTAGCATATAACTGGTTCTTCCTCAAAGTGTCCAGAACTATTCTCCAGTGCTCAACATGTTCTTTCTAAGTCTTAGAGTAAATCAAAATATCATCAATGAATACGATAACAAATTGGTCCAAGTAAGGACAGAAGATCCTGTTCATAAGATCCATGAACACAGCCGGTGCATTGGTGAGTCCAAACGGCATAACTACAAATTCATATAGCCCATACCGCGTTCAGAAGGCTGTCTTCTCTATGTCATCCTCCCTAACCTGGATTTGGTGATATCCGAACATCAAATCAAGCTTAGAAAAATGACTAGAACCTTTAAGTTGATCAAATTAGTCATCGATCCTGGGTAGAGGTTACTTGTTTCTAACCGTCAGCTGGTTCAGTTTTCGATAATCCACACACATACGGAGTGAACCATCCTTTTTCTTCACAAATAATACTGGAGCTCCCGAAGCCGATGTACTGTCCCGAATGCACCCCAGTCTAAGCAGTTCATCAATCTGCTTCTTTAACTCGGACATCTCTGTTGGTGCCATCCGGTAATGTGGTAATGACACTGGTACAGCGCCAGGAAACAGCTTGATTTCAAAATTTATCTCCCTCATGGGAGGCAAACCAGGGAGTTCCTTTGGAAAGACGTCCGTATAGTCCTTTACTATTTCCGGAACTTCAACCACCGGTGTCTTGTTAATTTTGATAATGTTCAATACCAGATGATTCAACCTTTCATGCAGTCTACTTTGTTTATCAGCACACACCACATGTTGTTTTTCCTCGGGCGACCAAAATATCACCCTGCGACGATAACAATCAATGTTGGCCTTAAAGCTAGCCAACCTATCCATGCCGAAAATAATATCATATTCTAACATATCAAGCACCAAATAATTGAACTCAAATCTGAGTCCAGCAAGTTCCGTATTCATTGCTGTGCATATAAGTCCCAATGATGTGTCTCCGACGCGGGATACGATAGTGAATGATGTGGACAGTTTTTGTACCAATGTACCAGTAGCAGTTACAAATGCAGCAGATATAAAAGAGTGTGATGCTCCCGAATCAAATAATGCAAAGGCGTAGGAACTACTGACTACTGCCATACCTTAAATTACTAAATGATCCTCTACTGCTGGAGGTGCTAAATTGAATACCCGTCCAGATCCTGTTGGTGGCCGCCCCGCCTGATTAACTCCCTTGCCTCCACGTGAATTAGCTGGCCTAACTGGTGGACGAGATGAGCCTTTGGAATATGAGGGTTTGTTGAGTTGTGGACACTCCCTCTTAAAATGACCAGGCTGATCACAATGAAAGCAGTTGTTCACCCCTCTGGGAGCCTGAGTGACTGATCCAGATGGGGAGGGATGATTGGGACGGAAGCCCCCTGTTGACCCAGTGGATGGTACGGGTCTGCTAGAGTTCGGTCGGAACCTCTTGTTGGGCTGAAATGTACCCCTCCCACTCTGAGCTCTACGATTGTCAAACCGTGTCAACTCAGCCAATTCCTGCTATGCTATAGTGGCCCTGCTGACCACTTCTACCAATGTGGGTGCCTTGAATATGGTTACCTTGGCCCTTATGCTAGACCGCAGGCCCCGTTCAAACTTCTGTGCCCTTTGATGCTCAGTATCCACCATATAGAATGCATACACAGATAAACTGAGAAACTCCTGGTGGTACTCTGCCACCGTCATGGTACCCTTTACCAAAGATAGAAAAGCCTGGGTCTGGCTCTCCTTCTCCTCCTTAGGAAAATAATGTTCCAAGAAGGTGGCTGAGAACTGTTCCCAAGTCATGGCAGTCCTTTCTCCTTCTGGAATAAGTGAGCGATGCTTCTCTATCACCTCCCACCACTGATTAGCATCATCAATCAACTGTGATGTGGCTAGTAAGATCTTGTGAGCATGACTCGTAATATTCATCAAAGTCAGAATCTGAGAAATCTTCTTCAGCCTGTTTTCCGCTCCGACAGCCCCTTCCCTCCCCTTGAAGTAAGGAGGGCACTGTTGCTAGAAGTCCCTGACCATGCTCCTGTCATTATTTCCATTGTCGGTTCCATTCTCATTCATGTGTTGTTGGAGCACTGAAGTAACCACCGCTTGAACCAGATTCTACAATTCAGGAGGTACGGCTGGTATGTGTACGTTGCTTTGTTGCTCTTCCTCTTCCTGATGAGAATGTTGTTCCTCCTTATGATGAGAATATTGTTCCTCCTCATGATAAGAATGTCGTTCCTCCTCTTCACCCCCCTTTTGAGTTTTGTCGGGTATTTTTCCTTGGCCTTCCTCTTGGAGCCATTTTTCCCTAAGCCATTGAAAACATCAAGACTTAGTTTCCATCATAAAATTTGTATTTCCTACCTTTGGGAAAAATTTCCAAATAAGCACTCTTGATTTTGTTTTGTTTCTGGGGAAATACATCCTATGTTGCTATTTTGATAATCCGATTATTTTGACTGCACTTTCTTTGCTATCATCCGTCTGAGTCTAACGAAGTAAATTAATGCACGAGACCGGATTAATTTACAACGAGAGATTCAAGTTTCAGGTTCGCTCTGATACCAACTGTAACGCCCCGCCCCTTTTCACTCATTTTTTCCCGTAATTTCAGTGTATATTTTTTTTTTATAACAGAGTAGAGTGATAGAGCGCGGGATGTCATGACGCGAGCTAAGTCCGAACTTCCAAAGTCCAACCCTTAATTGGCCAACCCTATGTGTGTATGGACTCAGTCCAATAAAACGGTTCACACATATCAATATCAATTTGCGGAATAAAAATCATAACTTACGGAATCATAACATCAAAATGCGGAATCGTAATAACACCAAGTTCTATTCCATTCAGATAGCAAAGTACGTCAAGTCCTTAATCATTATTAAAATGTCATAATCATCAAACTAAATCATGCGACCATCTAAGTTATTACATTCCGAAATCCAAATACTCAAACACAAGTTCATGAGTAATTTTATTCCAAACATATAAAATAAGTCTTGCCAGCTCCTATGCTTGGCCCGTTTCGCGTTCATCGTTCCCCTGTTTTCCTGCGACATCAACTACGGTAGAAGTAGGGCGTTAGAACAACGCGCCCAGTAGGTATTCCAGTTACGGTTAACACATGGTTAGTACAAAACATATATTATAACATAATATATAAAACCAGGTAAAATCCATGCCATGCAATGATGACAAATATGCAATGAGTCACACCCATCACATGTACGTAAATGTACCCACCACATAGGTCTTCCGGACGCCCCGGCGGAGTGTGGACCCTCCGGTTTCTTCCTGATGGAAAAACACATCAAGGTACCGCACATAGGTTTTTCGGACACCCCGATGGAGTGTGACCCCTCCGGTTATAAATCCTCCACCCCATGCCATGCATGAGATGCCAATGAAACATATGCTATTTTATTAACATAAGCATATCATTTAAAATCACCTTTTGTAACATATCAATCCATGCTATTTAAACAAGTTACAAGATAGCATTTGAAATTCAATAATAAAGCGTATTCTTTGAAACATATTTTCATCAAGCATAGGATAAAAACAAAGTACATAAGCCATGGTTTCAAAAAGTTGGAATCCTACCAAAGACCATTCACGAGTCCTTGCGTTTTCGTCCAAGATTCGATCACCGATCGCGTACCGCTTGCGAGATCTCGTTACCTTATAATATAATAATAAATCAACACCAAGTCTCATTTGTAACACCCTGGAATTACAAAGTTATCATTTTATATGAAAATATTCATATTTACGGAATTGCCATTGTGATAAAATTGATTTGAATTTAAATGGGTCAATGGCTCAATCAAGACCCAAAGGATGGTAGTTTGTTTACAAAACAAATAAATGGATAAGATGAATTTAAACGGGTCAAGAATCATATTTGGGTCAAATTTTGATAAATGGTTCAAAATGGCTAGATGGGACCCAATGGGTCGTGAATGGCATGATTAACCATGGATGGAGTTCAAGCTTAGTTAATTTAAGTTTATTAATTGCTTGAGTTTGGTTTGAGTTGAAATGAATGATGGGTTAGTTGAGTTGAATTTATTAGTTAAGTTAAATTAAATGAATGAGTTAGTTTGGGTGAGTTGGGTAAATGAGTTGGATGAATATGTATTAAATGAGTGAGATGTAGAGATGGAGGGTTTGTAGGTTATTTAAATTCAAACACTAGGAAAACGTTGGTGCATGGGAGGCAATACCATGCATGTAACTCCCATTTATGTGATAAATAAAATGGGAGTTACATTTTGAATGGGAGTTACATTTGAAGTCACAAGGGTTGCTAGGGACGTTGGTTGCATGCATGAGCAATTTCATGCATGTAACGGCTACCATGGAGGTATGAGGGATGATGGCTGTTTGAGAGGTACAAATGCAAGGATAATGAGAGATCAATAGAGGAGAGAATGCAAATAATCACATGGGACGTTGATGAGCATTAAGAAGTGGTGGTTACACATGGGCTGCATCAAGGGTGAGGAGTTACTTATTTCAAATATTCAAATCAAGCATGAGAAATGAATGGACATGGGGTTTCATCTCAAGGATGGAAACTCCCAAACGGTGCACTAATGGAAGATGAAGGTGATACAAATTAAGCTAGGGCTAAAACCGTTGGAGCCTAGGAGAGTTTCATTTTTTAAATGAAACTCTCACATGCAAAGGTAATGAGAAAAGGAGTTAAGAAGTGGGGGTTACACAAGTCCAATTAACAAGGGACGTTGGGAACATGGGGAGGTTTCATCTCATGATGAAACCCCCAAGTAACATAAAGTTTAGGGTAAAGGCAATGAGAGTTACACAAGGTTAATCTTGGGCTGGTTTTGATTAAACAAAGGGTGCCCATTTCTCTCTCTCTCCCTTTCTCTTGGCCGTTCTCTGTTTTCCCAAACACTAAGAGCAGTAGCTGGTTGTTAATCAGTCCTTGGTTTGATCCCTTTTCATCAAGACAAGTTCAGCAAAAAGGGAAGGAACAAGCGGGAGTAAAGATCAAGTGGAGGAGTCGCGGAAACGGTAGGTGTTCGATAAACTATTTTTAATTAAGAATTATGATCCGGCTATTGGATGGCTGAATCTAACAAGGGTTAAATATTGGTTAGAGGTACATGAATGAGATCAAAAAAGGGACCATAGGGTTCGGCCCCATTGGATGGCCAAACCCCATGGAAATAATTGATTTATTTGGATGGTTTTTGGAAATTAAAACCATACAAATTTGGGACTGTTTTTAGATGATTTTAAGTGTGTGTTTTAAAAAGGTTAAAACATAAATAAGGAAGTTTGTTTTGGACATAGATGAATGATGAAGAAATTCAAAACCAAAGGTCATAGGGTTCGGCCACCATGGAGGGCCGAACCCCATGCAAATAATGGTTTGTTTTGATGTATTTGGAACAAATAAACCATGAAGTTGATGGACTGTTTTGGGTTATTATTTTAAGATGTAAATACATGTTTTACAACGGTTAAAAAACATGGATTTGGGTGCTGGTTTCAGACCTAAGATGAAGGACTAAATGTTCAAAATTAATCTCATGGTGTTCGGCCAATATACATGGCCGAACCCTATGAAATTGGGCTAATTTTGGAGGATTGTTTGAAGGTTAAAAACCTGATTTAGATATACAGTTATTACCTGGTTAATTGAGGTTTAAAAACAGTAAACGTAATCATTGGGTTCAGCCATGATAGAGGGCCGAACCCCATGTAAAACGGTGTGGGTTTTCATGTTGAGAACCCCATGGAAACCATGGAAACCATGAAAATCCATGGACTGTTTTGTGGAATAATTGGGTTAAGTTTATGATGAACATTAGGTATTATTTATATGCTTTGATTTAAGAATAATATATGTTGTTTATGGAGTTAGTATGGGTAAGTAATCGGCCAATATGAATGATGGAAATTGAGCATAAAATCACATTGGTGAGGTTCGGCCATGTGTATGGCCGAACCCCACTAATGGTAATTGTGGGACATAATGGTTGGTTTATATGAAGATATGGAAGGTTTAAGAAGGATCAAATTAAGTGGTGAGGTTCAGCCGTGTGTATGGCTGAACCCCACTAAAGATGGTTTTATGTTTGGTGATGAAAGTTAGTTAATTTAAAGCAAAGGTTGGTCTCAATGGCACAATCGTAATTATGGCTGAAATGATCAAAAAATAAAATGATCATATAATGGGATAAATGGGCTAAAACCAAAGTGGTAAGGTTCAGCCATAATGTATGGCCGAACCCTACAAAGGTTCATTTAGAAGTTTGGGCAATTAGATAGGTTTTAATTAAATAAATGAATGACCAGTGTTTTAATGGATGAGGTTCGGCCATGGCTTTGGCCGAACCCCACTAGGTGGTTCTTGGAGCATTAAGCTTTGCTGGAAATTAGGTGGATAAATGATTAACTTACTGCCATGTACATAGGGTATTCGGATTTTTAGAACGGTGAGCGAGCCGTGATCGGAAGACGGTCCAAAGGAAGGATCGAACAAAGTAAACTATTGTAGGTTTCCTACCTTGTTGTAACCACATAACTTATTTGCTGTTTTATGTTTATTTGAATAAGTTATTTGAATCAAATGTTATATTTACAAATGGCATGTTTGCATAGACATCTCATGCATAGCATGGGATGATGGGGAAGTAACCGGAGGCCACACTCCGTCGGGGCGTCCGAAAGACCATTGTGGGGTACCCTGATGATGAGAATCCCATCAAGAGGAATCCGGAGGCCACACTCCATCGGGGCGTCCGAAAGACCACTGTGGGTTACCTTGACGATGAGAATCCCGTCAAGTGATGGCTATGTTGAATGGTGATGGGTGGGACTCATTACATGTTCATTTCATACATAGCATATTTTTACAGAATTTTGTCACACATATATAACTATTATCCTATTTGCATGTTTTTGACTAACCATGTGGTAGCCCTATTCGGAAACACTACTGGGCGCGTTGATCTAACGCCCTATCTATATCTTTAGTGGATGATACAGGGAAAGGAAAGAACGTGGTTGGAGAAGAGGACCAAGTACGAAAACTTGGGCGATTTGAATGATTGCAATGGACTATGAATGGATTATTTATGGACTTGTTAGTTGATTTATTTGGAACAATGTAATTTGTTAAATTAGATGTTGGCATGTAATAAGTAGTTAAGTAGATGCTATGGTTGGATTTATTTGAATGGTTTGGAATGAATAGTAGACTAAGGTTATATAATAATTTTGGAGAATAAATAAGGTACTTTGCTATCTAAAAATGGAAATTGGATTAATCATAGGTTCTATTATAACCTCAGTTAGATCTAGACTAAGTTAATTCCGCTAGATGTACCATGTGCGGATCAGTTTTATGGACTTAGTTCATACGCACATGGGCTTGGCCAGTTAAGGGTCGGATTTAGAGATCCGAACTTAACTCACGTCGTGACATTCCGCCCGATCACTTATTGATTATTATTATTTAAAAAAAAAAATAAACTCTGAAAATTTAGAGTGAAAAGGACGGGGTGTTACAGTTGGTATCAGAGCGAAACGGGAAGTTGAATCTTCCGAAGTAAGATTAAGACGGTTTCATGTCTCACTGACGGATAAGAATCCCAACTGACCGACTCTTCGGAGTCCGCTGACTGGGGGCCGAATTAATTTACTTCGTGGACTCAGACTAAACAAATCAATTTGAGAACAACAGTGAAAGATAGCAAAAGTACATTATTATAATTCATCTATCAAACGTAGCAAAATAGGATATACATTCCCCAATACTCCCCAATTGAGAAAAAAAACAAACATAGGGAATTTAGAGACTCTCCCCTCAAAAACAAATAGAAAACCAAGTTTGCTTATTTGGAAATCTCCCAAAATTGTGAAAAATACAAACTATACGAGGAAACTAAGTCAATAATGTTTTATGGCTTAGGGAAATGGCACCAAAGAAAAGGATCCCTCAGAACCAGAAAGGGAAGGAAAAGGTGTTGCAAATCACGCAACATGAGAAAGTGATATCACAACACGAAAAATCTGTGCATGAGAAGGAGCCATCTATACATGAGAAAGAGGTAACCCAACCTGATGAGGAGCGATCTGTTCATGAAAAGTCTCACAATGGGGAAGAATCACAGCACTCTTGGAGGGAAGAAAAGGGGAGTGAGAATGCATCACAGAAGGAGGGAGAAGGAAACAGTGGTGTACATATACCACATGTGCCGCCTGAGCTTCAGGGATTAGTCCAAGCAGTGGTAACCTCAGTACTCCAGCCACATATGAATGGGAATGAAAGTTCCAGGGATGCCAGTGACCGGAGTATGGCACGAGAATTTCAACAACAGCGTCCTCCCTACTTTAAAGGGAAGGAAGGGGCTGTCGGAGCTGAGCACTGGCTGAAGAAGATCACTCAGATCTTAAAATTACTTAAGATCTCGAGTCATGCTGATAGGATTTTACTGGCTACTTCACAATTGATAGAAGATGCCGGTAAATGGTGGGAGGTGGTGGAGAAGCAGAGGGAACTCATACCAGTTAGGGAGAGGACGGCCATGACCTGGAATGAGTTTTCAGCAACCTTTCTGGAACATTACTTTCCGGAGGAGGAGAAGGATCGACAGACGGAACTTTTTCTGTCCTTGGTGCAGGGCTCTATGACGGTGGCAGAGTATCACCGTGAATTTCTCAGTTTATCTATTTATGCATTTTATATGGTGGACACAGAACTTCGCAAGGCAAGAAAGTTTGAGAGGGGTCTACGGCCAAACATCAGGGCCAAAGTGACCATATTTAAGTGCACCACATTGGCTGAGGTGGTCAGCAAGGCCACAATAGCAGAACAGGAGTTGAATGCATTAGTGCGGTTTGACAATCGTCGAGCTCCAAGTGGGAGGGGTGGGTTTCAGCCCAACAAGAGGTTCCGTCCGAACTTCAGTAGACCCGCACCATCTACTGGGTCCGCAGGGAGCTTTCGTCCCAACCAGCCCTCCCCATCTGCATCAGTCACCCAGTCATTCAAAGGGGTGAACAACTGTTTCCACTGTAATCAGCCGGGTCACTTCAAGAGAGACTGTCCAAAGCTCAATAGGCTCTCATATTCCAGAGGATCTTTCCGTCCACCAGCTAGGCCAGCTAACTCCCGAGGAGGCAGGACATATAATCAGGTGGGACGGGCGTCTAATCCTACCGGATCTGGACGACTATTTGCTCTGGAACCTCCTGAGGATGTGGATCATTCTGTGATTCAAGGTATGGCCGTTGTCAATAGTTCTTATGCTTATGCATTGTTTGATTCTGGAGCATCGCACTCTTTTATATCTGCATCCTTTATAACTGCTACTGGAACACTAGTTCTAAAGCTGTCCACCACACTCACAGTAGTATCCCCTGTCGGAGACACGTCTTTGGGACTCATATGCACGGCCATAAATACAGAACTCGCTGGACTCAGATTTGAGTTCAATTATTTGGTACTCGACATGACTGAGTACGATATTATATTTGGCATGGACTGGTTGGCTAGTTATGAAGCCAATATTGATTGTTATCGCCGAAGAGTGACATTTTGGTCACCCGAGGGAAAACAGTATATAGTTCGTGCCGACAAGCAAAGCAGATTGCAGGAAGGGTTGCATCATTTGGTGTTGAACAATATTGTCATCAACAAAGCACCAGTCACTGAACTTCCAGCAATTGTGAAAGAATTTGTTGATGTCTTCCCAAAAGAACTTCCTGGTATACCGCCTATGAGGGAGCTCAATTTTGAGATCAAGCTATATCCTGGTACCTCACCAGTGTCTCTACCCCATTATCGAATGGCACCAGCAGAAATGTCCGAGTTGAAGAAGCAGCTTGATGAATTACTCAGACTGGGTTGCATTCGGAACAGCACATCGTCATGGGGAGCTCCAGTGTTGTTCGTGAAAAAGAAGGATGGTTCACTTAGAATGTGTGTGGACTACCGGAAGTTAAATCAGCTAACTGTCCGGAACAAGTATCCTCTACCCAGGATCGATGATTTATTCGATCAGTTGAGGGGATCCAGTCATTTTTCCAAGATTGATCTGATGTCCGGTTATCATCAAATCCGGGTCAAGGAGGAAGACATCGAGAAAATAGCTTTCAGAACACGGTATGGACTATTTGAATTTGTAGTCATGCCATTTGGGCTTACCAACGCACCGGCTGTGTTTATGGACTTAATGAACAGAATATTCCGTCCATATTTGGATCGGTTTGTTATAGTGTTCATCGACGATATCCTGATCTATTCCAAGAGTCAGGAAGATCATGCTGAGCATCTTCGAATAGTATTGAACACTTTGAGACAGAACCAGTTGTATGCCAAAGCAAGTAAATGTGAATTTTGGCTACCTGAGGTCAAATTCTTAGGGCATGTTATAACAGCAGATGGTATAGCCGTTGATCCGGCTAAGGTGGCAGCAGTAAGTGAGTGGAAAGCACCAAAGAATGTCACTGAAATCCGTAGTTTTCTGGGTTTGGCTGGATATTATAGGAAGTTTATCATGGACTTCTCCAAAATTGCATCCCCATTGACTCGACTCACGCAGAAAGGAGTCAAATATGAATGGTCAGAGCTGTGCAATCAGAGATTTGAGGAGCTGAAGGAGAGACTTACAACTGCTCCTATTCTAGTTTTGCCGGAAAGGGGCAAAGGTTATGAAGTACAATGTGATGCATCAGGAGAGGGACTGGGATGTTCACTCATGCAACGTGATCGGGTGGTGGCATATGGTTCAAGACAACTAAAGATACATGAATGCCTCTACCCCACATATGATCTGGAATTAGCTGCGGTGGTCTTTGCTCTCAAAAGCTGGAGACACTATCTATATGGGGAGAAGTTTGAAGTATTTTCAGATCACAAGAGCTTGAAGTATTTATTTGATCAGAAAAAGCTCAACCTGAGGCAGCGCAGATGGATGGAATATCTGGCGGACTATGAATTTGAGCTCCGATATCATCCGGGAAAGGCCAACAAAGTGGCGAATGCTCTCAGCCGCATGTCTCATGCATCAGTGGCATGTTTGATCAGGACTGAATGGGAGATGTTGAATTCCATTCGTGAGTTTAATCTATACATCACAAACCACGGGAGTATGTACAATTTGATCATACGATCCAACATGGTTACAAAGATTGAACAGGAGCAACGAACAGATCCGGAAATGGCAGAGATATGGGCCAAGATGTCTAATGGCGAGGTTGTACCGGATTGGGAATTACGACCAGGATAGGGTCTTATGTTCCGGGGTAGAATTTATGTGCCAAGAAGCTGCAGAAAAGAATTATTGATAGAGGCACATCAGAGCAAGTTGTCCATTCATCCGGGTAGCACAAAAATGTATCATGACTTAAAAAGACATTATTGGTGGCATGGACTCAAGAAGGATGTTGCAGAGTTCGTGGCTCATTGTTTAACTTGCCAGCAGGTTAAGACAGAACATCAGAAGCCACCAGGGTTACTCAAACCCTTAGCAGTGCCGGAATGGAAATGGGAGCACATTTCCATGGACTTTGTGACGGGGTTGCCGAGGTCCTCGAAAGGCAATGACGCTATATGGGTTGTGGTAGACCGATTGACCAAGTCCGCGCATTTTATTCCTATCAAGATGACAGATTCATCAGAGACATTGGGTCGGAGATATATCAAAGATATCATCAGATTACATGGTATTCCACAGACTATAGTGTCTGATAGAGATGGCCGATTCACCGGCAGGGTATGGCAGAGCATGCAGTCGGCCATGGGAACCGATCTACTAATTAGCACAGCATTCCATCCACAGACCGATGGACAATCGGAAAGAACAATACAAACGCTGGAGGACATGTTGAGGGCGTGCATGCTAGACTTCAAAGGTGGATGGGAGGATCATTTGCCATTAGTGGAATTTTCTTATAACAATAGCTACCAGGCAAGCCTCCAGATGGCACCATTCGAAGCTTTGTATGGTAGACCATGCAGGTCACCAGTGTGCTGGACTGAGGTTGGTGAACATGCACTGATAGGACCCGAGATGGTTGCAGAAACTACTGCACAGATCCAGTTGATACGTCAACATTTGTTGACCGCACAGAGTCGGCAAAAGAGCTATGCTGATAAGAGGAGGAGGTTTCTCGAATTTGAAGTGGGAGACATGGTATTCTTGAAGGTCTCGCCACGAAAAGGGCACATGAGATTTGGGAAGAAAGGAAAATTGTCGCCAAGATATGTGGGACCGTTTTCAATTATCAGAAGGATGGGAGATGTAGCCTATCAGTTGGCACTTCCTTCGCAATTGGTGTCTCTACATGATGTGTTCCATGTGTCGATGCTGAGGAAGTACAACCCTGATCCGTCTCATGTTTTGGATGTGCAAGATATAGATGTGCAAAGCGATGTCACTTATGTCGAGAAGCCGGTCAGAATATTGGAGAGTGAGCAAAGGGTGTTGCGTAACCGAGCGATTCAGTTCGTCAAGGTGGTTTGGGATCGACATGGTGTTGAGGAGGCCACTTGGGAATTGGAATCGGAGATGAGAACATCTCACCCTGAATTGTTTGTATGATTTACTTTGAAATCCTACTTCGTTCGATTTTCGGGACGAAAATTATAAAAAGAGTATTGTATTGTAACACCCTGGAATTACAAAGTTATCATTTTAATGAAAATATTCATATTTACGGAATTGCCATTGTGATAAAATTGATTTGAATTTAAATGGGTCAATGGCTTAATCAAGACCCAAAGGATGGTAGTTTGTTTACAAAACAAATAAATGGATAAGATGAATTTAAACGGGTCAAGAATCATATTTGGGTCAAATTTTGATAAATGGTTCAAAATGGCTAGATGGGACCCAATGGGTCGTGAATGGCATGATTAACCATGGATGGAGTTCAAGCTTAGTTAATTTAAGTTTATTAATTGCTTGAGTTTGGTTTGAGTTGAAATGAATGATGGGTTAGTTGAGTTGAATTTATTAGTTAAGTTAAATTAAATGAATGAGTTAGTTTGGGTGAGTTGGGTAAATGAGTTGGATGAATATGTATTAAATGAGTGAGATGTAGAGATGGAGGGTTTGTAGGTTATTTAAATTCAAACACTAGGAAAACGTTGGTGCATGGGAGGCAATACCATGCATGTAACTCCCATTTATGTGATAAATAAAATGGGAGTTACATTTTGAATGGGAGTTACATTTGAAGTCACAAGGGTTGCTAGGGACGTTGGTTGCATGCATGAGCAATTTCATGCATGTAACGGCTACCATGGAGGTATGAGGGATGATGGCTGTTTGAGAGGTACAAATGCAAGGATAATGAGAGATCAATAGAGGAGAGAATGCAAATAATCACATGGGACGTTGATGAGCATTAAGAAGTGGTGGTTACACATGGGCTGCATCAAGGGTGAGGAGTTACTTATTTCAAATATTCAAATCAAGCATGAGAAATGAATGGACATGGGGTTTCATCTCAAGGATGGAAACTCCCAAACGGTGCACTAATGGAAGATGAAGGTGATACAAATTAAGCTAGGGCTAAAACCGTTGGAGCCTAGGAGAGTTTCATTTTTTAAATGAAACTCTCACATGCAAAGGTAATGAGAAAAGGAGTTAAGAAGTGGGGGTTACACAAGTCCAATTAACAAGGGACGTTGGGAACATGGGGAGGTTTCATCTCATGATGAAACCCCCAAGTAACATAAAGTTTAGGGTAAAGGCAATGAGAGTTACACAAGGTTAATCTTGGGCTGGTTTTGATTAAACAAAGGGTGCCCATTTCTCTCTCTCTCCCTTTCTCTTGGCCGTTCTCTGTTTTCCCAAACACTAAGAGCAGTAGCTGGTTGTTAATCAGTCCTTGGTTTGATCCCTTTTCATCAAGACAAGTTCAGCAAAAAGGGAAGGAACAAGCGGGAGTAAAGATCAAGTGGAGGAGTCGCGGAAACGGTAGGTGTTCGATAAACTATTTTTAATTAAGAATTATGATCCGGCTATTGGATGGCTGAATCTAACAAGGGTTAAATATTGGTTAGAGGTACATGAATGAGATCAAAAAAGGGACCATAGGGTTCGGCCCCATTGGATGGCCAAACCCCATGGAAATAATTGATTTATTTGGATGGTTTTTGGAAATTAAAACCATACAAATTTGGGACTGTTTTTAGATGATTTTAAGTGTGTGTTTTAAAAAGGTTAAAACATAAATAAGGAAGTTTGTTTTGGACATAGATGAATGATGAAGAAATTCAAAACCAAAGGTCATAGGGTTCGGCCACCATGGAGGGCCGAACCCCATGCAAATAATGGTTTGTTTTGATGTATTTGGAACAAATAAACCATGAAGTTGATGGACTGTTTTGGGTTATTATTTTAAGATGTAAATACATGTTTTACAACGGTTAAAAAACATGGATTTGGGTGCTGGTTTCAGACCTAAGATGAAGGACTAAATGTTCAAAATTAATCTCATGGTGTTCGGCCAATATACATGGCCGAACCCTATGAAATTGGGCTAATTTTGGAGGATTGTTTGAAGGTTAAAAACCTGATTTAGATATACAGTTATTACCTGGTTAATTGAGGTTTAAAAACAGTAAACGTAATCATTGGGTTCAGCCATGATAGAGGGCCGAACCCCATGTAAAACGGTGTGGGTTTTCATGTTGAGAACCCCATGGAAACCATGGAAACCATGAAAATCCATGGACTGTTTTGTGGAATAATTGGGTTAAGTTTATGATGAACATTAGGTATTATTTATATGCTTTGATTTAAGAATAATATATGTTGTTTATGGAGTTAGTATGGGTAAGTAATCGGCCAATATGAATGATGGAAATTGAGCATAAAATCACATTGGTGAGGTTCGGCCATGTGTATGGCCGAACCCCACTAATGGTAATTGTGGGACATAATGGTTGGTTTATATGAAGATATGGAAGGTTTAAGAAGGATCAAATTAAGTGGTGAGGTTCAGCCGTGTGTATGGCTGAACCCCACTAAAGATGGTTTTATGTTTGGTGATGAAAGTTAGTTAATTTAAAGCAAAGGTTGGTCTCAATGGCACAATCGTAATTATGGCTGAAATGATCAAAAAATAAAATGATCATATAATGGGATAAATGGGCTAAAACCAAAGTGGTAAGGTTCAGCCATAATGTATGGCCGAACCCTACAAAGGTTCATTTAGAAGTTTGGGTAATTAGATAGGTTTTAATTAAATAAATGAATGACCAGTGTTTTAATGGATGAGGTTCGGCTATGGCTTTGGCCGAACCCCACTAGGTGGTTCTTGGAGCATTAAGCTTTGCTGGAAATTAGGTGGATAAATGATTAACTTACTGCCATGTACATAGGGTATTCGGATTTTTAGAACGGTGAGCGAGCCGTGATCGGAAGACGGTCCAAAGGAAGGATCGAACAAAGTAAACTATTGTAGGTTTCCTACCTTGTTGTAACCACATAACTTATTTGCTGTTTTATGTTTATTTGAATAAGTTATTTGAATCAAATGTTATATTTACAAATGGCATGTTTGCATAGACATCTCATGCATAGCATGGGATGATGGGGAAGTAACCGGAGGCCACACTCCGTCGGGGCGTCCGAAAGACCATTGTGGGGTACCCTGATGATGAGAATCCCATCAAGAGGAATCCGGAGGCCACACTCCATCGGGGCGTCCGAAAGACCACTGTGGGTTACCTTGACGATGAGAATCCCGTCAAGTGATGGCTATGTTGAATGGTGATGGGTGGGACTCATTACATGTTCATTTCATACATAGCATATTTTTACAGAATTTTGTCACACATATATAACTATTATCCTATTTGCATGTTTTTGACTAACCATGTGGTAGCCCTATTCGGAAACACTACTGGGCGCGTTGATCTAACGCCCTATCTATATCTTTAGTGGATGATACAGGGAAAGGAAAGAACGTGGTTGGAGAAGAGGACCAAGTACGAAAACTTGGGCGATTTGAATGATTGCAATGGACTATGAATGGATTATTTATGGACTTGTTAGTTGATTTATTTGGAACAATGTAATTTGTTAAATTAGATGTTGGCATGTAATAAGTAGTTAAGTAGATGCTATGGTTGGATTTATTTGAATGGTTTGGAATGAATAGTAGACTAAGGTTATATAATAATTTTGGAGAATAAATAAGGTACTTTGCTATCTAAAAATGGAAATTGGATTAATCATAGGTTCTATTATAACCTCAGTTAGATCTAGACTAAGTTAATTCCGCTAGATGTACCATGTGCGGATCAGTTTTATGGACTTAGTTCATACGCACATGGGCTTGGCCAGTTAAGGGTCGGATTTAGAGATCCGAACTTAACTCGCGTCGTGACATTCCGCCCGATCACTTATTGATTATTATTATTTAAAAAAAAAAAATAAACTCTGAAAATTTAGAGTGAAAAGGGCGGGGTGTTACATCATTTGATTACAAGGTTCTAAGTCCATAAACAAAACCCCATGGGGTTCGGCCATATGGCATGGCCGAACCCATGATGTCCAATTTTCCATTCATATTACTTCCCATAATTAGGTGTTTCCAAAGTAATCTCCACCCTTCCATATTTGGAAGGTTTCCATAATTAAATTCCACCTTTCCATAATTGAAAGGTTTCCACAATTAGATAGCTTCTAATTTTAGCAACCCCTTTCCATAAATGGAAACTTTCCAAATTTAGGAACTCCTTCCATAAATAGAAGGTTTCCAAAAATAATAACCTTCCTTCTATATTTAGATTGCTTTCCAAATTTAGCTACCATTTTCCATACTTGGATGCTTTCTAATTTTAGCAATACTTTCCATAATTGGAATAGTTTCTTAGATTAGAAGTCTTCTTTCTAAAATTGAAGTGCTTTCCAATTTAGCAACTCTTTCTAAATTTGGAAGCTTTCCATATTTAATCTCCATTCCCAAAAACAACCCCATGGGGTTCGGCCAAGCACCATGGCCGAACCCTATGGTTCATGACCTTCATCATGATTTAGATCCATTAAAATTTTACACCAAACCATTAAAATATGTGGTGGGGTTCGGCCATACACCATGGCCGAACCTCACTCCTTCTTTTCATTAGTATAGATCCAATCACTTAGCCATAAAAACAATCATGGTTCGGCCATGCCATGGCCAACCCATATTCCATATTCTTTCATTGTCTTCTTGAATCTAAAACCGACAATCATCAAAGGTTTCTATGATCTAAAATCTAAGAGCATAAACCCAATGAAATCAATCAAATGTCTCCATGGTTTTCAATCTTAAAAACCCAATAATTAAATCAAGTCTTTCCATGGGGTTTGGCCATGCACTAAGGCCGAACCCTATGGTTCTTTTCCTCCAATTAATCATTAAATCCTCACCAATCTTCCTCCATGGGGTTCGGCCAAACACCATGGCCGAACCCTATGGTTCTTTTTGTTTCAAACATGAGATTATTAATCAAGATACTAATCTTTTCCCTTTGGTTTCTTGCTCTTCCAATTTTCTTTTCCTTTCCCTTTGCTGGCCGAATCACCTTCTTGTTGCTGCCTTCTTCTTCTCTTTGCTCTTTGGCGTGAGAGAGGACTTGAGAGAGGGAGAGAGAGAGGAATAAAACTCGGCAATGGGATTGTAAAAACCATGCACCCCCTCTTTGTCTCTCCTTTTAAGCTTCCATTTAATCCAAATGGGGAAGGTGCCATGCGCCCCTCCCTTGCCTTAGATGGCAATGCCGTGTGGCCTCTTGCTTGGATTAGCAATTGCCGACCTCACTTGCTCTCCTTAATTAAATCCTTCTTTAATCCCTATTTAGAAAGTACTATGCACCCATATTCCCTTCTTTAATTATCTCATGCGCATAACATATATATTTAATATCTAAAATTCGGCCATACATAATCTTTTAATTATTTCATAGCTATCTCATCTCACCCATGCGTGTAAACATAGATTGCACTACTAAATTAATTTCAGCCCCATTAAATTTATTGAAACCAATTCTAACCTCAATTGGGTCTTAATTGGGTCATGGCCCACTTCCTTATCCATATAAGATCCAATCTTAAGTTCATAATTAAAAATGGATAATTTTCATATAAAACAACAAATTGAAGATCCCAGGTATTACAATACAACCCTCTTTTTAAAATTTTCGTCCCAAAAATCGAGTGAAGTAGGGTTTCAAAAATTTACCTAAATAGCTCAAGATGAGCCTTCCTTATTTCAGATTCGAGTTCCCATGTAGCTTCCTCAATGCCATGTCGATCCCATACTACTTTGACAAGCTGGATCGCTCGGTTCCGTAACACCCTTTGCTCTGTGTCCACCAGTCGAACAGGCTTCTCGACGTATGTCACGTCGCTCTGAACCTCTATGTCTTGTACGTTCAGTACGTTGGAAGGATTAGCATTGTACTTTCTCAACATCGATATATGGAACACATCGTGCAAAGATGCTAATTGTGATGGAAATGCCAACTGATAAGCCATATCCCCCATCCGACTTATGATTGAAAACGGTCCCACATATCTTGGCGATAATTTCCCTTTCTTTCCAACTCTCATGTGTCCCTTTCGTGGCGAGACTTTTAAGAACACCATGTCCCCCACTTCAAATTTAAGGAACCTCCTTCTCTTGTCAGCATAGCTCTTCTGATGATTCTGTGCAGTCAATAGTTGCTGCCGTATCAACTGTATCTACGTTGTAGACTCTGCAATCAACTCAGGTCCAATCAGTGCAGGCTCTCCCGTATTTGTCCAGCATACTGGTGACCTACATGGTCTACATATAATGCCTCAAATGGTGCCATCTGGAGGCTTGCCTGGTAACTGTTGTTGTATGAAAATTCTACCAACAACAAGTGATCCTCCCATCCACCCTTGAAATTTAACATACATGCTTTCAGCATGTCTTCCAATGTCTGTATTATCCTCTCAGACTGTCCACCAGTCTGT
The DNA here is from genome assembly GCA_013350335.1 of Chimonanthus salicifolius. NCBI lineage: Eukaryota > Viridiplantae > Streptophyta > Magnoliopsida > Laurales > Calycanthaceae > Chimonanthus > Chimonanthus salicifolius. Next base: position 44,222,870 of record CM023537.1, on the reverse strand, counting down.
GGGTGAAATACCGTACTAATCAGTAAATCTATTACCATGGCTGACTACATGCTCTGCCATACTCTGCCTGTGAATCGACCATCTTTGTCAGACACAATAGTCCGAGGTATACCATGCAATCTGATGATATCCTTGATATACCACCAACCCAAAGTCTCAGATGAGCCTGTCATCTTAATAGGAAATAAATGTGCAGACTTGGTCAGTCGGTCTACCACGACCCATATCGCATCGTTGCCCTTTGAAGACCTTGGCAATCCTGTCACAAAATCCATGGAGATGTGTTCCAATTTCCATTCCGGCACTGGTAAGGGTTTGAGTAACCCTGGTGGCTTTTGATGTTCAGTCTTAACCAGTTGACAAGTTAAGCAATGTGCTACAAAGACGCCACATCTCTTTTGAGTCCGTGCCACCAGTAGTGTCTCTTCAAGTCGTGGTACATCTTAGTGCTTCCCAGATGAATAGAGAGTTTGGCCTGATGTGCCTCAACCAATAACTCTTTTCTGCAGCTCTTAGGTACATAAATCCTTCATCGGAATAGAAGACCCTGTCCTGGTCCTAACTCCCATTCCGGTATGATTTCACTAGTAGACATCTTAGCCCAAATCTCCTCCACCTCCGGGTCTGTCCGCTGTTCTTATTCAATCTTGGTAACCATGTTGGACCGTATGATCAAATTATAAATCGTCCCATGGTTATTGAGGTAAAGTTTAAATTCTCGAATGGTATTCAGCATCTCCCATTCTATCCTGATCAAACATGCCACTGATGCATGTGATAAACGGCTGAGGGCATCTGCCACCTTGTTCGCCTTGCCAGGATGATAACGAAGTGCGAACTCATAATCTGCCAGATATTCCATCCATCTGCGCTGCCTCAAATTGAGTTCTTTCTGATCAAACAAATATTTCAAGCTCTTATGATCTGAAAACACTTCAAATTTCTCGCCATAAGATAATGTCTCTAACTTTTGAGAGCGAAGACCACTGCGGCTAGTTCCGAATCGTGCGTAGGATAAAGACGTTCATGTATTTTCAACTGTCTTGAGCCATAAGCCACTCCACGATTACTTTGACTGAGTGTACACCCCAGTCCCTCTCCTGAAGCATCGCACTGTACCTCATAACACTTGCCTCTTTCTGGCAAAATTAGGATAGGAGCAGTGGTAAGTCTCTTCCTCAGCTCTTCAAATCTCTGGTTGCAGCAAATCTAACCACACATATTTGACTCCTTTCTGAGTGAGTCGAGTAAATGGAGATGCAATTTTTGAGAAGTCCATGATAAATTTCGTGTAATAACCCTCTAATCCCAAGAAACTACGGATCTTGGTTACATTCTTTGGCGCTTTCCAGTCTCTTACTACCGCGACCTTAGCCGGGTCCACGTCTATACCTTCTTCTGATATAACATGTCCCAAAAAACTGACCTCAGATAGCCAAAATTCACATTTACTGGCTTTAGCATATAACTGGTTCTTCCTCAAAGTGTCCAGAACTATTCTCCAGTGCTCAGCATGTTCTTTCTGAGTCTTGGAGTAAATCAAAATATCATCAATGAATATAATAACAAATTGGTCAAAGTAAGGACGGAAGATCCTGTTCATAAGATCCATGAACACAGCCGGTGCATTGGTGAGTCCAAACGGCATAACTACAAATTCATATAGCCCATACCGCGTTCTGAAGGTTGTCTTCTCTATGTCCTCCTCCCTAGCCTAGATTTGGTGATATCCGGACATCAAATCAATCTTCGAAAAATGACTGGAACCTTTAAGTTGATCAAATAAATCATCGATCCTGGGTAGAGGGCACTTGTTTCTGACCGTCAGCTGGTTCAGTTTTCGATAATCCACACACATACAGAGTGAACTACCCCTTTTCTTCACAAATAATACTGGAGCTCCCCAAGCCGATGTACTGTTCCGACTGCACCCCAGTCTAAGCAGTTCATCAATCTGCTTCTTTAACTCGGACATCTCTGTTGGTGCCATCCGGTAATGTGGTAATGACACTGGTACAGTGCCAGGAAACAGCTTTGATTTCAAAATTAATCTCCCTCATGGGAGGCAAACCAGGGAGTTCCTTTGGAAAGATGTCCGCATAGTCCTTTACTATTTCCGGAACTTCAACCACCGGTGTCTTGTTAATTTTGATAATGTTCAATACCAGATGATTCAACCTTTCATGCAGTCTGCTTTGTTTATCAGCACACACCACATGTTGTTTTTCCTCGGGCGACCAAAATGTCACCCTGCGACGATAACAATCAATGTTAGCCTTAAAGCTAGCCAACCAATCCATGCCGAAAATAATATCATATTCTGACATATCAAGCACCAAATAATTGAACTCAAATCTGAGTCCAGTAAGTTCCGTATTCACTGCTATGCATATAAGTCCCAATGATGTGTCTCCAACGCGGGATACAATAGTGAATGATGTGGACAGTTTTTGTACCAATGTACCAGTAGCAGTTACAAATGCAGCAGATATAAAATAGTGTGATGCTCCCGAATCAAATAATGCAAAGGCGTAGGAACTACTGACTACTTCCATGCCTTGAATTACTGAATGATCCTCTGCTGCTGGAGGTGCTAAATTGAATACCCATCCAAATCCTATAGGTGGCCGCCCCGCCTGATTAACTCCCCTGCCTCCACGTGAATTAGCTGGCCTACCTGGTGGATGAGATGAGCCTCTGGAATATGAGGGTTTGTTGAGTTGTGGACACTCCCTCTTAAAATGACTAGGCTGATCACAATGAAAGCAGTTGTTCACCCCTTTGGGAGCCTGAGTGACTGATGCAGATGGGGAGGGATGATTGGGACGGAAGCCCTCTATTGACCCAGTGGATGGTGCGGGTCTGCTAGAGTTCGGTCGGAACCTCTTGTTGGGCTGAAATGTACCCCTCCCACTCTGAGCTCTACGATTGTCAAACTGTGTCAACTCAGCCAATTCCTGCTCTGCTATAGTAGCCCTACTGGTCATTTCTGCCAATGTGGGTGCCTTGAATGTGGTTACCTTGGCCCTTATGCTAGGCCGAAGGCCCCGTTCAAACTTCCGTGCCCTTCGATGCTCAATATCCACCATATAGAATGCATACACAGATAAACTGAGAAACTCATGGTGGTACTCTGCCACCATCATGGTACCCTTTACCAAAGATAGAAAAGGCCTGGGTCTGGCGCTCCTTCTCATCCTCAGGATAATAATGCTCCAAGAAGGTGGCTGAGAACTGTTCCCAAGTCATGGCAGTCCTTTCTCCTTCTAGAATAAGTGAGCGCTGCTTCTCTATCACCTCCCACTACTGACTAGCATCATCAATCAACTGTGATGTGGCCAGTAAGATCTTGTGAGCATGACTCGTAATATTCAGTAAAGTCAGAATCTGAGAAATCTTTTTCAGCCAGTTTTCCGCTCCTGATAGCCCCTTCCCTCCCCTTGAAGTAAGGAGGGCGTTGTTGCTGGAAGTCCCTGACCATGCTCCTGTCATTATTTCCATTGGCGGTTCCATTCTCATTATGTGTGTTGGAGCACTGAAGTAACCACCTCTTGAACCAGATTCTGCAATTCAGGAGGTGCCGCTGGTATGTGTACGTTTCTTTGTTGCTCTTCCTCTTCCTGATGAGAATGTTGTTCCTTCTCATGATGAGGATGTTGTTCCTCCTCATGATGAGAACGTCAGTTCCTCCTCTTCACCCCCTTTTGAGTTTTGTAGGGTATTTTTCCTTGGCCTTCCTCTTGGAGCCATTTTTCCGTAAGCCATTGAAAACATCAAGACTTAGTTTCCATCATAAAATTTGTATTTCCTACCTTTGGGGAAATTTCCAAATAAGCACTATTGATTTTGTTTTGTTTCTGGGGAAATACATCCTATGTTGTTATGTTTGATAATCCAATTATTTTGACTGCACTTTCTTTGCTATCATCCGTTTGAGTCTAACGAAGTAAATTAATGCACGAGACCGGATTAATTTACTCCGAGAGATTCAAGTTTCGGGTTAGCTCTGATACCAACTGTAACGGCCTGCCCTTTTTCAGTCGCTTTTTCTTGTAATTTCAGTATATATATATTTTTTTTATAACAGAGTAGAGTGATAAAATGCGGGATGTCACGATGCGAGCTAAGTCCGAACTTCCAAAGTCCGACCCTTAATTGGCCAACCCTATGTGTGTATGGACTCAGTCTAATAAAACGGTTCACACATAGCAATATCGATTTGCGGAATAAAAATCATAACCTGCAGAATCATAACATCAAAATGCGGAAACATAATAAAACCAAGTTCTATTCCATTCAGATAGCAAAGTACGTCAAGTCCTTAATCATTATTAAAACGTCATAATCATCAAACTAAATCATTCGACCATCTAAGTTATTACATTTCGAAATCCAAATACTCAAATACAAGTTCATGAGTAATTTTATTCCAGACATATAAAATAAGTCTTGTAAGCTCCTATGCCTGGTCCGCCTTACGTTCATCGTTCCCCTGATTACCTGTATCATCAACTAGGGTAGAAGTAGGGAGTTAGAACAACGCGCCAAGTAGGTATTCCAGTTACGGCTAACACATGGTTAGTACAAAACATATATTATAACATAATATATAAAACTAGGTAAAATCCATGTCATGCAATGGTGACAAATATGCAATGAGTCCCACCCATCACATGTACGTAAATGTACCCACCACATAGGTCTTTCGGACGCCCCAGAGGAGTGTGGACCCTCCGGTTTCTTCCTGATGGAAAAACACATCAAGGTACCGCACATAGGTTTTTCGGACGCCAGAGTGTGACCCCTCCTGTAACGCCCCGCCCTTTTTTTATAACAGAGTAGAGTGATAGAGCGCAGGGACGTCACAACGCTAGCTAAGTCCGAACTTCCGAAGTCCGACCCTTAACTGGCCAACCCTATGTGTGCATGGATCAAGTCCATGACAAATGGTTCACACATAGTAATATCAACTTGCGGAATAAAACTCATAACCTGCGGAATCATAACATCAATTTGCAGAATCATAAATAGAACCAAGTTTTATTCCATTCAGATAGCAAAGTACGTCAAGTCATTAATCATCATTATCATAACGCAATTATCCAATAAGACATCCAACCATAGGAAATCCATCTAAGTTATTACAATCTGAATTCTAGATACTCAAAATACAAATCCCTGAGTATCTTAAAACAAATATAAAACTAAAAGCGTTCCAAGTTCCTATGCTTGTCCTTTTCCACGTTCAGTGTTTTCTTCGTTTCCTGCATCATCCACTAAAGGGTAGAAGTAGGGCGTTAGTACAACGAGCCCAGTAGGTATTCCAGTTACGGCTAACACATGGTTAGTACAAAACATATATTATAATCATAATATATAAAACCAGGTAAAATCCATGCCATGCAATGATGACAGATATGTAACTGAGTCCCACCCATCACATGTACATAAAGTACCGACCACATACGTTTTCCGGACGTCCCGGCAGGAGTGTGGACCCTCTGAAATCTTCTTGATGGAAATCACATCAAGGTATTGCACATAGGTTCTTCGAACGCCCCGACGGAGTGTGACCCCTCTGGTTATAAATCCTCCACCCCATGCCATGTATGAGATGCTAATGAAACACATGCTATTTTATAACATAAACATAGCATTTAAAAATCAAAATATAAAACACACGCTCTTTCCTCATATAAACAAAGCATATAAAATCAACCTTTGAAATATATCAATACATGCTATTTACAACCTGATCATAGCATTTAAAATCCATACTTTAGCATATCCTTTGAAACACATTTTCATCAAAATATAAGATAAGAACAAAGTACATAATCCATGGTTTCAAAGAGGTGGAATCCTACCTAAGACCGTTCACAAGTCCTTGCGTTTCCGTCCAAGATTCGATCACCGATCGCGCACCGCTTGCGAGATCCCATTACCTTATAATATAATAATAAATCAACACCAAGTCTCACCTAATTTCAAGGTTCTAAGTCCATAAACAAAACCCCATGGGGTTCGGCCATGCACCATGGCCGAACCCATGGTTTACCATTTTTTATACATATTTACAAAAATGCCACTGTTGGTAACCCTAGCCCCTTCTCTTTGCTTAGGTTCCAAGTTATTCATTCATGCTTCCAAGATACATAATACTATAAATAACTCATGGGGTTCGGCCATACACCATGGCCAAGCCCAATGTCCAACATTCTCTCATATTTACCAAAATGCCATTGACTTCTTCTTCCCTTTAAATCTTTCATAATTAGACCTTAAAATTTCTCTAATCAAATAAGTTCATCAATTACATCTCATGGGGTTCGGCCATACATCATGGCCGAACCCATGGTTCTCCTACTTTGGTATTTTTTAATTACATTTTTGCCATTACTTTCTCCATCAATTCATATTATACATTGTACCCTTTATTTTATTTAAAACTAACATAACCTAACTCATAATGTAGGTTCATAATCTGATTCATAAATCAGCCCTTAAACCAAAACTTAAAGACACCTTTAATCCCTTAATTTAGAACATGGGGTTCGGCCATACACCATGGCCGAACCCTATGGTGTATAATTTCCAATTAATCTCCACCTTTCTATAATTGGAAGGTCTCCAAATTTATATTTTTCCTTCCAAGAATAGAACTTCCCTTTATTAATCTCTCCTACTATCATTAGAAGGTTTCCCTATTTAACTTACCAAAAATATAAACCTCCTTCCATAAATGGAAAGTTTTCTAAAAATAATTCTACCTTCCATTTTTAACCTAAGGTCCACATTTAGAAGGTTTCTTAATTAAACAATGACCCTTCTATGATTGAATATCTTATTCCAAAATTCACAAGGTTTCCAAAAACTAATCCTAGTGGGGTTCGGCCATAACTATGGCCGAACCTCACTCATGGCAACCAATCCCTTCATTTAAATTAGGTTCCATAATCAAGCCTTACCTTCCATTCTTGGTATGGTTTCCATGAATAACTTTTATGCTCTTTAAGTAGATACTTTCTAATTTTAATATCCACTTCCAAGAATGGAAACTTTCCTTAATAAGTAACCTCCTTGCCATATTTGGAAACACCTTCCAAAATTAGATTGTTTTTCCATAATTAACCACTCCTTCCATATGTGGATTGCTTCCCAAATTTAGCAATACTTTCCATAATAAGGTTTCCAAAAATAACTCTAGTGGGGTTCGGCCATGCACTATGGCCGAACCTCACCCTTTTAGTTCTAGGTCCATCTTTTACATTTTCTTTCCAATTTTAACCCATGGGGTTCGGCCAAGCGCCATGGCCGAACCCTATGATTCATGATCTTGGCCCTTGGTTTAGATCTAATCCAAAATTAATCATCAATCCATATAATGTTTGGTGGGGTTCGGCCATACACCATGGCTGAACCTCACTCCTCCTTTTTATTATTTTAGATCCCCTCCATTAGCTATAAAACAGCCATGGTTCGGCCATGCCATGGCCGACCCATATTCCATATTCTTTCATTGATTTTCTTGAATCTAAAACATACAATCACCAAAGGTTTCTATGACTTAAGATCTAGGAACATAAACCCAATTAATAAATCAACACTCTCCATGGTTTCCAATCTTTAAAACCAATTAATTAAGCAAATCTTTCCATGGGGTTCGGCCATGCACTATGGACGAACCCTATGGTTCTTTCTTCTCTTTTAAAACCATTTACCCATCTCTAATTTTCTCTTCATGGGGTTCGGCCAACCACCATGGCCGAACCCTATGGTTCTTTTGATTTCATAAATAAAATTATAACATTAATACTTAGATACTAACCTCTTCCTTGCTCTTCTAATCTTTCTCTTCCTTTCTCTTTGATTTTCTCCAAACAAGAACTCCTTCTAGTTGCTGCCCTTTCTTCTCTTGCTCTTGCCGTGTAAGAGAGGACTTGAGAGAGGGAGAGAGAGAGAGAGGAATATAACTTGGTAATGGGGTTGTAAAAACCGTGCACCCCTATGGATCTCTCCTTTTATTAAGCTCTCCTTAATCCCATATTAGAATGTTCTTAATAGAATCTTGCCCTCTTGTGTTTCCCAGTTTTTTTTTTTTTACACGTATACTATATTGTAGCACAGTTTTAACCTTGTTAACTTCCGAATCAGAACAATGGTAAACTAAAAGTTGTAGCTCTTGCAATCTTCTTTCCAACACAAAAAGAATCAAAGTAATCGGATATGAGAGTGAAAAGTTATAACCAAAACACTGGACATATATCAAACCTTCTTTATTTAACCATGGCCGACTTTCCCTCTTTAATTAGCCATATCCGACTTTCCCTTACGTTATTAAGACTTCCTTTAATTCTTAATAGCAAGTACTATGAGTATAACCCTAATCATAATCCAAATAATCTTTTAATTTAATTCATAGATATTTCATCCCTTTTTAAATATCTAGCATATCATTGTGGATTTAAAAATCCCACATATCTCTCATGTGCATAATATGTAAATCACCATCTAAAATTCGGCCAAGATAATCATTATTTGATTTTTTTTTTAACATCTACTTGGATATTTCAAATCCACTACTCGGCCATAATATCCTTTATTCAAAATTGGGTATGATTCACCACTAATTTAATCCTACCTATTTAAATTTTAGTAAAACCAATTCCAACATTGGTTCGGTCCTAATTGGGTCCTGGCCCAATTCCTTATCCATATAAGATTTAATTCCAAAATTCATAATCAAAATTAAATAAATAATAAACTGAAAACCCGAGGTGTTACAGTACAATCCTCTTTTTAAAATTTTCGTCCCAAAAATCGAGTGAAGTAGGGTTTCAAACACTTACATAAATAACTCAGGATGAGCTTTCCTCATTTCTGACTCGAGTTCCCATATGGCTTCCTCAACGCCGTGTCGATCCCATACTACCTTGACAAACTGGATCGCTCGGTTCTGTAACACCCTTTGTTCTGTGTCCACCACTCGGACAGGCTTCTCGATGTATGTCATGTCGCTCTGAACCTCTATGTCTTGTACCTTCAATACGTGAGAAGGATCAGGATTATACTTTCTCAACATAATATATGGAACACATCGTGTAAAGATACCAACTGTGAAGGGAGTCCCAATTGATAAGCCACGTCCCCCATCCGTCTTATGATGGAAAATGGTCCCACATACCTTGGTGATAATTTCCCTTTCTTTCCAAACCTCATGTATCCCTTTCGTGGCGAGACTTTCAAGAACACCATGTCTCCCACTTCAAATTCAAGGAACCTGCTTCTCTTGTCAGCATAACTCTTCTGACGACTCTGCGCAGTCAATAGGTGCTGCTGTATCAACTGTATCTGAGATGTAGTCTCTACAACCAATTCAGGTCCAATCAATGCAGGCTCACAGGCCTCTGTCCAGCACACTAGGTGACCTACATGGTCTACCATATAATGCCTCGAACGGTGCCAAAATTAAATAAATAATAAACTGAAAACCCGAGGTGTTACACCTCCGGTTATAAATCCTCCACCCCATGCCATGCATGAGATGCCAATGAAACACATGCTATTTTATTAACATAAGCATAGCATTTAAAATCACCTTTTGAAACATATCAATCCATGCTATTTAAACAAGTTACAAGATAGCATTTGAACTTCAATAATAAAGCGTATTCTTTGAAACATATTTTCATCAAGCATAGGATAAAAACAAAGTACATAAGCCATGGTTTCAAAGAGGTGAAATCCTACCAAAGATCGTTCACGAATCCTTGCGTTTCCAGTCCAAGATTCGATCACCGATCGGGCACCGCTAGCGAGATCCTGTTACCTTATAATATAATAATAATCAACACCAAGTCTCATTTGATTACAAGGTTCTAAGTCCATAAACAAAACCCCATGGGGTTCGGCCATACACCATGGCCGAACCCATGGCTTACCATTTTTCATACCTATTTACGAAAATGCCATTGTTAATAACCATGGCCCCTTTTCTTTGCTTAGGTTCCAAATCATCCATTCATGTTTCTTTTAACCCAAAATACATGGCCCATAAAAATAATTCATGGGGTTCGGCCATACATCATGGCCGAACCCAATGTTCCATATTTTTCACATATTTACAAACATGCCATTGGTTCCCTTTTTCCTTTAAATCTTCCATAATTAGACCCTATAAATTTCCTTAACCAAACAAGTCCATCAATGCACAACTCATGGAGTTCGGCCATACATCATGGCCTAACTCATGGTTCTCCACTTTGGTGTGTAATTACATTTTTTGCCATTCCTTTCGCCATCAATCCGTAACATACATTCATATCATCCATCCCCTTTGATTCAATTATACATAAACCTAAACCATAGATTTAATTCATGGGGTTCGGCCATGCACATGGCCGAACCCATGATGTCCAATTTTCCATTCATATTACTTCCCATAATTAGGTGTTTCCAAAATAATCTCCACCCTTCCATATTTGGAAGGTTTCCATAATTAAATTCCACCTTTCCATAATTGAAAGGTTTCCACAATTAGATAGCTTCTAATTTTAGCAACCCCTTTCCATAAATGGAAACTTTCCAAATTTAGGAACTCCTTCCATAAATAAAAGGTTTCCAAAAATAATAACCTTCCTTCCATGTTTAGATTGCTTTCCAAATTTAGCAACCATTTTCCATACTTGGATGCTTTTAATTTTAGCAATACTTTCCATAATTGGAATAGTTTCTTAGATTAGAAATCTTCTTTCTAAAATTGAAGTGCTTTCCAATTTAGCAACTCTTCTAAATTTGGAAGCTTTCCAAATTTAATCTCCATTCCCAAAAACAACCCCATGGGGTTCGGCCAAGCACCATGGCCGAACCCTATGGTTCATGACCTTCATCATGATTTAGATCCATTAAAATTATACACCAAACCATTAAAATATTTGGTGGGGTTCGGACCATACACCATGGCCGAACCTCACCCCTTCTTTTCATTAGTATGGATCCAATCACTTAGCCATAAAAACAATCATGGTTCGGCCATGCCATGGCCGACCCATATTCCATATTCTTTCATTGTCTTCTTGAATCTAAAACCGACAATCATCAAAGGTTTCTATGATCTAAAATCTAAGAACATAAACCCAATGAAATCAATCAAATGTCTCCATGGTTTTCAATCTTAAAAACCCAATAATTAAATCAAGTCTTTCCATGGGGTTTGGCCATGCACTAAGGCCGAACCCTATGGTTCTTTTCCTCCATTTAAATCATTAAATCCTCACCAATCTTCCTCCATGGGGTTTGGCCAAACACCATGGCCGAACCCTATGGTTCTTTTTGTTTCAAACATAAGATTATTAATCAAGATACTAACCTTTTCCCTTTGGTTTCTTGCTCTTCCAATTTTCTTTTCCTTTCGCTTTGCTAGCCGAACCACCTTCTTGCTGCTGCCTTCTTCCTCTCTTTGGCTCTTTGGCCGTGAAAGAGGACTGAGAGAGGGAGAGATAGAGGAATAAAACTCGGCAATGGGATTGTAAAAACCGTGCACCCCCTCTTTGTCTCTCATTTTAAGCTTCCATTTAATCCAAATCGGGAAGGTGCCATGCGCCCCTCCCTTGCCTTAGATGGCAATGCTGTGTGGCCTCTTGCTTGGATAAGCAATTGCCGACCTCACTTGCTCTCCTTAATTAAATCCTTCCTTAATCCCTATTTAGAAAGTACTATGTGCCCATATTCCCTTCTTAATTATCTCATGCGCATAACATATATATTTAATATCTAAAATTCGGCCATACATAATCTTTTAATTATTTCATAGATATCTCACCCATGAGTGTAAACATAGATTGCACTACTAAATTAATTTCAGCCCCATTAAATTTATTGAAACCAATTCTAACCTTAATTGTGTCTTAATTAGGTCATGGCCCAATTCCTTATCCATATAAGATCCAATCTTAAGTTCATAATTAAAAATGGATAATTTTCATATAAAATAACAAATTGAAGATCCAGGGTATTACATTTCTTCTCCTTTGTCTATGCTGTGAGCAAGATTTGAAAGAGAGAGAGAGAGAGAGAGATAATTCTGTAACGACCCGCCCTTTTTCACTCACTTCTTCCCGTAAATTCAGAGTCTATTTTTTTTTTTTAACAGAGTAGAGTGATAGAGCAGCGAGACGTTACGACATGAGCTAAGTCCGAACTTTTAAAGTCCGACCCTTAACTGGCCAACCCTATGTGTGCATGGACTCAGTCCACTAAAATGGTTCAGACATAGCAATATCAACATGCGGAGTAAAAATCACAACCTGCGAAATCATAATAGAACCTAGTTCCATTCCATTGATAGCAAAGTACTTAGTCAATAAAATCACAATCAACATTATCCAAATAAAACATCCAACCATAGCATTTCACCTAAGTTATTACATTCTGAAATCTGGATACTCTCAATATAAATCCCTGAGTATCTTAAACAAAATATAAAACTAAAAGCGTTCTAAGCTCTTATACTTGTCCCTTTCCGCGTTTAGCGTTTTCCTCGTTTCCTGCATCATCCACTAAAGGGTAGAAGTAGGGAGTTAGTACAACGCACCCAGTAGGTATTCCAATTAGGGTTAACACATAGGTTAGTACCAAAAATCCAGACATAATAGATATATCAAATCAGTTATAATAAATCATAACATACTCATAACGCATCGTATCAAAACAGTGTATGATAATAGAGATCCAATCATACAGATAAAATCCAAAACCTTGCATGATAATAAAAGTCATAATCATGCCGATTCAATGCCATGCCATGCTATCATATGCAATGAGTCCCGCCCATCACAAATATAGGATATACTCTTGATGGAATTCTCCTCATCAAGGTATCTTCCTGGAGGAATTCTCATCACCAAGGTCTTTCCTCTTGATGGAATTCTCATCATCAAGGTATTTCTCACAGTTGCCTTACGGACATTTCGACGGAGTGTGAGCTCCGGTTACTTAGTATCCTCTTGATGGAATTCTCATCATCTAGGTATCCCCTGATGGAATGCTCATCACCAGGGTCTTCATACATAGTATTCCTCTTGATGGGATTCTCATCATCAAGGTATCCCCCACTAGTGCTTTACGGACACCCCGATGGAGTGTGGATCCCCGGTTACCTGTCATCCCTCCCATGCCATGCATGAGATGCAAATACCACATGCTATGCAATTATACAAAATCATAGCATTTAAAAACTCATATTTAAAACACATGCTATTTTATCAAATAAACATAGCATATAAAATCACCATTTGAAACATATCCTTTGCAATATAAATTCATCAAAAATAAGATAAAGACAATGTACATAAACCCATGGTTTCAAAGAGGTGGAATCCTACCAAAGACCGTTCACGAATCCTTGCGTTTTCGTCCAAGATTCGATCACCGATCGCGCACCGCTTGCGAGATCACGTTACCTTATAATATAATGATAAATCAACACCAAGTCCCACTTGATTATAAGGTTCTAAGTCCATAAATAAAACCCCATGGGGTTCGGCCTATACACCATGGCCGAAACCCATGGTTTACCATTTTTGTCCATAATTACAATAATGCCATTGAGCCTAACCATAGACTTCTTTCTTGCTTAGATTTCAGACAATCCATTCATACTTCCAAGGCACATAGTCCATAAAATAATTCATGGGGTTCGGCCATACACCATGGCCGAACCCAATGTCCAATATTCTAACATATTTACAAACATGCCATTGGTTCCCTTATTCCTTTAAACCTACAATAATTAGTCCTTATGCATATCCTTAACCAAACAAATCCATCAAACACCACTCATGGGGTTCGGCCATACACTATGGCCGAACCCATGATGCTCCATTTTGGTGTGTAATTACATTTTTACCCTTTCTTTCACCATAATTCATAACACATGTTTGTATCCTAAAAATATACAACACATAACTCATATAATAGGTTCACAAATTCAATTCATCAATCAGCCCTTAACCATAATTTAAAATGCCATTTGATCCCTTAATTTGGACCACGGGGTTCGGCCATACCCTTGGCCGAACCCTATGGTATATAGTTTCCAAATTAAAATTCCAACTTTCCATAAATGGAAGGTTTCCTTAATTAGACTCCACCTTCTATTGTTAGAAGGTTTCCATAATTAAACTTACTAATTTAACAACCTCCTTCCATAAATAGATTGTTTCCTTAATTAACCAACACCTTTCCATATTTGGAACCTTTCCACATTAATCCCCATTCCAAAAACAACTCCATGGGGTTCGGTCAAGCACCATGGCCGAACCCTATAGTTCATGACCTTCCTCAATGGTTTAGATCCATTAAATTCAACCACCAATTCATTAAATATTTGGTGGGGTCGGCCATACACCATGGCCGAACCTCACCCCTTCTTTTCATTAGTATGGATCCAAACAATTAGCCATAAAACAATTCATATTCTTTTATTGATTTCTTGAATCTAAAACCGACCACCATCAAAGGTTTTTATGATTTAAAATCTAAGATCATAAACCCAATGAATAAATCAAAACTCTCGATGGTTTTCAATCTTAAAACCCATCAATTAAATAAAATCTTTCCATGGGGTTCGGCCATGGTTCTTTCTCTCCATTTAAACCACTAAATCATCTCCAATCTCCCTTCATGGGGTTCGGCCAAATACCATAGCCGAACCCTAAGTGTAAAACCCTACCCCAGATTAGGCGGGTGTTAGCTTAATAATCTGGTTTAACCGGTTATTCTCGAAGATTACGGTTAGGGCTTTAAGGAAGGCCCAGGTGTGGCCCAAGCCGAGCTCGTGAGCTCAGTGATCCAGCTCGTCCAGCTGGAAGGGCATTTTGGTAATTTACCACTTGTAGTTATTATTTTGGTAAATTGTATTGTTAGGTGATTATTATTGGTTAATAATATTCTTCTTAGTCAAAGATTTGTATTTCTGATTTTAAAATAATTTTATTTTCTAGAAAATGATATTTAAATCCGCCCGTCAAAACCCCGAAAGGGAGTATTAATTATTTTAAATGATTTTGGAAATGAGATAAAATCCAAAACAAGTATTTAGCAGTAGACCATTTTAAGAATGGTCTAGTTATTCCATTTCACCCCAAAATGAGATCTCTAAATAGTTTTATTTAACATTTGTTTAATTAAGTAAATAAAGTTAAATTATGGTTTTAATTCAAATCAATGGTTTTAGTAAGAGATAAATTCTAAAATTTTTATGACGATTAAGGTTTTCAAAAACCAACCTATCTGTAAGGTTGGATTATGATTTCGAGATTTTAAAATCATGGTTTTAGATTAAAGATCAGATTTTATCAAATAAAAGACTTATTTGCAAAATCAGTTTTTGAGAAGGGCTTACTTGCAATCGAGACAACCAAACAGTGTTTTCACTGTTCGAGACGTCGGCTTCGACTGCATGCAGAAGCATGCAGTGGCCAACCGACCCTTTCTCCCTACCGGATTTTCTATAAAATGGCCCCAGACTCTACTGTTTGAACTCCCATTGTATCTCTTCTCTTCTCTCAGACTTTCAACTGCCATTGAAAACCCACCCAAGCTCCCTGAATTGCCTCTGTTATTCCCAGTTTTATCACCCGTAGCCTTGAAGGAAGATTTTTTCAAAAATCAGATTCTTATCCCAGGAACCCAAGTGAAGGTATCCAATGCATTCCCCTTTCAATTTCAGTCAGTTTTGAATCCAGAAAACCTAGTTTTGGCCCTGTTTTGAGTAAGAAAAATGATTTCAAAGTTTTAAGGAAAACTCGGTTTTCTTTGTATCAGTGAGCTTTCGGTGCTAAGATCGGATGGCTTACTTGAGTTTCAAAGCTTAAAACCATTCCCTATGGAAAGAGGACTCCCAGAGGAGTCCATCGGACCGGCTAGGTGTGGAAACCGAATCCGGAAAACCCTCTGTTTCTATATTCGTATTTCATACAGTGACTGCCGTCACTGTCTGCTGGTGCAGACAGTGGAGGAAGACGACTCTCGGACTGTCCGAGAGTCGATCTTCGGACAGTCCAAGGGTCAGACCTTCGGACGGTCCGAGCAGTACCCCTCGGACGTTCCGAGCTTCACCCGAAGCCGGAAGCAGCCCGAGGCCAGCGTGACCCACTCGGACGAACTGAGCAGAGTTCGGAAGGACCGAACCCTACTTCGGACGTTCCGAGCCTCACTTCGGATGTTCCGAAGTGCATAGACCCACCGAGGCTTATGTTTTTTCGTTTTTCAGTTCGGATGGACTTCGGAAGGTCCGAAACCCGATTTTCGGACGATCCGAAGTCAGACCCATGTTCCAAGGTCAGCGACTAGATTAGGTGTGGTTCGGATGATCCGACGCCACTGTACCCGGTTCGGAGGCATGTTCCGAGGGACCTAGTTTTAGAGTGTAAAATGTTCTTATTTGATGGTTATTTGATATGATGTGATGATTAGTACCCAATGTTAATCTAAAAATGTGTACTAACCCTCTTCTCTTATTATTTATAGTGTAGATACTATTGTATTCGCTTCCAGGCCGAACCTATTGGTCGGGTACTGAGTGATTCACTTCCAGGCCGACGCTATATAGTCGGGCACTGAGTGACCTCAGGCCTAATTCAAAATGTAAGATCTGGTCCTATCTAGAAGACAACCGAGAAGTGACCCGAGGATCTAGACCTAACTCAATAAGTCAAACTAGTCAATGCTCAGAAGACAATATGAGTTTTGGACTGAGCACCCTTTTTATTATATTATTATCTTGTGGATGATTATAATTTAAAAAGGATAGAAACCGAGTAGGAGACTCAATTCCATGTACCTTGGATGTATCGGGAAAACCAGTATGATTTCGAAATGCTGCTTGTATGTGTACATGCTATATATGAATGCTATGTATATTGATTGTGCACATGTTTGTTGTTTGAACAGAGACCGCGAAACCACCCAGTCACTGTGAGGGAATTTAACTTTACAGCTTGATGTAAACAGGTTTAATTGTTATGGTTATTGAGCAATGAGTGGATTCAGATTTGATGAACCCACTCATGTGCCCAGACTTGACGCACTATGGTAAGAGTGCTTATGATGCTGGCCTAGACTTGACGCACTATGGTAAGAGTGCTTATGATGCTGGCCTAGACTTGGAGCACTATGGTAAGAGTGCTTATGATGCTGGTCCTAGACTCGACGAACTATGGTAAGAGTGTTTATGATGCTGGTAAATGCTATGATCAGAAGAAATGTGAAATACTGCTTCCACGTGCCTGGACTATTGAATCAATATCGGCCATATGGGAGATGTTTTATGTCTACTAGACCATGGGTGGACTGTGGGCGTTAGTTGCTGACCCGAAGGGTGTCAGTACCGGCTATGGGAGAGCCGGAGATATACTTACGAGGATGTGTTTTATGTCTACTGGACCATGGGTGGACTGTGGGCGTCAGTTGCTGACCCGAAGGGTGTCAGTACCGGCTATGGGAGAGCCGGAGATATACTTGCGAGGATGTGTTTTATGTCTACTAGACCATGGGTGGACTGTGGGCGTCAATTGATGACCTGAAGGGTGTCAGTACCGGGTATGGGAGAGCCGGAGATATACTTACGAGGATGTATTTTATGTCTACTAGGACCATGGGTGGACTAGTGGGCGTCAGTTGCTGACCCGAAGGGTGTTAGTACCGGCTATGTGAGAGTCGGAGATACACTTGAAAGGATGTATTTTGACCGTGTTGGGACTTAATACTATGATTGTCAATATGGGATCTAGAGGCTACGTTGGATGACAACAGTACTGGAAGAATGATGAAATGATGGAAATGATGACGAGACTTTATTCGATATTGTGATTTTATTATCAAGCATGAGATGTTATATTGCAACTGTTGATTATTTATACTAACCTGTTGTTTACTTTAAAACTGCATTGTTATATTTCCTTCACTGGGCTAGTTACCTCACCCCACTCACCTTTCAGGGGATGAACCCAAAGAGGAGAATCCTCCGTTTGAAGCTTAGAGTGGATAAGCTGCGGCGTTGCTTTGGGATTCCCACTAAGAGGAACACCCTTGTTTTTGTGCCTTCTGGTTCTTGGAACCATTTTCTTTGTAAAGCACCGAGTGTGGTACTTAGTGTGTGTTAACGTGATGTACTAGTACTGCTGCGTTTCTGTAGCTACTCTGATGTGATTTTGTAATGATGAATCAATGGTTGGATTCTATATGATAATGTTTTGAATAATAATTCAATGTTTGGAATTATGTATTGATGTTTGTATTTTCTATGTCTATTGTTGGGTAGACTTATGGTATATGTTTGAGTCCACATGTTGGGTTCATGTGTGACCTTTGGGCCCAACTGTTGATCCGGCCCAGTTAGAATGCTTGTGAGTTGGTTTAGTTTATCTTTCAAAAAAAAAAAATCAGTCGCGTTTCGGGCCCACCCTTCGGGTCAGGGGCGTGACACTATGGTTCTTTTTGTTCCAAAAATAAAACTATACCATTAAGATACTAACCTCTTTCCTATTAATTTCTTGTTCTCTCCTTGCTTGATCTTTCTTTTCCAATCTTCTTCTCCTTTCTCCTTGCTCTTGCCGTGTGGAAGAGAATGATGAATTGAGAGAGGGAGAGAGAGGAATAAACTCAACAATAAAGGATGTGAAAACCAGTGTATCCCTCTTGATCTCTCCTTTTATAGCCTTTCTTAATCCCACATTAGAAAGTTCTTAAGATAAGCCACCCTTAGCCGTGCACCCCTTGTGTTCCCCATTTTTACACATATACCATAGTGTAGCTCAGTTTTGACCTTGTTAACTTCCGAATCAGAAAAAGTGGTAAACTACAAAGTTGTAGCCCTTGAAGTCTTCTTTCCAAGCAAAAAGAATCAAAGCAATCGAACATTAGAGTGGAAATTTATAACCAAACTAAGGAACATATATCTAACCTTCCTTATTTAACCATGGCCGACTTTCCCTCTTTAATTAGCCATAGCCTGACTGTCCCTTTCTTAATTTAAGGCCTTCCAATCGGCCAATGCTAAAATACATATACTAATGCCGTGTGCACTTGTTTGCCTCTTACAAAACCTTCCCTAAATCAAGAATAGAAAGTGCCATGCGCCCCATTCTTGTTGCCTCTTCCATTTTATTAAACCTTCCCTTTAATTACACTTCCCATTTTAATTTCCAACTTCTAAACTTAGAAACTTACTAACTTAATAACCATTCTCCATATTTAAACACTTTCCAAATTTAGCTTCAATGTTTCCATATTTAGGCACTTTCCAAATTTAGTCATTGCCTTAACTTAAATCCATCCACATCATACGCATATAATTAATTATAGATATCTTATTGTTTAGAAATAAGATATCATTGCCTAAACCCAACGTGTGACCTATTTTAGGACCATCATAAAATCTTTCCACTTAATCTTAAATATCTCATCTCATCCAAAATATTATGCGCATATAATCCCCTTGATTTTTGTGATATAAAATCTTATATTTGACCATGCAATCTTTTATCTATTTAATTTTGCATTATTAAAATAATTTAACCCATTTAAATTTATTTGAAACTATTTATCAAAATCGTTGGGTCTTAATTGGGCAAAGACCCAATCACTTTATCCATCTAAAATCTCCCAATTTAAATAGGTAATTTCCGTAAATATTTATAACTTAAGAATTCGGGGTATTACAAATTCGGCCTTATGTATCCATGCGCCCCTCCCTCTTTCTTTTATTAGAAACCTTCTCTTAATTCTAATTAGAAAGTACTATGCGCATAACATTATACATAGCCTAAGCAATCTTTAAATTTAGATAATTCCCTAATGCCTTGCGCCTCTTTCTTGGATTGTATCTCTCCCACACGGCCATGCACAATCTTATTTGATTTTTGGACATTTTCTTAAGATATGCAAATCCAATTTAATTAAGAAAGTCCCTCTTTAAATATTCTAGGATATCATTGTGGATTTAAAAATCTCACATATCTCTCATGCGCATAATCTATGGATTTCACATTCAAAATTCGGCCATGAAATCTTTTATTTAAATTTAGATATAATGCATCACTAAATTAATTCAACCCCATTTAATTTTAATAAAACCAATTCCACAATCAATTGGGTCGTAATTGGGGCATGGCCCAATTCTTTATCCATATAAGATCCAATCTAAAATTTACAATTAAAATGGATAATTTCATACAAAATAATAAATTGAAAATCCGAGGTGTTACACCACCCCCACAGGGTAAAATAGTACCTAGCTCTGCGCATCCTCGCACGTCAAGTGTGCGAAATAACCGTGAGAGAGCCCTCCAGCGCGAAGTTTGCGAGGGACCCACTCCTCAACGGTAACCCTACGGGACCAAGTCTCCGTATTTCGTATCGAGGTTCCTACAGTTTCATAGCTACTCTAAGCCATACTGATAGAATCTATATACTTATCTCATCAATATCACGTATGGGACGTACCCATGCCATATCTCAATAAACTCAAGTGACCTCATCACATGCATCTCAATATCAAAATCCTCATAAACTCTTAAATTTGCATACTTTATTGAAAATCATTCAAACTTTCCTCACAATACAAAGGTTGGTAGGTTAGAACAACCCTCCAAAACATAACCACAACCCTTATAAAATCTCCCATTTCCCTGACATTCTCTTACCCCTCCTTAGCCTAACCTTCCTAGAAGACCCTGCGTCATCATAAAAATCGAAGAAGTTGTCAGGGCAAGTCGTCAACGTGTGCCCCAACATTCCACAAGTCAGACAGGGTATTATTCTTGTTCCCCCAATGTATGGACAGTTAGTCCTCTCCTTCTCGTGCCCATGAAGTCCACAAACAAGGCAAATAACCTCAATCGAGTGGGGGCAATAAATACCATTGTGCCCTTCCTGATTGCATAATTCGCACATATAATCTGTCAACTCATCCGAAGTAGGAGTAGCCAGAGTATACTCGGGCGAGCCTATCTCCCCTACGGATTCTTGTAAGTTTGGGACATCTTCCTCGTCCTCTTTGGTTACAAAGGCTGGAGCAACCCCAACATTGTACTCGGGTGATTCTACTTCCATGTCCTGATTTGTTATAACTTCATTGATGAAGTTTGGCATGTTGGAATCGTTGGACGAAGAAACCAGATCTAGCAGACAGCTAGGTGTCCCTCTGTCCCACAACTCTATATACTCGGTGTTGCCTGACATATCTGTATTACAATAACAGAAACATATCAATGACAACCTGCAATTCAAATCAAACTAGTCTTTGTTTTGGGGAGTTTCCCTATGTATCACATACTGTCTCTTGTTTGGGGAAATTGCCAAATAAACATCTTGTGTTTCTTGTCCTTGGGAAAATTGCCAAAACAGCACTCTTTGTATTTCTTTGTTTTTGGGGAACTTCCTATTTTGCTATGTTGGATAAATCCGATTATTTTGACAATACTTCCTTTGCTATCATCTATTAAGTCTAACGAAGTAAATTAATGCACGAGAGCCGGATTAATTTACTCCGAAATATTCAATTTTCGGGTTCGCTCTGATACCAACTGTAACCCCCCGCCCTTTTTCACTCGCTTTCTCTTCCCAAAATCAGAGTCTATTTTTTTTTTTTTAATAAACGAAGAGTGATAGAGAGCCCGACGTCACGACGCGAGCTAAGTCCGAACTTCCAAAGTCCGACCCTTAACTGGCCAACCCTATGTGTGCATAGACTCAGTCCATGAATACGGTTCACACATAGCAATAAAACATGCGGAATGAAAATCATAACATGCGGAATCACAATAGAACCAAGTTCCATTTCATTCGGATAGCAAAGTACGTCAAGTCCTTAATCATCATTATCATAACGTAATTATCCAATAAAACATCCAACCATAGCAAATTCATCTAAGTTATTACAATCCGAATTCTAGATACTCAAATTACAAGCCCATGAGTATCTTAAACAAAATATAAACTATAATCCTCCAAGCTCCTATGCCTGGCCTGAAATGGTTCGTGCGCTTGCAAGTATAAATTTAAAACACAACAAATAAGCTCAACATTCCAGAGTTTTCAAGAGGTATAACTGGTGAAGATTTGTTAGAGTGGGTTGGGCCTTGAAAATGTACTTGAATGTAGGGAATTTCTATTCTATCGTATATGATTATAAGCATGTAAGGAATTCCATAGTGCTCAAAGGGCCAATCCTTCGAAACCTGGGCAAACCTGCGAACCCTAAGTCCTCAGTCGAAGGGGGTTCAGCTTTCAAGAATGTCGCCGCAACCTTCGTACTTGGACCAACGCATTCAAGTTGAAGAGCTTCAACTGCAGCTTTCTAAGGCTCATTGTTTCAAAGAGTCTAAACCAACAGGTGGACCTATTGCACAGTGATAGCAATGTAGCAGAAGAAGAAGTAGTAGCAAACTATAGGGATGCCCAAAGCACTGAAGGAACAACTGAAAATGAATTGGGAACTTAGTGACACAAAGACAATGGTCATGCTTAGGGACTGAGTTCACTTCAGGCAACGCTCACTCCGTGGTGACGTCAGGACCTGAGTAGGAACCTGCAATACCAATTGTGACAACCCGCCCAAACTACTAGGTCATGGTTGAATTAGAGCTAAATTGCGTAGTTCCTAATAGGGTAATCGCTTACTTTAGCAAAATTGTTTTGATATTGCCTGAAATTGTTTGATTGTGTGTCAGAAAATAGAATTTTGAACTCTAGAACCCCAATATGCGTTTATCGTAGTCTAAATTGATGTTTGGAGATGAAAACAAAAATTTGAAACAGGGTTCCAAAAATAACAGGTGTCTATTTTGGAAACTTTCCAAATTTAGAAAATCTCAAAATTGGTGTGATATCGGGGTCCGCAATGGTTAAGGAATTTATTTGAATTTTGTTATTCAAATTTTTAATTTTGGATTCACTTTTGGAAACTTTCTAAAATTAGTGTTGTGGGACCCAAATTATTTATATTTGGGAAGATTGAATTGAAAACTTATTTTGAGAAAATGAAATTTATTCTAAAAAACAAAAAATTTTAATTTTGGTAAAGCCCAATTAATTTTGGAAAGGATGAGTGAAATTTTGTTAATACAAGTTGGAAATTAAGTGGGCCATGGTCCCACACAAATTTTGTATTTTAGTAAAATAAGTTTAAAAAAAAATAGATGAAATTCCCTAGAGCTCCAATTCGTTGGAGAAAAATAGAGAGATTTTTTTTTTTTTTTTGCTCAAAAACGTTGGAACCCAATATAATTTAGAAAGCGGGTGTTTTTAGAATAAAATAAATAGAGGAAATAGAGGAAGCCAAATCCAATTTTAATTCTCCATTGGCTGACTGCTTCCTGTAATTAAATGAGAAATTTGTGTATTGCAATTGCAATACACAATCTTGACTTCTCTCCTTTCTCTCTCTCCTTTGCACACGACTTGGAGCTTTCTCTCTCTCCTTTGCACACGACTTGGAGCTTTCTCTCTCTCTTTTTTGCACGGTGGAGCCTTGGTTTTTGAAGATTTCTTTCGTTTTTCTTTGGTTTGTGGTTGGATCTCCATCTTCTCCAAGAGGTAAGCTCAGATTTTCCATGAATCTTACGTGATTTTCTTTGGGTTTTCTTGATTTTTTCATCTCTTTTCTCTTTGGTTTTCTCTCTCACACTTTGATCAGATTTCCATGGTTTTTCTTGATTGAATACGAACATGGAGATGAGAGAAAGAAAAAGAGAAGGAAAACTAAGGATTGATTGGAGGATTTTAACAAATTGGAAAACAAATTCAAAGAATTCGTTTAGACTTTTATGGAAAATAGCGTAAACCCACATTGCAGTTCCAATTTGCGCACTTTGCAATAAAAATTCAAAACTCGGGTATCCGATGGAATTTTTTGACGAAATTTGTTTTCTTGGGTTCAAATTTGATAGATCTAGTTTCTAGACAAATTTGGAAGAAAAATAAGGTGATTTGATGCCTTAGGTATGATCTGAAACATGGACCAAAATCTGGTTCAGATCTGAAATACAGTTTCACTGGGTTTTACTAAATAAACCATGACCTATATTTCTGACATTGAAATGATTAAAAATTAGTGCCTATTCTGATCATAACGACGATATCTATCTCCAGTTAAAATATGATGAATTTGAAATTAGTTTTGATACCCCAAACCATATCTGTAAGTCGGACCTAGTTGCAGACTGCTGAAAAATGGACACTTTTACAATGCTGGATTGTGGCAATTTTTAAATCAGTCTTTGGTCATAGAAACGGTCCAAATTTGTACCTAAATCGAAGCCCATGAAGATACTACCTACTGTCACGCCCCAACCAGAAAGATGGGCCCGGAACATGATTGATTTTTTTTTTTTTAAACTAAACCAACTCAAGAATTCTAACTGCGCGGATCAACTATTAGGCCCAAAGGTCACACATGATCTCAACATGTGGACTCAAACTCATACCATAAGTCTACCCAAAAGAGACACAATACAAACACATAATTCCGATCAACGTATTATTATTACAATATCATTAGAGTAACTACGAAACACATGGTAGTTTAGTACATCACATCAATACAGATTAAGTACCACACACGGTACTTTACATAAGCAAAAGGTTCAAGGAATCAAAAGGCAAAGATAGCGGTATTCCCCTCAGTGGGAATCCCGAGACAACGCAGCAGCTTATCCATCCTAAGCTTCATATGGAGGTTCTCCTCCTCAGGCACATCTCCTAAAAGGTGAGTGGGGTGAGCTAATTAACCCAGTGAAGGAAATATAACAGTGCCGTTTAAGTAAACATTATGTTAGTAAATAATCAACATATGCAATATAATATCTCATGCTTGACAATAAATTCTCAATATCAAGTAAAATCTCATCATCATTTCCAAAACTGTTGTCATCTAACGTAACGCCTACATAGTACGCTGAGACCATCGTATTAAATCCCGACACGGTCAAAATACATCCTTGGAAGTACATCTCCAGCCCTCACATGGCCGATACTGACACTCCTCAAGGCAGCAACTGTCGACACCCCTGGTCCAGTAGACATAAACCATCTCACACACATGGCCAATATTGGTTCAATAGTCAAGGGCACGTGGAAGCAGTGTTACATATCGCATACGATCAACATCATGAACATTCACAATTATCATTAGCACTTCTTATAACAGTGCATCATGTCTAGTCACATGGGTGGGTTCATCAACTTGAAACCACTCATTGCTTCAAGATCCATCTCATTAAAAACCTTATTACACCTACTGCAAAGTTAAATTCCCTCACCGAAAATGCTGTGGTATCACGGTCTATGTGCAACAAGCAAACAAGTGCACAATCAATAATATGTCAACATACATAGCATCCAAATGTATACATACAAGTAGTATGTCAAAACCATACTTGCTTTCCCAAAAATCTCCAAGGTATATGGAATTGAGTCTCCTACTTGGTTTCTAACCATTTTAAGTTACAATAATCCACAATATAGTAATAGGGTGCTCAGTCCAAAACTCATATTGTCTTCTAGGCATGACCAGATTAACTTATTGAGTTAGGTCTAGATACTCAGGTCACTTCTCGGTTGTCTTCTGGATAGGACCAGATTTGACATATTGAGTAAGGCCTCGAGGTTACTCAGTGCCCGACAGATATAGCGTCGGCCTGGAAATAAAGTCACTCAGCGCATGACAAATAGAGTCGGCTTGGAAGTGAATACAATAGTATATACACTATAGTATTAAGAGAAGAGGGTTAGTACATTTTTAAATTATTAAGGTCATAAACATCACATGCATCATCAAACAACCAAGATTCTTCATTCAAAAACTGGGTTCCTCGAAACATGCCTTGGAACCAGGTACTGTGGCTTCGGATCATCCGAACCACTGTCTAAACTAGTCACAAACTTCGGAACTTGGGTCTGTCTTCGGACCGTCTGAAGATCAGGTCTCGGATCATCAGAAGGTCATTCCGAACATAAAAAAAAAAAAAGGTCTCGGTGGGTCGGTGTGTCTCGGATCATGCCGAGTGAAGCTCGGATCGTCCGAGAGGGGTTCGGTCCATTCCGAACATAGCTCGAACATCAGGAGCAGAAAGGCTAGCCTCAGAGGCTCTGGGACTTCGAAATGACGCTCGGATCTTCCGAAGGGTGTCACCCTCGGACCGTCCGAAGGGTGTCACCCTCGGACCGTCCGAAGCACAACTCTCGGACCATCCGAGAGTCGTCTTCCTCCTCAGTTTACGACAGGAGATAGTAACCGGCAGCAACACCATGAAATACAAATCCAGAAATAGTGGATTTTCTTGATTCGTTTTTCACATCCAATTGGTCAGATGGATTCCTCAGTGAGTCCTCTTTCCATAGGGAGTGGTTTAAGACTTTAAAACTTAATGGGTCATCGGATTTAGACATGAAAACTACACTGATACAAGATAAATCAAGTTTTTCCTTAAACTTCAAATCCATTTTACTCACTCAAAACTTCGCCAAATCTACTTCCATTTGATTCTAAACCAGTTAAAATTTAAAGAGGAACACATTAGCTACTTTCACTCGAGTTCTTGGGTTGAAAATTCAACTTTTGAAAAATTTCTCCTCTTAAGCTTACAGTGAAGAAAAAAACTTGGAAACAGAGAGGGATCGGCTGGTTTTTCAGAACAGCTGAGACTGAGAGGGAGAGATGGAAATTTGAGGGAGTAAACCCAACTAAGGAAGGGTGATCTTATAGAAATCTCTGATCAATCCATGGAGGCCAGCCAAACCAATGCATGCAGCTGCTGCTGACGTCCCCAACAGTAACCGCACTGTTTGGGCGTTGGTTGCAGATAAGTCCCTCAAAATTTTTGAATTTGCAAATAGGCCCCTATTTTAATAAAAACTCAATTTTTACTAAAAAAACAATACTTTTAAGGCTTGAAAATTTTAATCCAACTTGACAGATAAGTTGGGTTTTAAAAACTCTAGTGACCATAAAAATTTGGAGATTTAAAACTTAACAAAAACCATAGATTTAAATAAAAATCATAATTTAACACTATTTACCTAATTTAACTTGTGTTAATAAAAATGATTTAAATCCCTCATTTTTGGGGTTTGAAAGAATAAACTAGACCATACTAAAATGGTCTAACATAATATACTTGTTTCAAAAAAATTCTCATTTCCAAAACCATTTAAAAATATTTATTCCTCCCTTTCGGGGTTTTGACGGTCGGTTTTAAATACTATTTTCTGAAAATAAAATTATTTTAAAATCAGAAATAGAAATCCTTGATTAAGGAGAATAATATCATCCAATAATAATCACATTATAACACAATTTATAAAATAATAATAATAAGCGGTAAATTACCATTTTGCCCCTCCAGCTGGACGAGCTCAATCACTGAGCCTTCGAGCTCAGATTAGGCCACAGCTGGGCTTTTCACAAAGTCCTAACCGTAACTTTGAGATTAACCAGTCTAAGAAAGATTTATTAAACTAAAATCGCCTCATTTGGGTCAGGGTATTACATCCTACTCCCCTAAAAGAAATTTCATCCGGAAATTTAAAACAAACTTATACATTTTTGGCCAGTGAACATGCTAGGGTACAGCTTCAGCATCGTCGATTTAGGTTCCCATGTCTCGTGTTGTACATCGCGATGTTGTCACAGCACTCGCACTACATGAATAGCCTTCCTCCTAAGCTCTTGAGTCCGGTGTCCTTAGATCTTTACTGGCACTTCTTCGAAAGTTAGGTCCTCTGAGACTTCAATGTCTTCAAAACTTATCACATGCAACGGATCAGGTTCGTACTTCTTTAACATATACATGTGAAATGTACTATGCACTCTCTCCAAAGCTTGAGGAATGTCTAATTGATAGGCCACTTCCCCTATCCTCTTCAAGACTTCAAAGGGTCCAACATATCGAGGTGATAGTTTTCCCTTGCGCCCAAACCTTTGCACTCCATGACATGGTGTCACACGTAAGAAAACTCGGTCGCCAACTGCAAATTCCAAAGGTCTACGCCTCTTGTCACCATAACTCTTTTGTCTGCTCTGGGCTGTCTTGAGACGCTGACTGATCACTTCAACTTGTTCTAACGTCTCACGTACTAGATCAGGTCCTAGAAGTGCTTTGTCTCCTACCTCTGTCCAACAAAGAGGTGATAATTGGTACACTGGAGTGATAATTGTTGTTGTATACAAAGAGGTGATAATTGATACAGAGCTTCGTATGGTGCCATCTGTACACTGGAGTGATAATTGTTGTTGTATACAAACTCGATCAGAGGCAAGTGATCTTCCCAACTTCCCTGTATATCCATAACACAAGTTCTTAGCATATCCTCTAAGGTTTGAATGGTTCTCTCTGATTGGCCATCCATCTGAGGGTGAAAAGCAGTGCTGAAGCACAGCTTAGTCCCCAACTCCTCTTGCAATCCCTGTCAGAATCTTGATACGAACCTAGGATCTCTATCAGATACAATAGATACATGTACTCCATGCAATTTGACTACCTCCTTTAAATACAATCTACTTAGAGTAGTCAAAGAATCCGTCTTCTTGATCGGCAGAAAGTGAGCTGATTTCGTCAATCAATATACTATTACCCAAATAGCGTCGTTCTTCTTAGGAGACTTCGGGAATCCGTTTACAAAGTCCATCGTGATGTGCTCCCATTTCTATTCAACCACTTCTAAAGGTTGCATCTTTCTACCAGGTCGTTGATGTTCTGCTTTCACTTGTTGATAAGTTAAGCACTTTGATATAAAATTTGCTACCTCTCGCTTCATACCTTTCCGCCAGAACAGCCGCAGCAAGTCGTGATACATCTTTGTACCATCAGGATGCACCGTAAAGCGAGAATGATGAAAGTGATCAAGCACCTTTCTCCTGCACTCGTCCGACTTAGGTACAAAGAGTCTATCTTTGAAAGTCAAACCTCCATCCGCCTTGATCCTCCAATCTTCCAAGGTCGCTCCTCTTGAAAGCTGAGTCACCAACTCCTTGCTTCTGGATCGCTCTGTTGTCCTTCCATCACCAATCTAATTACCTCGGGTTGCAGAACCAAACTGTGGATTCTTGTTGACCCATTCCCTTCGATCAGCTCCAGATCATACTCTGACAGAACTTCCAACATCTTCCACTGCAAGGACGCCATCCTAGCCACGTTGCTATGAGACTTCCTAGTTAGGGCATTGGCCACTACTTTGGCTTTTTCTTGGTGATAAGAGAGACTGAAGTCGTAATCTCCCATGTACTCCATTCATCTTCGCTGCCTCATATTCAGGTCCTTCTGAGTGAAGATATACTTGAGACTGTGGTGATCAGAAAATACATTGAACTTCTCACCATACAAGTAATGTCTCCACAACTTTAACGAGAAGACAACGACTGCCAACTCCAAATCATGAATCAGGTAGTTCTGCTCATGTCCCTTCAATTGCCTGGAACCATAAACTACCACCTTCCCCTCTTGCATCAGCACACATCCCAAGCCAAACTTAGACGTATCGCAATACACATCGTAACCTCGTCCTTGTTCGGATATTATCAAAAGTGGAGACGAAGTCAACTTCTCCTTCAGCTCCTAGAACGCTCTTTCACAAGCTTCACTCCACTTGAACTTAATGTTCTTCCTCATCAGCCGAATCATTGGTACTGCGATCTGGGAGAAGTGTGGGATACTCTTTCAGTAATATCCTACTATTCTCAGAAAGCTTCTAATCTCGAACACGTTCTTGGGACTTTCCCAAGTCTTCACTGTTTCGACCTTTGTTGGATCTACCGAGATCCCTCTTGGTGACACCACATGTCCAAGAAACAGCACTTGAGTAAACCAAAACTCGCACTTGCTTAGCTTAGCGTATAGCTGATGATCTCGAAGAGTTTGAAGAACAATGCATAGATGATGCTCATACTCCTCCTCGGACGACGAAAAGATCAGGATATCGTCTATGAAAACTATCACAAACTTTCTCAAGTATGGTCGGAAGATGCGATTTCATCAAGTCCATAAACATGACTAGCGTGTTGGTCAAACCGAAAAGCATCACCACAAACTCATACAAACCATACTGCGTCCGGAAAACAGTCATAGGAATGTCTTCCTCTTGGATTCGCAACTGATGGTAATCTGACCTCAGATCGATTTTTGAAAACCATCTCGATCCTCTCAAAAGATCAAAAAGGTTGTCTATTCTAAATAGAGGATACTTATTCTTAATAGTTAACTGGTTGAGTCGCCGGTAATCTATACACATCCTCATCGATCCATCCTTCTTTTTCACAAATAGCAGGTGCGCCCCACGGCGAGTTGCTCTGACGGATAAAACCAAGTCTAAGAAGCTCATCTACCTCCGTAGCTAGCTCTCTCTGTTCAGCCGGCGCCATCCGATAAGGTGCCATGGAAATTGGAGATGTTCCTGGCTGTAGGTCTATAACAAACTCTATCTCTCGGCATGGAGGTAGCCCAGCTAACTGGTCAGGAAACACATCCATAAACTCACACACCACCCGAGGAGCAACAGACCCTATACCACCTACATCTTCCCAACCCATGCTGGCCACCACACTATCAGGATACGCCTAAGGCCAGAGAAAGTGACTCTCATCTTCTCATAGGGTACTAACTTCTCCGTAAACCTTTCATCGGTTGAGGAGACCCCAAAAATTCTCCTCTGAGAACAATCGATCAAAACCTCAAAAATTGACAACCAATCCATGTCAAGGATGATGTCAAAGTCCGTCATTTTTAAAACAAGAAAATCATAGGACAACTCTACACCGCTAATTCTCAAAATACATGATCTACACCTTTGGTTTACCAAATCTCTCTTACCCAAGGGCGATACTACCATTAGCGGGTTAGCTACTTCTACCGGTTTCAAACCCAATCTATTACAACAAGCTCTAGAAATAAAGGAATGCGAAGCACCGGTTTCAAAAGGCACTCGTGCCAAAAGACTAAAAAGAGTAAGGGTATCTTCCATCACTATATTATCCATCGGCTCTTCCTTCTGAGTCTCAATCGTGTAGACTCTCCCCTGAGTGGTCTGAGGATGTCCCTGTCCTTTCCCCTGACTGTTCCGAGGTGGTCCATTCGTTGGTGCCACCGAGCCTCTGGAGGTCTGCTGAGAACCTCGACCAACAGATCGTTGCGCCACTGAAAAAGAAGCTCCTGCGCTTTGCGATGGTGCAACTCTACCTAGATAGCGGCAGTCCCTAAACAGGTGCCCGGTCTGCTTGCAATGGTAGCATGCTTCTCTCGTCCTGATGGGCAGAATTTAGAAGTATGCCCAGGCTGGTTGCAAGTATAGCACATGAATTGTCGGGTGTCTGGCCGACTCAACTGTCCTGTGCAAGGTTGGCTCTTCTTGAAGAACGGCCTCTTCTGGTTGAGCTTGGCCCCCTTGTTGGAGGAAGGTTTCTGGAAGTTGTCGGAGCTCTTGTTGATGGAATCCACCGCTTCAACCTTCGAAGCCTGATCAATGATCTCCTCCAAGGTGTCGAAAGTTAAGCCCGCCACTTGCCGCTGCAGAAAAGGTTGGAGTCCATTCTCAAAATGCTGAATCTTTTCCTCTTCGTTCACCGCTATCTAAGGCACGAACTGCATCAGATCGATGAACCTCATGGCATACCGTGCCGCTGAGTAGGAACGCTGCTGGATATTGAGGAATTCCCTCTTCCTCTCTTCCTGGACGATCTTCGGGAAGTAACGGGCCAGGAAGGCGGCAGAAAAATCTTCTCACGACATTGGCTCATGGTTACGAACCAAATTCTTAGCTTCCCACCACTTGTAAGCATTACCCTCCAACTGGTACGTCGCCAAAGTTACTCTCAGATCATCTGCAATGGCTAAAGTGTTCAGGATCCAGTTAATTTGGGTTAGCAGTTCCTTGCTGCACTTGGGTCCTCTGTCCCCGAAAAACTTGTCGAGTTCAATCGCTTTGAACTCTTTTAGAGCCAAGGTGACTCTTTCTTCTTGCGTTCGGATGGGAGGGAGTCGCATATTTTCAGCTATCTGCTGAAATGCTTCCATTGCTGCACGAATGGCTTCATTGGCCAAATCGCTGGGTGGAAGACATGTCATCCTCCCGCGGCAGTTGTTTCCGTTAGCGTTAGGTCCTGACATCTGTTATTTACACTTGTAAATATCACTTAATTATTAAAGAAACTTGTTAAGGTAAATCACACAAGTTGCACAATTCATTAGGAATCATTCAAATTTGCATTACAATAAAAAGGGTTAGTAGGGTTAGAGAAACCCTTCAAAACAACAAAACATGATTCAACCCTTACAAAATCTCCCCGATTCCTCGAGAAACTCTTAATATCTCTAGTTTCTTCCGTAGAAGACCATGCATCATCACCAAAATAATAGAAGTTGTTAGGGCATGTCGCCGACATGTGCCCCTAACACTCCACAAGTCAAACAGGGTATGATCCCTGGTCCCCCAACATAAGGACAGTTAGTCCTTTTGCTCCCATTCCCGCAAAGTTCTCAAACACGGCAAATGACATCAATAGGGTGGGGGCAATAAGTACAGTTATGCCCCTCCTGATTGCATAATTCGCACATATAATCCGACAACTCATCCAAAGTTGGAATAGCTGGAGTATACTCGGGTGAACCTATCTCCCCTACAAGTTCTACTAAGTTTTGGACATCTTCCTCATCCTCTTCAGGTACGAAAGCTGGAGCCACCCCAACATTATACTCGGCCGATTCTACTACCATGCTCTCACTGGGTACAACTTCATTAATGAAGTTCGGCATGCTGGAATTGTCTGAAAAAGAAACCAGATCTATAGGACAGTTAGGGGTCCCTCTGTCCCACAACTCGGTGTACTATGCATTGTTTGACATGTCTGTATCACAAAAACAAAAGAATGTCAAAAACAATTGCAGTTCTAACCCAAAAACAAGTCTCACTATGTTGTAACCCATCATAGTCCTAGAGTTTGAGCCAAAGCTCTGATACCAAGTTGTCACGCCCCGACCCAAAAGGTGGGCCCAGAATGCGACTGATTTTTTTTTTTTAAAAACTAAACCAACTCAAGAATTCTAACTAGACCGGATCATCTGTTATGTCCAAAGGTCACACATGATCTCACCATGTGGACTCAAACACATACCATAAGTCTACCCAAAAGAGACACAACACAAACACATAATTCCGATCAACGAATTATTCTTACAACATCATCAAAGTAACTACGGAACACATGGTAGTTTAGTACATCACATCAACACAGATTAAGTACCACACACTGTAACGCCCCGCCCTTTTTCACCCGTTTTCCGAAAATCAGAGTCTATTTTTTTTTTTTTTTTTTGAAATAGAAGAGTGAGAGAGGGCGCGGACGCCACGACCGCGAGTTAAGTCCGAGCTTCTAAAGCCCGACCCTTAACTGGCCAACCCCACGCGTGCGCGGAACTAAGTCCACGAGAATGATTCACGCGTAAGAAGTAAGCTTCGCGGATTATAATCATTGCGGAACATGATAATAAATTCTATCCTACTGGTTTTTAGATAGAAGGGAAGATACAACATTGAATTTACCAAAATGCCCGTATGTTCGTGATTATATTAGCAAATGTATCGTCCATAAGTAAAGTCCAAACCATCGGAAGAAATGTAAATTTATACAACCCAACAAGCTAAGTCACTTTAAAATTACATCTCCAAAATGTAAACATAATATAAACTAGGACTGCGCTTTCCAAGCTCCTAAGCTTGGCCTCCGGTATGTCCACCGCTTCCTGCCTCTCCTGCGTCATCAGT
Organism: Chimonanthus salicifolius; assembly: GCA_013350335.1. Classification (NCBI taxonomy): domain Eukaryota; kingdom Viridiplantae; phylum Streptophyta; class Magnoliopsida; order Laurales; family Calycanthaceae; genus Chimonanthus; species Chimonanthus salicifolius. The sequence goes on along the minus strand of CM023537.1, from coordinate 44,189,057 downwards.
TAGGGTAGAAGTAGGGCGTTAGTCAACTGCACCCAGTAGGACTCCGAGTAGGGCTAGCACATGGATTAGTGATACACACATACCGATAACATGAAATACAACAAAATAAGTATGTGATGAATGCTATGTCATGGGTGCTTATGTCATGTGTCCCACCCATTATCCGTATGATCATACAATATCCTGTTCCCCATGTTTGCTTCTCGGTCGCCCCGACGGAGTATGGACTCCGGTTATAGCCCTCAGGCTATCCCCATGTCTGATTCTCGGTTGCCCCGATGGAGCATGGACTCCGGTTATAGCCCTCAGGCTATCCCCATGTCTGATTCTCGGTCACCCCGACGGAGCATGGACTCCGGTTTGTTTATTTTTTTTGCCCATGCCATGCATGAGATGTAGGTGCATTATGCTATGTAGTATATAGATAGACCATATTCAGTATACCATACATAGTCATATAATGCATAATATTAAAATATAATCCATGATACTATCATGTAATTCATAAGTTTAAAACCCATCATAGTGCAAGTCCCATAAATCATAAATTAAAATCATAAATCCATAATAAGCCAACTCAAAATAATTTAAAACACCATCACATATCCATCGCTTACAAAAAGGTAGGAATCCTACCGAATACCGTGTCGCGTTCCGTTACGCTTCCCGTTCGATAATCCGGTCGCCGATCGCGTACCGTTTGCGACGCCCGATACCTTATTACATTTACCTGGATTAGTCCATACATCATCCATGATTAAGTCCCTAACTTAGCCCATTATCCATTGGTTTTAGACTCATACATAAATCCAATTTTGGCCAAATTTAAAATTCCGATTTGCGGGCCTAAAACGCAGCAACTATCCGCTTCATTTATTCCTTCATAATATATCCATTTTCATGTCCAACCCATATAGGGTTCGGCCATGTACCATGGTCGAACCCATGGTCCTTCAATGTGGCTACAAATTACGGTTTTGCCACTCCTCTTCCATGGTTAAGTTACCCCTTTTATCCATGCATATTTAAGTCCATATTTGACCCATAAACTTGGACCCATTTATAATTTCTTAATCATGACATAACATCATAAAATCAGCCATCTAGTTTAATAAAATTTGTAAATATTTAATCCCATAAATAATTCCATATCTAGCCCATAATATGGCTCCCAAAGGGGTCATGGGTTCGGCCATACACCATGGCCGAACCCATGATGTCTATTTCCTGATTTCTTGGTTCATTTTACCTTCACCAATGAATTTAAGTCATTCATTTAAAACCCCATTTTTCATCTCATATAAAACATCACCTACCATGCTTACCAATCCATTTAATATTTTCATTTCTCTCCATTGTTTTCCATTCATAAAAGTCCCAAGATATTACCATAGGGTTCATGGTTCACTTTTATTGGTGCCATTTTCAAAGACTCATATTTTGTCCCAAAAATAATCCATTTCAAAAATCATAAATCTTCATTCATTTTGGCCCTTTAAAATAACCTCCTAGGCATTGATACATGCATTAACCTTGGCCTAAAGTTGATCAAAATTTGGGTCATGGGTTCGGCCATACATCATGGCCGAACCCATGATGTTTCTTTCCCCATCCTTCTTGGTTTCAATTACCCATTAACATACCTCCAATGAAACTTAAATCATCCATTTCAATCACTATCTTTATTCCATTTAAACATCACATATCATACTTGTAACATCTATTTAAATTTCATCATTAACTTAACTTAATTACCATTTTGTTTAAGCACATATATAAACCATACTTAGCCCATGAATGACCTAAAATATGGGTCATGGGTTCGGCCATACACCATGGCCGAACCCATGATGCCTTTCCCTCATTTTTAACTTGGGTCCTTTAATCACATTTAAAGTCCATTAAAAACCACCAACATTTCCTCATGGTTTCTCATTTTAACAATCCTTTAAAACACCCATTTTTTAATCATTTGAAAACTAATTTTCATTAACCATTCTCCATACTTCTAATCTTATATCATCCATGGATTCCATCATAAAACTTTTTTCCAAAAATTGCCTACATTTAATCCTTTAAATCCTTGGAACTCTAAACCATTCTCCAACTTTTTATTTCTTATAAAGACCCTAATTAAAATGCATAATATTAAAATATAATCCAAATTAAAATCATCCTCATTTACCATGGGGTTCGGCCATGCTACATGGCCGAACCCTATGGTCCATCCATTCATTAAAAATTCCATATTCTCCATGCTTTAATAAAACCTTAGAATTCCAAAAATTTGAAATCATAAATCACTAATGTTCACTCATTTTAAAAAAAAAACTAAGCTCATTAGCCATTCTCCAAACTTTTAAACCTTAACCTCTTAATAAATTCATCATCATTTCCATTTTCTTAGCCTTCCATTTGATGGATTTTAAATCCATTCCATAGCCTAAAATAATTTGGCCACCATCATATGGCAAGGATGGATTCCAAAACTTAAGACCTTAACAATTAAATCTCTTGTTTAGAACATACTTACGATCCGACGACTCCTCCGGTCTTTGTTCCTCCACTTGATTTCCTTAGCCTCTTCTCTCCTTCTTCTTGATCTTTGATCGGATAGATGTGCTTGATCAATGGTGGGACATGTTTGGATTGGCTAAGATAGGGTTAGGTTGAGAGAGGGAAAGAGGGGAAGATGATGAAGATAGTAACTCTTGGTCTTCCAATGGTGAATCCAAGGTTTCACCTCTTTTCTTCTCTTTTCTTTTTCTTTTCCTTCTAAGTTTTCTTCTAAGTTCTTCTCCTCTCTTGCAAGGTGGGTGCCGTTTTTTCTTGGTGTATGAGGAATGCTTGAGTGAAATGGGTTGGTTTGCAAAGGAATGGAGGTGATTGGAGTGGTCTTCACTCCACATTAATTTCTTCACCAACCAAGCATGGGTTGGTTTGACTTTGATGGTGGTGGTTGAGACCCAACCACCATTCAAGCCCATGGTTTTAATTTGTGTTTTCTTGAGGTGGTTTGTGTTTGTTGGAGTGGTTTTGACCATTTAACCATTTGACCATTTTAATCTTAGGTTGATTAACTTAGATCACCTTGATCCCTTGATTAATTTAATTAATTACCTTCTATATAATTTAATCCCATTAATTTCCCTCCATGATCCACCCATGGTTGACCAAGTCAACCATGGTGGTCGGCCCCACTACTCTTGGGTCCACACGCCACCTCAATGGGTGAGGTGGAGGTGGGCCCCATTGGCCATGTTACTTTGCTCCATTTATCACCTAACTTAGGTGATTTAAATTTTATTAATTGTATCCCTCTTATTGGATTGCCATTGGGCCCATGGCCCAATTAGATTCTTGTCTTATCCATTTATCTTAGGGCTTAGTTACCTTGGCCCATTGGGTCCCACATGGCCCTTTGACTCAAATTGACCATCTTTGACCTGATTACTTACCATTGACCAATTACATGTATTAATTCTAATTCATGGTTTATTGGGTAAACATTGGGCCCACGGCCCAATTAAATTCCCTCCTTACCTTAGGCTTACCTCAATTGGGTCCATTGGACCCCACACGGCTATCGGGCCCACTTGACCATCCTTGACCCGATTTAATCCTCATTGACCCATTAAATGGATTTCATCCAATCCATGGCCCAATTGGGCTATCCTTGGGCCATTGTCCCAAAATTTGGTCCATTTGGCATTTTATTACCTCAAACTTCAATTTAAAATGAATAAATGCCAATATATATATTTATAAAAAATTCGGGTTATTATACACACGGTACTTTACGTAAGCAAAAGGTTCAAGGAACCAAAAAGCAAAGATAGCGGTATTCCCTTCAGTGGGAATCCCGAGACAACACAGCAGCTTATCCATCCTAAGCTTCATATGGAGGGTTCTCCTCCTCGGACACATCTCTTGAAAGGTGAGTGGGGTGAGCTAAGTAGCCCAGAGAAGAAAATATAACAATGCACTTTAAGTAAACATCAGGCTAGTAAATAATCAACATTTGCAATATAATATCTCATGCTTAAAAATAAATTCTCAATATCAAATAAAATCTCATCATCAATTCCATAACTGCTGTCATCCAACGTAAACGCCTACATACTACGCTAAGACCATCGTATTAAGTCCCGACACGGTCAAAATACATCCTTACAAGTACATCTCCGGCCCTCACATGACCAATACTGACACTCAACAACTGTCGACACCCCTGGTCCAGTAGACGTAAACCATCTCACACACATGGCCAATATTGGTTCAATAGTCAAGGGCATGTGGAAGCAGTGTTACATATCTCATATGATCAATATCATAAACATTCACAATTATCATTAGCACTTCTTATAACAGTGCATCATGTCTAGGCACATGGGTGGGTTCAACTTGAAACTACTCATTGCTCAAGATCCATCTCATTAAAAACTTGATTACACCTACTGCAAAGTTAAGTTCCCTCACCAAAAATGTGTGATATCGCGGTCTCTGTTCAACAAGCAAACAAGTGCACAATCAATAATAGGTCAACATACATAGCATCCAAATGTATACATACAAGTAATATTTCAAAACCATACTAGTTTTCCCAAAAATCTCGAAGGTATATGGAATTGAGTCTTCTACTTGGTTTCTAACTATTTTAAGTTACAATAATCCAAAATATAGTAATAGGGTGCTCAGTCCAAAACTCATATTGTCTTCTGGGCATGAACAGATTGACTTATTGAGTTAAGTCTATACACTCAAGTCACTTCTCGGTTGTCATATGGATAGGGCCAGATTTGACATGTTGAGTAAGACCTCGAGGTCACTCAGTACCCGACAGATATAGCGTCGGCCTGGAAGTGAAGTCACTCAGTACCCGACAAATACACTCGGCCTGGAAGTGAATACAATAGTATATACACTATAGTATTAAGAGAAGAGGGTTAATACATTTTTAAATTATTAAGGGCATAAACATCACATGCATCATCAAACAACCAAGATTCTTCATTCAAAAATTGGGTTCCTCGGAACATGCCTCGAAGCCAGGTACTGTGGCTTCGGAACATCCAATCCACTGTCTAAACTAGTCACAGACTTCAGAACTTGGGTCTGTCTTCGGACCGTCCGAAGATCAGGTCTCGGATTGTCCGAAGGTCCTTCCGATCTGAAAAAAAAAAAAAAAAAAAGGTCTCGATGGGTCTGTGTGTCTTGGATCATGCCGAGTGAAGCTCGGATCGTCCGAGAGGGGTTCGGTCCTTCCGAACACAATTCGGAACATCCAGAGCAGAAAGGCTAGCCTCTGACGCTTCGGGAGTTAGAAATGAAGCTCGGAACGTCCAAAGGTCACTCTCGGACAGTCCGAAGGGTGTCACTCTTGGACCGTTCGAGAGTCGTCTTCCTCCTCTGTCTACGATAGCAGACAGTGACGGGCAGCAACACCATGAAATGCGAATCCAGAAACAGTGGATTTTCTGGATTCGATTTTCACATCCAACCGGTTAGATGGACTCCTCAATGAGACCTCTTTCCATAGGGAGTGGTTTAAGACTTTAAAACTTAATGGGTCATCAGATTTAAACATGAAAACCACACTGATATAAGAAAAATCAAGTTTTTCCTTAAACTTCAAATCCATTTTACTCACTCAAAACTTGGCCAAATATACTTCCATTTGATTCTAAACCAGTTAAAAATTAAAGAGGAACACATTGGTTACCTTCACTCGAGTTCCTGGGTTGAAAATCCAACTTTTGAAAAATTTCTCCTCTTAAGCTTACGGTGAAGAAAAAAACTTGGAAACAGAGAGGGATCGGCTGGTTTTTCAAAACAGCTGAGACTGAGAGGAAGAGATGGAAATCTGAGGGAATAAACCTAGCTGAGGAGGGGTTATCTTATAGAAATCTCTGCTCAATCCAAGGAGGCCAGCCGGACCACTGCATGCAGCTGCTGCAGACGTCCCCAACAGTAACCGCACTAAAATACTATTTTATTCCTCCCTTTCGGGGTTTTGACGGGCGGTTTTAGATACTATTTTCTGAAAATAAAATTATTTTAAAATCAGAAATAGAAATCCTTGATTAAGGAGAATAATATCATCCAATAATAATCACATTATAACACAATTTATAAAATAATAACAATAAACGGTAAATTACCATTTTACCCCTCCAGTTGGACGAGCTGGATCATTGAGCCTTCGAGCTCGGATTGGGCCACACCTGGGCTTTTCACAAAGCCCTAACCGTAATCTTTGAGATTAACCGATCTAAGAAAGATTTATTAAACTAAAATCGCCTAATTTGGGTCAGGGTATTACACCTATAGTAAAAATATCAGAGGGAAAATCATCGATTTGAAGGGTTGAATATGGTCTGTAAGACAAAAACCTTAGGTGAGACTGCAAACTGTTGAACAGTGTACGTGTCTGAGTATTTTGATCATAACTCAGGCTACGAAAGCCCTTTTGGGACGAACTAGATATCCTTGTAATCCTATCTCAGAGACCTATCCACTATGAGAATATGAGACCTGATTTAATTTAAACTGATAACAGAAAATTCTGCAAAAAAGGTCAAATTCTACTATGTTTAACTCTTTTAAACCTTAGACTAATTGTATTTTGTTTAGTACCCCTTAGACTTGATTTGACTGGACAGAATCAATGAGGTCTATTTGTTGATTTCCTTGATTTAAAAAGGAGTTAAATAAAATACAATTTTTGTAACGACCCGACCCGAATACAGGGCTTAGGGTCCAACTCAGTGTAATATTGTCCGCTCTGGGCCTCGTACACGAGCGAGCTCGGATGGATTTGCTCTTGGGCCTTGGCCCACATGGCCCAGCCCAAAATGCGTCACACAAGAGTTAAGGGGGTGGCCTCAAATAAACCCCCACTCCATAACCTCCACTATCAATGTGGGACTCCCCACATCGGTGGTGTGTTCACAAAGGGGCAGGGTATCACAATCACCCCCCTAAGGCCTCGACCCGCCCTCGGCTCGACTCGACCCAGCTCAACAACACCAGGGAAAGAGGAAAGCCCACACAGTCCGAGTATAGAACCTCAGCTCTGATACCAAATTTGTAACGACCCGACCCGAATACAGGGCTTAGGGTCCAACTTAGTGTGATATTGTCCACTCTAGGCCTCGCACATAAGCGAGCCCGCACGGATTTGCTCTTGGGCCCAGGCCCACATGGCCCGGCTCAAAATGCGTCACACAAGAGTTAAGGGGGTGGTTTTAAATAAACCCCCACTCCATAACCTCCACTACCGATGTGGGACTCCCTACATCGGTGGTGTGTTCACAAAGGGGCAGGGTATCACAATTTTAATGGTCCAAAACTCTAATCAATGACAACGAATTTGAGGACCTTAAGCTTGTTGGAACATGGAATTAGTGGTGTGTCTGTACTTGGTGAATTGCAAAGTTTAGATGAGGGACACTTAACCTTATTTACTAAATTGTTCTGATTTTGGTTGATTGAATGTAAAAATTGAATCTGAGAGTTGGGGTTATTTTTCATAAAACTGGGAGTCATTTGATTGACGGGTAAATCCAGCGCAAGCTCATGTAGTGTAAGGGAGATCACTGGAGGCTAAATGTTTACGCTTGAGCACCCCAGTTGGCCCGGATATGTTATGTTACTTACCTGTCTATATTGTTGAAAGAACACCAAATGAACATTGTGAAACTCGTTTCATGAAAGTTGGAACTTGTTTGTATGACCGGATGACTGTTCAGGCTTGATTGATTTATTTGATGAACTTAGATGAAATTTGTTAGCATGAATGCTTTGTTTATGCCATAGTTGGATGTCATGTGTTTATTGAATTGTTTACCACATGGTATATTTGTTAATCGTCATGTGTTTATTGAATTTGTTAACACATATCATATTTGTTAATTAATCGTTTATCGTGATCATGTTAATGGCATACATGACATGGTACTCATGCATGAGATATTTGTTGATTTGTCATGCATGAGCATCCACATTTGGGTAGGTGATTAGTATTGTTGATTTGGGTCATTAACCCTGCACTCCTTTGGGAACATTCGTCGTGCACATTCGTTGGGCTTTTTGTTTGATTGCCTTGCACTCCCCTATGGACATTCGCCTTGCACATTCGTTGGGTTATGACCATTTCTGAACATGTGCTATGCTTGGCTGAGTTGGGCTTTACATTACTCGTTGATTCGTTTCGTTCGTTGAGATGCATGGGATGGGAACATGCATCATAATTTGCATTTTTCATTTCATACACCTCACTTAATATTGATTTAAATATTGGTTAAACTCTAAATGCCTAGATATTATATTATGTTGGTTGTTTTGTTGTTTCCTTCACTGGGCATGGAGCTCATCCCTCATATTATAGGAAATCCATTGGAGATAGACGCTGGCCAGACTCAACAGTAGGATTGGATTTGCTTGGAGTGTTTAGTTTGAAATTGTAAGACACATTAAGCGTCAATTTGATTTATTAGTTTTATCACTAGACTATGGATGGTGCTTCTATTTCCGACTTGTGGTTGGGTTTAGCTTTAATTTTATTTGTTATTAGCTTTATTGGTTGGATTTGAGATTAGACCTCCTTAATGATAATGGATTATTTTTTTTTTCATTGTTGGACTATTGGTTTGATTCCATGCTAGATGAGGATTAACCTGATATGGAAATGTTAGTACTTGACATGGCTAAAATATTGACATGATTCCACACTCTGATCATCATGAATTATGTTATTGGAGTATATACATGCATACATATATATATATATATATATATACATACATACATATTATATATACATACATATATATATATACATGTATATATATATATATATATATATATATATACATACATACATATGTATATATATATATATATATATATGTATGTATATGTATGTATGTATGTATGTATATGTATGTATGTATGTATGTATGTATGTATGTATGTATGTATGTATATATATATATATATATATATATATATGAAGTAAGCCATGGTTTTTTCATCCTCATAACTAGATCTTGTTCGATTCGTGTGAGGCTCTACTTGTTCTATTAAAACGAGCGGGTCCTTACACCAATGGCCGGTATCTTGTGGATTCAGATTGCATTAACCAACCATATGATTGATTTAGGACCACTAGATTCAGCAGGTGCAAGAGTCTCATTGGAGGGTCAAGACCTACTATTCAGTGAGTTTATTTAGAAGTCGTAGGGACCACCGGTGAACAAGTTGCATCACCACGACTCATAAACTCGAGAACGAGTTCTTTTTGGGAAAGGGAGAATGATGCAAGCATCACACCCAATAATGGGGTGAAATTATGGTTCATGTTTGACTGCGGCAAGTACGAGGCAAACTCGCTTGTTCGGGATCTGAATTGGACGACGCAGTGAATGTGGACCCACATATGGTCCCAAGGCCCACTTGAGATCATGTGGACCCCACTTAGAGGAGAGGTGCACGTTCGAAAACCCTTGAGAAAGAAGGACACTTGTGTGAGGCATGAGGAGTTGACAAAATTAGATTAAAACTGATGGTTGAAAATAACAGAAACTGTAAGAGTAGTTTTGAGGCAACAAACGAAATCGAGTTTCAATGAAACTTGAACCATTGGAAAGCTTATTCTAACACTTTTCCAATGGATCCAAGTTTGGCCAATTCCGAGTTATTTAGACCGACCTATGACCATTTTCATCATCAAATGCAGATCTACTCCGAACCGTAGAATCCATGCGCCTACTTTCTCTCCATTTGAAATTCAAAATCCAATTTCAAATTCAAAAACCCTAAGTTTACTCCTCCATTCACCACCACCCTAGGATTCCTCATTGTGGACGAGTTTGGAATCCAAAGAACTCTTCATTTTGATTTTTGAATTCGAACTCCTCCTCGCACGCACTCGTTTGAATTTTGAAATTTAGGGAATATAAGAGGAAATAATGGATATTCTTGTATTTTTCTTATTTTTGATTGGCTTGCATTATTTTAGAACTATCTTTGTAAAATTTAAATTTTGAATCCATTTGAGAATTCAAATTCGAATTAAAGTCTAAAAATACTATGAAAAGACCTTAGTGTACAGATTTTTCAATCAATTAATACAATTTTTTCGAACATGACTCTTGGAGTTGGACGTGCAAGGAGCACACTCGATCTTAGGCCCATGGATTTTCAGCCACCCCTTTGGATTTGTGAATCCATCATGCAAGTAAGTACCAAGTTGGCTTGAATTAAATTAAAATTTGGAATTCTTTTGTTCTCTTTTTCTTGGCCGAATACCAACTGGGAGAGGCCATCTTTTATTTTATTTCAGCCTAAGAACAGATCATTCTTGGAAAACTTGTTCATCTTTGGTGGTTATTAATCGGGGCATCAACAAGTAGCTTGTTCGTACATACTCGGACAGCTATGATTTCCAACAATCGTAAGATTGTTACACCCAAAATCCTGGGAAACATAAAGGAAGGCTTGACGTCTTTAGCCAACTTTGGACCATGTGAACGCCACTTGCTCGAAAGGGTTTCCTTTGCTCTCTTGTCGCTTGCTAATGAACGAATTTTATACCACTCCAGGCGTGTGCTAGTAGCAAAATTCGAGTGAAACCCTTATCCCTTGAATTTGAGTCTCTATTCGGATCAACTGGGCATGGAAACACTTGATTTGGAAAATTAGACCCATATACTATGTCCTTAAAAGTAATTTTTCATCAATTTGAGTGGCTTTTGAGTGTAGAATTATGGGTCTTTTGTTCCATCAACCTTTATCTTGAAATTGAAGTGCCAATTGGACATTTACATCACTTGAGTGTTGATTAATGTCTCTAAGTTTACCTTGATCATAAATCTTACATGCTTGGAGAACCATAATTTTATCTGCAATCTTCCAATTGTCTTCATTTATTTCAATTAAGCTATCAACGTCTTCATAATTGTCTCTGATCTTTAACTCAAATGGCCAAACTACTTGAAATGAGTCTCTCATATTGTCATCTACTGGAGATATTTTTAAATTATCTCTGACATGGTCATTTCTTTTGAAGTAAATCTACTCATTTAACATAGCATATACATCTTTCTTACCCTAACTTCATCTAGTTATCTTTTCCTCGTTACCCAATACTTTAAGAGCATTATAAACTTGATTACTCTTGTATAAAACCATCCTTTCAAATGATGTGAAACTCTTTTAGCATACAAAATTTAAGTAAGCAATGAAAATTTGAGTGAGTAAATTCTTCAAAAGTAATCATTAAAAAAATTCTTCAAAAGTACACATGCTTTGTTTCAAGGGTTTAAATCTCAGAAGAGAATGATATCGGCTGATATCTCAGATATCGGATATTGCCGGAGATATCTCTCTCTCCAACCGATTTTTTTATTTTTTACTTTTTGTCAAAAAAAAAATCAGAAAAATTACAAAAATTTAAGAAATTTTTGAGGATCATGGGTATATAATTTTTTTTTATTAAATATCAGTCATTTACATGTTCAAATATTGTTTTTAAGTTACAATCTTGAGATTTTCAAATGTTTTTTATAAAATTGATGAAAAATTACTAAAAAAAATTGTAGAAAAATTAATTACATGGTTAAAATTTCTCTTAATTAATGAAGTAGACCCCAAATCTCTCCAATTAATTTACGGCTAATCCGAACTAACTATTCATATTAATTCAGATTTTTTTATATATTCTATACTATAGCCATTCCCATGAATTTAGCTAAAAAAAGAATATTCTCCATGACATGTAGGCGAAGGTGTTCATTGTCTAATCACAAAATTAGACTTAATTTAGCAGTCACAACTTGCCTTACTGTAAATGGAAAAATTTACCATAACTAAGAAACAACTAGCTGGGCAGATTTCTCTGTTATTCGATTGTACATTCCTCTCTAGCTGATACCTATCCTCTAATTATCTCCCAATTAGATAGTTGTAATTTCTCCTAATTATATGAAAAAGACCCCTAATTCTCTCCAATCAATTTACTACAATGTAACAATATTTTTCCTAATTCTAACAATATTAAATTGGCTATTAGGATTCTTGCTAGCTAATCAATTGACAGCTGTAGGAATTGATGTAGGAGCTGATGGTGTGAGAAACCGTAGCATTTGATGTAGGAGCTTATGGTGTTGATCTCCATTACGAGACTTCTTTGATTGTTTTCTTAAAAACTAAAGGAATTCATAGAACCTCAAGTATCCCTGACTTGCACAATGATTCCAATAGAGAGGAGAGCAATGACCTAGGCCCTGGTATTTCTGTCTCATGTTCGGTAATGTAAAAAAATTGAAATATCGGCCTATATTGGATAGTGATTTTTTTATTTTTTTCTGAAAGAAATTATGTAATTTTTAATTTTTTTTATAACATTGGTCGATTTTATTTTATTTGATAACATCGGCCAAAAGCAGTGTTTTATTTAAAAAAAAAAATCTTTCGGCTGATATGATTGAGATGTTCGATATTAAATACGTATGGCCGATACGATATGTGTTGAGTATTAAAACCAGATACGTATTGGCAATTTTTTTATCCCTGGCTTTGTTTATTTGCCTTTTATAACATCTACTAATCTACGCTTTTAACCATTAAATTATCTTCATCTCATGATGCTGAACGTAGTTTTTTTTTTTCTCCATCTTCTTTATCCACTTACATCATTGCCCACTCACCACTCTATTGGCTGCAACTTACCCCTTATAATGCCCCATCGAGAGGATGTCTGGTAATAAGTTTGAAAGTGCAATTAAACCTAATAAAAGGGTTTTGACAAATGGAAAGATATGCACAGCCCAGCTGCCAATTTTGAACATACAATTAAATAAAATAAGTAAAACAAGTGCCAGGAAGTAATTAAACTAGTAAATGCATACCATTGACATACACAAAAGATAATAATGGTAAACTACAAAACAAGGCTTAGAAAATATATATCAGAAGGTAAAAATTCATAACTATAGGCATAAACAAATACTTACAGGAGACAAATTATATAACAAATTTTATAATTTTGGGAATGATTCCTTGTATATTCTTAACAAAGTTCAGAAGCTGACATTTTGTAGATACACCCTTATTGTGCCACACATAATTCTGGTTCCTCTGAAGAATTTTAGGCCCATGAAGGTTCCTTCAACATACAGAACTATTCAGCACCACATCATAGTTTTGCAACTAAACATACATGCTATAATCTTGCTGATTTAAACATAAGCAATTTTTGTCAAAATTCAAGTTCAGTCCACTCCACGTAGAGCATCTTGCAATCAACCCGCAACTGACTGATTGAAAGGGGCAGTGGGTTTCAATAAAAAATCAACCAATACATACAAATAGGAGTATTCACATGTTTATGCCCCACGGCTAGGAGTGTAAATGGATCTGGATCCGACCCATGGACTATCCGGCCCAGATCCAGGAGTCCATTTGCGATATGGATCCTAGAGTCCAATAAGGACTCTCGGATCCGATCCAAATATCTATTAAGATAATAGGGCCGGTAGCGGACAGTCCATGGACGGTCCAATGGACGGTCAGAAATATTGAATACGTTAATGAGTCTCTCGGCTAGGGCAAGAAATTGAAGAAGTGGAACTTCTCTCGCCGCTGCTCTCTCTCGATCTCTCTCTGGTCTCTCTCTCGCCTCTTTCGCTGCTCTCCCTCGATCTTTGCTCTCTTCTCTAAGTCTCTATCTTTCTAGGTCTTTTTCTCTTTCTCGATCTCTCTGTGGTCTCTCTCACCTCTTTCACTACCCTCTCTCTCGATCTCTGCTCTCTTCTTCGAGTCTCTCTCTTTCGATCTCTCTCTATCAAGATAGAAAGCTCAAGCTCTGCTCCTTCAATGACAGAACCCCACCAAAATGCTCAATCCCTTTGGTTCTGCAAGGCCCAGAGAAATTGTCTTAAAAGAAAAAGGCATCGACTGGAGGACTCTGTAGAGGAGAACGTCAAGTACTCGATCCAGCCGTTCTGTGACCACTGCCACTGTGTTGGTATGCAATATCTTGTTTTCAGTTCTTCCTGAATTCCATTGAAGTTGGGGTTTTGTTTTCTTATTGTTGTTGGAGATTTGAGTTCATTTCTTTTGGCTTTGATTGGACTCTCCATCTGGGTTAAGATGGATATATAAATGAAAATAAATAAATCTGGGTTAGTATTTTTTAAAAAATATAAATCTATTTCTAAAGCTGAAAATGGTTTGGAAATGCTCTGCCTTTTCTATTCTCTCATGCATCATTCATTCATTATTCATTGCTCATATTATAAGAGGCATGTGGTGGTTCTACCATGTGGGTTGAATGAAAAAAAAAAAAAGGTTAAGTGGAGGTTGTTCTTCTCTAGGTGACACAGGTCATAATCGAGTCCTATGGCCATTGCTCTATGACTGAGAGGCCAAGTCACTTCTTGGTTGAAAACCAAGTAATGCATACAAAGGATTCCAAATATAAATGAGATAAAAGAAAGCTTTCAGTCAAAACATAGTTAACCTTGAAAAGGTTAGAGATCTACAAATGGGCTCTCACCTAAATAGATGGAGCTACAATTCATTTTTGTGCTCTGTTTTTTTTTTTTTTCTATTTTTGATTTCCTGCTTAATTATATTTGAGTAATAAATTATTAGATTATTATATGTAGTCTGTCAAGTGTCAAGTCTCTCCATTTCTTGTGAGTTAGTATAAAGTCTAAAAATGGGTAAATGTGATAAACTCATTGATGTTTCCCATATCATCTATCATCCTCCTTATTCTTCGTATGGATAACTCTATTTTTAAGTGAGATTAGAACATAAATGAAATTTATTAAGTTAATACTTTTTATGCAGTACAATGTCTAGTTCTAATGAGAGGAATGACTTCATTGAGGAGAATGAGATAGATGCGGCATCAAATGTTTCTAGACCAAAACGTGTTGTACATAGGAGGAAGACATCTAATATGTGGAATGATTTTCATTACGCAGAGATAGATAGACTTATAAATGCAATATGTAATCATTGTGGTAAACTATTTACTGCATTGAGTACTAGTGGAACTTCCTACTTGTGGCGCCACTTGCCTTTTTGTAAAAAATATGATCCAACACAATCTGGTAGCCTCAATGAAGTAGTGTGTGCTGATTTTGAATTTGATCAACAACATAGTGTAGAGGATCTTGCAAAGATGATAATTTTGCATGAGTATCCTTTTTCAATCGTTGAATCTTCAACCCCAATTTAAGCTTGTCTCAAGGACTTCCATCCAGGGAATTTGTACAGGTTTGTATGAAGAAATGAAAAGAAAGTTATGTAGCGAGTTGGATTCCCTCACTTGTCGTATTAGCCTTACCACTGATATGTGGACATCGATCCAAATTCTAGGCTATAGTTATTTAACGGCACACTATATAGATGCCGAATGGAATTTGCAAAAAAGAATACTCAATTTCAAAGTAGAACAAGTTCCTCATAATGGAGATAACTTGTTCAGTTCTGTTTTCAAGAGTATGTTAGACTGGAAAATCGACCGGAAGCTATTTGCATTAACCGTCAATAACCATAGAGAGTAAATGATTATTTGGTTACAAAGCTTGTTCAGAAGGTGAGAAGGAGCTTAGTACTTGATGGCAGATTATTCCATGTGTGTTGTTGTGCACATATTTTAAATTTAATAGTCCAAGAAAGCATACGGATAATAAATAAGGATGTTGATATGATTCGTGAAAGCTGTCAAATATGTCAATGGATCACAATCAAGGTTGAAAACAATCGAAGACATTTGTAGCCGTGCTAAAATATACTCTAAAAGGAAGTCGATCATGGATGTCCCTATAAGGTGGAACTCCACATATAAAATGTTAGTTGTGGCCTTGCCGTACAAAGATGCATTCCAACATTTAGAATATTATGATGTCAGCTATAAAGAGAAAGTGGGAGCACCATCTTGAAGTGAGTGGGAGAAAGCTGAAAAAATTTGTAAGCTTTTAGAACCATTTTATTAAGCTACAGAATGTGTTTTCTGGTTCTAAATATCCCACCTCGAATTTATTTTTTGAAGAAGTTTGTGATATTCGGCTACATTTATATGAAAATTCTATGGTTGATGACGATATCATTGCCCCTACAGTGGATAAGATGATGGGCAAGTTTGAAAAATATTGGGACATTTGTAGTCTAGCTCTTGCGATTGCACAATTCTTGGATCCTCGATATAAGCTGAAATTGTTGGAGTTCTATTATCCAAAGATTTTTGGGGTTGATTATAAGAATGATCAAATAGCTCAGATTTTATGTGATATTAAGAATCTTCATAAAGAGTATGAGGCTCAATCACCAGATAATAGTGCAAAAAGACAATGCATTAGGCAAGATGTTAGTGGATCACCAACATTAGATGGAACAAAACGAGTGAAAAGGTTTGAGAAGTTTCTTTTTGAAAGCTCGAGTTCTGCTCATAAATCAGATCTAGATCTATATTTTGAGGAACCCAACTTTCCGAGGTCCGATGAATTTGATGTGCTGCAATGGTGGAAAAATAATGCTCCCAAGTACCCTATTCTTGCAAAGACGGCCCGTGATATTCTAGCGATTCCAACATCGACTGTTGCATCAGAATCTGCTTTTAGTGCTGGAGGTAGATTTCTTGACCAGTATCGCAGCTCTATGTGTCCAAAAACTGTTGAATACGTTAGTGCGTGGCCAAGATTGGTTGCGGGATACCATACAAAGTATTTTTAGTGCTTATTTTAATTTGTTGCCTTGATTTCAATTTATTTCATAGGAGCATGTGACATCATTTATATTTCTTATGTTATGTTAGGTGAAAGGGAGTTGGGCTCGCTTGAAGTTGACGATAGTAATTTGAGTTTGGGTTCTATATGGACTGCCAATGATGAGTGGTAATCCTTTAAGTTTAAAATAAATGTTACCAATCAATGTCAATTCATTTTATAGTTTTTCTTATGTTTGACTTACACGATCTTTTTTGCTATTGTAGTGTTGTGGATGATATTAATGCCTCTACTTTTGCGTCTCAACAATAATTCATGTTAAGGTAGTGGGTTTATAGAAAGAATTCACCAAGTCTAAATATGAAATGCATAGTGGTACTCTATTCTCTTTCTGTAATCTCACTTTATGTTCATGGCAGTGCTTATCATTTTCAAACTGATTTTGCTGCAGTTTTGGGTTTGCCTTTAGTGGTTTCATTTGATATTGCCAGTGTTGGAGCAGAACTGGTAAAATGGGAATGAGGTTGAACATTAATTATTATTCTAATGACATTTAAGGCCAGTCTATCGACTTCTTCTATTCTCTTAGTTTTCTTAATAAGGAGTTCTCGTTTTCATTTTATACTGGATTCTTATGAAACCTAAGGTCTTGAGTGATGGAGAATTATCATTTATCTTCCATGAATTTTACCCCATGCAGGTTGAAGTTTCATGGGGTCGAGGAAAACCATCCACACTTGTTGCTAAAGATGAAGGCTTAGAAAAGGTAACAAGTATGGAGAAATGCTATCTTACAAGTTGTAGGGAATGTACTTATACTATTTTTATTTTTAAAATTTCTTTGTTGTTCCACTCAATTCAAGAAATTGTAGATGTTGCATATGAGAATTTATGATTTGAGGTTGTGTTTGGATGGAGAAAAGTGGGGAGACTTCTCTAGGGAAGTCCATCTTCTCCATTTGGATCCATTCTCTAGGAGAAAGTGGGACCCACAAACAGTGAATCTTCTCCTCCTTTTTAATATGTCTTATTTTTATTTCCCAATAGCATTTCATGAGTTAGTAAATTATTAGTTGAAATGTTTGAATAAAAACAAGGAATATGATTTTCCAATATTTTGTTAATGTATTTTCTCACTTTTACTTTTTCAGGTCTGATTTTGGAAGTCCACAAAAGAGATCACCAACAAGTGGACCACATGATATTTTATTTTAAATGTACTTTTTTATTTATTATTTATTTTGTATTAAGGGTAATAAGCCCAATTTATTTTGTTTTAGTGTTTCGGACCCTAAGATGATCTTGACCGTTGATGTGGTCACTCTATCAGTCTCTCATCATTGGAATTATTATTTTTAAGTTTTATAATGATAAATGATACTTCATTAGTTTTACAGTAAATTTTTTATTTGTCAAAAACAAATACTCAAGAAAAAAAATGATAAAGGAATTAATTTTAATTACTCATGTGGATGTTGATGGATATATTAAAAATGTCAAATTTTAAATACATAGGTCATAAAAAATATTTTTATCAAACTAATTAATATTTTTTAACTATTATAAAGTTTAAAGATTATTAAACAATCAAATTGGGCTAAATAAGCATGTTGGATCTTTAATGGGGCGCGGACGGTCCAATAGGCTTATTGGACTGTCCAGATCTATATCCTAATGGTTCCTGTGTAAATGGGCCGGATTCAGACAGCCCATTAACGTTAATGGGCCAGATCCGGATCCAGATTCTGGTGAAATGGGCCGGATCCGGATCCATTTACACCCCTACCCGTGGCAGTCTGAGCTCATTTAAATAGACAAAAAACCTCACTCTACCCATTTGAAAAACGCTAAGCTCAAGTCTGCCCTTATCATATCATTAAAAATTCAATTCGTATTAAAATTATATATGACGAGCTACAAGTAGAACAAATTTTGTTAATGCCCCTGACTTGCCGAGTCACCTGTTTGTCAATTCCGTGACTCAGGTGAAGCAATGCCTTGAAGAGAAGAAGCTCAAGACTCAAGTGTTGATTAAAGCATGAAGACCCATTCGATCAACATGTGTATGGCAATCACAGAAGGTAGTTGACCATAGATGACCTTAGGTGGAATCCAAACCTTAGGTAGACCATACCTAGGCTTAGACATCACATTTGGATAATTAATTAAGCCTAAAGTGTGTTTGACATGAATTGGAATCCAACTTGTAAATATGAATTCACTGTCGTGGACGACACATCGCCATATGGCAGGACTGATCAATCGTGGTCATACAACCCATCGTCTGGATTGTTAAGGGTTCTGGATAAAATGAACTGTCAAACACACTTAGTCTCAGGACGATACATTCGTACTCACGATATATCGTTGGGACAAGGCTGACCCAATCGTGCATACAATCGATCGCCCTGGGCATTAGAGAATAATATGGACTAGCATTCACAGTCAAAGTCTCGGATATCAGATCGTGCAGACGATGCTTCGTCTGGGTACAGGGCCGACTAATCGCCCTCACAATCAATCGCGTGGAGCCTATGTCAAATACCCACTGAAAAATACAGTCAGGCTCAGGACGATGCTTTTGTCTGGTGGGAACCCTTCGTGTGGTATAACACAATCAGTCGGTCGCACGACCTATCGACGAGATATGGCAATTACCCATCGGGTACACGATCAATCACCCTAGGCATGGATGGGACTTGATGCTGGAAAATAAAGTGAGTCACAGGCCGATGCTTTCGCTAACCCTCGATCTGTCGCCATAAACACGGACGATCAATCATGTTGGACGATCAATCATGAGATTACCGTTGCTGTGCATTTAATGCACAACATCGGGTTGGTGAACAAGATTACAAACACGGACAAATCGATCGCCAGTACACGGTCGATCGTGTGTATCAGGGTGACGAATTTTTTATGTTACCTATAAATACAAACACTATTTTGGGAGTTGGTAGAGAGGATAAAGGAGCCATTAATTGAGTCATCTACCAATGAGGAATTCTCCCAAGAATCAAAGGCAAAACCTCTAGGCTTATTCTCTTTTGGCAAATCAAAAGTAAATCATTCAAGTATCCAATCCTTTATGATTGAGATTAAGAGAGAAGGATTAAGCCAAAGCTCTAGGATAGAGATTGAGAACCCAATCTTCTAGAGAAGTCTACCCAAGGATTGTGATTGCTCTACACAGCAGATCGTCTTCGACATCGGGATTGTACGAGTACACATTGGATGAATCATTTAGAAGCATATTTCTTCATTTGCAAAGAGCTTCAAAGGAAAGTACTTCATTAGTTTAGATTTTTCTTTAAAAATCATATCACTGTATAGTGGATTAAAGAGAGTTTTCTCTTGAACCACTATAAAAAATAGTGAGAAAAAAATTGGGTGAAAGTCTCAATTAATTGGATATAGGTGGAAGTCCTATTCTATTGTGTTGGTATAATTCTAACACTTAGTGAATTGGAGATAACTCAAGGTTGAGCGAGTCTCTACAGTGAATGTAGGTTGACTAACCGAACCACTATAAATTGTGTATCATCACTTGTGTGATTGATTTTTTACCTTTTACACATTGCATAACACATATTCTTGATTAATTTTTTTAATTCCGCACTTTATTAATCAAGAAATTTTTAAAAGCCCACAATTTGTGATTACCCTATTCACCCCTCTAGAGTTAATCTGGTTCTAAGCACTCAAAGGAACTTTCAAATTTAAACTCAAAACTCAATTGCTAGTCATTTGATCTTAGCACTCAATCACCAGACGTCATTGTCTTCATAATTTTAAGAATGTCTAGTGACGTTGATCATTAAGATCAAACTGTTCCAAATAGAGTTTTTAGAACAAATTGGTTGACATGTAGTTTACTTTTAATCTAAACTATTAGATTTCTAATACATTTCAAAGTAATTTTCTATAAGAACGGAAAATGGCCATATGTACACATACAAGTATAATGGCTAAACGGGCCAAATAGCCCAACAGGCTTTCACAGGCTTCTTTCAAATGCCCAAGCCAAACCATTTATACAAACATGCTCAAGAATTTAGCCCGAACCTAGCCTATCAACTAGTATATGTGGTCAAACCTGTTCATTTCTGATGGGTTCGAATAGGTTTCAATTCGAGTTCGGGCTGAGGAACAGCCCTATTGACAAAATTAAGGCACCAATTTGTTCCCCTATTGTTAGAAGTTGGTGAACGAAAAGTTGTAGCCCCATCTAATACAAGAACGATGTTTCTCAGCAAGGCATGAGAACCTAAGCGAAAGCATTCCATGATGCAAAGCCAACTTTGGTCATTTTGGAGTTTTAACTCATTTCTAGCTTGTTGCAGATGGAGGATCTTAAAACCATGGAAGAGAAATGATAAATATACTTGCATAAAGGAATTGTAGAACTGACCATCACAACACAAAGGATAAATACACCATTCCAACAGGTGAGCCACACACCAGATGGTCAACCAAGAGAGGAAGGAAAATTTTCAGGTCCTGAAGGTTTTCTTTAAATTAAGATGGCAAAAACTGTGTTGCAATATTCCTAAAACAAGGAAAACCCAAATTAAATCTCAAACGCAACTCATAACATAAAAACTCCTACGTTCATCATTCTAACTCTACTAAACTAAATAACAGGCACACATTTGGCTTAAAACAGATAACAAAATCCCAATCTATGCAGGCCGACCCTTTGCTGGAAGCCTGAAACACTAATTGGCACCACATGGACCACCTGCATTGACTAAGGCCGTGAATATTACAAATACCAGAAGGTCAATAAAATGCAGACATACAATTTTAGATGGAAATATTTCAAAAGAATATCTGATGGAAGGTTAAATAATCATAACCACCATGATTACAATGAAAAGGAAGCAATGGTGAAACCAATGCTAGCCACTTCATTCACTGTACACAAAGACTGCAGAATCTGATTCAAGATTACAATGCCATCACCTAGCCAACATAAGAATACAATTCATTTTTCATAACACGGAAAATTGGTGCACATGTTCAGACAAAAATAATTAACAGTAAAGCAAAAAAACAAGAAATCCAAATCCCTTAGACATTGTACAAAGCACACCATTGAATCCAAGAAATCCAAGCAATTTTGAGTTTGGAAGAACTTTTCCCTCTCTCTCTCTCTGAGTTTTGAGTTTTGGTTTCTAGTTCTAGCTTTGGGTGTCGTGTCGAGGAGGATCAAAACCCTGGAACCCTATGATGGATACCTGTCATTCAGAAGGTTAGCAAATATATGATTCTTGTTACAAGTATTTACAAACGATGCTGATATTGGGTCTTCATATACAATGTAAAATTTCGAAAATAATACAATGCTCTGGACGGGACCAACTCCCTGTGTTGTTCAACTGTCTCAATCTTCAGCTTTTCTTCTTCATCCTGATCCTGGTTTATGCTATCCTGGTCCTGTGGCACTTTTTCATTGGAGACTCTGAAGATTGCAATATAGATGTCTGCTTGATGAGTCTCACATTCTTTGTAGCCAATTTTGCCAAG
This sequence comes from Chimonanthus salicifolius, assembly GCA_013350335.1. Taxonomy (NCBI): domain Eukaryota; kingdom Viridiplantae; phylum Streptophyta; class Magnoliopsida; order Laurales; family Calycanthaceae; genus Chimonanthus; species Chimonanthus salicifolius. The sequence goes on along the minus strand of CM023537.1, from coordinate 44,166,786 downwards.
TCCTTCACCAGCCTAAGGATTATCTTCGCCCCATCCTTTTTGAGTGTTTAGGTGTTATGTTTGCCACTGTGTATTGCATTCCTATCAAACTACAATGGCCTTCCCAATAACATATGACAAGCGTCCATGTGTAAGACATCACACCAAACATCGCCATACTATTTATTACCAATTGAAAAGAAAATCAAGCATTGTTTGCCGCCAGTTACCTTGTTTCCTTTTTTGAACAAGGATACCTAGTATGGATGAGGGTATGTTTCAATATAATTTTGTCAACCACTGTCTGCACCACGATGTTGCTACTACTGCCACCATCTATGGTCAAGTGACAAACTTTCCCCTGGATCGTGCATCTAGAGTGGAAAATCTTGTGCCTAAGCCAATCTTCATTAGACTTGACCTTGGGTGCCATGAGAGTGTGTCAGATCATGAGACTGTCTCCAGAATCTTCTTATATGATCTTGTCCTCGATGAAGGAGTTTGTATTTAATGATTTCTCTTCTAGCTTGTCTTCTGCACGTCCAACATCTTCTTCTCTTTCCTATGCTGGGTTGACACTCCTTTTTGGACATTCTGAAGCCACATGCCCAACGGTGTTGCACTTGAAACACTTAACCTTAGCCTTGCCTTTTGGATCTGTAGTTGAAGGTTGACTGACTTGTGCGTTGGACGATGTGCCTTGTTCCATTGTAGTTTTGCCTAGAGGTGTGGGTCGACAAGGAACTATTGGTCGGTGCTAGGGAAGGTGGATCTACCTTTCTTTTCCCTATCTTCTCAAATTGGAGAGATTTTCTAAATGCATCCACTAATTCGAATAAGCCAAAAGGAGCCACTGCATCGGTAATTGAGCGTTTCAAATCATCGATGTACCTGGTGACCCTTTGCTCCTCAGTCTCATGCAGGTTTTATAGTCTAGTAGGAGGTTGAACTCTTCATTGTAGTTTGCTACTACCCTGTTTCCCTATCTCAGCTTCTAAAGTCTGGAGAATAACTCTCGATTGTAATAGGAAGGGAGGAAAGTTTTGTACATAAGTTTCTTCAGTTTCTTCCCAAATTGGATTTTTTCCCCTTGGCTTGCCTTTCCATTTTTAGCCTTTTGTACCAGATCAAGGCTCTCCCTTTTAGTTTGATGACCATGTAGGAGACATGTTTGTGGTCAGGGATATTTTTTCACTTGAAGATGTTTTCTAGAGTCTCTACCCAATCAAGAAATTCATCAGCATTCACACCTCCAGAATATTCTTGCATGTCTGCCTTGATGCCGAAGGACTTGTCTCTGTCGAAACTGTGATTCATTTCTTGATGTACCCTCATTTTTTACATTGTGGTTGTCTTATCGGTTACTTGAAGCTAGGTCTATCTGAGTCGAAGTCCTCGAAGTCTTCCACGTCCATTAGAGTGTTAAATCTAGCAGGTGGTGGTCTAGCTTGCATGGTCTAGCGAGTCACCATATGTTGCAACTGTTGTTGAAAGGTAGTCTGTTGTTGTTGGTAGAAACATGTTGTTGATGGAGAGTCATCTGCATAGTTGTCATACTGCGCGTAAGATTTGCAACTAGATCTTCCAATCTTTTCATTCTATCATCCTTGTAACGTTGTGGTTGATGTTGTGTTTGTTCTTCATTGATTTCTTCCAAAGCCACATCTTCAAGATCAGCTTCATCACTGATGGTGCACCTGGTATTTCCTCCCGCCATCTCTTATTGGCTGGTTTCAAATGAGTGTTGCCTTGGTCGAAATGGTCCATGAAAGTCATGGCAATTTCTTCAATATGATCTATCTCGACATCATTCTCCAAATGATCGTCCTTCGGCATGAAGTCCCCATCAAATTCTGCCACCCAAAAATAATTAACACCTTTTTCCGGGATCCAAGTTCTTTTTCAGATCTTCAAGTCTCTTCGGTCCCAAATAGAATTTGATAAAGGATCTTCCGCAAATTGAAGACCTAAATAAGCCATCGGCAATTTTCACACAAAAACTCCACTAGCTGTCAACTCTACTCTTTCCATACTAATACCAGTCCCAACCAAAAGGATTCTTCCCAAAGCAATTTTCAAGCCTCAACGCTTCACATTATCTTAAGACTTGGTTCAAATTTCTAGCTTCCTTGGTATCATTACAGCCCAATCTGATTATTGATATGTATTTTCATGACTTGGATATAATTATTGATATGATTATGTGTCAAACGATTGGATCTCTCAACCACAAATGTGCAACATTAACAAGTTGATTCCTACATCATATAGCTCCCAAAAATGCCACTTTCCAAATGATTCACACCATAAATACATGCAAGAATCTATCAATGGGAAACATTACTCTCATTATTATGTCAAACAAAATAATAATAACAATAACAACAACAACGATGATGATGATGATACCAACGCTTACACAAAGTTTGGTGATACAATTTTTAACATGAAATAACAAAACTGACATTATAAACAATACGATAACTGCTATTAACGCATTACCTTAAGCTATTTAATTTACATATAATGATTGATCAGCTCATTAAAGAAGATTAATCAATTATAGAAAAGCTGATTTACTGCTCCAAAGTATAAGTGTCTCACATCAAAGAAACTGATTTTATGTTCCTAACGTTAGTTGAAGCTTTAGCAAGCAGCCAAGCTAGTAATAACAAAAGTATAAAAAGGGGAACAAATATGTGTAGAAGCTTTAACATCCATAAATGATTAACTAAATAAGAAGTATCTTTAGGAACAAAAGTCCAAAGACTACAGATTGTACTAACAGGTTAACTCCAACTGAAACACAAAATAACATAGTACAATTTTAGATGGCTAGAAGTATCTTTATGGAATTATGAACAATAAAATACCTTCCTCATGATAAGACGATCTTGAAGTCAACCAGTACCAAAGGCTAATCCAAGGAAGTAAGCATTCCATGAACAAAAAAGAAAGAATCAATCAAATCAAGAAGTGCATCAAGAGTATACACAGAATGAACAAGCCAAGACTTGCTTAAGTGATTCCATGTAGGCATGGACATACACACCATAGCATCTCTACCACAAATTACAAGAGGGAGATAACATTCGTCAGATTAAACTAGCATGTCAATCCTGGGTTTCACAGCATGCCCAAACCAACATTGCTTGCTCAGGTGATTACCAAGTGGACAAGGAGGAAGCCACCACCACCTCTTCAAAGATATATCATACATGAGAGCAAGAGTGGACATGCTTTTGCAGAAACAAAGCTTGCCCCGACCATCAACAGTGAAAAAATGATTAAGGTTTCCCTGACTGAATTTAGAGAAAAGATGGTCAGGCATATAGCAAATGTTGTGCCATTGCCTCTGAACTAGATCCAACTCCCAAATGCCAATTTTCTTCATAACCCCAACCTCTTCAACTCCCCCAACCAAAATCAAATTCCCATTATGCACCAAAATATGAGAACAAACAACAGAAGGCATAACAACATCAACAATACTCCACGTCCCATGCTTCAAATTAAAAACCAAGAGATTATCTGGACCATGAGTAAGACAATACAATAAGCCATCCAAATAAGTGGCATTGCCTAGCATGGCAAACCGTGCATCCAACTCACCCTTTGCTTCCCAAGCATCAATTTCCGAATCATAGACTTGTGAATACACTCTATCTGCAGTACTAACAGCAACAATCTTGAAGGTTGAATTCAATTGAATCATGGCAATGGGGTAAGGCCAAATCAAAGGCATCATTGGAGGCACACTGCGGTAAGTTCTAGTGAAGAGATTTGCAACAATGATGGATCCTTTCCTGTCTTCAGCCAATACAAGACTACCATCAGAAACCAGCGTGCGGCGGAGCTTGCAGCAAGTGCTTGGACACGAAGATGAGAAGTGGGAAAGGGAAATCAAGACCCATTTGTCCTCGGTCGGATTGTAGGCTGCTGATACATTCCTATTACAAAAATCAGCAAAAAGAAAGAAGTAGACATCGTCCCGGTGGCTTACCTTTCTGTAGGCAGCTAGGAAGGATTGTGAGTGGATGATGGAATTCCACATCTTGCAAACGACTGTAATCCTTAAGAGAGACAAAATGGGCAACCATGAGAAGATGTTTTCCCAGATGTGATGTGGAAGAAGCTCAGAAACACCATAACCCATCACAGATTCACATTTCTCTTCTTGCACCGACACCTCTGTTTCCATGAGAAGTTATCAGGATTATTATTGAAGGGGATTGGATTGGAATGGTTGGATGGTCTTTTATTTCAAGAATGCACACAAGGATTTTCAAGAAACAATGAAATATTAGATTGGTAAATTAAAATGAACTATTATTCATCCCCGGGTGGTAAAGTGAAACCTAGAATAGATGACGACGATGATGAAATCAATAACTGATTTGAAATTTCTGAAACAATAGAGTAATGTTATCTGGAAAACCCAGATGGAAAAAGGCGGATAGGTATGAACATTTCAGGAATTTGGCGATGGTTTTGACCCTCCTTTCATTCGCAGAAAAATACTCAACTAGCGGGATTTGGATGACTGGATGCGAGTGGAGGATAATAAATATCGCAGAAATTGAAAAGAATGGGAGAGAAAGTGAGATGTACCGGGGATTCAAGGGTTTGCGAGAGCCTCAATTGATGAGTGTGATCTCGATGAGACAGGGATCTTTTCTAATTCACGTCACTTCCTAGAAAACTATTTTCATTTTGATTAATGTCTTTCTGAATTAGGGGAATTAATAATGTCTTTCCAAATTAGGTGCACCATTTCTCGGCCGGTACATGTTGATATCGGGCTATATTTTTTTTCTTTCTTCTTTTTTTATAAATCTTGATCGATATCGGTGAGATCTCGGTGATATCAGTCTAGATCTCGACCGATACATCTCATATCGGTAAAGATATATCAAACATTTTTTTGACCCCTGGGGGGAGCACGGAGGCGCACATATCGCTTAAATTTAGGTGATTTTCCATTGTACCTTTGTATTTTTTTAATTTATCCATAATAAAATCACAAGCAAAATAAAAAGTACTTAAATCCAATATAACAATATTACCCTTTTTGCAATGAAAACAATATTTTATTTTTTATCGAAAATTTATTGTTACAAGACGTGATTTTAACACGAGAAATAGTAATATCGCGTCAAAAATGTGTTTTTATCGGATCATTGTTTCTCTTCAACGCGTCTAGCCTCACACACGAATGACTTAAACAAGCCTCTTTTTAGATTAGGTTTTCTATCTTCCTGTTTCTAACTTTTTATCTCTCGTTCTCTTTCAGCCATCGTCCATCAAATGCTCTCTCTTAGCCATCAAGCACTTGTTGATATTCAAATTTTATATTTACAAATCTTGTAAGCGCACGAACAATTATAGTATAACAGTTAGAGTGCGAGGTCGAACCTAAAGAAAATTCACAAAATATATGCTTAAAATTAAATTGGTACCTATAAAAAGATGTGATCTTAAGACATAGAATTAAATCTAAGTGTGAAAAAGAATTCTGAAACATGGAATTATAATTTTATTTAGAAGAACTTAGATCTAGAAAACAAAGTATCATCATTTATCTAACTTGTCAATTTGGCAAAATAGGATGCCCAAATAGTGTCGAGAAACAAAACTATCTTATTTCTATTAAAATGGTGAAACAAATAATAATAGTCTTTATCTTAATTTGAAATCACATGATTCAAGATTAAAATATTACATCTCCAACCTTTGTTAATTGAATCTAGAGAGAGAGTTTTTGGATACAAGAATTAAAGAATGAATAAATAATTGAAATAAAGTAATGAACATATATTGAACATTTAATATACAACAAACAAACAAAGTAACTAATATAACAAAATACTGGAAATAAATTGACAAATAAAGTAAATGACAGAATAAAACAATGCATAATGTAAAAGATGGTTATTGTAATAGATCATTCATCGCCCAAAATGTGTAAATAAATATAAGATCTAGATCTGAAATTCGCATAAAAATCCAAATTTCAATTCATGCTCATCATCAAAGTTAAAATTCATAAACTTTAATTTAAATAACCGAACCTTAAGAACTTAGATTCAACACTTACAACCTAAGTTCTAACTATTTCATATCCAATTAAATAAACAAAGAATATAAACTTTAAAATTAAATCTAAACAATCATAAAAGAAATCTGAAAATTGGATGTTTCAAAATTCTAAAGGAATATCTCACATTTATTTCATGGAAGAATTAAAATACAAGAATTGGAAAATAAAAACAAGAAAGACAAATATAAATAAAAATTACAATTGATTGCTCACTTGTAAAATTTGAGTGATGCTCCTTATCTTCTTGTTTTTCTTCAATCTTTGGTCCTCTTGAACTCTTGATCAAATTCAAATTTTACAATACCTGAACCCCTTTATTTATAGTGTTCAAAATAGACTAGATTAGGCAAGGCTTGGAGAGAATTCCTCCATAATTCTCTCTCTAAAAGTCTCTCCTCCATGATTTTCTCTCCTTTAATTATCCGAATTCAAAATTTACTTTATCTTCCAAGCCATAGGCGAATTTTAAAGATAAGACCCCATGATTTTAGAGATTTTGGATTAGTTTGGAAAGTAGAGTACAAATTCCATTTTTCTACACATGTACCATCTTGTAGTTAAACTTTGACCTAGTAAACATCCGAATCACGAAGTTGTAGCCCTTAAAGTCTTCTTGTCAACGCAAAAATAATCAACCCAATCGGATATCGAAGTGGAGAGTTATGGTCAAAATACCAAAGCTGTGTCAAAACTTGTCTTTCAAAATTTTCTCTCTGGTCAATCCAAATCCCATTTTTCTCCATTTCTTCCTCCACAAGCCTTCACACGAATTTTACAAGTGGCACTCTTGCCTTGGGAGAATTTTCCATGTAGATCTTTAGGAGAGGTTTTCTCCACAAGTTTCTTCTCCAAATATTTTTTTCCACCTTTCTCTCAGATCCAAATCTCCTTGATTTTCTCCATTCGAATTTATCCTTTATAGTGACTAGATATGTTGTAATATTTTCTCCATCAATCTTTAAATTCCATATCAGTATGACTTGCACAACACTCCATAATCCATGCGAATTTTATCTGTTGTTTTTGGAAGGGACACTTGGCACTTTTCTGCTCCATGCGAATTTCGCTGGGTCCCACCTTGAGCTTTTGGACTTGACTTCAATTTGCAAACTTGGGCTTTGATAGGGCTTGGACTTCCATCAAGTCTAGACTTTTGGGCTTTGACTCATGAATTTCATATGTAGGATTGGACTTCAGGCTAGATGAGTGGGTCCATTCTCATAGTGTTGTGAATTTACCACTTTTATAATACAACTCCTAGAATTAATTATCCTAATCCAAACTCTCATAGCTGGATTTGAATTAAGACAATTTTTACAATAAATTCCAAAATGACTAGTAAATTGCACACAGTTTCCAAAAATAGCAATTTTCTGCATTTCCTTCCATTTTTAGCTCAATTTCTTGCGATTCCATATTTTTCCTGAAAAACTCAAAAATAAAATTAAACATATTAATATACACAAATAAAGGGATAACTAGTCCAAATAACAGGAGTAAAATAGTCATTTTTAGTGCTCAACAACACTCTCTCACTTCTGTCTCGCTCTTATCTCACTTTTCTCTCTCTTTCGTTGCTCTCTCTCTCTCTCACTTCTCTCTCATTCGTTGCTCTCTCTCTCAGAGTCTCAGGCACTCTCTTGCTTTGTCGTTCATAGTTGCACATTGGCAATACAACCATATGTACGCCTTTGTTGTTTAGAGCTCATTTCTCTTTCTTTGATTTGCAGCCGTCCAATCCTTCCCCAAGTCTCCAAATAAAGTTTAAAATTGGTTATTGTCTCCCGACTTCCCGAGTCAATCCCGACGATTCATCTAGATCTCTTCTAAACCGGAAAAGAGGTAAAATCCCTAATTTCTTCACTGCTACCAATCTCTCTATTTTTCTATCTTTTGAATAAAAAACAACCATTGATGGAAACGCGACACCAATCTCTCTATTTTTAATAACAATGTTTTGGAAACTAGTTCTAAGACTGGACTATCAGAGAAGGCTAAATTTTCAAATGGGCTGAATTTTGAGTTTGAGTATCATATTTGAACACGGTTGAGCCATCATCGAGACTTAAACCTTACAAATTGAAAGAAGTAGTGCCTGCAAAAGGATTAAAAACACCAATTCATGTTATAAAAGTAGTGCACATTAATCAACCACGTTAGCAATAGACATTCAGTAGTGTAACACCCGGTCCCTCCAGCAGCCCCGACCTAAACGGGAGCGTGACAGTGATAATTATGAGAACCTGACCCTTGATTAGATTAATGAGTAAAATTTTGAATTGTTAATCTGGCTTTATAACCGGTTAACAATGTAGAGTGCGGAGATAGCTTGTTAGTGCCCTCCCTTGCCGAGTCACCTATTTGTCAATTCCATGACTTAGGTGAAGCCTTGCCTCAGAAGATTGAAGCAATGAACAAAACTCAAGTGTTGGTTGAATCAAGCTCAAGTGGAAGATCATTGAAGATTCAACGGATCAACAAGTGTATGGCAATCACACAAAGATAAATTAACCATTGATGACTTTAGGTGGTATCCAACACCATAGGATGCCCATGCCTAGGCTTAGTGAACACATCTAGATAATTAACAAAGCCTAGTGGTTGTTTGACACCAATTGGAACAAAACTTGGGAATATGTAATGTAACGCCCCTCCGACTAACCACCATCATCAAAGTAGAATTATATGAATATTTGGTGGATAGGAAGGCGAGCGCCACGACGCGAGCCAAGTATGAGTCCGAAGACCCGACCCTTGACTGACCCACCTAATATGTGTGTATAATATTTTGCACGCACTCTCATAATCTTGCAAAGTTTTTTAACATTTTATACATTGCATGAATGGTCAACACATCTCATAGCAAGATAAGGAAATTCCCAAGGAAGTCATACATGAGTCAAATACAATAAGCTTAAATACATGCTCTCAATCATAAATATTACATTCCCCAAAATAACAACATTCATACAAATTTACATTGTCTTATAATTTCCAAATTACAAGTACATTAAGACAAGCTATTCAAGCTTCAATTCTCGTGTCCATCTCGCTCATATTCAACCATCACTTGATCTGATTTCATCTACGCACTTCAATCTGTATACACAATCAGGAGGGGGGAAATTTATGGGCTTAGTCAACGTGCCCAGTAGGAATTCCGATCATAGATATGCACTAGATATTATCATAACGAAATACATGTGTTTTCATTTTCATATATAGAAAATCTTTTGAATTATAAACTCTATACTTCTTCCAAAACTCATTCATATCATAATATAATACATTTCTCAGAACATAAGTATTTTTTTTTATAAATGGGAACTCTTACTTGAAATCATATCATATTTTCATATTTTTCTTAAAGATAATTTCCAACACATTATGAAAACACTTCACTCAAATAATACTTAATTCATTTCTTCAACTAACATTATTCTAGGAAAAACTTATACATTTTCATGCTCAATATGCCATAATAACTCATCTCTACTTCACTATTTGTATCTTATAATTTCTCAATTTGTATCGTATTATAAAATACACAATCAATTCATATCATATTACAATTCTCACATTTTAACTCACATTTACCTTACCATATCCATTCATCATTTAAGCAATGTATTATACTCTTCTTCATATACATTTATTCTAGGAGACCTTATACCTTTCCGTATCTCATTATAATACCTTTCCATATCTCATTATAAAGTACTCAATTAATTTATAATTTTTTTCATATCGAAGGTTTATATTCAAGTTACACATTAAATACTTCATCTTCATTCTCGATTCATTTACAATTCCACCTAAGACTTCCATGTCCTAACCCCTTTATTAATATCTTCTATCATTGCAATCCCATCTCAAATTACGAACTTCCCATTTCACCTTGGGTCATTTCTATGCCCATCACGTGCGTTCCAATATATTAACTGGATTTACTGCAGGAGTATGGTCCCCTATCATTCCAACATATTAACCGGATTTACCAGAGGAGTGTGGCCCCCCATACATCTCATTTCTCACTTTTCCCAATCCATATCTTATGTATATCTCGTTTGGTTGTTCTCAAGTTACCAACCTCATTTTCCCCTCAACATGATACTAAGTTCTCATCATACTTAATTTACACCTCTAGATATTCTAAACATCATATCATCCATAGGGATTTCCTACATTCCCTTAGTAATACATATTCCACAAGATCTTAAGGTTTCACATAAATTTATCACCATTTCAAATGTCATATGATTCATATAATCTCTTTGCATACATTTTTCACAAACACGTTTTCAAGATATCACATAACTTTGTATTAAGCTACATCTTTTTCATTGATGAAAAACAATTCCAATATATATAGATATATATATGTATAATATACCATATTCACACATTACTCCATTTTCAATCACATTCATCATATATTCAAAAATATCTCCACACTACATTTTTCAAATCATGTAACCCCATTCTTCAATTCAATATGAAAATAGCAAATTCATAGATTCAACCTTAATGGTTATAAAAAAAAAAAAATCATAATAGTATAGGATTGCACCCAAGTGCTTCAACAAAGTAGGAAAACCTACCTGATCTCATTTGATCAGTGAATGAAAACAGTCTACCAACTTGTTCGTCCAATCCCGGGTTCCCTCTTGACCCTTCGTTCATTATATGTGCATCCAAAACATTAAATATACATCATTAGCATTTTCTTCTCACTAATTGTTCTCAACATCTAATGTCTCGTTAAGTCCCATAGGTCAATTTGTTGAAAACTAATGTAGCCTAAGTGCTCCCATCATTGATTTCGATCTATTTGAAGCAACCTTATAAAAACTGACCATTTCTCTGGTGTACACATCAACCCAGTCGATGTGTACACCAAAACAGAACATGTTCAGGCATGTATTTTCTCTCCATTTGCTTTCAGGTTATACATATCATTTTCGTCGACATGTACTACTGGGTGTTGTATTAAAACTTCATCTCTCATTTCTCGGATTTGTCCATCAGAGAGGCATAGTAACACAGCCGATGTGTCCCCTGGAATTGGTCTACCCTCCAATCCTTTCATTTTCTATTTTCCTTTATTTTCTTTTCTTTACATTAGTTCCCAGGTGTACACATCGATTTCAGTCGATGCATCCACCAGGGTTGGGTTCGAAAATCAGACGTTTTCCATTCATTCCTTCACTTTTGTCCCTAGAGATACACATCGACCAGAGTCGATGCATACTCCCTGGCTTTGATTCAAAAATCGTATATTTTCCAATCACTTGGGACATGCACCAAGTATACATCGACCTGTATGTTTCTGGGTTTCTCTGCAATACTTCCATTTCGGGTTGCATGTCCCCCATTTTGGGTTATCTTCTTCCGATTCACATCTAAATCATATCTAAGCTACAATTAAGCATTCTAATGTGTTTGTACTACTCCAAATCACAATAGTATTCACATACCTTGACGGATTTTGAGGGTTTTGATGGTGAATGAACTTGAGCTCGGGTTTGAGCTCCTTCTTCCTTCTTGCTTCCCTTTCTTATTTGTTTGCTCTTCTTGCTTCTCTTCTCTCGATTTCCTCTTTTTTTTTTCCAGATTTTTCTTCTCTATTTGGAGCTCACTGATATTTCGTGGGAGAGTATGGAAGAGAAATGCTAGAGGGGAAAATGGAAGGGGCTCGAGCTGCTATCCTTCCCATTGTCTACTCTTCTTCTTCTTCTTTTTTTTTCCCTTTCTCTTCAGTTGCCCTAATACAAATGGAAATGAGGAGAGAGGAAAAAGCATCAGCTATTTTCCCTCTCCTTGGTCTCCCTCCTTCCCTCTAGTCAACAAGCAAGCCCACGTGGAGAGCATGCATTGGCTCTCAAGGACGGTGGTAGGTGTATGATGGGACACAATGGGAGACACCTGTGTAATCTCGGACTTAAGTTGTTGAACATTCTAGGATACATCGACGAAAGTCGATATATCCATTTAGTGGATAGTTGTACACATCGATAAGGTCGATATGTGTCTTTGAGCAGTTTGTTCTTCCCATTTCGCTTCATACTTTCTCTTCTTATCGTTTAGTACACATCTACCAAAATTGATGTGTACATCTGAAATTCTTTGCTTCGGGTCAGTTTACCAACACATGTACCGAAATGAATACATACTAAACTTGGACATATCAATCCAATCGATATGTACAGACCTCACTTTTAGGACACATCGACTTTGGTCGATATGTCCATCTGGGTGACCCTATCACTTACCATTTCCTTCTTGTGTTCGTGGGGCGATACATATATCTGGAATTCTCAACTTCGAGTTGGTTTTCCAACATTTATACAAAAATCGATATATACTGAGCCCTTGGATTTTCGGATTCTTGTACATATCGATCAGCTCGATATGTATTCTGGGAAACTTCAGGTTTTGTTTTTTTCTTTTCATTTCCCTTTTATTTCTTGATTTAAATCCCATACACCACTCATACTCCATTCCCTCTTCATGTTCAGATCAAAATCCACATCTCATTCCCATCATTAAGGGGAAATTATATTGATTTACCAGATTGAAATTCTAGGGTGTTACATGTAAAACGATTGAGTTTACTGTAAGGCTGACACTTTGTGCCCGGCAACATATCGCCAGTGACAGGGACGATCAATCGTGGTACATCGATGCATCGTCTGGAAAACCAAGGTTCTGGTTGGAAAGGTTTGTCAAACATACGTTGTCTCAGGATACGATCAATCGTACAAACACTATCAATCGTTGAGACAGGACACCGACCCATCGGGCATAACGATCAATCGACGGGACTCAGGCAAGATCAAGTCTGTCATTCACAGTCTGGTCCCAGGACGATACATTCGTCAGGTAGCGACTCATCGTGTGGTATGGAGCACGATACATAAGGCGCATGACACATCGGGTCCACGACCCATCGCCCTGGGTTTATTTGGGTCTAGATAAGGCAACTCTGCCAAAACAGGTTAGCCTAAGGCCATACGATCGTCATCCCACGATCAATCGCTCGTGATTGTGTACGACCAATCGTATGGCACAATCAATTGTCTGTGACTGTCTTCTAGTCATTAGAAAACAATTAATGTATAACGGTCGCATTACAACAGCTATATTTGAAACCACAGTCGATCGCCACCCCACGATCAATTGCCCATTGTAACTTCAGGATTTTTTGTTTTGCCTATTTAAACACCAAACCTTTTTGTGTTTTGGTTGGACCTCCCACTTGGAAAATCACAAGGCAAAATCAGAGCTTCCCACTCCTCTATAAGCACTTTATGTAGGTGAATCATTTGAAATCCAATAATCTTGATTAAAATTTTGAGAGAAAGAGAGAGAGATAAAATAGTTCTAGGATAATTATTGGTAGATCTTAAATCCTAAAACCCTCCCATAGATTGTGATTGCTCATACACAAGGCATATCTTCGACATCATCGACATCACATTGGGAAGGACATCTTCAAGAAGCATATCAGTTACAAGTAAGCTTACAAAAGACAAGTGCTTCTTAGTGTTTTAATTTTATTTTCAAATCATTTGATTAATCAAGAATTTTTTAAAAACTATTAAGATTGGTGATTTCCACACCCCCGCCCCCACCCACCCCCACCCCCACCCCTCTAGGTTCAATCTTGGCTCTTGTTCTAGCACACCAGGGAAATTTCAGTTGGTATCAGAGCCTCGTGCTCAATTTAACCATCCGAGTTGATCCACGTGCTAAGAACAATGTCCATATCGCTAATTTTTGCTTATTCAAACTTGGTTTAATGGAAATAAAAAATGGAGAACATCTTGGTTTCACTTGATAAAAATGTTAAAGAATTTGTTTTCAAGATTACAAAGTCCATGGATGGATGTAATTCATTGAACTCTAATGAACAAGACAAGGAATATCAATCTGAAAATTCTTCAAATATGGAGTTTGATGACAGAGGCAAAATTGCAAATGTTTTCGTTGTGTAGCGCCCCTCCCTCTCCCACTAGGATCATAGTGGTATTTAATGAGAGAGAGAGAGATAGAGAGACGGAGCACCACGACGCGAGACAAGTCCGAGTCAGAAGACCAGACCCTCAACTGACCCAACTAGTGTGTGCGCATGGACAAAGTCTATTTTAACTTTTGCAACACACTAACATAAAACCTGCAGAAGCATATACATAGTATTTGATACATTTGAATGATAGTCATTCTCAATCCAAAGCAAAACATATTAATCTCATATAAGTTAAATGTCAAATAACAAAGAAGTCTAACATCATCATGTAGGAGTTTATACATCATCAATTAAACTTCCAATCATATAACTCCTACAAAAACTACATGTTCTCAAAATATAAACAAAAAGAATGATAATGTCTTCTATCTCTAAAATGTCAAAATGTGTGATTCTCCGAGACTTTGTCCTTTGCTTTCATCTCCAATCATGCTTGACTAGCATTCGGCCCAACCTCATTGCCCTTATCGCTTCCTGCATTGGATTCTAAAAAAGGGAAAATTTGTGGGCTTAGTCAATGCCCAGTAGGAATTCCCATCAGTGTGGGTACCAATATGTGACATATACAAAACTCTTAATATAAGATAGGTGCTTACATTGTAATTCACATTTCATAAAAACATCTCCCATCCCCATTTGAAATTTCAAATCAAAATCAAAGTCATGTGTAAATACCAAGTAATAAACATCTCGAAATCATAATACATCTCATAACTAAATATCAAATCATACTTTCCAACTTAGTGTATAAAATAATAATGAATGACATGCCATGGGTGCCATGAGGTCTATACAATCCCTTTCATGCCCCATGCATTGGAAAGTTTGTCTTTTCCAATTCAATAGTTTTATCACTAGCCTCTTATGTCCATAGCTTTCCCGTGGCATCCGGCTGGGAGCTACTTCCCAATACTTAGCATTTCTACCGGGATTATCGGGGGAGTGCTATCACCCATACAATCTTGAGCAGGTTTCAAGTCTCACACCTAGGAGCATTCAGCCCATCTTAATGCCATATCTTATCACATGGACGGGGCCAAAGGTCTATTTTGTACAATTCCTTTCATAAGGATAAATATTCGTAATGCTCATGCATTCCCATCCCTCATGAATGCATGATTCATATGCATAAGAACTCCATCGTTAATATTAAATCCATTTGCATTTCATAATAAGATAATACATATACATCAAACTCCATGTTTAAAACACACATACAACAAATCTCAAAACATTGAAATCCAAACTAGAAATATATATTCACCATGGTACATCAATAAGAGTAGCAAAACCTACTTGATTCCAAGTTTCTAATGTTGATGTTGAGTCTAATAATGGGGTCACCTCCAATCTCTTCATTCAACCCATGTATCATAAGCATAATTTTATATAAAAATCATAACCTTCTAATAAATAACTTAATAAGATTTTTTAATAAAATTTATTGCTTCTACTTTGCTTCTTTAATCCAAATCTAGTTTACTTCCTTTCCAACTAATTCTAGAAATAAAGACTATAAGCCTTTTCTTGTGCTTTTCTTTCAAATTACACCTTATTTAGGCTTAGGGTTGAGAGTCTCCAATTTCCACTTCAAATCTTAACTTTAGATAAAATCTAAATTCTAACATACATTTTCTTAACCTTAGATAAAGTAGATTTCTCACACCTTCTTAGACTTTCTACATGTTCTTCCCATTCCTTCCACTCTATTCCTAAGCATGCAATTGGATTATTTTAGCACAACAATGGTAAATTTCACATACCTTAGAATTGGGGTTTTTTGTTGTGAATGAACTTGGGCTTAATTTCAAAGCCTAATCATTTGTATTACTTCTCCATATAATTGGTTACATATTAGGAGGCTAGCATTTCCAATTTGATGAGTTAATTTATAGATTTACTCAAATTCCATGAATTTGGGGAAAACCCCTAAATCTCCAAATTCCATATCCTTAACTTGGGCTTAATTTCCAAGCCTAATCATTTGTATTAATTCTCAATGTAATTGGTCACATATTAGGAGGCTAGCATTTCTAATTTGATGAGTTAGTTCATACATTTACATCAAATTTCATGAATTTGGGGAAAACCCCTAAATTCCAAATTTCTCCAAATTCTTCATCTTAACCAAAATTTGTCTAAGGTTGGGGAAGAAGATTTTACCTTTAGATGAGCTTTCTAAGTTTTTTTCCTTTTCTTTTATTTTTTCAACATCCAAGCTTTCAAGAGAGATTTGCACCAAAGAGAGAGGAAGAGGAAGAGAAATTTCCACCTCTCTCTTTCTTGCTTCAGATTTTTAGAGAGGAAAAAGATGGAGGAGGAGGATAGAAGAAGATAATGGAGAAAAAGAGGTAGAGATGGAGCCTTACTCTTCTTTTTGCTTTTTCCTCTAATTTACCCTCATTTTACTTTTAGTCAAAAAGCAAAAGCTAAAGGTGGTGAGGTGGAGAGCACTTATTGGTCCAAGATAAAGGTGGAGTGGTGATGTTACTTTCATCCTTATCTTGCCATGTCATGTGGCATTACACCTCATTAAATAATATTAAATTAAATTGGCAACTTAATTAAATCACCCTTAAACTCACTTAATTAGTTAATCACCTCTCTAATTCTTGTTAATTAATGTCAACATTTCCACGGATCTCCAATCGAAGTTTAATTCTCAAAAATTTATTCAAAATAATTTGAGAAAGTTACAATGGGCCCTATAGTCGAGAGCCTGGGTCGTCACAGTTGCCTCTATCACCCCCATTCCAATGGAATCTTCGAGTGAAACTGAGAATGATGATTGGGCATCTATCCAAGATGAGTTTATTGAAAAGTTCTGCATATCTTTGGATAGCTCAATGGAAGGCTCCACCTCTTATAACCAATTGGAGAATCATGAGAGTTGAAAATTTCAAATGTTTTATTGCCTCCATTATTAATGACCAAGAGGGATCCTCAAGTGAGGAAGAGGATGATGATGTGGATCTTGAAGAGGAATATGACCTCCAAGAGCTCTTCAATGCCTTGTACTTAGAGAGTATGACATTGGCTAAGGATCTTGATAAGACAAAAATTGAGAATGCCAAACTCTCTAGCCAACTTGAAGGTGCTAATATGAAAAATGATATTCTTTCATCAAATTTGAAAAATGTAAATGATGAAATCTTGAATTTGAGAGAAAATCAAAATTTGCTTCAAGGAAAATTAAAAGTTTTTTAAAATGAAAAGTTGAAGCTAAATGAAGTTGGAAAATGTCTTAGAGATGAAAATATGAAATTGAGCTCAAATTTGGAAAATCTTAAGAAATCTCAAGACATGGTTACCCAAGGTGAGCTAAAATTGGAAGAATCTAATTTGGCTAAACCACATGGTGATTGGCATGGTATTTCTCAATCTAACCCAAAGAGACCCATGAACCAATCCAAAAGGATTAAAAGCCACACCAAAGACACTTCTATATTAAAATATTTTTATTGTGGATTAAATGGGCATTTCAAGGCATGAGTGTAAGAAAAGCAGAATGCATGTTAAGTCAAAGGTGGCTAATGGTTTTTCTCAAAGAGCAAGGAAGAGAAAGAATGAGGTGGTTGGAAATTCACATTATACTAAGAAGAATAAGGTAAATCATATTGCTTATGTGAATGTTCCTAGGAAACACTTTGCACCCACACTTCACATCATCCCTACATTATGAAATATAATAGGGATAGTTCAAGACGACCTCATGTTATGAATATGAAGACTAAAAGGAGGGTTTTGTCTCAAACTTTTGGATTTGGGCCAAATGCTCAAGATGGAAAAATCAAATTGCCCAAAGTTCAAAGATTTGAGAAGAAAGGTCCAGATCAAAATTTCATATGGTTCCCTAAGGGATAGGACCTTACTCATGCCCTACATTGGTCTAAGATTTGAGCCTAATTGTTGTATCTTTAGACCATTGTAGTTGAACTCAAATCTTCATTCATGTGAGTTCAAAGAACCCTTGTGTTGTGGCATGAAACATTTGACTCTTTCGAGCATTTGATTGTATTTTTCCTAACTATAGTATATATCATGCTTGATGAGTCATACATGTGTTGGACTTAGATTCTAAGTCCTAAAGTTGTAAACTTAGATGTGTTAAGGTTTAACATTGAGTGTATCGCATTTAACGCATGTTTGGAATCTTAGTTGATAGCTTGCTTTCATTCCATGTACTTAATTGGTATATGTTTTGTGGTTTGAATTTTTGCAAGATATTTGTGTGGCATATATGTTTTTATTGGTAAATCATGTGTATCTCATGCCACATATGTTTTTAAAATCAAGAGGGAGATTTCAAAATGAAAATGGATTTAAAAAGGAAAAATAAGTTTTGTCATGGCGACATATCGCCATCTGACAATGCATCAGCCGACGTCCGATCGTGTTAGACGATGTATCATCTGAACAGAGAATGGTTTATGTTTAAAACACCTCTTGTGAAATTTTGCTTCATTCTATATGCTCAAATTGGTTGTACACTTTGTTGAATGATTGCTAACTGTTTTGAAAACAAAAATGTTGTGTCTCAAAACTGATTTGGATTTTCAATTTGGAAAATCTGCATCTGTCATGGCTATACATCGCTGGTTGATTATGGATCGGCTAACAACCGATCGTCTGGGCTGATGTATCGGCAAGACACTGTTGGATTCAGGTTTAATAACCTCTCTTTTGAATCCATGTTTCATTCCATAGTCTTAAATTTGTTTATTCTTTTATGGAATGTGTATTTTCATGTAGGCTTGCACATAATGCTTTAATTTTTGGAATATATCTTTTCATCTCATTCTATGTGTTAAGTTAATTGTGTATCTTTTGGGAATAAATGAACATTGTGCATTGCCTCATGTATTGTTCTTGTGTGTACTTGCATTTCTTGGTTTCATCTCTGTTCTTATTTGGTAGAATATTTATTGTGAAATGATCATGTGCACATACATGGTGTCTTTCATTCCAAATTACAAAATTTGTGAGTCTCTTGTGGAATGAAACTTGCCCCTTGTGAATGGTATTTGTTGATCAATATGTGATCAAATGTTTTTCATTGGTAATCCATTCATGTACCATTCTATTCTATATTTTTGAACCTCGTTGGAGTATTCATGAATGAATAGTAAAAATGATAGTAAGCATGGGAGCAACCTTTGGCAAACACTTGTATATTTTATATGGAGATCATTTCTCATTTACTCCTTCTCTTACTGGTATATCTTGGTGCATTTGAAAATATTTTTGCAAGTGTTTGTTGGTTTTGGCATTTCATAGCTACTAGTTGCATGTTTTGTAAATGCCATATGTTTTCTCATACTTCATTTCTATACACTTGATTGGTATATACTTTGTGAAATGAATGTATGTTGTGTGTTTTTGGTTTTCATTCCTATTTTCATTATTGGGAAATTTATGGGTAATGATTGTTGGTTCATAAGCACCAAATTTTGCGAAACCTAAGAATGCCTTATCATATGACATCACACATGGGCTATGTTGTTTAAATTAAGTAAATTTTAAAGGCCCAAGGTTATTGGATTGGATCAAAATTTTATCAAAGGCAACTTGATCCAAGATCCATGTTTTTGTGCATATTTTTGTGAAGTGGTTCAAGTCTACATATGGCACAAAACTGTGTGAATGTATGGACATTCATTGGCATTCAAGGTTGGATTGAAAAACATGATGTCTTGTGAACTTGCATGCATCACAAGCACACACTCTTCTCATCCCTCAAATTTGGTAAATCTTAAAGGGATGAATTCATGCTCTTTCCATGTCTTGATAAGCACTATCTTGGAAAATCATTTTGACATTGGAAATTTGTTTTTGGAGAAATGTTCAAATAAGGAAAATTTTCCTTCTCCAAAATCATTTGGTTTGCATTCATGGTTTAAACCTTCAAAAGTAGTTTGGAAAATGTCAAATAAGGTTTGAATGCAACCTAGTGTATGCACCTACGTTGTGGCTTTCAACTCTTAAAGGTGAATCTTAAAACCAAATAGATTTTGGTAAAGAAAGCTAACATGGTTATGTGGTCCAAATGTTAATGGACTTGGTGCATTGTGCTCTCAAAAAATTGAGCAATGGAGAGCATGCCTTGGAAAGTTTAAGGGAAGAAATAAGTGTCCATCTTCCAAGTGCATAATGAATTTACAAGGATTGGATATTTGTTCATTCATAAATTATTCATTGGTGTATGTTTTGATGAATGAACTTATTTGATGGTTTGATGCAATTGTGGTTGTATTGGAAAATCTTTTTGCATCATCTCTATTTTCATGAACTTTGTGCCTTATTGGTGTATAATTTATTTAGTTCATGATGTTTTCACGCATATGTTTTTTCATGAGAAATTCTTTGTATGAGTGATTTCCCTCCTCTTTGCATGCATGAGTTGGTTTCATATTGGCATTTTTGAAAACCAAATACATGAGCCCCTCCTTCTCCATCTTCACTTAGTCCAACAATTGGGACTTGTTGCAGCACACTAAATGTGGTATATTAGTGCTTATATGCCCTTTGTCAATTTAGGGGGAGAAATATTAAAAGCTTGATGTAAGCTTTGGGGGAGAATTTGGAAGCTTGAAAGTAGGCTTAAGTTAAAGGGGAGAAAAATTGAAGCTTTGAGAAGCTTAGAAGGAGGATAGTCTTTTAAGGGGGAGTTTAATCAAGACTGAAGGGGTTTTTAGTCCATACACTAAGGGGGACTAATATTGTGTATATTACAAATGTTTGGACTAACATTGAGAGCCTAAGAAGCATAGAGTCTAAGAATTTTTGTCATTTGAATATGTAATTTTAATTGTTGTATAATTTGTATTCAAATGACGTATAGTGGGTTGGGTTAAGGCATCGAGTCTGTAATTCATTAGCTTCTAGGTGTTTTGTCATGCAAATTGACAAAGCAGAAGATTTGTCGTGCCCCGGCTTGTCGAGTCACCTATTTTTCAAATTCCATAACTTAGGTGAAGCCTTGCCTCAGAAGATTGAAGCAATGAATAAGACTCAAGTGTTGGTTGAATCAAGCTCAAGTGGAAGATCATTGAAGATTCAATAGATCAACAAGTATATGGCAATCACACAAATGTAAATTAGTCATAGATGATTTCAGGCGGTACCTAACACCATAGGATGTCCATACCTAGGCTTAAAGAACACATTTGGATAATTAACAAAGCCTAGTGGTTGTTTGACACCAATTGGAACCTATTACTGCTCCGGCTTTCCGAGTCACTATTTTGGCAATTCCATAACTCGAGAAGAAGCACTTGCTAAGAAGTTTGAACACTCAAGGTGAGCAAGAGTGAAGATCATGCTCCACCGGATTAAAGATCATCGTTATGGCAATCACAAAACAGGTATTTACCCATAGATGACTTTAGGTGGTACCCACACCTTAGGAGAACTATCTCTAGGCTTAGTTGAACAAATGGTAAAACCATAAGAAGCCTAAGAGAGTAAGCTGGACAATGAACTAGAAGTGAACTTGGAAATATGAATTAAGTTCACTGTCAACTCGACCAGTCGTTCTCACCGACCCCTCGGTAGAGACATGATCGACCCATTGTGGTCAGGACTGTCGGCCAGATTGACAAAGGTTTTGGATCATAGAACTGTCATTCTAGTTATACCCCTGATCGAGAGTCTCGAATGCACTGACCCCTCAGTAAAAGGCTGAAACGACCCCATCATGGTCAATGATTCGTCGATGATAACTTATGAGTTCTGGAACTTAGAACTCATGTGGACTCTCAAGAAAACAAACATCTCAGTAATTCAAGACCGACCGAGAGTACCAGGACCGACCTCTCGGTAAAAGGCGATAGGTCATTCTGGACAGGACAAGTTTCGAGACATGAAACTCTGTCTGCATGGTGTTTCCCCAGATCGAAACCCTGTATGGACCGACCTCTCGATGCCATGACTGTCGATCCATCGGTGACACCAACCTGTCGATTGGAAAGTAATAATGCAGCTAGGAGTGCATTTAATGTGCAACGATCGGGTGGTTGAACGATAATAAATATGAACACCAACCTGTCGGTACTGGACAGTTTGAAAAACTGTGAAGACTCCTCTATATATATGAGTGTTGTGTGATCGTTATATCATCTTCCTTGAACTGAGAAGAGTCACACACTCTAAGGAACGATCAATTATCTTGTGCCTACACCTGAGAATCATAAACAACCAATCTATTGATTGAGTTTGAAAAAGAGAATGAGACGAGGAAAGAAAAGATATAATCTAGGAAAGCTTTGGTAACCAGTTTCCTTGTCACCCTGAGATTGTGATTGCTTTAAAACGGCTAAAAGGAGGAGCGTTGGTACACATTGGGTGGATCTTTGAGAAACACACATCTTCGAGAAAGAGCTTCAAGGCAAGTGCTTCTTAGTTTTAATTTTGTTTTTAAAACCTTTATCCCGAAAGTGGTTTAAGGAGGCTTGGCTTCAGAACCACTATAAAAAATCTAGAACATTGCCTCTGGCACAATGGTGGGTGGAATTCTCAGCCGATTAAGTGTGGTAGAATTCCTACTCTAATTGTGAGGGTGTAAGTCCCCACTTAGTGAATTTGGGGATAGCTCAAGGTTGAGCGAGTCCTAACAGTAGATATAGGTTGGCTAACTGAACCACTATATATCTTGTGTCATTGTTCTTGTGGTGTTTTTTCTTGTGTTGATTGTTTAATCACATTTGCTAACACACACTCACTTAATTGTTGTATTCGCTGCGCTTAAACTAATCAATCAAATAATTTTTAAAAGGACCAACGATTGTTAGATGGACCTACTCACCCCCGCTCTAGGGTCAATTGTGTTCTAGCTCCAAAATGAGAACTTTCAGAACCAAACTTGGAAATATGTAAAACCATTGACATTCACAGTCTCGTCTTAGGACGATACATTCGTCAGGCAACGACCCATCGTGTGGTATAGAGCACGATACATTGAGCGCACGACCAATCGTCGAGACAGGACACACGACACATCGATCCACGACCCATCGCCCAAGGTTTAGTTGGGTCTGGATAAGGCAACTCTGTCAAAACAGGTTAGCCTCAGGCTAATACGATTGTCACCCCACAATCAATCGCCCGTGATTGTGCACGACCAATTGTATGGCACGATTAATCGTCTATGACCGTTTTCTAGCAGTTAGAAAACAATTACTATATAACGGTCACATTACAATTGCTATATTTGAAATCCCCACTATCGATCGCCCGTTATAACTTCGGGATTTTCTGTTTTGCCTATTTAAACACCAAATCTTGTTGTATTTTAATTGGACCTCCAACTTGGAAATCACAAGGCAAAACCAGAGCTCCTCACTCTTCTCTAACACTTTATTTAGGTGAATCATTTGAAATCCAATCATCTTGATTGAGATTAAGAGAGAGAGAGAAAATAATTCTATGATAATTATTGGCAAATCTTAAATTCTAGAGACCTTACCTATAGATTGTGATTGAACATACACAAGGCACAATTTCGACATCGTTGGCATCACATTGGTAAGGACATCTTGAAGAAATATGTCATCTACAAGTGAGCTTAAATAGGGCAAGTGCTTCTTAGTGTTTGAATTTAATTTTTTAAATCATCATTGTGAAGTGGACTAAGGCAAGGAAGTTTGAACCACTATGAAAAATAAAGAGATAAGGAAGTAGACCGTGGTTGGTCGAACCTTTCAAAATCTTAGGCGATTGGGTGAAATTCTCAATCAATTGCATAGGTGGAAGTCTTATTCTATTCGTGAGGGTGTAATTCCCCATATAGTGTATTTGGAATAGCCCAAGGTTGGGTGAGTCCAACAATGGATGTAGGTTTGTTTAAACCGAAGCACTATACATCTTGTGTTGTGGGTGTTGGTCTTGTTTCTGTGTGATTGTTTAATTTATTTGCACATCTTTAATTCACACACTTAAGTAATCTAATCTAATACGCTGCAAATCATTTGATTAATCAAGATTTTTTACAAACCATTAAAATTGGTGATTACCCTATTCATCACCCCCCCCCCCCCCCCCTCCCTCCCTCTAGGCTCAATCTTGCACCGTGTTCTAGCACACCGAGAACTTTCAGAGCTTCACGAAAAACTCTCATTTATCCAAACCAGTTTATGGTTTATGTTGGTCCACATGTATGCAACTATGACCGGGAGGAAATTCTGTTTCCCGACCCTCATGTGCAAGAAAATCATCAAATACATGAATTCCTTAATGACGAGTCATCCTCCCTTCTGCTACCTCATGTATAGGATAGGCTTGAATTTTGGAGTGCAGCCTTCTAAAGGAGATGTGGGCAAGTGTGTCCAGTCAATCAATGCCACAACTGTTCAGAAGTTCCTCAGGAAGG
This sequence comes from Chimonanthus salicifolius, assembly GCA_013350335.1. Taxonomy (NCBI): domain Eukaryota; kingdom Viridiplantae; phylum Streptophyta; class Magnoliopsida; order Laurales; family Calycanthaceae; genus Chimonanthus; species Chimonanthus salicifolius. The sequence goes on along the minus strand of CM023537.1, from coordinate 44,142,312 downwards.
ACTTGTATGACCAAATTCTTGGAAAGGACCCTCCAAGATTGCCACTCAAGCATCCTCCTCTACCTTAGTCCCTGCAATGCAAGAAGAAGCAGCAAAGGAAAAAAATGAAGAACCAGAGTTCGACTCAGCTGGTCAAAGGTTCTTTGAGGATTGCCTTCAAGCTCATGAAGATCGTCAGATTTCAAGATACAATGCCTTGGAAGCCAAACTGGAAAGCAAGTTTGAAGCTTTGGCCAACACTGTGAAGGAGACCCTTCAGAGCTTCCTCTCCGCCATCTCCTACAGAAAAGATGACACAGTCCCTCGTCGCTCCTCCTTCCTTCCAGCTGAGACCTCTTTGGATAGTATTTCTTATGTTTTTGAAAAACTATATATTTTGGGCATGTAATTATTAATCTTTTGTATAAACTTGGTTGCATGGAATGGTAATGTTTTATCAATGCAATGGTTTGGTTTATCTTTTGAGTTTGATGCCTTGTGTTTTATCTCTCTCTATATATATAATGTATGCCATGATGGATATTTTATGTTCATGTTTATTAAATGGTATTTTTTCAACATGGATGTGTAATGTCATGGTGTGTTTGGCTATTGGAGTTTGGGAAAGCACGGACTATGTGCTTCATAGCCTTTGTCAATTGTTGACAAAATGGGGGAGAATATTTGAGAATCTATTTGCTTGTGGGGGAGTAAAGTGGAGAAATTGCAAGCTTGGTATAGCTTGGAGTATGGGGGAGAAACATTTGAAAATGTTCATTGAGGGAGATCATTGAAGTATGGGGAAGTGTAAATGAATGTTAAGTCCATGGATACATGTATTATGTTTGGACTAACATCACTAATGTCTCTCTAGTCTTGTTGTAGCTTGCTTGTGTTTACAGGTGTTTTCGATAATAGAGAAAGCTGAGCAAGAATATGGTGCAAGACTAGAGTCCATGTTGTCATTTGAATGTAATTTGTAATTTGTATATTTATTGAGTAAAATGATGTATAATTGGGTTTTGGGAGAAAATTCATTGAGTTTGTAAGTTATATCTTCTAGGTTTTGTCAGTGCGCCGGCTTGCCGAGTCACCTGTTTGTCAGTTCCGTGACTTACGTGAAACATTGCCTTGAAGAGAGAAGCTCAAGAATCAAGATCTCAAGCGCTGGTTGAAGTTTGAACGCTCAACGGATCAACAGTATATGGCAATCACAGATGGTAAGTGACCATAGATGACCCTAGGTGGGACCTGTAACACCCCATCCCGCTACAAACACGTTATCTCCGAAAAGTATCAAAACATAACCAAGGAATGGATATTGGACCTATTGTTTTAAAACGGGGTAACTATCTCCCGCTCAACAATCTAATAAAGGCCAATCCAACATAATAAGAAGCATAACAACCAACCACCAAACGTAAATATGGTTATACAATCATCCAAACAAAACATGTGATAATAGGTCTGTAATACCCCAACCCAATTTAGAGGTTAATTTGGATTAATTAGGATTAATTAAATAATTTGTAGCCGTTGATTGTGATTTTTGTTCCTTCAATCGTGAAGATTACGGAATGAGGTTTCCAATGGATCTGAGCTTCATCAGATTCGAGTCCGATAGCTCTTTTAATTAAGTCTCAAATGTATAAGGGTAAGTTACGAATATGATAATATTATTTTTGGGTTAAAATTTTGCTGCTCTAGAAACTTAGTCATTTGACATAGTTTCAACCCCAAATTTAAGATTATACATTATTTTTAAATTCCGGACTTAACGAAATGCCAATGTCAACCTAATTCTACCTATTTTTGTTAGCTATATTTTCTTAGATGGCAAAATCCCAATTTTATACAGGAGACAAAGTCCTAAAAATATACGGAGAGAGTCAGTACTCGATCTGTACTATAACTGAGCCTTTTGTATCTTCAGATTTCCAAAATATTAAATTTTAAATAGTTATTTTACATTGAGAAATGTGAACCGTTGAATACTCTTTTGCTTAGATGGAGTGGTTTTTTACTCAAAAACACTTTGAAACTTTAGAATATTTTTGTCAGTCTAATTTAATCTATCTAATTGTAAAATTAGATTTTCTTAGAGAAACTCTTCAAAATTAGAGAATTTTATCAAAACAGTGTTTTTCGATTAGAACACTGAGTTCTTGACCGAGTTTTCTCTTCAAAATTTAATACTATATTTATTAATTAATATCTGACCTATTGGACTATTTAGATTAACTTAGTAAGACTTTAAAATATTTAAATTTAATAAAGGACATAAGTGGTAATGTTGAAAAGAAAATAATAATAAAATAATATAAAATATCTTATAAGATAAACATTAATCCAAACCTAACCTACGATTGTAGCATTGTAGCTTAGAAACGTGTTGGCTTTCAGCCAAGCCATTTCTCAAAAAAAAAAAAAACCTAAAGACCCACGGTCTTTTTCCCGTCGCTCTCTCCCTCTCTTTTTTTCTTTTCATTCGTTCAGAAGAGCAGCAGAGGAGGATTTCGAGGGGAAAAAAAAAAAAAAAAGCTTCTCTGTTCCTTTCTCTTTCTTCCTCTTTCTTCTTTCAACGTCCAATAGCCTTAGACGTTTGATTTTTCTGCGTTCGGGTCGGGATTTTTTTAAAAACAGTTAAACTTTTGTAAAATTTTACACCTAAGATATCGGAACTATTATTTTCGCATTTATATTAATTATAGAGCAAGTTGAGAGTAGAAAGGGATAGTAATGAGTTTTAAAATTGAATTTTTCAAAATAGAGAAAAAATAGACTCTCTCTTAAATTTTAAATTATAGCTTTTAAAATTAGTTTTATTTTGCATTTAAAATTCAGTTTTTCAACCTTAAGTAAAATCGGGGAAAAGATTAACCCCAGCTGACTATTGCGTGTTTACTTTTCCACATTTTGTGTTTAAATTTTATTACTGTAACCTTTAGGCCACACTATCATCTGCAGTGGCGTTAGTCGCTCGATGATACCATTTGTGGTGGCGCTTAGTCACCCGGTAGATTATCAGTAGTGGCGCTTAGTCGCTCGATGATACCATCTGAGGAGGCGCTTAGTCACCCGGTGGATCATTAGTAGTGGCGCTTAGTCGCTCGATGATACTATCTGATGAGGCGCTTAGTCATCTGATGGTCTTGAAGTGAGGCACTGAGTACTTTATTTACATTTCTCGCACTGTACCCTCTGGGCCGAAATCCCCCATCAGTAGCGCAGTGGAAATGCCGCTCGGTGACCATCAGTAGCACTACGGAAACGCCGCTCGATGGTAAAAGGGGTTGGGCACTGAGTATTTTATTTACTTTACTGTCTCTGTAACCTCTAGGCACCGTCTCAATATGTCTCCTTAACTGGAAAACAATACGAGACGGGGCACTGAGTACTTTACATTTTTATTTTGATGAGATGTTTTGGTTGGCTAACAACTAACTGCTGACTTAATCTAACGGAGTAGGAAGAATTAGGAGACTCGCTACATTTATCATGTTTTCTTGGAAAATGCACAGGGGATGAGAAGTAGTTCGTAAATACTTTATCGACTTGAAATTTATATTATTATTTTATCTTACAGATTATGTGATAATCTCTGCGGATAGAGGTGAGGAGACTTGAGCCAACACTTGTATTGTATGGTATTTAAACCCACTAACACCAGACTAAAATGGGACCTATGGTCAATTAAAGATGGAAAAGGCTATATAGGTCCAGAATGCGAGACCTGACACCGCCTACATGTAAGGGATGTAAATGTTCTAACTGTATAGAACGTAGGCGTAAATTGGTGTCGGGGAGCCGAGGACTTGTAGCCTCTAACGCAGTATGGACCCATGGAGTGTCTGGTAATTATCGGGTAAAAACTAGGTGAACGCATTCGTGTTATTATATCCAGTTTTATATGTTTGTGTGACATTGATTATTTTATTGATTTCTTATATTGGTAGTGGATACACCCAAGGGTAAGGCTGGAATTTGGTGATTCTCTCAGAATAAGTCCCTGTGTAAGGAGGGCAATAGGAAATCATGCATTATCATGCATTTGACATTTGCATGTGAGAATTATGTTTATAAGTTAAATCTGTGAAAGATTATAAATTTGGAAATCTGATATTGGCTGTTCGGCTATAATTGTGAGATTAGCCGAACACTGTTTGCGAACCAGTTGGATTGGACTTGTAAGTAGGCTGAGGTCAACTGTCATCAACCGCTGGTGTTGGATGAGCTAGTAGACCGGGTCGTGGAGACCTGTTGATGTTGGGCTGAACGCCGTTTGCGAACCGTTGGATTGGATGTGTTAGTAAGCCGTGGTCGACCGCCATCAACCGTTGGTGTTCGGATGGACTAGTAGACCGGGTCGCGGGACCATATACGTAGGATATAGCTTGGTGGGAGATCCTCGTATGAACAATGAGATGTATCTTAGTGATTTCTCATTGGTGACTGGGATATGACTAGGTGAATGATTACCCCAGTGGATAAATAGGATATGACTAGGTAAATGATTATCCTTGTGGAAAAAAAAAAGAAGGATTTGACTTAGTGAATGATAATCCCCAGTTGATTACCAATGCGTGACTTGGAAAATAATTCATTTAATTGTTTATAACATGATGGTTAACGCATGCATGGCATAATGAGATAGGACTTTATAGTAAATATTGATATAAGACCATAAGGGTAAATAGTGTCCTATAAAAATGATCCTAAGGTAAAAATGAATCATATGATGGTAAGTTAGATGTTCATTTGCATTGATATATGCATACCATGGTTTCTAATTTACTTGAGTTCTCTTCACTGGGCTAGTAGCTCACGTCCCTTACATTGTAGTGTTAGAACCTGAGGAGGAGGAACCTCCACCGCTGTCTTAGGACGAGGCAGCCTTTACGGTCGATTGTATTTCTCGATGATGGGAAATATGTTTATTATATTTATTTTCATGCAAATGATGTCTTGTAGATTTTAGTACCACATGTGGTACTGTAAATCTAAGCATGTGTAAACTGCTTGTTTTTCATTCGTAACTCTGATAAGATAAATGAAAATATTCGTTGTATGATATGGGTTTCTATATGGGGACATATGATATATGTTTGAGTCCACGTGTGAAGAGCACATGTGACATTTTCTATGATGGTCTTTTTTGGAGAACTTGAAGATCCAGCCCAGTTATGATGTTGGGTGATTAGAGTTTGGTGGAAAAAAAAAAATTAGTCGCGTTCTGGGCCCATATCAGGGTTCGGGGCGTGACAAGGTGGTATCAGAGCATGGTTCAAATCTCGGACTGTGCGTATGGGCAAAAGTAGAATGATTGCTTGAGTTAGGTTCATCTCCTTAATCTTTTAAGATTGGGTAGATGGAACTATCAACTAAGTTGAGATTAAATCCCCACTTATTTTGGTATATGGTGTGATTTGAGTGTCAAGTTGATACTTTGAAACCGATATTTGGAAGCGACGATCTCTGTGAATTAGAATCGAAAGTTGTTGAGAGTACTGAGAGGCTCCGAAATTGACTAGATTTGAGAGAGACCGTAGAAGAGAGTATTGGTATGAGAATGCATGAATGTGTACCATTGTGTGATTGTGTATATGTGTAACTATGTGTGTATAATTGTTTGAAAATTGGATGTAGAGGATTATATAAACCTCTAATGATGTGCTAATTGATGTGCTTATTGCATGACTTTTGACTTGATGAACTCTTGTATAATAACATGTGATAACTACGAGTGTGATTAACAACAAATGTCTAGACCACAAAGAGATTCTAGAAACCAGGGGGAGAATGCAATTCCATCCCCAAGGAATCAAAATGAACCCTTAGACGAGGTACGTATTACGGTAGAAGCTTTCCAAAGGATAGTGGATGATCTCCACCGACCTCGGGAAAGGACCCCGGAAGGAAGAGCTACCATAACTCTGAAAAATTTCAACCAGTTAAATCCACCAACTTTCACTGGGAATGCAAAGCCAACCGAAGCTGAAAACTGGATCAAACAAATTGGTCGAATCTTTGACACTTTGGCCATAGCTGAGGACCAAAAAGTGACTCTCGCCACCTATCAACTAGAAAGAGATGCGTACAAATGGTGGGAAGTTAGATACAATGCTAGAAACCGAGAACCTATGACTTGGGAGGAATTCTCCGCTGCTTTTCTTGCTCATTACTATCCTACAGTAGTGAAGGATGCTAAGAGGAAACAATTCCTCGAATTGAAGCAAGGCTCCGACACGGTGGCTCAGTACACCTCAAAATTTCTAAATCTATGTCAGTACGCGCCGCGAATCTTTGATTATGAAGATGAGAAGATTCAACATTACATTGAAGGACTTCGTCCTTATCTCCAGCGACAATTGGCAGGAATACAATTCACCACTTTGGAAGAAGCAATCAACCGGGCTTTTATGGTGAAAGCTGTTGACTCGACCAATAGAAACAAGGATCAAATCAGACAAGGAGATTCCTAGAAACCCTCTCTACCCAACAAAAGAAAGAAATTCAATGAGGGCTCGTTTTCCAAAGAAGGGCAGACGTCTATGGGACCGACCAATAACATGGGGTTTAATCCAGTGGTATGTTATACGTGTAACCAGCCTGGTCACACGGTGAGGCAATGTTCCCAAAATCAAATAGACGGCAGGGTTTGTTATCACTGCAAACAAAGGGGACATTTCAATAAAGATTGTCCTTACCTTGGCAATAGAAGTGACATGACTGTACCTCCACAAGGATAGAAGGACAGTGCAATCCCAGATGCAATCTGCTCCACAACCCTCCAAAAGTTATGTGGCATTTGGGAATGTATCACAAAGGACTAGTCAGACAAGAGGACAAGGACATTCTCAGACAACGCAAGGTAGGGTTTACACCATCGGAACTCAGAGAGAAGAGCCAATGAGAAATACAATAATAGAAGGTACGCATTTTATTTTGAAATTTCGAGACGAAATTTCTTTAAGGGGGGTGGAATGTAATACCCCAACCCAATTTAGAGGTTAATTTGGATTAATTAGGATTAATTAAATAATTTGTAGCCGTTGATTGTGATTTTTGTTCCTTCAATCGTGAAGATTACGGAATGAGGTTTCCAATGGATCTGAGTTTCATCCGATCCGAGTCCGATAGCTCTTTTAATTAAGTCTCAAATGTATAAGGGTAAGTTACGAATATAATAATATTATTTTTGGGTTAAAATTTGGCTGCTCTAGAAACTTAGTTATTTGACATAGTTTCAACCCCAAATTTAAGATTATACATTAGTTTTTAAATTTCGGACTTAACGGAATGCCAATGTCAACCTAATTCTACCTATTTTTGCTAGCTATATTTTCTTAGGTGGCAAAGCCCCAATTTTATACATGAGACAAAGTCCTAAAAATATACGGAGAGAGTAAGTACTCGATCTGTACTATAACTGAGCCTTTTGTGTCTTCAGATTTCCAAAATATTAAATTTTAAATTAGTTATTTTACATTGAGAAATGCAAACCATTAAATACTCTTTTGCTTAGATGGAGTGATTTTTTACTCAAAAACACTTTGAAATTTTAGAATTTTTTTGTCAGTCTAATTTAATCTATCTAATTGTAAAATTAGATTGTCTTAGAGAAATTCTTCAAAATTAGAGAATTTTATCAAAACGGTGTTTTTCAATTAAAACAGTGAGCTCTTGACCGAGTTTTCTCTTCAAAATTTAATACTATATTTATTAATTAATATCTGACCTATTGGACTATTTAGATTAACTTAGTAAGATCCTAAAATATTTAAATTTAATAGAGGATATAAGTGGTAATGTTAAAAGGAAAATAATAATAAAATAATATAAAATCTCTTATAAAATAAACATTAATCCAAACCTAACCTACGATTGTGGCATTGTAGCTTAGAAACGTGGTTGGCTTTCAGCCAAACCATTTCTCTATATAAACGAATGAAGTAAGAAGGGAAGGAAAAAAAAAAAAAAAAGCTAAAGACCCACGGTCTTTTTCCCGTCGCTCTCTCCCTCTCTCTTTTTCTTTTCATTCGTTCAGAAGAGCAGCAGAGGAGGATTTTGAGAGGGAAAAAAAAAAATAGAGAGCTTCTCCGTTCCTTTCTATTTCTTCCTCTTTCTTCTTTCAACGTCCAGTAGCCTTAGACGTTTGATTTTTCTGCGTCCGGGTTGGGATTTTTTTAAAAACTAGTTAAACTTTGGCAAAATTTTACACCCAAGGTATCGAAACTATTCTTTTCTCATTTATATTAATTATAGAGCAAGTTGAGAGTAGAAAGGGATAGTGATGGATTTTAAAATTGAATTTTTCAAAATAGAGAAAAAATAGACTTTCTCTTAAATTTTAAATTATACCTTTTAAAATCAGTTTTATTTTACATTTAAAATTCAGTTTTTCAACCTTAAGTAAAATCGGGGAAAATATTAACTCCAGCTGACTATTGTGTTTTTACTTTTCCACATTTTGTGTTTAAATTTTATTACTGTAACCTCTAGGCCACACTATCATCTGCAGTGGCATTAGTCGCTCGATGATACCATTTGTGGTGGCGCTTTGTCACCCGGTAGATCATCAGTAGTGGCGCTTAGTCGCTCGATATACCATCTGAGGAGGCGTTTAGTCACCCGATGGATCATTAGTAGTGGCGCTTAGTCGCTCGATGATACTATTTGATGAGGAGCTTAGTCATCCGATGGTCTTGAAGTGAGGCACTGAGTACTTTATTTACATTTCTCGCACTGTACCCTCTGGGCCGAAATCCCCCATCAGTAGCGCACTGGAAACGCCACTCGGTGACCATCAGTAGCGCTGCAGAAACTGCCGCTCGATGGTAAAAGGGGTTGGACACTGAGTATTTTATTTACTTTACTGTCTCTGTACCCTATAGGCACCGTCTCAATATGTCTCATTAACTGGAAAACAATACGAGACGGGGCATTGAGTACTTTACATTTTTATTTTGATGTGATGTTTTGGTTCGCTAACAACTAACTGCTGACTTAATCTAATAGAGTAGGAAGAATTAGGAGACTCGTTACATTTATCATGTTTTCTTGGAAAATGCACGAGGGATGGGAAGTAGTTCGTAAATACTTTATCGACTTGAAATTTATATTATTATTTTATCTTACAGATTATGTGATAATCTCTGCAGATAGAGGTGAGGAGACTCGAGCCAACACTTGTATTGTATGGTATTTAAACCCACTAACACCAGACTGAAATAGGACCCATGGTCAATTAAAGATGGAAAATGCTATATAGGTCCAGAATGCGAGACATGACACCGCCTACATGTAAGGGATGTAAATGTTCTAACTGTATAGAACATAGGCGTAAATTGGTGTCGGGTAGCCGAGGACTTATAGCCTCTAACGCAGTATGGATCCATGGAGTGTCTGGTAATTGTCGGGTAAAAACTGGGTGAACGCATTAGTGTTATTAAATCCAGTTTTATATGTTTGTGTGACATTGATTATTTTATTGATTTCTTGTATTGGTAGTGGATACACCCAAGGGTAAGGCTGGAATTTGGTGATTCTCTCAGAATAAGTCCATGTGTAAGGAGGGCAATGGATATCATGTATTATCATGCATTTGACATTTGCATGTGAGAATTATGTTTATAAGTTAAATCTGTGAAAGATAATAAATTTGGAAATCTGATATTGGCTGTTGGGCTATAATTGCTGAGATTAGCCGAACACCGTTTGCGAATCGTTGGATTGGACGTGTTAGTAAGCTGAGGTCAACTGCCATCAACCGCTGGTGTTGGATGGGCTAGTAGACCGGGTCATGGAGACCTTGTGATGTTGGGCTGAATACCATTTACGAACCATTGGGTTGGACGTGTTAGTAAGCCGTAGTCGACCTGCCATCAACCATTGGTGTTGGATGGAATAGTAGACCGGGTCGCGGGACCACATACTTAGGATATAGCTTGGTGGGAGATCCTCGTATGAACAATGAGATGTATCCTAGTGATTTCTCGTTGGTGACTGGGATATGACTAGGTGAATGATTACCCCAGTGGATAAATAGGATATGACTAGGTAAATGATTATCCTTGTGGAAAAAAAAAAGAAGGATTTGACTTAGTGAATGATAATCCCCAGTTGATTACCAATGTGTGACTTAGAAAATAATTCATTTAATTGTTTATAACATGATGGTTAACGCATGCATGGCATAATGAGATAGGACTTTATAGTAAATATTGATATAAGACCATAAGGGTAAACAGTGTCCTATAAAAATGATCCTAAGGTAAAAATGAATCATATGATGGTAAGTTACATGTTCATTTGCATTGATACATGCATACCATGGTTTCTAAGTTAATTGAGTTCTCTTCACTTGGCTAGTAGCTCACGTCTCTTACATTGCAGGGTTAGAACATATGGAGGAGGAACCTCCACCGTTGTCTTAGGACAAGAGAGCCTTTACGGTCGATTGTATTTCTCGATGATGGGAAATATGTTTATTATATTTATTTTCATGCAAATGATGTCTTGTTGATTTTAGTACCACATGTGGTACTATAAATCTAAGCATGTGTAAACTGCTATGTTTTCATTCGTAACTCTGATAAGATAAATGAAAATATTCGTTGTATGATATGAGTTTCTATATGGGGACATATGGTATATGTTTGAGTCCACGTGTGAAGAGCACGTGTGAATTTTATATGATAGTTTTTTTTGGAGAACTTGAAGATCCACCCCAGTTTTGATGTTGGGTGATTAGAGTTTGGTGGAAAAAAAAAATTAGTCGCGTTCTGGGCCCATATCATGGTTCGGGGCGTGACAAGGTCCATACACACAAAAGTCTCTCAAAACTAAAATATAAGCATAATATGGGATAATTAACTACTCTACTCCTCTCCGGTTACCTCCTCAAGGGGCCTGGCTGACCCTTATGCAATCGGGGTACCTGAAAGGTAAGAGGTGAACTAACGATCTCAGTGAAGGGATAAAGCATATCACGTTTCAGAAACATAAACATATATCACACGTATGAAATGTAATGAACATCATGATAGAATGAATGTCTACATACATGAGTAGTCAATTATGCTACTAACCAATGGTCCCACTAACCAGTCTGAGACATCACCTCCATAACTCACAACGGTCCTCCAACAACTCCGGTCTCCCTACCAATACAAACGGGAGACCACATAATACACAACTGCATCAACCGCCAGAATGCAACGGGGAAACCCGCATCCCTTATGGGGGTCTCAACTACCAGAGCATAAAGGGGGAGCTAATCTCAAGGGCAGGCACTTCAACCGCCGGAATGTAACGGGGAAACCCGTATCTCCTATGGGGGTTTCAACCGCCGGAGCATAACGGAGAAGTCTTCTTAACAACCAAACTCATTACGTCATCATGAATGTATGCACATATAAACAAATCCTCTCATGCATGCACATGGTATCATGATCATGTGTGACAACACAAACATGTTCTGATATAATAAACTAATATCAACAACATATCTTATCATGCGGTTAACAAGCACATAATAATTCTAAAACACATATCTCTATATCCACTATGGTTTCATTTGCGTCTTATGCGTAAATACGCAATGTATCATAACATCTTCCAAATATCAAGTTAAATATCAATTTGTCTAGTTTAAAACTTCTCAACAATAGTATATAGTGGACGGAAGTGCACCCGAATGGACCCCTTGCCACATAGTCATTCTCAACTGTTTACCCTTACCAAGTGGTTTAATAAATAAAATCCTCCATTCGGATCACTTCAAGTCAGGAAATACATATTTGATATATGCAATGCATGCTAAAACTGTAATAAGTCCCCTCAACTAAATGTGTTGGCGAAATCTGTGCATTGAAGAATTGAGCCGAGTTGGATCAAAGGAAACTCCCACTACCTGAAAATAATTAATTTTTAAAAAATAATTAATAAGAAAGTCCAAGGTGTCTACAAGTTGCTTTGATTTCTTTTAAAACTCTCACTTGGGTTCAAACTATGAACTAAGTACATGGGTGAAAACATATTAATTTGAGTCGTTAAATAATTTTACAAGGTAACAAATAAATAAATAAATTTAGTTGAGAAACTCTTTTCCAAGAATAGATAGAGAATAAAAAATAAAAAATAATACAATCTAGCGAGTTTAAAATCATGACATTATTTAATCGGATAAAATGGAGTAAAATAGAATAAAAAATCATTTTCAAAACCTACATCATTAAATACCTCAACAAATAAAAAATCAATTCATTTAAACCATTTTCTACAATATAAACAATTATGATAATAGCAAGGTAGAAATGCCCCTTTTTATATCAAAGTAAATGGAGAATAACCACCAGTTTTTAGTTCTTAAATATTTTAATAATCAATCAAATTAAAGTAAATAAGAAAGGGATACTTTGGAAAGCATAAAATGATTTTCTCAAACATTTTGATAAATCCACTAATTAGAATAAGAGATGTAGCAATTCACAACAACGGGCTAGCGGCTGGAATCCACTCATGTGGTTTCGGCAATATTTCATTTCTAGAATTAGGTTCAACGATGGTAAGTCTAGGTGGGCAAAATATATCACTAATTTATGGGAAGGTCACCAGATGGTTGTGCAAACTCCTTCCGGTCATGCCAAGTTCAAACAAGGAAATAAGGATAAGGGGCTATAAAGAAAAGTGGAAAAATGGTAGCTACAACAAGGGCCGGTTAACAATGTCAGGAGGGGCCGATGAGAGAAGGCAAGATATGCATAATTTAGGGGCATCAATCTGCCATAAGAAATCATGTCCAACAAAATTTAAAAATAACAAAAATATAGAAACAAGAAATGTGGAAAGAGGTGAGACCTGAGAATCGAAGAGATGGGAAAGGGAGCTTGCCATTGGTGAAAGGCCTGCTTGATTCAGGTATAAAATGGGCAGCAAGGTGTTGCAGATTGGATTCTCCTACACGTAAGAGGAGTGACAGACGAGAGGAAGGAAAGAGGTTGGGAAAAATCATGGGTTTCTGCTGCTTGAAAGAAGGGACGAAACAGAGGAGGGGTTGATTTCTCATTGCCGTGATTGAGGGTTTTTGGGTTATCAAGATGCAATCATATATATACAAGTATGAGTAAGGTTAGCAAAAAAAGTCGTTGGGTTGGGAGCGGTTTTGACGTGAAAAGAATGAGGTGTGGGCCCATTAGATTTGAATGAAAATCAACCAAAATGCATGCATAGATGTTTATGAAACTAAAAGAAAAACTTATTAGTCAAACATAAAAGCAATAATTTTATCATTATTATTATTTTCAAAAGGATGTCTTAAAAGAAATACCAATCTCGTCGAAAACAAAAGCTCGGGAAAATTTTAAAATATGATTTTGGAATTTACGTAAAAGTCGAGAAAATTAAAACCCAAACATAAAGGGGGATTTGTGCAAGTTTCCACGGCCATCGGTGTATCTATTTGAGGGGAAGTATGTGCAACATTGGGGATCTAAGCGTTCAATTCTAGGTTCTTAGTGCATTTTTTTTTCAAATAGTTTTTTTCAAAATGAACACACAAAATGTAAAATTATCAAAATGCCAATCGACTCTCCGAGCTTAGAATTAGGCAAACTTAGGCTCGTAAGAGAAACCATGCTCCAACCACCGCTACCAAAACCTGAAAATCACCTTGGAGATCCACAAGTCTCCTCCAAACACTGAAAAGTCGAGTCGGGTCGTTACAACACTACCCCTTGAAGGAATTTTTCCCTCACAATTCAAGCTAAACTCATACCTTTAGTCTCGAACAAGGCTAGAAACTGTTTCCACATCGTTGCCTTGTTATCACAAGTAGAAGACTCTTGGCTTTGCGTTGCCAAACTACTAAAACCAAGAGAATATTCTTGCCACGAAGCTCTTGCTCTCTCGAATCCTCAATTCGCACTGGTCCCTCTTTTTAGGTGACACCTTCGCTAAGTTTCACGTCCTCTTAGTTAACCACATGCGACAGATCATGATGGTACTTCTAAAGCATCGAAACATGGAAGACGTTGAATACTTGGGCAAGACGCGAAGGAAGTGCAAGTTTATAAACGACTTCTCTGATACTCTCTAGTACCTCAAACTGTCCAACGTACCGGGACGACAACTTTCCTCCTCACCCATACCTCTGAATCTCGTGACGAGGTGAAACCCGAAGAAAAACACGATCTCCAACCATGAACTCAAGTGCCCTCCTCCGACGGTCAGCATAACTCTTCTTACGGCTCTAGGCAGTCGAAAATCTCTGCCTAATCTGTCTCACCTGCTCAGTAGTCTCCCTGACTATATATGGTCCTGACATCACTATATCATTGGTCTCCATGCAACACAAGGGTGATCTGCACAGCCTGCCATACAAGGCCTCATATGGAGCCATCTTGATTTTGGCCTGGTAGATGTTGTAGATGAACTCAACCAAGTGTAACTAACTCTCAAAACTACCGCTAAGATCCAAAACACAAGCTCGAAGTATATCCTCTAAGATCTGAATGGTCAACTCCGATTGGCTATCTATCTGTGGATAGAACGCTTCACTGAAACACAACTGTGCGCCTGAAACTTTGATAAGTTGTGCCAAAATCGAGAAACAAACCTTGGATCCCAGTTTGAAACAATCGACATGGGCAAACCATGCAGTCTGACAACCTCTAGCGACTACCGTCGACTCAAAGTCTCTAGAGAAACCATCGCTTTCTTGACATTGAAATGGGCCGACCAAGCAAATCGATCCACTATGACCCATACTGCATCATGCCCTCGAGGTAACTTCGACAAAATCCATGGCAATGTGACATCACTTCCACTCGGGGATCAAAAGAGAATGCAATCTACCAATGGGTCTCGAGTGTTTTATCTTGACCTACTCGCAAGTCAGACAACGGGTCACAAACTCAGCTACTGCCATCTTCATACTTGTCCACTAGAACTATTTGTGCAAATCATGACACACCTTCGTGCTCTCGGATGTGCAGAAAACCTGGAATGATGGGAGTGTAGCAATACCTCCTCGCAGCACTGCCTTGACATGGGTACAAACATTTTGCTCTAGAAAATCAAACCATTATCTCGTCTCACAACCCATCCAAAAGAATCCACTGTCACTAGCCAAAGAATCTCGCAATGCAATGTACTTCGTATCCTTCTGCTAAGCTCTGAAAACTCGATCATAATTCTCTAGCTCGACAACCAAGATTTAAAGTCTGGATGCTCTATATCCTCCAATCAGACTCGACAAAGCTAATCTTGCCATGCGACTCAAGGCGTCTGCAATTACGTTCGCCTTACTGGGGTGGTAAGACAACACAAAGTCATAGTCACCAAGGTACTCCATTCTCCATCGCTGCCTCATGTTCAACTCCTTCTGTGTGAACAAATACTTAAGGCTATGGTGATCTGAGAAAAATCTTGAACCTCTAACCATACAAATAATGTCTCCAAACCTTGAGTGCAATACCACATCAACTAACTCCAAGTCATAATTAGGATAGTTCAGCTCTTGGGTCTTAAAATGTCTCAAACTATAAGCTATCCCTCTCCATCCTGCATCAGTACATAGCTCAAACCATCACCTGAAGCATCATAGAAAACGGCATAGCCCGCGGCCTCTTTCTTGCACAATCCACATATAAGCAAAAGTCAGACTCTCCTTCAGTCTCTAGAAGGTTGTCTCACAAGCTTCTTCCCAAAAGAATGGCACATTCTCGCGGGTTAACCTTGTCATGGGTGTGGCGAACTTCGAAAACTCCTTGATGAACCACCGATTGTAACCCGCGAGACCCAAAAGGTTGCGGATCTCAGTCACACCCCGTAGTCTCCCCCAACTCAGAACGGCCTCAACCTTGGTCGGGTCCACGACCACACTTTTAGCTGTCACCAAGTGCCCAGAAACTGAACCTCTGACAACCAAAATCCAAACTTGTTGTACTTCACGTAAAACTGATGATCCCTCAAGGCTTGACGTAGAATCCTCAGATGCTGCTCACACTCCTCCTCCAATGCTAGGTATATCAAGATGTCGTCAATGAACACATCCACAGATCGATCTAGTTACAATCTGAAAACCTTATTCATCAGGACTATAAATGTGGCATCACCACAAACTCCAAGTGCCCAAAGTGAGTGCGGAAAGTTATCTTCCCAATATAGCACTCCCTCACCCCTACTTGATGATAGCCTGAATGAAAGGTCTATCTTCGAAAACACCGAGACTCTCTCAATTAGTCAAACATGTCGTCAATCCTCAACAATAGGTATTTGTTCATTATAGAGACTCTACTCTTTTGCAGGTAATCAAGGCACAAACTCATAGAGCCATCCCCTTCTTGGTCAACAAGGCCGGTGCGCTCCAAGGAAGGCGCTGGGTCAATTGTAGCCAAGGGACTCCAACTCCCTGAGCTAACTCTTCAGCTCCAACACCCCTATTAGTACCACCCGGTAATGAGTAATCGAAACAGGTGTCGCACTGGGGGAGTAGATCCACAACAAACCTTGTAACACCCCGGATTTTCCTTAGTTTATAAATCTATTGGATTGGCCCACTTGGATTGCAATTTAATTGAATTTGAGATTAAAAAGTGGAAATTGACATTAGATGGGCAAGAAATGAGTCAATATTAAGACCCAATGGATCATGGGTGAGCTTGATTTTAAAGCAATTGGGTAAGTTTAGTTAAATTAATTGAATTGGATAAATTAGTGCATTTAATGCATTAAAGTCCACCTCATCAAGTGAGGTGGCATGTGAGTGATGTGGCATTGCCATGTGGCATACATGTCATCACATGGAAGCCAACTAAGCAAGGATGACACATCATCAAGTGACATGGCCAAAGTGGGACCCAAGTGCATGTGACATGCATGGCCGACCATGACATGGGTTGACTTGGTCAACCAAGTGTGAGTCCAAGTGTTGAGTTAATGTTTTGTTTGAGTTGAGAAGATGAAGGGATGAGAAGAGGTAGCGTGTCTAAATACATTGTACTTAGACACTAGGGAAGTCAAGGGACGCATTGGGAAGCCAAGGGGTCTCTTTGGTTTAACCAAGGGTTTCCTTGGTTAGACCAAAGCATTATGAGGGGAGTGAAGAGACTAAGTGTTAATACAAAAGACACAAACCAAGGGTCACTGCAAACCCCTTGGCCGACTCCTCCTCCTTGAGCAAGAAATTTCTTTCTACTCCTCTCCTCTCTCTCTCCCACCTCTACCTCCATACATTGGAGACTTTGAAGAACAAAGAAGGGAAGAAGAATTAAGGAAGAAGAGACAGATCAAAATAAAAGAAGGAGATTGAAGGTAGGTAGGTCTAAGACTTAATAATATGGAAATGAATCCAAGGAAACCATAGGTTTGGCCATGGTGTGGCCGAACCCATGGGTTTCATGATTGGTTGGAATGAATGGCCAAAATTATTATAAGGCCATGGAGTTGGAAATCCATCCAAGGGATGGTTATAGGTTGAAACAAAACAACCATAAGATTAATCCGAGCCCATGCTATGATACTATGATTCGATGAATTATGAAAAACCCTAACCTTGGTTAGTGGGTAGTATAAGTTTAATAAGTTGAGTATTGAAAATGGAATCCATGTGTAAAAATGATTAAGAATGGATTTCAAGGAGAAGGGCCTAACAATGCATGCAAACACAGAGAACTGACAAAAAGTCAGTCGACTGAATCTTATGATTCAATCGACTGAAAGGGTGCTGGCCAAGCACACAAAGGATCCGTTGGTGTTTCAGCAGATTGAATCTCATGATTCAATCGACTGAAAGTGTACTGTCCGAGCACAGAAAGGATTTGACCTAAAGTCAGTCGACTGAATCTTAAGATTCAGTCGACTGAAAGTACATTGGCTAAGCACAGATGGGATCTGTTGGTATTTCAGCCGACTGAATCTTATGATTCAGTCGACTGAAAGTTTACTAGCCAAGAATGTATGATATCTAGTGGTATTTCAGCGGACTGGATCTATGATTCAGTTGATTGAAAGTTTGCTAGCCAAGAACGTATAATATCTTGTGGTATTTCAGCCGACTAAATCTATGATTCACTCGACTGAAAGTATACTGGCCAAGTACGTATGATATCTGGTTGTATTTCAGATGATTGACTCTATGATTCAGTCCACTGAAAGTGTACTGGCCAAAACATGTATGATATCAGGTTGTATTTCTGCCGACTAAATCTATGATTCAGCCAACTGAATCTATGATTTAGTAGATTGAAAGTGTACGGGTCAAGTTTGTATAGTATCTGGTTGTATTTCAGCCGACTGAATCTTATGATTCAGTCGGCTGAAAGTTTGCAGGTAAAGCACATAAGGCATCTAGTGGTGTTTCAGTCGACTGAATTCCAGATTCAGTCGACTGAATTAGAAGGTTATATTTTTTGTTATCTTCTAGAGCCACTTGTAGGGTATAAGGGGTGATAAAATTGAAATGGAAGATCAAACTGAAATGTATGTTTGAATTTGATGAGGTAAACAGGTTCACAAAGGGATTACAATTCATCTCACGTGACCGTTAGCGATATTCTTGCGAAACAAAAAAGGATAATATATCGGACATTGGTAGCATTCATACCTCATTGAGAACATTATGGAGTATAATATGACACTAGGTTTATATTCAAAATATGATGATTATTTTGGTTAAATAAATGTTATATGATTGATATGATTTTCAAATGATCTGATGTATTTTAAATGATATGACATTTTTGCATACATTACCTCATGCATGGCATGGGAAGGAACACATATGACCAACAAGCCAAGTTCTGAGCGGTCCGACATAACTTAGGCTTGAGATTAGCTTATATGAAGCTATATGAACTGTTGAGATTTGGCCGCGTCCAGTTGATAGAAAGGTACGGCGTAATTGGGCCAAAGAGCTCCTGGGAAGGTCCCGAAACCTTGCATAGAGAAAGGAGTCCACACTCCATCGGTAATCCCGATTAATTTGTGGATGGGTATACAATGCCCTGGTGGTTGCCTCCTCAAACACTGTGGAAGTAATTGGCCAAGGAAACCATTGATATGATTTATGATGTGATTGAGTATGGACATTGGGCAGGATCTCATTTGTCATTGACACCCATGGCATGACACTTATGTTAGCATGATTATGATATAGACATCGTGCATTGTTTTAGTATTAACAAGATGTTTTACAAATATGACGTTAATGATGTATATACCCTTGATTATGTTAAACTAATATTACTCATATGCTTACCATAACCTAATTGGAATACCTACTGGGTATGTTTACTAATGCCCTACTTCTTCCATATAGATGATGGAATAGGGAATAAGAAGGAAAAAGACGTGGGACCGGAAGGGAGCCAAGCGTAGGAGCTTGGGAAGAATTATGTTTAAATTACTCAATTTGAATTTCAATGATGTATTGGGAGGACTTACATTTTGGACTGTAATAACTTAGAACTTATTTGCTATGGTTTGATAATCTTTAAGTTTTTATTGAAGTTATTTGGTGATTGACTTTCCTTGCCTAATGACGACAAGTATATGAATAACATCTTCTTTATATGAATTATTCTGCAAGTATTAAGAAAAACGTGTAAAAATGTTTTAGCGGACTTAGTCTACGCACACGTAATAGTAGCCAGTTAAGGATCGGGTTTTGGAAAGTCGGACTTGACTCGCGTTGTAACGACCCGTCCTCTTTCTCTTATTTACAAAAAAATAATATACTCTGATTTACACGAGTGAAAAAGGTCAGGGCGTTACAGTTGGTATCTGAGCGAAACCAGAAGTGTTGAATCTCGCTAAGTAAGATTAATAAGGTATCATGTCTCACTGACAGATAAGAATCCCAACTGACCGACTCTTCGGACTCTACTACACGAGGGTCGGATTTATTTACTGTGATGAGAATCAGACTGTAAGCATTCAATTTGAGAACAACCTTTGATGAGAAAAACAACAGCAAGGGAAGGACAATCACTATAAATTATAGATTTATCAAACATAGCGAAATAGGTTGTCCCTCCCCCGTACAAGAAACATCATGTGATATCTAAAAAATCTCCCCAAAATAAGAAATACAAGATGTCACTTAGGCAATTTCCCCAAGTAAGGAACATAAGTGATATATAGTAGGACTAAACAAAACTTTCCCCTCCCTATGAGTATTTGATCAAGTATAACTTCAAAGTATGTGAACACAAGTTTTTATTAGCAAACTAAGTCAACCAATGTTTCAATGACTTAGGAAAATGCCTCTAAGAAGAAGAAATACCCGACAAAACCCACATCATGAAGAGGGAGAGGATAGTGTGAACATTCCTGAGGTACCTCCTAAGCAACAGAGCCTGTGTGGGACTCTGTTCTTCACACTCTACTGCACTCTCACTCCCTCTCTCTTCACTTGGGCTGGCCCTTATTGGACTTGGCCATCTGGGCCGGGTCAGGGTCTCACAATCCACCCCCCTAAGCCCAGTGTCATCCCCGACTCGACCCAATGAATTTAGTGGAAGGCAATAGGCCCACACAGTCTGAGTGCTGAACTCGGCTCCGATACCAATTGTAACAACTCGGGCCATAAATAGAGCTTGGGGTCCAACTTAGTGGAAATTGTTCTCTTTGGGCCCACACATGCACACGCACACGTGCGAGTCCGCACGGGTTTGGATTGGGCATGTCTCACCAGGATAGGCCCAAAACGCGTCCACTAGAGTTGAGGTGGCAGCCACTTATAAACCCCATGCGGAAGTTGCAAACTTCCGATGTGGGACTCTATTCTTCCCACTCTACTGCACTCCCACTCCCTCTCTCTTCACTTGGGCCGGTCCTTATTGGACTCGCCCATCTGAGCCGGGTCAGGGTTTTACACAAGCTCTTAGCAAAGCTCTAGCCATAACACTGGATCCGCGAGAGTCCAAGAGCCAAACATACAACCACTTGATCGGTCCCAGGCACTCCCCACAGTTCTAAGCTCAAAACGGGCCTAACTAACAACTCAAACATACCAAGCCCATCAACCTCTCATGGAATTCCATCGGCCATCTACAGAGTAAGCCGGCCGAATTCACTCGGTAGACGCCCATAGATTTCCAATGAATCTATCTCCATACTATATAGCCAAGGTCCACATACGGTGGCATTGCACTCTAAACACAAGCCTCCTACAAACCCAAGAGGTAGACCCACAATACAGCCTCCTCCTCTCAACACTGGATCCTCAAACAATTACACGTCACAAAAATAATCACGCGAGTCGTAAGGCATCACTATGCCCTCGCATACTAAACACCCACAATGTCCCTGCCAATGCCTAGACAGCCTCAAGGGCTCCCACAATTAGAGTAGGAATTCCACCTCACTCAATTGGCTGGGAATTCCACCCACCACACTCTAGAGTTTTTTATAGTGGTTCCGAAGCTAATCATCCTTAATCCACTTTCGGGACAAAAGGTTTTAAAAACAAAATTAAAACCAAGAAGCACTTGTCTTTGAAGCTCTTTCTCGTTGATGTGTGCTTCTTAAAGATCCCACCCAATGTGTACCGATGCTCCTCCTTATAATCGTTGTAAAACACTCACAATCTCAGGGTGACAAAGAAATTGGTTTTACCAAAGCTTTCATAGTTTATGTCTTTTCTTTCCTCTTTTCTTTCTCTCTCTCTCAAACTCAATCAATAGATTGGTTGTTTATGATTCTCAGGTGAAGGCACAAGAGATGATTGTTCCTTAGAGTGTGTGACTCTTCTTAGTTCAAGGAAGATGATTAAATGATCACACAACACTCATAATTATAGAGGAGTTTTCACAGTTTTTCAGACAGTCCTAATACCGAAAGGTCGGTGGCACCGATGGGTCGGTATTCTTATTTATTACCGTTCAACCACCCGACCGTTGCATATTAATTGTACTTTCAACGGTATAATTACTTTCCGGTGGACAGGTCGGTGTCGCCGATGGGTCGACAGTTATGGCACCGAGAGGTCTGTTCATACGAGAGGCTCGGTCTGGGGAAACACCATGCTGACAAAGTTTCAAGTCCAAAAACTAGTCATACCCATACCGACCTGTCGCCCTTTACCGAGGGGTCGATCCTGGTACTCTCGGTCAGTCTTGAATTACCGAGGTGTCTGTTTCTTCGAGAGCCCACTTGAGTTCTAAGTTGTAGAACTCATAAGTTATCATCAACAAGTTGTTGACCACGAAGGGTCGTTAATTTCATCATTAAGGGGTTGGTGCATACGAGACTCTCGATCAAAGGCATACCCAGAATGACAGTTCTATGAACCTGAACCTTTGTCAATCTGGCTGACCAGTCTTGATCACGATGGGTCGATCCTGTCTCCACCGAGGGGTGGGTGAGAACGACTGGTGGAGCTGACAGTGAACTTTAATTCACATTTCGAAGCTCACTTCTAGTTCACTGTCCAGCTTCCTCTCTTAGGTTTCTTATGGTTTTACCATTTGTTCAACTAAGCCTAGAGATAGTCTTCATAAGGTGTGGGTACCACCTAAAGTCATCTATGTCTAAATACCTGCTTTCATTGCCATACACGATGAACTTCAATCGGTGGAGCATGATCTTCACTCTTGATCACCTTGAGTCTTTAAGCTTAATAGCAAGTGCTTCTTCCTTATTCATGGAATTGAAAAACATAGGGACTCGGCAAGCCGGAGCACTAAAAATCTTCCCGTTTGTCAATTTCATGAAAAAAACCTATAAGCTAACCCAATTACAGGCCCACTTTTATTACATCTCATTTGAATAAAAAATATTACATTGATTATATGTACATATTCAAATGGAAACAACAAGACTATGAACTTCACATATTCTTGTTCAGCTTGCTTCAAATCATGTTTTCCTATTTCAGTACATAAGCAAGCAATACTAGAAACCATTAGAGGGATTAGTCCAAAACATAAACATGCATCCATGGACTAACCTAGATTTGAATTCATGCTCCCCGAAATACTATGATTTCCTAGCCACCAACACTACCCACAACTTATCTGAGCTAACAGTGTTGAGAAGATTTTCTCCCCCAATCTTCTTTGGGTTTGAAGTCCTAAACTCCAAGTACATGTTTCTCCCTATTTCTCCTCTATTGTCGAATGGATCCAGGCCATTAGGCTTCGTTCAATATTACCAATTATTCCCGCATAATTGGCTTTGATGTCTTTTAGCTTCTACTAACTTCTCTCTCATTTTGTCATAACCTTGACAAAGGCTAGTAGGAAGACATTTGCAACACTCTTCCATGCTTCGTGCTTTATTCCCCCACAGTACATTGCAGATTGCCATTACATTATTGTTTTTCATCTTCTTTCCCTTTAAGGTCTGTGTTGTCTTAAAGGTGTTCTGCCACTGGGGTCAAGCTACCTTTCCTAGCTTCCCTTGAATCTTCTTCCCCCATTCTCAAATCTATCTTCTCTAGCTTTTTCGGCTTATCTCCCCCATAAATTCAGCTGCCTCTAAGTTTATTTTTCTCCACACTATCTTTCAAGCATTCATCATCCTTTCTCCCTACACTATCATGACTAGTGACAGGTGCTAAACTGCACATATTTTATGCTCCCCGTACCTCCATTGATGTGTATACCATCACAGCCCGATCCCTATCTCCCTTATATGCCAATATATAAACAACTCATTCAAACATGTACATTAGTCTATTTAACAAAAACCATATTAACCATAGATAAAAGACAGAGAGAAATTCATGCAATTAAGCACACACATCAATTTAAAACAAATCACAACATTATGCATAAACAGTAGAGTTTGCACCAAAAAGATTAAAGTTTACACAACCAAAACAAAAAGTGAGAAGCTAAGGTAGTTTTGCATCAGGAGGAGGAACAGAGGTAGAAGGTTGAAACTGACTCGAGGTAAGGGCAACAAGGATCTGTTTCAGAAAGGCTTCATGCTCATCAAATCTGTTTGTTAGGTGATGGAACTAAAATTGGAGTCGTTCTTCTAAAGCTAACAAACTTGTTGGATTAGTTCCAGCTGCTTCTCCCTCTTATTCTTCTTCATTTTTTTCTTCTAGTTCTTCAAGTACAGGAGAGGAAGAATCATTTTTCCCAAAGATGGACTTAGCTTAATTTCTAGGAAGATTTTTTCGAACAATGGCTTCGTTGATGGGTCTGGTGAATCTTAGCACTTCCCTTTTTCTTGGTTTGATTTTGAAGTGCTCAGCCAGTTTAGACATGAGATAATAGAAGGGAGGATATCCTTTCCTTGCCGATTTCCAGTACATAGAGATGGAATGGCACATCTAAGTAGACATGCAAAATTTCTTCTTCCGAGCAACCCTGTCCAGGAGAATAATCATGGGAGGATTCAAATCAGTCTTGTTCCCATGTCTAGGATACAGATTAGAGAAGAAGAGAAGATGGAGAACTTTGTATTGTGGTAGCAAGTCTGTACTTCTAATCCAAATATTTTTCTTTTGCTCCACTTCTTTTCCACACAATCTCTTGGCAAATTTCTTTTGATTTGGCACTTCTATTGTGATACCCTCGCACCTTGCCCAAACTGATGTGGGAAGAGTCCCACATCGGTTTGAAAGAGAGGAGGGTGAGGGGTTATATGAAGCCACCCCATGTGTACTCATAGTGTGAGGCCTTTTGGATCGGGCCCAGGAACAAAACCATGCAGGTTCGAGCTGTGTACGAGGCCCAAAGAGGACAATATCACACTGAGTCAAGCCCTAAGCCCTGTGTTCGGTCAGGGTCGTTACAAATTTGGTATCAGAGACGAGTTCAACACTTGGACTATGTGGGCTTTCCTCCTTCCCCTGGAGTTAGTTGAGTTGGACCAGGTCGAGCCGGGGATGGCTCGAGGCTTTAGGGGGAGTGATTGTGAGACCCTCACACCTTGTCCAAACTGATGTGGGAAGAGTCCCACATCGGTTTGGAAGAGAGGAGGGTGAGGGGTTATATGAAGCCACCCCATGTGTACTCTTGTGTGAGGCCTTTTGGGCCGGGCCACGTCTCAGGAACAAAACCGTGTGGGTTCGAGTTGTGTGCGAGGCCTAAAGCGGACAATATCACACTGAGTCAAGCCCTAAGCCCTGTATTCGAGTCGGGTCGTTATATTTATCTTTGGAGGAATGATGGGTAGAGCAGTATTTGGTACAAGGGGAATCCCAATAAGTTCTGAAATAAGCTGAGAAGAGACTTGTACTGATTCCCCATTTTTTAATAGAATTTTGAAACAGTTTGCTTTTGAGTCATCTCTGATGGAACAGTACATTCTCATGGCCATGGAAGAGTACATCTTTCCACCCCAATGTACCAAATCGACCATCCCATGTCATGTAGCAGTTGCGTAGCCCTACATTTATGCAAATCAGCTGACAGCAAGTTCGTTCTATATTGAAGTCTTTGAATCACCTATGTCGAACTAGGGGTTGAATATAGGGACCAACACCTTCTTCCTCTGAGGATTTTCCTTCCTCATCACTAACACCAGAAGCCCTAACTCCTTCCTCAGTCTTAGTGTCGGTGCTTACTTCTTCCTCATCCATATTTCTTTCTTCTATGACTTCTTCCAGATCATTGTGTTCTTCTACAGCAGGCTCTTCTACCCTTTCAGATCGGATTTGAGGATAAGGTTGGTGTACGGACTTGGATCTGACAAAGGGAAGTTTTACTAGAGGTGTGTTTTCAGAATTCAGAGTCCCTAAATCTTATAGGGATACGGCGAAGCAAATGTCTTTTCCCTATGAGGTCTCTGTCTCTTGGGAGGTGGAGAACTAGCCTCAGTTGGTTCCTCAAAATCAGGAGTTTGGAAGTTCTTTGGCAATCTCATATTTGGCATGGTTTGCTTGTGCTAACTCAAAGAAGAATAAGAAACTGAGGAGAAGGGAGTTTCTGAGCCTACTTGAACATGAAAAATCACAATATCCATGACGCGTTCGTTTCTTAAGGTGAGACGAACAAAAACCCCAAGTTTTTCTGGTGAGAAATCACTCCGAGAAGGTAGCAACGACGGGTCTAGGTCACGGGAGCCAAAAGAAAAATCGCTAGGGCTTTCACTAGGAGGGAGAACGACGAATTCGAATAAATTGCCGATTTCACAGAAATAGTCTTTTTATCTTAAGCTTTTCGTCCTACCGACATGTCGTCACTCATCGACAGATCGAGTGCTGAGCATTGAAATATTACATTTTTACCCTGATTATTGGGTCAGTTAATCCTCAATTATATATATAATGATGCATTTAATGCAGTTTGTCAGTTTTGTTGTAAAAAATGGAAAGTTTAGGAAAATCAAGCTAAAATAATAGAAGATTGCAGAGCTTTAAAGAGAAGACCTAGAATTATTATAATTATTTTATGTCACTTTCTAGGATTTTCATGTAAATTAATTAATATAGATCCAGTTATGAGAGTCTATGATTAATTAATAATTTTTTAGTTTTAAAGTGGCTTAATAATTATTTAATTCTAGATGTTAAAAGCTGCAATCCAAGTGCTAAAGCTTGAATTTCAAGTCATTGGGCCAAGACTTAGTTCAAATGGGCCAAACTATGCTTCACAAAGCTTCAATCGGAGAAGCCACATGCAAGCCCATGCGCATTTCACACTTTGGGCCAGGCTAGTGTGCAAGCTTAATCCAACTAAGGCCCAAGATCTCAAATCCAATTCAAATGGGCCTGAGTTGAGGTCTAGATCCAAATCCAAAGCCCAAGTCCAATGAACTTCATGGTCCATGTTCAATTTACCTAAGTCCAACCCAACTACCTATGTCCAAAACCCATAACCCAACTTCACATCCACACCATCCAACTTCCATCTTAGATCTTAACCCTCCATCTCACTACCAAATTAGGTCAAACCTTAGATCCACCATGAAATCTAACCCATTCATTCATTTATCATTAGATCTATGTCATTCATCATCATCATGATCATCTTAATCTTAGATTAGTGTTCATCCATGCATCACCTATTAATTTATGCATCCATTTCATGCATTAAGCATTTTAACCATTAGATATTAGGTCATTTAATCTCATTCACTCATTCATCTCTTAGAAGCCCTAGAGTCTCCACATGCATCCATCACATATACACATTACCTTAGATTTAGGTCATGCATTCCATTAATCACCTAGGATCAACCTTTGAATCCAAACCCTCCATCAACCATCTACCCATTCCTATATTTATTTTACCCAAAATACCTTAGAGTCATTAGATCAAAACCCCATTTAATCTAAACCCTCCATTCATTTACCCTAAGCAATGAACAACTTATAGTTCAAGCTACCCTCCATGCGCATTGTACACATCATCATCCCATGATTTTTGCAACCTAACACCTCTCCATGCACTTAGACTAAAAATCATCTTGATACATTTCGAGGATCTTAACACGCCTCATCATCCCAATCACCACACCTCACATGATTTGTCTCAATCCCAATCCAATCCATTCGAATTTCACACCTAGTCAACCCTCCATGTCATCTTCCTATCATCCATCCATTCTTTCATCTCATCTCTTAATCTCATCCATTCATTCATCATCTCATTGCCAAACCCTAAAACTACATAGCAAATTCGAATTTCACATTGCCAATCCCAATCTTATTTTCTCTCCTAATCTCCTATCTTCCCTCCACCTTGATTTAGCCTCCAAGCCAAGCCACCTACACACACCAAATTCGTGTGACCTCCCTTTAGCAACCCTAAAATCCAAGCTTAAATCTCTATCATCCATTCCCAATTAGATCTAATCCAGTCCTTTGATTCTCCAACTTAAACCTTGATTTAATCCAAGTCATTCATCTCCTTTTGAAGTCTACAAAAACCCCATTACCCCAAGAGGTAAAATTCGAATATGACCTGGAATTCAAGAGGACTAAAGGCTGAAGAAAGGACTAGAAGACAAAGCACCACACGATTTCCAAGTGAGCAATTAATTTTTCCATTTTAATTTTATTGCTTCGATGTAATTTCTTCCAAAGCCTTGTACTTTAATTCTTCCATTTAATAAAGTGTAGCATTCATTTAGAAACCTGGAACATCAAATTTCTAAAATCATTTGATGATTATTTTACTTTTAATTTTAAGATTACAATATTTGTTTATTTGATTAAACATGAGCGTATGCAATAGTTAGGATCTTGATTGTAAGACTTGAATCATGATTACTAAGGTTTGATTAATTAAATCAAAAAGGTTGTGGATCTTGTTTTATTAGTAAATATGAATTGCATTTTAGATCTTTACGTGAGCTTCAGATCTAGGCCTTTACTTTGTTTACACATCTTGGGTGATGAACGGTCTATTCCAAACAACCTACCTTTACGTTACTGCACATTTAATTTCAGTCATTAATTTTCATGCAATTTAATTCTCTGCCTTTTAATTATGTTAAATCTCATGTTTGTTGTGTAATATTTGTTTTAACCCAAATCTTGTATAATCTAATCTTTTCATTCTTTAATTTATGATTCATTCTTTACTTATTTAATTTCTCTTTAATCACTTTCTCTCAAAAATTCATTCAATTAAAGTTAGGAAGATGTATTAAATAATTTTGTAACTTGAAATCCTAATCATGATTAAGGTTAAAATTTAATTCACCATGTAAGAATATGAAATCACACATTTTATTTGCTGATTTTCCAAGTTAGATACATGACTCATATAATGATTCAATTTCTTAAAAATAATTTTTTTTAGAGGACATAAATTTAAATTCATATACTTTGAGATTTTCCATTGGGTTCGACTTCGCTCTCACACTGCTATACTATGAATGGTTCATGTGCTTACGAGATTTACAAATTTAAAACATCAACATCGAGCCTTTCGACAATTTCCCCCATTTTTAATAGCGACCCATACGACAATTTCATGCAATTTGTTCATCTACATAATTGTATCACATCATACATGTTCATATCAGTCTATGAGTTTCAAACACTTTTAGATGTCCCTCACTATATCGTCCAAATCTCTCCTTACTATTGGACTTAACTCATTCAAGAGTGAGCTTATCACATCTTATACTCCTAATCGAGGAAATTTCATATCCTTTAATATATCTTACTTGGGAAATTCTCAAGTTTTGCCTGGGTTTGACTCAGGGAAACCTTTCCTTATTTGCTTTTCATGCTCTGATACCAACTGTAACACCCCTCTCTCTAACCATCATCATCAGAGTAAAATATAGAGAATAATCAACGGAGAGGGAGGCAAGCGTCACGGTGCGAGCCAAGTCCTAGTCCGAAGACCCGGCCCTTGACTGGCCCAACTAGAGTGTGCATGAAAACATTTGCACACTCTGATTATCCTGCGGAAATTTAAAACATTTATTCTATTGCATGAATAGCAATACACATCTCAAAGCAAAATAAGGAGTTCCCAACAATAAGTGAGTCAAAAATACAAAACTTAATTACAAATAACAATAGCTCATTTATTACATTCCCCAAAATATACATCATCCTTTCATATAATACATTGTATCCAATAACTCAAAATGTAAGAAAATATAAATCGAGACATCCGAGCTCCTTTCTTGAATCCATCACGATCGTAGTCATCTACCCTCTAGTCCGATCCCATCTACATCTCTTAAACCTGCATATGAATCTGAGGGAGGGAAATTTATGGGTTTAGTCAACTCGCTCAGTAGGAATTCCAATCATATATATGCATTAGGCATCATTATAATAAGTACATGTATACTTACATTGTCATACTCAGGAAAAATCGCATATTACAAATCTTGTACTTTCTTAAATCTAAATCATGTATTAATATGATACATTTCTCAAAAGCCATTTCCAAATCATTGTATAAATCCCACGTCCAACTTGTATTTAAGATTGTTTATAAATGTCATCATAGAAAACTCATACTCCAAAAACATTATACATGTTGCAAACTCCCATTTATCCCGTCATAAATATTTCATACCTTATTACAAAATCCCCTTGTACATAAGTAATTTGTATTTCATTTATAGAAAACTTCATAATCATTTCATCATAAAACATATCATGTTTCATAAATTATATAAGATCCATCTCTACCTCACCATACCCATATCCTACATTCTCACCTTATATCATACCACACCTTCTCCCCTTAATCATCTCATCATTCATTAGATTCCAACTACTTCTTCCTTATTGCATTTCTCATTTCTCATTTCACATAAGTACTATAATTTCACATATATTCTATCGTTGCCCATAACATACTCATACTCAATTCATACTCCTCCCGTTGAGGGAATTATTCATTCATAATCGTTTAGTCTCATTTTTATTCACTCTTTTGTATGACCAACAATTTAACCGGCGTACCGGTGGAGTGTTGCCTCCAATACTTTCATTTATATGACCAACAATTTAACCGGCGTACCGGTGGAGTGTTGTCTCCAACACTATTTGTTACACAACCAACAATTTAACCGGCGTACCAGTGGAGTGTTGCCTCCAAAACTAATTTTATATATGACATAAGGTTGTACTCAAGTTACTAACCTCTACTTCTTTCATTGCCAAACCTAGGTCCTATTATACATCATTTACATTTCGGGGGTGTTCCAAATATCACAATACACATCTCAACACACGTAAATCCCTTGCCATTCATATAAACCTACTTATTTTCCTAACACTCATTTCCAAATGTCTCATAGTTTCATGTCATCTTAATACCTTTCTTATGGAACATACTTGATTCATCATGTAATTCCTATAATTCCTCCACAACACTCTTATTACAAATATTCTTATAAAGTATTTCATCATATCAATTTATGGAATCACTTTCAATTATTATTATCATAAAACCTCATTTTCAAATCACATTGAATTGTACATACAAAAATACTTTCTATGTATAGTATAAAACTTCTATATTATACTAACATCCTATTCATTGAATAGAAAACTATTCATAACACATTTTCTTTATTCATTTACCAAATTCATAATCATATTCATCATATAATACCAAAATCTATAAATCAATCTTATTTGCTAATAAGGAAATCACAGTGACATAGTACAACACCCAATGCTTCAACAAAGTAGGAAAACCTACCTGTTCTTAGCCAATCAACAATAGAAGGCACTCCTCGAACTTGCTCATTCAATCCCTGGTTCACTTCTTTGGCCCTTCGTTCATTACCCATGCATTGAAAACATCACATACATATCATTAGACTTCTTTCATATTAATTGTCATCCATTTCTAGTCTTTACATCACATTCTCAATACCTAAGGTCTCACTAAGTCTCATGGGTCAATTACTGAAAGCCATTAGGGTCTATGTGAACCCAAATACATGATTACCCTTAAATATATAAGACCTTGTAAAACTATTAAAGTTCAAGTTAAGAATGAGAGTTTTAAAGTGAACATCTATAGTGCAAGGTTTCTAAATCACAATCCAATGGTTTTGACCCTTGAACTACAACCCTAAAATCAATGGTTTTGCAACTTGAAAGATAGGCCTACTTTCAATGGTCTTGAGACTATAAAATAACCCCACTAACAATGGTTTTGAGACTGAAAACCAGTCCCAAAACCAATCAGCTAGGGACTGAAATCCACTCCCAACATCCAGCCGATCATGGACTAAAAAAAATCCATCCCCATTGCTAACAACTCTGGCTGGTTAAAACAGTAACTCAGCGGACGGCCCTAAGGGATTGCAATGTCCCATTGTGCATTTCTGTCAAACAGGTGGTGAGCAACCACTTCCTTTGCTACAATTGCGTCAGTTGGTTGTTCCTAGTCCTCTTCAAATGAGGCTTACACAAGTTTCGAGAGCAGACACCACCTCCATAGAAACCAAAATCATATGACCCACCATGTGGACTCCTTTATATGTTACTACCTTAAAAGCTACTCCCATATGATCCTCCAAGTTCATAATACATCAATTTTTAAACTTCGTAATGGGTTCTTATCATCAAAAAGCATCATAAATTCGACATACCTCGACGATTTGCTACTTCGTTGGTGTGAATCAAAGAGGGCTCGGGTTTGATTTGGGGTTTTATTCCTTCTTCGTTGTTTTCTTCTTTCCCTCTTGCTTCTAATCTCCTTGTCTTCTTTGTTCTTTAGTTTCTTCCTCCTCTTCCTTAAGTTTCGGAGATAGAGAAGAGAGGAGAGGGAAGAGGGGGGTACCACCGAGTGATGGAGAGAAGGAGAGGAAATCTCCTCTTATATTAGATCTTCTTTCTTTCATTTGTTTCCTTGGAGCATCAAGAGAGGGGAAAGGAAAAAAAGGACACCACCATATGGGAAAGAGCGAAGAGAGAGGAAACATCCTTAGCCCATTTCTCTCTCTTTGTATTAGTCAAAGGAGGGGTTGGGGTTGAAGTGTAAAGGTGGCTTTGCATTAAATGCAAATAAGGGGTGGGCAGAGGTTTTGTCATTGTCATATGGCATGACACCTCACCACCTCGCCAAGTCATCATTAATTGATTTCCATTAATTAAAATCACTCCAATCAAGTATTATTAAATTAAATTAATAACTTAATTAAATCACTCTTAATTAACTAATCACCAAAATTTCCATTAATTAATTTAATTAGTTACATTCCACTCTACTTTCAAAATTATTTAATTAAATCATCCCTTAATTTAATATTTCTTAAATCTCAGTTTAATTACTCTATCATCTCTCTAATTTCATATCTTGATTAATCCTTTCCTCATTTGACCCAATACATAGTGTCAGCCCTTTTCATTCCTCATCATTAAGGGAAAGATCACATTGATTTATGATTTAAAAATTCCAGGGTATTACAAGTGCAATAGCCAGGAAATACACATGTCTGAACTTGTAGTCACCACAATTTCTCTTTCTTGTCATAGAACTTGGGCTATTTAATCTCTTCATATCACTAGAGTTCAGTGTGCTGAGGTTTTAAGATATGAATTTTGAGTCTAAAATCATAGCAACACATGATTAGATGATGATCTATCTCCTAGGACCTCAAATGGTTGAGTTTGGTCTGTCATACACATTCCTCTGGTATACCTTGGAGGTCCAAATATTGGATATCTCAATTTCTTCAAGACTTGATCGCGTTGTCTTAAAAAAAAGTCATGCTTTGGGTTTATCTTCATTGGGAGTATCCTACTAGTAGGCCTTGTTGTGTATCTTTTAGGATTTACCTTAGGATTTTGTGGGCCTTTTTCACATTAAGATTTGGGACTTGGTTTTGGGTTTTATCCTTCATGTGCCTCTTTCTAAGGTGGCATTCCATCTTTTAATGCCCAAACCTATGGCAAGAAAAACACTTACCTTTGAGAGTTTTAGGCACATTTCCCTTAACAAACGCCCTTTGGCCAATAGGTCTATTGGTTTCCAATGAGGAACCAAGACCTAACCTGTCGCCAAACCTTTTACCCATTTTTAAGAGTTTTTTTAATTTTTCTTCGCCTTGGGTAAACTTATCTTGAAACTTCTCTTTATGGTTTCTTAAGTCTTGTAACTCTAGAGTCAATTTAACAACATGACCTTCAAGATTTTCTTTGTCATTACTCAGTATCTTGATGTCATCCCTTTGTCTTTTTATTGTTTCTTGAAGATATACTTCAATTTCTTTGATTTTCAAAACTTCTTCATTTTTTATTTCAACTCTACAGTGAAAGACTTATAGTCTTCCCTCAAGACTTTCAGTTGGTTTGCAAGGTTTAGTTTTTCAGATTTATACATGTCTACCTTCTCAGCCAACTTCTCACTTTCTAGATATAGAGCATTGTAAGTGTCTTGGAGGTCAGCATACTTATCAAGATCCTATTTACTATTCTCATCTTCACTTGAGGATTCATCTTGAACATCACCCACAGAGGCAATGAAACACTTCAAATTTTCACCTCTCTTTTGATTCTCTAATTTGTTATGAGAGATGGAGCCTTCCAAAGATGTACACTATTTTTCAATAAACTCATCTTGAATACAGGTCCATTTTTTTTCATCATAGGATGCAAGTTTGTTTTATACTTTTATTTTCAAGTAAGAATAAACAAACAAAAGATAATAGTGAGCAAATTTTGGAGTACCCATGAAGGTGTTCTAAGCATGGATCAACTCGGATGGTTAAATCCTTTATGAGGTGCACAATGCTCTGATACCAATTGAACATCCCTTTGGAGCATGAACTCGATTGACCCTAGAGAGGGGGAGGGGAGGGGGGCGGGATAATAGGTCAATCTAACAATCATTGGTCCTTTTTAAAAATTGCTTGATTGATTAGTTTAAGTATAGGGGATACAACAATCAAGTGAGTGTGTGTCAGCAAATGTGATTAAAACAATCAACACAAGAAAATAGCTCAAACACTGTAACATCCTGGATTTTCAGGATTATTAAGCAATGTGATTACCTTTAAATGAACGGGATGATGTGGCTTGATGTTTTTTATTATGTTAAGGTGTTGTGTTAAAACGTAGAATATGCTATGGATGTGTAAATAACATGTCAAGTGCGGTGTAACCCCATTTGAATGTAGAGAATAATGTTTGTATGTGGATCGGAGTATCCAAGAAAGAACAGAAGTTGTACGATGT
This sequence comes from Chimonanthus salicifolius, assembly GCA_013350335.1. Lineage (NCBI taxonomy): Eukaryota > Viridiplantae > Streptophyta > Magnoliopsida > Laurales > Calycanthaceae > Chimonanthus > Chimonanthus salicifolius. The sequence continues at coordinate 44,107,754 of CM023537.1, read as the reverse complement.
AGAGAATTGAATGGGAGTTATATGAAATAAAATAAGAAACATGGTGTAAAACAAATAAGAAGAAAAACTAAAATTTCCAGTGGTACATATCGACCAAGTCGATATGTACCAGTATGCGATATATCGCCCAAAGGACATATATCTACCGTGTCCAGTATTTCAAATCTGAGACACACAGGTTGTCTCCTGTTGCTAGTCCCATCACCCACCAACCACTACATGAGAGGGCCAATGAGGACCCTCCATGTGTAGGGCGTGTTGACCGGAGAAGGAGAATAGAAAGTGTAAAGTGACCCGGAAGGATATATCGGCCAAACTAGATGTGTCGAGCAGTATACATATCGACCTTATCGATATGTATGATAAAACACCCGAAGCTTGCATTTTTAAAAGAGGCATATCGTATTCGGTTGATACATAGAGTTTTGAATAATACACATATCGACTTTGTAGATGTATCGAGAAATCTACATATTGACTTTCGTCAATATGCATGATAGAAAACCTGAAGCTCACATTTTAAAGTAAGTCATATCGTATTTGGTCGATACATCACATTTTCCTAGAAAATATACATATCGACAATGTCGATGTGTCGACCGTGCCCAGATCTGTTAAGTCAAATCGCACCGCCCCCGCATTGCTGTTGTCTCCTTATGCATTAAATGCATGAGGGAGACGAACACACCACCTCTACCTACCCAGATATTTACCTCTCCAGCCTTGGTTCAATCGAACCCAAGAGAAGAGAAATCAAAGGAGAGAAAAGAGAGAAATAAAAGAGGGAAAGGAGAGAGGAAGAACTGAAGGAGAAGAAGAAAGGAGAGAAGAGAGACAATCTCCTCTATTCACTCTCAAATCCAAACTCTCATCCTTCTTGACGTCACTCTCACCTTCACTCCCCCTTTCACACATCTCTTGTCTAGAAACGAGGAGGAGAAGGAAATCTGAGAAACAAGAGGAAGGGAGACAAGAAAGAGGAGAAACCAAGGAGAAGAGGAAGGAACTCGAGAGCCAAACTCAAGGATCTTCTCCACACTTGAAATCTCCATGATCCACTGAGGTATGTTGCTAATCTTATCATTTAGAACTAAGAAAATGGTTCTAGAACACTTAGAAAGTAGCTAAGGAGGAAGAAATGCGGAAAATGGGTGCATGCAACCCAAAGAAGAAGAAGTTGCAGGAAACCCAGGTGTACACATCGACCAATGTCGATGTGTACTCAGAGATATGTATCGATCTTGGTTGATATGTATCTCTGGGAGCCAAATGAAGAGGAAAGCCAAAACTGGTGATTTTCAAACATGGCTAGGTGTATGTATCGACAGAAGTCGATATGTATAGTCGGAAGTTAAAGAGTACAGAAAATAATGACTTTCGGGCAAAACCCAGGGATATACATCGACAGAAGTCGATGTGTATTACCAGAACAACAAATGAAGAGAATAAAGGAAGAGACCCTGAATCTAGTGAACACATCAACCTTTGTTGAATTCATGTTTATATTATCGAATGGATTTGGCATCATTCATGAACATATTCCTCATGCATATGCATGGTACTGGGGAAACATGAGACCGAGGTAAAGAGACGACGTCCTTTATCAAGAAATATTTAAACATGTATGAGATAATCAACCATTGTATTGGCCGCTTCCATGGGTTGCCAGATTATGGCATTATCATTGGGCAGAAAGCTCCAGGGTTGGATGAAGTCCCGAAACTTGCGCAGGAGTATGGGTGTGTAGCACTCCCCGGTAGTCCCTGTTAAATGCTAGTATTGGGTAGTAGCTCCCATCCGGTGACCCGAGAAAGCTATGGACATAAATGGCCAACGATATAAACCATTGAAAGAGAAAAGAGAAGTACATTGCATGGGGCATGAAAAAGTTGTGTAGGTTCATGGCACCCATGACATAACATTTCATGTGATTTATAAGTATGATTATTATTATTGAGAAATGATTATGACCTGAATTTAAATGCACGTTTTCTATCATGAGATATGTTTGAATTTGAACATGTGATTTGATACTTGATATTTCATCAGAGTTTGTGAAATAGTATGAACTATCAATATTATGTTTTCATCACATGTTAGTACCCACTTGATGGGAATTCCTATTGGGCGTTGACTAAGCCCACAAATCTTTTCCCTTTTTAGAAGCTGATACAGGAAAGGAGAAAGGCGATGAGGCTGGGCCGAGTGGTAGCCAAGCATAAAAGGATGAAGATTAAAGGAAAAGCTTGGAGGACTAACACATTTTGATATTTTGTTTGCCTTTGTAGAAGATGAAATTTGTAGGAGTTATATTTGTTGGAATGTAATAATTCTTGTATAAACTCCTAGGCTTTGATGTCAACTTATGGTTTGTAATTTAACTTACGTGGGACCCTTATGCTTTACTTTAAATGTGAATGTTGGTCATTCAGCCATATCAAATATTTATGAATGATATTTCCGCAGGTACTAAAAATGTGTTGCAAACATTATTATGGAATTTTGTCCTCGCACACACTAGGTGGCCAGTCGAGGGTTAGGTCTTCGGACCTGGACTGGGCTCGCATTGTGGCGTCCGTCTCCCTCTCCACTGATTAACCGTATAAATACACTCTGATGATGGTGGTTAGAGGGAGGGGCGCTACAGTTGGTTTCAGTGCAATGAAAAATCAAAGTAAGGATTATCCCTAAGTTAAATTAAAGTAACCCATATAAGTTGGGAATAAAAGGTGTTAGTCATGTTATGACCTATACATAAGTAGAGAACTAGAAATGAAAACTTAGAATCTGTCTCTCAATGTAGAATGTGAAGTGAATGCATGAAATAGATTCCTCGATATGGTATGATGACATTTAAAGGAATAAACTTGCTCATGCATTTATAAGATGAGAAATCTTCTAACAGTCGTTGTTTGACATAGGAATCTTCGACGTGCAATTTTGAAAGGGATCTTCGACCTACAATCAAGTACAGGGTGATATCTCCTGCAGCGAAGACTTATGCAGAGATAGTGAGCAGGACCATCACAGTAGAGAAAGATCTGGCAGAATCGACAAGTTTTTTGGAATGCAGAAGGAAGCAAGGTAGTGCAAGTTCGTTCCTAGTTACATAAGAGATTCTGATCTGGTGCACCACATCCTTCGACTTCTACATCTGTGGTACAGTCTACTAGTACATACTATCACTGTGGGCAGGCAGGCCACACCAAGAGGAATTGTCCCCAGCTTAGCAGGACACAGGCCACACAGTTTACTGGTAGTACTTTCTCATGTTATTAATGCAGACAGTCAGATCATATAAGGAGGAACTGTCCTTAGTTTCGCCAGAGACCTCCAGCACGGGCATCCTACCGTCCACCGGGTAGGCCATCTCAGTCACATATGTCTCAGTCATAGACTCAACCCAGTCAGACCCCAATGCCAGCAGCTTCGGGACGAGTATACTCTCTTGTCCCCGTAACAGAGACAGTTGATCACTCTGTGATACGAGGTATGGCCATCATTGGTAGTTCATATGCAATTGCATTATTTGACTCCGGAGCATCACATTCTTTCTTGTCTGCATCATTTCTTTCTGCTACGGGTATATTGGTACATCAATTGTCGTCTGCCCTCACTACCATATCACCTGTTGGCGACACATCACTTGGATTGATTTGCATTTCTGTTAATACCGAATTGGCTGACTTCCAATTTGAGTTCAGCTATTTAGTTATGGATATGGCCGAGAATGATGTAATCTTCGGCATGGATTGCTTGAGTACCTATCAGGCATGTATTGATTGTTACCGTATGAAGGTAACATTTTGGTCACCTGAGGGACAAAGATTCAGTGTTTATGGGGACACACAGAAAATATCTATGTGCGGAGAGTCTCAAGATGAAATCGGACGGGTTTTATTGAACAACCTCATATTGGAAGATTCACTCGTCACCACCCTACCGGTAGTAGTGAAAGACTATGCTGATGTCTTTCCAACGGAACTTCCAGGTTTACCTTCCAAACGGGAGATTATTTTGAGATCAAGTTGTTCCCTGCACCACACCTGTGTCACTCCCTCATTATAGGATGGCAACAGCAGAGATGCTAGATAAAATGGTAGCATCCACCACAACCGTGTTGATAACACCCAAACCTTTTGCCTCTTGGACCCCTGCTGCGAAAACTGTTTAGACAACAAATGAGAAAGCCATGAATGCCCTTAATTGTGCAGTTACAGATAGTGAATACAAGCGGATCATGACCTGTAAACCTGTAAAAGAAGCATGTGAAGTTCTTGAAAGAACCCATGAGGGCACCTCAATAGTTAAGAGGTCCAAACTTCAGGTCTTCCAAAATCAATTTGACACCATTAAGATGAGGGAGGATGAAGTCTTCATGGACTTTTATTCCAAAGTCAGCGACATTGTAAATCAAATGTACACTTTAGGGGAAGGGATATCTGAGGACAAGGTATGTACTAACATTGTTCGGAATCATGCAGAAAGATTCAAGCCCAAAGTTGTGGCTATGGAGGACAACAGAGATGTGTCCTTAATAAGCATTGATGATTTGGTTGGTTCATTGCAAACCTATGAACTACACTTTGAACAACCAAAGGATAAATCAATTGCCTTGAAATCTTTCCTAAAACAAACAAAGACTAAAGAAAAAGAAAAAATTTCGGAAGATGAACTCTCAAGTGATGAAATGGCAATGTTTGCAAAAAAAATTTATAAAAACTTTATAAAAAGAAATAACTTGAGAAGAATGGGTAATGGTGAACCAAGAGAAAACTACCCAAGAAAGCAAGAGGAGTTCAGAGGGAAAGGGAGAGAAAGAGAGGATGTCAAGGAGTAGACCTGCTTCAATTGTGGAGGAAAAGGACACTACATGAGTGAGTGTCCTTCGGACAAAATAAAGAAGGCTATGAATGTGGGTGTGACCCATGTTGAAACTTCTGAATCAGAAAGTGATTCAGATGATGAGACTCAACGGAAGGTTGGTATCAAAATGTCTCATAGCCTCGATCATATGTGATCAAGAAAATCCCACAATTGAAATAGAGGAAGATGAGAGTGAAGATGATGAAAATCTTCAAGCTTCCTACAGTGCCCTATTCCTTGAGAGTGATAGGCTGGCTAAAAAACTCAACAAAATTAAAGATAAAAACCTGAACCTCTCATGTCAAGTGGAAGTTTTAAAAATAGAAAAATCTCTCCTGATCTCCAAACTAGAACTCTCTAATAATGAAAACACAAATCTGAAAGAGAGTAATAAAACTCTCCAAGAAGAAATAACCATTCACTGTATGCATGTCGAGAATTTGTGGCATCACAATAAAATTCTTGAAGAGGATATTAAAAGACTATTTTTGGAAGTAAGGGAATTAAAAAGTCAGAGAGAAAAATTCCAAGATAGGTTTATCCAAGGAGATGAAAGACTTAAAAGACTCCTTGGTGCGGGTAGACAGCATGGTGATAGGTCTGGTCTTGGTGCCTCACCCACTAAAATACCTATGAATCATGAAGTGCTCAGAAAAACTAGGTACATCTCACCAACACACACCTAATCCTAACAGAAATCCAAGGAAGATGGATATAAGACAAGACTCTTTACTAAGACAGATGAATCATGTCTTGAGAGAGTTGATGAATCCAAGGTTTGGTCATCAAAGGTACGATCGTAGGGGCGTGTATGCAACACCAAATGCCACAATCTTTGTACCTAGGAGATAGACCATTAATCATGTTTCGTTGTGGTTTAAGATTCACTTCCATATCTTAGACCACTACAAATGAACTCACAAGAGACCATGTGAGTTCACATAGCGGAGAAATGCTATGACATGAAGAGAGGAACTGGCCACATACAAGTCTAAAATGTACTCTTCCTCGCTATAGTACATATTCTACTTGGAAAGCCATACATTCTATTCAAAGTGTTTTTGAAAGATATAATTTCTTGAATGAAAATTGCTGTGTATATGCATGATTTGATAAAATTGTGTTTAACATTCCTGCGTATATGTATGATGTGCTTAGAATAGGACTCCATCCAAGACACGCAAATCAAGGATGATTGTTCTGCAATCTAAACCTCTCGGTATTGTCGACATCACATTGAATAGACAGTCGGTGTGACAGACATGTCGATACTGTGCTAAATCGAGCACGGTTGAAAAAGTCAAAAAAATTGACCTGCCGGTGGAACCTGACATATCAGTGAGACAGAAAGTTTAAAATAAATAGGGGGTCACTTTCTGAGAAAGCGACAACACTTTTGAATTTGTTGTCTCCCCTCCCGCGAAGGTTTGTGGTCCCTCATTCTCCTCCTGTACCCTAGACCAGTCGATAGGACCTCTCGAAGTGATCTCTCGTCGGAAAATCATAGGGATTTTGTTCCTCAATCCTCTAAAAGACTGAAAGTCACCGATTTTGTGATTTTCATATATCGGGTAAGGTCAGTCTCCATTTCTTCCTTCTTTGAGTCACTGTTTGAGGATCTCCTATACGAAGAACCATGCATAAAAAAATTGGCAGCTCAGTCACGTCCCAAGACCACTATAAAATGTGGAGAACCTAGTCAGTGGCACAAACGAACCAAAAGGTAAGCCTTTCGGTCTTGCTCTGGGCCGAGCTTGGAAAATCCTGTGTATGCAGGAACAACAGGAAATCCAACTAGAGGTGGGAGAAGATCCCATAATTTACAAGGATGTCATTCTAGAAGAAAGACGAGAAAAAAGAAAGAAGAAGCAGATGAGGAAAATGGTCATAGAACCAGAAATGAAGACTAGGTTGACAGTGAAGAGGTGAGTAAAGACTCTAAAGATTTTTGGAGAGATTCTGACGAAGAAGAAGAGTATGAGTATCCTTCTCTAGGTAATCTGGGAAGAAAGGTCTTCCAACTAGCAAAGAGAATGGACTATCTTGAAAATAGTCTAGAAAGTATCTGGTTGACTGTCCAGGATCTAGTTGTTGATACCTCCTTTTCTGATCAAGTTCCAGAAACTCCATCTCCTCCTCCTCCTGTACCCCCTCCAGATGGCTCTGCGTAGGATAGTTCTTTGTTGTTTAGAAAAACTATACTTTTAGTATTTTGATTAAGCATCGATAATGCCTCCCTAACAAAAACCATATGTACTCAATGCACTTTTTGTTTATGAAATGATATAGTTTTGTATGATGTGTTTATTGTTGTGTACAAATGTTACATATCTCTTCCGTATGATAAACTAACATGCAGGTTTGAATGAGTTGGTTTTTGTATTGGCATGTTAGGGAGTGAAGGGATCTGGCTGTGATATTACACATATCCTTGGAGTATGGGGGAGCACAAAATGTGTGCTAATTAGCTGTTGTCACTGATCATGACAGCTTGTGGAGAAAGGAGAATGCAAGCTTGAAAGCTTGAAGAAAAATCAACTTAGGGGCAACTAAGTTTGTGGGGGAGCAGAGAAGAAAAAGCTAAGAAAAATAGGTTAGAGAATGGGGGAGGAAATTCGAAAAAGCTAGGGACATTAGCTTAACCCTTGAAGCAATATGCTGGAAATCAACTCGTGCAAAGGCATACAAACCTTGTTGCATGAAAGGTGTGCACTAATCCATGGGGTAAACCATGTGTGAGATTCGATCTCAGTTAAATCATCAATACAAGAAGCATGGGAGAATGCTTGATCTTGATGCTTGCCTACTAACCCTTTGTCAATTGAATGACAAAATGGGGGAGAAAATAGTAGAAGCCTGAAGTTAGGAAGCACATAAAAACCAATTAAGTGAATAATTGGTGGAAGATCCAACTCAAGGAGATTGGGGGAGTCTAGCAATTCATTGAAGATTGGGAGAAGAAAATCTTATTTAGTCCATGGATGTTTATAGTTTGGACTAACCCATCTAATGATTGTCTAGTGTTTACTTGTTTTTTGTGCTTAAACAGGAAAATGAAAATGAAGCAAGCTGAGCAAAAATATGAAGACCATAGTCTTGTTTGTTAATCCATTTGAATATACATGTAATTGATGTAATGTTTTCTATTCAAATGTGTTGTAATAAAGGCTGGGCTTGTAAATGGGTTAGCTTCTAGAATTTGTCATGTAATTGACAAATGGGGAGATTGTTAGTGCCCCGGCTCGAGCGAGTCCTTGTTTGTCAATTACATGACTCGAGTAGAAGCACTTGCCAAGAAGCTTGAAGACTCAAGATGATCGAAGAAGAAGATCATGCTCCATCAAGCTCAGAGATCATCATCATGGCAATCACAAGAACATGTATACAGCCATAGATGACCCTAGGTGAAACTCACACTTGACAAAGGACTGCTAGGCTTAGTTACATACGTTGGTAATAAATATAACATGCCTAGAGAGGAAGCTAAACAGTGAATTGGAAGTGAACTTGGAAACATGAATTATGTTCACTGTTAGCACGACCAGTCTATCTCACCGACCCCTCGGTGTAGTCAGGATCGACCCATCGTGGTCAAAGACAGGTCAGCCAGATTGACATTGGTTCTGGAACTTCAAACTGTCATTCTGGAAATGCCTCTGACCTAGAGTCTCATATGCACTGACCCCTCGGTGATGAACTTGAACGACCCCCCATGGTCAACGACTCGTCGGTATAAAACTTATTAGTTCTGGACTGTGAACTCACAAGGGCTCTCGATAAAACAGACATCTCGGTACATCAAGACCAATCGAGAGTAACATGACCGACCTCTCGGCAAAGGGTGACAAGTCGTTCTGGGTAACAGGTTTCCAAAGTGGAAACTACTGTCAAGCATTCTTTACATCAGAATGAGCCTCTCGTATGGACTGACCCATTGGTGACATGATTGTCAACCCATCGGCAACACCGACATGTCGACTGGGAAGTAATTATACAGTTGAGAGTGCATTTAATGCGCAACGATCGAGTGGTTGAACGGAAATAAATATGAACACCGACCCATCAGTGCCACCGACCTTTCAGTTCTAGACAGTTAATATGACCGTTAAAAACTCTTCTATAAATATGAGTGTTGGGTGATCGTTTTACTATCTTCCTTGAGCTTAAAAGAGTTAAACACTCTAAAGAACAATCAACACTCTTGAGAGAAAGATCATAAACGGCCAATCTTTGGATTGTGTTTGCAAGTGAGAAAGAAATGAGGAGAGAAAGATCATAAACAACCAATCTTCGGATTGAGTTTGCAAGTGAGAGAGTTATAAAATAGGAAAGCTTTGGTTAAGCCAAGTTTCCTTGTCACCCACAAGATTGTGATTGCTACACGACAACTGCAAGAAAGAGTGTCGACACAACTTTGGTGAGATCTTCAATAAGCACACATCAGCGAGAAAGAGCTTTAAGGCAAGTGCTTCTTGGTTTTTAATTTTCCTTTTAAAAACATGTTACCCGAAAGTGTATTAAGGAGAGGTACTCTGGAACCACTATAAAAAAACTCTAGAACGTCGTCTCTGGCACAGAGGTGGATGGAATTCCCGATCAATTGAGTGAGGTGGAATTCCTACTCTAATTGTGAGGATGTAAGTCCCCATATAGTGAATTTGGGGATAGCTCAAGGTTGAGCGAGTCCTAACAGTGGATGTAGGTTGGCGAACCGAACCACTATATATCTTGTGTCCTTGTGTTTGTGGTGTTAGAGACAATTTATTGTGTTGATTGTTTAATCACATTTTGCTAACACACACACTCTTGATTGTTGTTTTCGCTGTATTTAAAGTAATCAATCAAGTAAATTCAAAAAGGACCAACGAATTTGGATTGACCCATTCACCCCACTCTAGGGTCAATCAGGTTGTTCTAGCACCCGTGTAAAGGGGGACTTTCAAAATACTTTGGAAAGCATGAAGCGATTAAGTTCTCAAACATCTTGATAAATCCACTAATTAGAATAAGAGACCTAGTTGAGAAAGGTAGTGTAGCAATTCACAACAACGGGCTAGGGGATGGGATCCACTCATGTGGTTTCGGCAATATTTCATTTCTAGCATTAGGTTCAACAATGGTAAGTCTAGGTGGGAAAATGGATCCCTAATTTATGGGAAGGTCACCTGATGGTTGTGCAAACTCCTTCGGGTTATGCCAAGTTCAAACAAGTAAATAAGGATAAAGGGATATAAAGAAAAGTGGAAAAATGGTAGCGACAACAAGGGTCGGTTAACAATGTCAAGAGGGGTTGATGTCCAAAATTTAAAAATAAAAAAAAAATATAGAAACAAGAAATGTGGAAAGAGGTAAGACCTGAGAATCAAAGAGATGAGAAAGGGGGCTTGCCAATGGTGAAAGGCCTACTTGATTCAGGTATAAAATGGGCAGCAAGGTATTGCAGATTGGATTCTCCTACACGTGAGAGGAGCGACGAACGAGAGGAAGGAAAGAGGTTGGGAAAAATATGGGTTTTTGCTACTTGAAAGGAGGGACGAAAGCAGAGGAGGGGTTGATTTCTCATTGCAGTGATTGAGGGTTTTAGGGTTATGAAGATGCAATCATATATATACAAGTATGAGTAAGTTTAGTAAAAAAGGTCATTGGGTTGGGAGTGGTTTTGATGTGAAAAGGATTTGAGGTGTGGGCCCATTAGATTTGAGTGAAAATCAACTAAAATTCATACTATATGTTTATGGAACTAAAAGAAAAACTTATTAGTCAAGCATAAAAGCAATAATTTTATTATTATTATTATTATCTTCAAAAGGATGTCTTAAAAGAAATTCCAATCTCGTTGAAATCAAAAGATCGGGAAAATTTTAAAATATGATTATGGAATTTATGTAAAACTCGAGAAAATTAAAATCCAAAAATAGAGTGGGATTTGTGCAAGTTTCCACAACATCAGTGTATCTATTGGGGAAAGTATGTACAACATTGGGGATCTAAGCGTTCAATTCTAGGTTCTTAGTGCATTTTTTTTTTTCAAATAGTTTTTCTCAAAATGAACACACAAAAAGTAAAATTATCAAAACCCTCATCGAGTCTCCGAGCTCAGAACTAGGCAAACACGGGCTGGTAAGAGAAACCAAGCTCCAACCATCGCTACCAAAACCCGAAAACCACCTTGGAGATCCACAAGCCTCCTCCAAAACACTGAAAAGTCGGGTCAGGTTGTTACAACACTACATCCTGTGCATTGGTGTTTACTTGTGTTGAATTGTTTATAATCTTACACACTTTGGAAATCACACACTTGATTAATTATTTTTAATTTCCGCAATATATTTCATATTAATCAAGGAAATTTGAAAAAGGTCTTAAAATTTGTGATTACCTATTTAACATCCTCCCCCCCCCCCCCCCCCCCCCCCCCCCCCCCCCCCACCCCCACTCCACACACACACACACACACACTCTCCTTTAGGGTTAATCTGATCCCCCCCCCCCCACACACACTCTCTCCTTTAGGGCTAATCTGATTCTATCACAAGGGAACTTTCAGGTATCATGTTTTTCCTTCATGAACTGATATATGTTCTTGTTGAAAAAATAATGTGTGGTGCACCTAACCGTCACAGTAGGAGAGAGGAAAACCGGGGAAATCCAGAATATATCAGGACGCTGAAATCGAAAAAGAATTTTTAAACGCCACCCTGGTAATAATGGATGGCGTGGCGAATCACCGCAGGATGGTAAGAGATTTTAGAGATCTAGTCTGGTGGAGAATCAACCTCTTCACCCTAGTGGTGAGTGAAGCACCCGAAGGGGAGTTGCTTCGATTGAGGTTTCGTCAGACAGTGAGCCTGGTTCTCCGGAATATACTCCAGAGACACACCTTCACCTGAAGTTGGAGAGGTCTCCTTTCCAGATCGCCAACCTGAACCCCCAGTGTGGAAGCATATTCCCTCATAAAAAACCAATCACATTTAGAAGACATGTTGTTCTTTTTCTAAACAATAGAAGAGTTTTAATGTTTATTTGTTTATCACTTTAGACTCTCCCTTGTCAATTTTAGACAAAAAGGGGGAGAAATTATGATGTTGAGGGGGAGATTCAAATCCCACCAAGTCTTTGCCTTGTTTTGTACAGGAAATTTTTTAATTGCAGGCATCTCTTCAAGGGAGAATTTCAAAGTTGAAGACCTCAAGTGTCCTTACTTTTGTGTACTTTTATTGAGTCTTCAATTGTAATTTTTCATATTTAGTCCTGTTAGAGTTATATGTAATAAGTGAGTTGTGTGTCTTTGAATTTAGGTTTTGTCACGAAATTGACAAATGGGGAGATTGTTAGAGCCCCAGTTTATCCGTGTCTCCTGTAATGCCCCGTCCCGCTACGGCGTATTATCTCCGAAATAACTCAAATCAACACAAAAGGACGGATATCGGGCTTTTTTTTTTTTTTTTGAAACAGGGTAACTATCTCCTGCTCAACAATTTGATAAAGGCCAAAACCAACATGATAAAGTATATCAAATAACCACCAACTGTTCAATACAATTATATAATCATCCAAACAAAACATGTGATAACGGGTCTATATAAACAAGAGTCTCTCAAAATCAGAGCATAAATATAATATGGGATATTAACTATTGCTACTCCTCTCCGGGTACCTCTTCAAGGGGCCCGCCTGGCCCCTTCGTAACTAGGGCACCTGAAAGGTAAGGGGTGAGCTAACTAGCCCAATGAAGAGATAAAATTTGTCACATGTCCATCATAACAGATACCACATGTATTAAACAGAGTAAACATCATAATAGAAAGAATGTCTATGTACATGAGTACTAAAAAATACTACTAACCAATGGTCCCACTGACCATTCCGGGGCATCACCTCCGTAACTCACAATGACTCACCATCAACTCCAGTCTCCTTTACCGATACAAATGGGATACCATTTAATATACAACTGCCTCAACCACCGGAATGCAACGGGAAAACCCGCATCTCCTAAGGGGGTCTCAACCACTGGAGCATAACAGGGAAGCCAATCTCAAGAGCAGGTACCTCAACTGCCAGAACGCAACGGGGATACCCACATCTCCTATGGGGGTCTCAACCGCTGGAGCGTAACGGAGAGTCCTCCCAACAACCAACATCATCATCATCATAACCATATACACATATAAATGGTCCCTCTGTTACGACACCCAACAACACGACATCTGTTGCACGTGATATCATGATCGTACATAACATATACACACATTCCAATTTAGTTAACCAAAATCAGTATCATACTCTATCATGTAAATCAATAGCATATAACGAGTTACTTAAAACACACATCTCCATGTCGGACATGTGATTACGTTTGCATCATGCGTAAACACACAGTGTATCATCAACACCTTCCAGGTATCATATTCAATATCCAACACGTATCATACTCTCAGCATAAATTTGTCGCATGTTATAAATAAAAACACAACAAGTTGTCATCAAGTTCCAAGCATTGCGTTCGATGTCCAACACATATCTTATTATCTTCACAAATTCATTGACACATTATACTTAAATACATACTATATTACCAAAGTTTCAACATCCCACTCAGTATCCATTCATTCGATCAAAATTTCTCATTAATCGCATATAGTTGACATGAGTACACCCGAATGGGTCCCTTGCCACAGTTTCACTCAACAGTTCCCTTACCCAATGGCTTAATAAACAAAAGGGCCACATTCAAGTCACTCCATGTCCAAGATTAAGGGTTAAAATAGATGCGAATGCATGCTAAAACGGTGATAAGTCCCCTCACAGTGAGTGCAGAGTCGGAAATTCGAAGTGAGCAAGCGGCTTGAAAGGTTGTAAGGAGCTCAGTCTGTTGAAACAAGGAACAACGAATAAGCAATTAAAGTAAAATGGGCTCAAACGAGGTCTAACTGAAACGGGCCTAAAACTAGGTTGGGCCCAAAACGGGCTGAAATGGATCGGGCAAGAAACGAGCTGGGTTGATGAACTGGACCTAACAGAAAAGGGCTAGATCTGCTAGAAATGGATTGGGCCAAGTCTGGCTGAGTCAAATCTAGGATTGGACCCAAGAATTTGGGCCTGAACTGGGTCTGGGTCTGGCTGGGCCGAGATCGAGTTTGGGCCTGACTGGGCCAAGACCGAGTCTGGGCCTGGACTGGGCCAACTGCAACCGGTTTGTGGGCTGGATCAACCCAGTGCCCAACCGAGTTCGCTTAGAGGGTCGCTCGAGTTGACTTAGTCACTCAACTGAGTCATAAAGGGGAAAGGAAGAAAAATCAGGAATGAAAAACAAGGGAAACGGGAAGAACCAGGGAAAATGGGAAAATCACAGAAAAATCAAGGAAAACCAGATAGAGAAGGAAAGAGGAAGATGGGAAAATGAAAGGGGGCAAACCTGAGATGGGTTTTCGACCTAAGGGACGGCGACAGCGACAAGGAAGGGAAAAAGGGCTTCGCCACTGGGGGCTGATTGCCAGATCTGAGAGGCAGAACAACAAAAGAAGAGTAGGAGAAGGTGGTTCAGGGCGACGACCAGCAGTTGCACGAATAGGCCAAGGGGAGAAGGAGAACAAGAAGAAGAAGAAGAAGGAGAAGCACCGAGAGAGAGAGAGAGCTGCAAGTGAGGGTATTGCGGCACACTGTAGCTGGAAAGCTACAGTGCCGCGGGAGGATCTTAAAGAAGGGGGATTTTAGGGTTTCTTTCCTTTTGTTTTTTTTTTTCAACAGAGATAAATGGCTATGAAATCAAAAACCCAAAAATTTTCTCAAATGTTGAAAGTCGAACGGGGAAAATGTGTGATTTTCAACAAATTTTTCATGACTATACATAAAATTATGAAATTACTAAAATGCCCTTCGAGTTTTCAAACTCGAAATCAGATAACTGGGGCCCTCTACGGAGCCCACACTCTCCTCACTGCTATTATTGTCCCAAAAACAACTCAGAGGTCCAAAATCTCTTCAAAAAAATCAGGAAAACTCGGAACAGGTCGTTACATCTCCTCTTGTCAATTCCGTGCCCTTCTCAAGACCTTGCCTTGGATGATCAAGTTGGAAGATCGCATGAATCCCATGAAGTTCATAAAGCTTGCTAAAGGTTTTCTCTCCGGTGTGTGTGTGGCACCATAACAGGTAAATCACCTAGGGTGGGTTCATAATTGTTGTATAAAAATTAATTGAGGCCCAAAATCAAAGCCATGTGTAGAAAGGACTATATGAAAAACCCAGGTGCATACAGTCATAGAATATCAGGTTCGACCTATCGACCATGATCAACTTGTCTAAAGTCTTTTGGGTTTTTAGCAGCTTTCGAGATCGACATGTTGACAATAGTCAACTTGTTGAAAAGACTTTGGTCTTTTTGATGGCTCTCGGGATCGACTAGTCGTGATATTTTTCTATTGCCTTTTTGGGCGCTCTTGATTCGATAGACGAATAATGTTCGACCTATTGACAAAACCTTTTTTGGTAATCATATTTTCGACACATCAAAGATTCTCGACGTGTCGAGACCACTGTCTTTTAAACACCTCATAATCCATATATGTGTCGACATGTTGAGACTACTCCATCCAGATCCTCGACCTATTGAACAAGGTTATTTCTATCCGTTGATTAGCCATTTTATTTATGCTTATAAATACAGATTAAGGCTAATGATAAATCACGATAGTGAGATTAAGAAGAAATCTTTGAGAGAGAGCCTTAACCCAGAAAACCCTAAATTTGGGAATCATTCTTCCCTTGCTTTCAAGAATCTCCTCTATGGTTTTTCAAACAGTAAAAATATGAAAAAGGGGGTTTAATGGGGATTGTAGAAAGTTCTCCAAGTTAGGTTGCCTACATCACATGGAGATCGTCTACTGGAGCATGCAACAAACAAACTAAAGAACTCAACTGGAAATCATCAAAAGGCCCAAGGCAAGTGTTCTTCCTTCCTTTTTATTTCTATATATCTGTAAGGTGGACTAGACCTCTATGGGTAGAACCACCATAAAAAATAGGAGTCGAGCTCTAGACCTCTGTGGTCGAACCTCTTAGGACTGTAATTTTAGGGTATTTCACCCTAATTTTTAGTGAGTCTCAGATAACCCTAAGTTGGGTGACTCCATGAGTGGATGTAGGTTCTTTGAACCGAACCACTATAACTGTTGGTGGAATGTGTGAATGGTGCTTTTATGGTTTGATGGTAGATCTGATATTTGTTTAGAGAATTTAACTGCTCTATTTTATCTTGATTTTTTTTATGTGCCTTTATAATTTTTCTTGTGTGTTAATAAAGAAAAACTAAGAAAATTGGAGTAACTTTTTAATAAGGTCCTATTCACCCCCCTCTAGGACCGTGCATTGGCCTAGCCCGGACCATCAAGTGACATTAAGAGCAATGTCCCTTTGTTAAGACTTAATCGTCTAGAGGTGATCCCTGATCTAGTACAATGCACAGAGGAGATAGTCAGGTAGTTACCAAACCTCCATATTTCGATTGTACGAACTATGCCTACTGGAAGGCTCGCATGAAAATGTTTCTTGTATCCATCGATGGAACCGTTTGGGAATCTGTTCTAAGAGGCTGGGTTCATCCTATTGAAAAAATAATTAATCCATCTGAAAAAGGAAAATCTAAATCTTCAACCAGTGTTAAGTTGACCAGACCTAAAGATTTTTTCTCCTGGACTGCCACTGAAAACTCTTTATATAATGCTTAACGGTAAAGGCTTAAATGCAATCAATTGTGTTGTTTCACCAGATGAGTTTAAAAGAATAATGACATGTGAAATAGCTAAAGAAGCCTAGGACACTCTCGAGAGAACCCACAAGGGAACAAATTTGGTCAAAAAAATCAAAACTCCAAATTTTAAGCTTGGAAATTGAAAATATCAGAATGCAAGAAAATGAAACATTTACGGAGTTTTATTCCAAATTGAATAATATTGTTAATACTATGTGGGTTCTCGAAGAAAGGATACCAGACAAGGTTATATGCACTAAAATCTTAAGATCCTTACGTGATAGGTTTTAGTCCCAAGGTAGTAGCTATTGAAGAATTTAGGGATGTGGCCAAAATGGCAGCATATGACCTTGTGGGATCATTACAAACTTTTGAACTCCACTTTGTTAAACCAAAAAGTAAATCTATTACCCTAAATTCATCTATAAAAGCCGAAACCAAATAAATTGAAAAATCTGAGTCCAATAGCGACTCAAATGAAAACGTGACTATGCTAGCCAAAAAATTTCTGAAAAATTTTTATAAAAAAAAAAAAGAACTTCAAAAATAACAAAAGAGATGATTCTAAAGATAAATACAAAGGAAAAACAAGTTCTTCTAGAGACAGAACAAAAGATCAAAAATGTTATAATTGCAATAGTTATGGGAATCTAGCTATTGATTGCTCATCAAAAAGGAGATCTAAGAAAAAGGCTATGACAAATGTTTGGGAAAACACATATACATCCCAATCTGAAAGTGACTGATGAATCTGTGAAAGAAAAATATGAAACATTAAAAAGATTCATAGCCTCCACTCCTTCAAATCTAGAGGCTCCTATTATTGCAAACAGTAATGAAAATTCTAATGATGAGGATGAAGAAGGTGATCTTCAGAAAATGTATGATTCCCTGTACCGAGAAAGCAAAGGCTTGGCTAGAAAATTAAATAAATCTAAAGCTGAAAATGGTAAATTGTCTAGCCAATTGGAAATTGAAATTTCTAAAAAGGAAAAACTCTCATCAAATTCAAAAACAATGATTGATGAAATTATAAAATTGAGAGAAAATGAAAATTTACTTCAGGGCACAATAAAGATGTATCAAAATGACATTAAAAAATTGAAGGAAATTCAAATCACACTTTCTAAAGAAAAATGAAAAATTAAAAATTGATTTGAAAATTCTTAAAAATCATAAAAAAAAAAATTGAAGATAATTTTACTCAAAGTGAACAGAGAATAGAAAAACTTGTAAACTTGGGTAAACTTCACGGTGATAGAATGGGTCTAGGTTTCAACAATCACAATGAGAAAAGGCCCAACACCCACACTGTATTTGTGAAAGCCCAGTCTTACTCCACAAAAAATTCTAATGTTATATGTTACTATTGTGGAAAGACTGGACACCTCAAGTTCGAATGCAATATGAGTAAAAGACACCTTAAAGAAAAAGTTTTTAAAAATATCCCTAAGATGTCTAAAAATCAAAATTTTAGAGAATTTTTTTAAAGAAATCACCACCTCTCCTTAACTAAAAAATTAAATGATAATTTAAATGAGTTAAAAGACAATGATCTGGGGTAAGATATAAAAGGAATATGTCTAAATTTCATGAAAACGGCTCAAATCCTTCTATCTCTTGTCGTTGGATACCTAAAATGAAAGGCCTAGTTGTCCATACTGCGTTAAAAGCTGAAAACAAATCCAGACGGTACCTTGAAAGTGGGTGCTCCAGACACATGACTGGAGATAGATCATGCATTTCTAACTTCATTGAATTCGACGGAGGATCTATGACGTTTGGAGGTGGAAATTGTGCTAAAATCATAAGTAAAGGGACTTTGACCTTATCAGAATCCATGGCGTTAAAGGATATCCTGCTTGTGGATGGCTTGAAGCATAACTTGTTGAGTATTTCACAATTTTGTGAAGATGATAGCTCTGTTACTTTTAGACGACAAAGTTGTGAGCTCGTCACTATATAAGGTAATGTCATTTTAAAGGGTCTCAAAACATCTTATGATTGTTATGCTCTAGAAAAAGACCCACTAAAAGCAAGCACATCTTGTAACATTGCTCAAACCAATGAATCTGAATTATGGCATAAAAGACGTGGGCATGTTAACTTCAAGGATTTGTCCCGTCTTAATGAGCACCTCATCAGTTTGCCAAAAAGGCAAACAAGTTAGAGCTGCCCATAAGCGGGTTAATCAAATTGGGACTACTAGACCTCTAGATCCTTTGCACATGAACCTTGTAGGCCCCTCTCAAACTCAAAGTCGAAATGGTAAAAATTATTTCTTGGTTGTTGTGGATGACTACTCTAGATTCACATGGGTAGCCTTCTTGAAAGAAAAATCTGATAATTTTAAAAATTCAAAATTATTGCCAAACGCTTAAAAAATGAACAAGAAACAACCATTAATAAAATAAGAAGTGATCATGGAGGGGAGTTTGAAAATAATATCTACAAGGAGTATTGTGAGAAACAAGGGATTCACCATGAATTCTCAGCCCCCAAAATACGTCAACAAAATGGGGTGGCGGAAAGAAAGAACTGTTCTGCAAGATATGACCACAATGTTCCTTCAAAGTAAACAACTTCCAAAAAACTTGTGGGCCGAAGCAGTGAACACTGTCTCTTTTATTATTAATAGAGTTTAATTGAGAGTAGGATTGAACAAAACCGCATTTGAGTTGTGGACTGGAAGAAAGCCAAATGTCAAACATTTCAGGGACTTTCGAAGCAAATGTTATATTCTTAAAAACCGCAAAAATCTTGGGAAATTCGACTCTAAAAGCGATGAAGGTATATTCCTTTGATAATCTGATTCAAGTAGAGCTTATAGAGTCTTAAATCTCACTACAGACACAATTCAAGAGTCTGCAAATGTTATTGTTGATGATCATATGGATGAGTCAAACTCAACCATCAATGAAGATGAGGAGTCTAATCAAATTGAAACTCCATCTAAACCTTCATCTCCTTCTCTTCCTAGTAAAAAACTGAAACCAGTCAAGGATCATCCTGTCACAAATTATAGGAGATCCAATGACATCTGCAAAAACTAGGAAGCAACTAGAAAGAATCTTTTCTCTCTCATGTTTCACTTCCCAAATAGAGCCTAAAAATATAAATGAGGCTCTACATGATGAAAACTGGGTCAATGTTATGCAAGATGAGCTTGGCCAATTTGTTAGAAATGAAGTATGGGACTTGGTGCTGAGGCCTCAAGACACAAATTTCATTGACACCAAATGGATATTTAAAAAAAAAAGATGAGCATGGGACTATTGTGAGAAACAAAGCAAGACTAGTAGCTCAAGGCTACACCCAAATTGAAGGCATTGATTTTGAAGAAGCATTTTCCCCAGTTGCTCATCTTGAATCCATTCGCATCTTATTATCCATGGCATGTCACTTAAAGTTTAAATTATTACAAATGTATGTAAAGAGTGCACTCCTGAATTGGTATTTAAATGAAGAAGTATTTGTAGAGCAACCAAAAGGTTCCATAGATCCACAATTTCTGGATCATGCATTCAAATTGAAGAAAGCTATATAGGGTCTGAAGCAAGCCCCCAGAGCTTGGTATGAAAGGCTCACTCAAATTTTGATAAATAATAATTTTCAAAGGGGGAGTGTGGACAAAACACTCTTTGTTCAGAAATCTAATGAAACCATCTTGATTTCTCAAATTTATATCGATGATATTGTGTTTGGTTCTACGTGTGAAAAAATCACTTTGGAATTTGTCAATCTCATGAAGTCTGAGTTCGAAATGAGTATGGTTGGTGAACTCAACTATTTTTTGGGTTTACAAGTAAAACAACTCAATGATGGTCTATTCATATCACAATCTAAGTATGCTAAAGAACTTCTCAAATGGTTTCGGCTTGAGGGTTGTAAACATTCTAACACCCCTATGAGCACTACTATAAAATTTGAAAGTTCCTGGGGGTGCTAGAACTCGAGTCCAAGATTGTCCCCAGAGGGGGGTGAATATGACAATCGCCAAATTTATTGGTCTTTGCAAAATTCTTGATAAATTAAAATTACAAGCAGCGGATTAATAAGATAATCAAGATTCAAAGTGTTTATGCAAACAATAAACTCTACCAATTGTTGATCAAACACATAAACAATGTTAATCACCCAAAACACTAGATTTATAGTGGTTCGGAGTAAACCCTCCTATATCCACTAATGGACTCACCCAACCTTGGGTTATCTCAATTCATTATGTGGGGACTTACACCCTCACAACAAGAATAAAAATTCCACCTAACTCAATTGACTGGGAATTTTATCCAATCCCTAAAATTTTGAAAGGTTCGACCTACGCCGGTCTACGGCCTTATCCCCTATTTTTAGAGTGGTTCGATCACCTTTGATCTACTCTACTGTACAACATGATTTGTAAAAATAAAATCAAACACTAAGAAATACTTACCTTTGTTAAGCTCTCTTGATGTAGATGTGTGCTTCTTGAAGATCTCCCAATGTGATGTCGTTCGATGACGATGATGTGTCGAGTATGTGCAATCACAATGTATGGGAGGTTCCTAGGATATGGATTTGCAAGTTGATCCCAGGCTTGGTTTTTTCTCTCTCTCTCAATCTCAATCAAAGGATTGGATGTTAAATGATTCACCTATGTGAAGTGCATGGAGAGGAGGTGGGATCTCTGGGAATGCCTTTGGATTTTCCTATTCAAAGCTCTCTTCAAGTGTCCAACCAAACTCATAAAAGCTTGGAGAAAATATGGGCAAACACAAAAATCTCGACTCTGGGTCACCGACGGGTCGGTGTGGTCGATGGGTCGGTGCAGGCAAAATGCCATTGTAATGTGACTGTTAGGCTTTCATTGGATATAAAACGGTCACTACAAGCAGGTCGATCTCCTCGATGGGTCAACATGACATATGTTCGACATGTCGATCTTATCAATGGGTTGGTCCAGATTATCTGAGACCAACATAAAAGTGCAGACTCTGCCCATCCAAAATCCTGAAACTCCAGGTCGACATGTTTGTCCATCGATGGGTCGGTCCTATTACTCTCGATGGGTCGATGACCTCGATGTGTCTGTCTGAGAGTACCCCAAAGTTTTAAGTCCAGAATTTAACTCAACCCAAGTCAACATGTTGTGTTCCTCGACAGGTCAAACCCAATTATCAGAGAGCAGATCGAATTTACAGTCTGATCTTTCCAGAGACTGCCCAAATCCAGTCGACATATCTATGACCACGATGGGTCGGTCCTGTGTCACCAATGGGTTGGTGCACACGATATGCATGAGCCCTAAATGACAGTCCTTCCAATCCAGAACCCTTGTCAATACAGTCGACATGTCGATGACCTCGACTGGTCTGTCCTGTCTCACCGATGGGTCGGTGGACTCGAAGGGTCGACCTGACAGTTTGTTATTTTTCCAATGTTTATCTCATTTTGTTTTGTCATTGTCAAGGGTGCATTGATGCTTGGTTATGTTATTACCAATATGTTCCACTAAGCCTAGGCAAGGTCCACCTAAGGGTTTGGGTTCCACCTAAAGTCATCTCTGGCCAATTTACCTATGTCATTGCCATACACCAATGATGTTGAATCTTGCACTTGATCTTCCTTCTTTGAGGCTCTTAATTCAAACATCACCATACATTGAGTCTTGATCATTGCCTCAATAATCTGAGAAAGGATTCACCTAAGTCATGGAATTGACAAAAAGGTGACTCAGCAAGCCGGGGCACTAACAAAATTATTTAAAGATGAGGGTGGACAAGATGTGGACCCAAGTATCTTTAGAAGCATGATAGGGATTTTGTTGTACCACACCGCTTGCAAACCAGATATTGATTTTAGTGTGGGAGCTTGTGCTAGATTTCAAGCAAATCCAAAAGAGTTCCATGAAAAAGCAGTCTAACGGATTATAAAGTATATAGCTAGCACAACCCATTTTGGCATTTGGTATCCCTATGATACATCTTTCTACATAGCCGGATACACAGATGTTGATTGGGCAGGAAATTTGGATGATTGAAAGTCCACAAGTGTTGGCTGCTTCTACATAGGTAATTGTCTTATTTCTTAGCATAGTAAGAAGCAAACCTCTGTCTCCCTATCCACAACTGAAGCCGAATACATTGCGGCTGCCAGCTGTTGCACTCAACTCATGTGGATGAGACAGATGTTGATGGACTATGGCATTACAAATGAAGCCATGATTCTCTACTGTGACAATACTAGTGCCATAAATATTACCAAAAATCCAATCCAACACTCCTGCACCAAACACATCAACATTAGACACCACTTTATTTAGGAATTGGTAGAAGACGGTTTAATCAAGTTTGAGCATGTGTCTACAGAAAATCGACTCACAGACATAATGACAAAACCTTTAGACTCAACCCGATTTCTCAACCTTCGAAAGCCATTAGTGTGAGCATGTGCTAATTTAAAGATTTCTTGTTCTATTCACATTTCTATTGTGCAGATATTTCAATTAAAAAAAAAGGTGTCTCAACATGTCAAAAATATTCGACCAACTGAGAATGCAAAAGGGGTCTCCTCATGTCGAGATTTGGCAAAATGTCGACCATGCGACTTGAGGTATTTTTCGTTTTGATTTTTCTTCTTCTCGACTCCTTTTTACTTTCTCCTTCCCCAAACCCTCTGTCTCTGCTAGGGTTTCATTGTTTTTCCCCTTCTCTGTCTCTCCTTCTCCTCTTGGCTATCACCCTCTTCTTCACCCCCAAATCAGTCGGTCTCCCCTTCTTCCTCGTCTCCGTCGTACGGCTGCTTCCATCTCACCATTGCTACTCCTCTTTCTTCGTCTGCTTTGCTCGTGGATGTCCGCTACTTGCTCTGTTCGTCCATCGAGGGTATGTCTCTCTGTTGATCATCTCCTCTCTTTATTCTTAACTCTACACTTCCTCTGCAAATAGAGTCGCCTCCTTCCATCAAGCAACTCACTTTGCCTCGCCTCCTGAGTCATCTGAAACAGTTCCGCCTCCTTCAGCTGATCGTCAATTACAATCTATTCCGCATCAAGCAAAATTCAAACACGGATTTGTTACAAAGAGACGTTGTGTTGTCAAAGATCTTTCCCAATACAATATTTCAGACACTTTCACTAAGATCAACTGGTCAAAAACTATGGACTGGGGAGGAAATGATTTTCCCTCTCTTGTGAAGGGACTATATTCCTCAATTGTTGATTTTTGTACCACTCACCACTCTTTTACAGTCAGATTTACCAATAGTGAAGAACACCTTGTGACCACCGACCTTATTTCTGTGATTACTGAAATTCCCCTCTCTATCAAGGATGTATCTTGTATCCCCTATAAATTTAAATTCATTCCCACTCCAAAAGCTTATCTAATCATTCATGTCTGCGGACATCAGGCTCCTCAGTGGTCTTCCAAAGGTGAACATTGAGCTTCATCTCTTTTGCCCAAATTCAAAGTCTTGCACAACATCTTCACCCACAATGTATACCCTCGTAAGGGCAACAAAGCCTACCTGACAATATACATGATAAATGTTTTCTATCATGTCTCCAATGGTCGCAAAATCAGTCTTCCTACTTTGCTCAGCCATCACATTATTTACTTCCACTCCACTCTTGGCCATAGCTTTGTTCTGTTTGTTTTTCTCATGACTATGCTTGCTAAGCATTTTGGTTTCACTCCATCTCCATTTGAAGATCCTATCTCTGTTGAACTGTTGGATTAAATCGTTATTGATAAAATATTTACAAAATCCAAAAAAGAAAGATATAACCCCTGTTCGTGGTTATCCTTCGGAATCAGAATAATCTCCTATTGTTATATCACCCTATGCTCCTGCGTCTGACTCTCCAGATCACGTTATTGTTGCAGATAGACAATCTAGACAACAAATTTGACCAACTCGCTCGTGATCAAGCTTTGTTTCGCAATGAAGTGGCAGTTCTCACTGTCCTTATGAAGAAGGTTGTCAAGGGATTGTTCCAGTACATTCACTTTGTTCCCACTGCGTGTCATTGAGATGACGTGTATCCTCCTCCTCCTCCATTCGATTTGGAGCAGCTGATGTGCACCACCCACTTTTTTATGTGGTAGAAGACTTTGTGCTCTCATATTTTGTATTGAATTTTGCAACACTTCATTGTACATGGTTTGTGATCTTCTTAAACACTTTCTTGGGCATGTTTATATTGTTGCACTTCATGGTAATCACATTTATCACATTTAGAAGACATGTCGTTCTTTTTCTAAACAATGGATGAATTTGAATGTTTCTATGTTTATCACTTTGGACTCTCCCTTGTCAATTTTAGACAAAAAAAGGGAGAAATGTTGATATTGAGGGGGAGATTCAAATCCCACCAAGTCTTTGCCTTGTTTTGTGCATGAGAATTTTTAATTGCAAGCATCTCTTCAGGGGAGAATTCCAAAGTTGAAGACCTCAAGTGTCCTTACTTTTTGTGTACTTTTATTGAGTCTTCAATTGTAATTTTTCATATTGAGTGCAGTTAGAGTGATATGTAATAAGTGAGTTGTGTCTTAGAGTTTAGATTTTATTACGAAATTGACAAAGGAAGAGATTGTTAGAACCCCGGTTTATCTATGTCTCCTCTTGTCAATTTCATGCCCTTCTCAAGAACTTGCCTTGGATGATCAAGTTGGAAGATCGCATGAATCCCATGAAGTTCATAAAGCTTCTTAAAGGTTTTCTCTCCGATGTGTGTGTGGCAACATAATAGGGTAAATTACCTAGGATGGGTTCATAATTGTTGTATTAAAATTAATTGAGGCCCAAAATCAAAGCCATGTGTAGAAAGGACTATATCCAAAATCTTGGTGCATACAGTCATAGGATATCGGGTTCGACCTGTCGACCATGATTGACTTGTCGAAAGTCTTTTGGGTTTTTAACAATTATCGGGATTGACATGTCAACAACAATCGACTTATCAAAAGAATTTGGCTTTTTATGGATCTCGCGATCGACCAGTCGCATTATTCGACTAGTCGTGATATTTTTCTGTTGCCTTTTTGGGTGCTCTCGAGTTCGATAAACGAATATTGTTCTGCCTGTCGACGAAACATTTTTCGGTAATCATATTTTCGACACATCAAAGATTCTCGACGTGTCGAGACCACTGTCTCTTAAATAACTCATCATCCGTATATGTGTCGACATGTCGAGACTACTCCCTCTAGCTCCTCGACCTATCGAACAACGTTATTTCTATCCGTTGATTAGTCGTTTTATTTTTGCTTATAAATACATATTAAGGCTTATGAAAAATCACGATAGAGAGATTAAGAAGAAATCTTTGAAAGAGAGCCTTAACCTAGAAAACCCTAGATATGGGAATCATTCTTCCCTTCACATGGAGATCGTCTACTGGAGCATGCAACCAACAAACTAAAAAACACAACTGGAAATCATCGAAAGGCGCAAGGCAAGTGTTCTTCCTTCATTTTTTATTTCTATATTTCTGTAAGGTGGACTAGACCTCTGTGGGTCGAACCACCATAAAAAATAGGAGTCGAGGTCTAGACCTCTGTGGTCGATCCTCTTAGGACTATAATTTTAGGGTATTTCACCCTAATTTTTAGTGAGTCTCGGATAACCCTAAGTTGGGTGACTCCATGAGTGGATGTAGGTTCTTTGAACAGAACCACTATAAATGCTGGTGCAATGTGTGAATGGCGCTTTTATGGTTTGATGGTAGATCTGATATTTGTTTAGAGAATTTAACTGCTCCATTTTTTCTTGATTATTTTATATGCCTTTATAATTTTCCCCATGTGTTAATAAAGAAAAACTAATAAAATTAGAGTAATTTTTTTAAAAAGGTCAACCTACGGTCTAATCCTCATCCCTCTATTTTTTGTAGTGGCTCAAGAACACTTTTTAACCCACTTAACAAGGTGATTTAAAATAAAATCAAACTTCAAAGCACTTGCCTTTTGTAGCTCGCAAGATGCAGATGTGCTTCTTGTAGAGTTCTCCCGAGGTAATCTCGTAGATGACGAATATCCGCCGTAGTATAAGAAATCACAAGCTATGGGATAGGTTTCTAGGATTTTGGATATGCAAGTTTAATCCTAGACTTGGTTTCCCTTTTTCTCTCTTAATCTTAGCCAAGCAATGATTGGATTCTCAAATGATTCACAACGTGGAAAGCTTAGAGAGAAGATCCTTTGATTAGCCTTTGAATTTGCCAATAAATTCAAATAGGTGAGGCTCTTAATGATTCTCAAGATGGATCATAAGTGCTCTTAAAAGAGATCTTAAATGTTGTTCCAAGGGATCCTTAAAATCTCCAAATAGTGGAGTATTTATAGAATCAAACTAGACTTTTCGGAACAGTAAGTCCACAATCGGTCGTGGCACCACGATGGGTAATGTAGTTCTGTCACGCCCCACCCTCAGGGCCTGCTAAGATGTGGACTAATTTTTTTTTCTAATTGAGCCTCTAACACATGCGGAAATAATAACTCATCTTTGACTTAATCCTTTCTCTGATCGGAAGTTCAGATAAACATTTGATAGTCTCGAACCCAACCATCACAGAGCCGGTTTTGTTCCCAAAAGGGTCACAATGGTCCATTTTAAGTCCCAGCACCAATAGACAGAACCCACTTGTCACTGTGGTATGTGGATACACTACTAATCAACATGCAGTCTATCACTTCGATTCCTTATTTAAAAGTCCAAATGAAAATGTCACATATGCTCCTTCATGCGAACTACACATTCACTAAGCACTCACTATGACTAGAACACATTCACATCAAAATTGTACATAAGAAACGCAGAAGTTTTATTACATATCTATTGTTCCTCAACTGGACACAATACGGTTTTATTACAACACATTGTTCATAAAGACAGTTTTTAAAACAACATATAATTTTCCAACAATGGGAAAGGTAACATAGAGGGTCTCCACCCCTATTGAAACTGTAGACCATCATGTCATTCTTCTTCCGGGTTCTCTAAAACGTAAGGGATGTGAGCTAACACAGCCCAGTAAAGAAAAAACAACAGATAATAAAAGCATACTATCATACAACTTTTTAGTCACTCAGAAAATCATGTAGTTCTATGAGAACAGTGCTAGAATACTTAACCTACAATGTATGCTCTTACTTTCTCCCAAAAAAAAACAATACCCCCGTAAATCGGCATCTACGGTACACTAAGCCTCGAATACGTGTCTACACTGCCGGCAAATTCATGCTTAGTGCTTCACTAAGTCCGTATATACACCTCACACCATGGCTTTCCACAAACCCGGTGATTCACCTACAGTGTTAAGGTAATTTGATATGCACAGTACATCACTCAAGGCATACCAAGTCATGGATTAAAACATGTTCCACCAATTCAATATCTCATATAATCATAATATATATTCTCACTCTACTAATATAGATTTCTAAGCCCTCCCGCATAGAAAGACAAATAATCAACAATTTATATCAAACTACAATTGGAATTTAAAACAAATATAAAGAAGTTATCTAGTCGAGTACATCTACACTTTACTCACCATTTATCGTGCCAAGGTATACTCCTGCAATACATTGTTATATGCAAATACGTGTATTCTAATCGGAATCACGGTTGGAAAATGATCTATCTCAAGATCTCCAACTAATATACCAGTCAGTCTCTAGGCAGATTAGTGGTTTCCGTTCTCCGTTTTAGAATAGCTGGACCTCGACATCCCATACACTCCAATGTTCACGTTTCATACTTAGAAACATCCCCGTTACATGTGAACAGTGTCGGTATCGCATTCTGGTCTGTTCACGTTTTTTCCGTCCATATAATAACCACAGATCTCCACTCAATACCATAGAACTAACGGTGTAATAAATCAGTTTAAAATGCAAATATGACATGTATTTGATAAATACAGTGTGGTTCAATTCTCCTCACCGTAAATTGGCAAGTATTTTGATCGAACTGTAAAAACATTAAAATCAAGTAAATACAGTGTTCAAGTTACAAATATTCTATCTCTTTATATATTCCCCATTTTATTCCTTTATTTATCGAATAATCAAGACGTGCAAGTTCACATTTAAAAGGCGTAAAACTCGTGCGATAATAATTCACATTTAAATACTTCCAATGGTCTTTCAAGTCAAAGCCAAAAATGACCAAAAAGTAAAAAAAATAAAATAACACCGAATATGTGGCGTTTTAAAAAAAATCAGCATTCAAAACATAGAGAACCGAAATTTAGTCCTCGTCCCGTATTATCAACGAGTGAACATTACCACGACGTATTGAGAATGGCCCAAACAATAAGGGCGAAAATAAGGCAGTAAATAATTGAAATACCTTAGATAATAGTATATAGAAAAAATAAGCAATTCCCCAATCTAAACTGAAAACAGGCAAGTCGCGGCACATAATTTTGAGTACGATAATATTTTTATGAAAATGTTTTATCATTAAATTACAATGAAATTAAACATTACAATTCTTAGAATAAACACATAAGCGGTCAAATAGATTTTTTTGAATAAAAACAATATAATTTATTATTTTAGGAAAATTTCAAAAATTAAGATTTTGCTACTGGAATTAAAAATTCCAGAAAATACACGAAAAATCCCTCTTGGTATTTTCTTGCATGATTTTTACAGAGCAAACTACAAGGAGTTTTTCTACGAAATTTTACACATAGGTTCCTCTTAGTGAGGCCTACCTAGGAATAATATTAAACTGGGAAAAACATTTACAAAGTTTCTTTAAAAAAAATTGCAAAGTTTACTTCTTATTGAGTTGCAAAAAGAACAATAGAGAGCGAAGAAAAAGACTGGAAATGGGTACATTTAGCGATAGCGATGGAATCAGTTTAAATTAAAACCTTAAACCTCTATTTAGGCTTCTGAAGAAAGCCCCTGGGCAACCTCAACCCTCAGATGGTGTCAGTGAGATGAAAAATAGATTTCAGCAGTAAAAATCAAGTTTTCTTCTTCCTTTTCTTTTTCAGTTTAAACCAAAAATCCTCTTCTTACTATAAAGTTTAAGTAAATTAAATTGGGTGCACTTACAGAATTTTCTAACAAAATCTGACACCGTAGTCGCATTGTGAACGTGGGTTTTAACTTGAGTGGTAAAACTAGATTTTCATTTTAACATAAAAAATAGGGTGTTTTTCACAAAACAAATATTTTAAATAAATAGACACTCCGTATTTTATTTTCAAAACCGAGCGTTTTACACTATCAAATTGAAAATCTATAAATGCCAAAGATTTTGGTACAACATAGATTGACTGTGGTTGACCTTTGCGAATTTTCGGAACATGGGGGTATCTGAAAAATATTATGAAATGTTTACAAGGTCTTGTGTGCACTTTACAAGGTCTGACTACGTCAGTAGAGGAGTCTCATATACTCCGAGAGTTTTAACGGTATTATTCATGGGTTTTCATGTAAATTGAATAATATTATGAAATATTAATTTTGCCCTCCAGACTTCGACAGGTTGTATCATTGAGCAAACGAACTCAGATTTGGATATATGAGAGCTTTTTGGGAACCTCTCTCTGCACTCTATCATGTTAACCGGTCACAAATCCAGATTAATGATCCAAAAAATTACTCATTATTCTAATCAAGGGTCGGGTTCTCACAGGTTCGAAAGTGACTTGCTACCAACCCGACCGTTGGACATTAATACACTTCAACGATACAAAAATGGTCACGCATGATAGATCGTGTTTCACAATGGGTCGTGCTCTGACGATACAATCGTATTGAGACCAACTGAGATTTACAGAGTGATTTCAAACAGAACTCTAAAAAAGTCCAACCGACAGGTCGTCACCACGATGGGTCATGTCCTGTCCCTCATGATGGATCGTGATCCCACGATAGTATCGGCCTAAGAGTGAACTTGTTTGACAGTATGTTTCCAACCAGAACCCTTGTAAATCCGGGACGATGGATCGTTACACAACGAAGGGTCGTCCCTGTCCTAGGCGATAGATCGCCTGAGACGATGCGCCTTCTTGACAGCTTATCAATTTTCCAAGTTTAAGTCCACTTGGTTTTGTTGGATGTCAAGGCTCACTTAGGCTTAATTAAATTATCCAGATGTGATATCTAAGCCTAAGCATGGTCATCCTAGTGGTGTGGGGTCCACCCTAGAGTCATCTATGGTCAATATACCTTAGTGATTGCCATACACGGATGATGAGTTGAATTTTCAAGTGTTCTTCCAATCTTGGACTTGATTCAACATTCACTTGAGTCTTGATTAATGTCTTCAATCTTTCAAGGCAATGCTTCACACAAGTCAAGGAATTGACAAATAGATGACTCAGTAAGCCGAGGCACCAACAATCTCCCCCTTTGTTAATTCGTGACAAAACCTAAAAGCTATGAATTACAGACTCAAAGTACATAACCCATCCCCTTTAAAATTCATTTGAAAATACAAAATACACCATTAAAAAAAATCAAATGAAGACATAAACTCTCATATTCTTACTCAGCTTGCTTCTTTTTCAAGATTTTCAAAACATGCAAGCTAGAAGGAATTCTAGAGTTCCCCATTAGTTCATTAGTCGATAAACACATGAGTATTTTAATTAATAAAACTCACCCATACTACATGAACTAAGGATTGAGAGTTCTTTTCAATTTTCACTTCCTACTCCCCCATAATCTATGATTGGTCTCCCCTTACTTTTATTGATCTCCCCATATCTCAAGCTTAACACCAAGCTTCTATTTGTCTCCGCCATTTTGTCCACAATTGACAAAGGCTCTTAAGCACATATTTTGTGTTTCCCCAAACTACACAGGTATCCTTAAGTAAGGAAGCAAGAGCCAACACCAAGTCATGCCAACAAACAACCATGCATACATGCAAAAATAATCATTCCATGACATTATTAGAAGCATGATAGGCATGAGAATATTAAAGCATACATGCAGCAAAAATCATGTAAACCAAAACATACCACAGAAAGAAAATTCAAACCATTCATTACTCAAAATATGGTATGCAATAGAAGTGCTTAAGATTTACAATCCAAAATATAGTTTTTCAAAAACATATAACCAAAAAAGCATGAAAAACTAGGTAGCTGCAGCTGGAGGAGGAGGTGGTGGAGGTCGAGGGACTGAATCATCTTTCTTGCAGGAGGAAGTGATAGCAGAGATGATGCTCTGAACTGATGACTTCACAAATTCTGACAATTCATTGAGCCTTCTCTCAATTCAAGAAATCCTTTCTTCAAAATATTGTCGACCGACAGTCTCAGCAACAGGTAGAGAAACATGTTCTTCTTCTTCTTCAAATACAAGCACTAAAAAGGATGAGGGGCCAGTTGAGCCAAATGCAGTAGGTTCAAAAATTGATTTGAACAGATCATCACCCAATGACTTCTTGATGGTAGTGGCATTTAGGGTCCTTACTCCAGTGAGTAAATCATTCTTGGGAGGCTCCACTTCAAAATGTAATGCCAGCCTATATGTAACAACCCGCCCTTTTTCCATTTGATTAAATCAGAGTAAATTTTTTTTTTAATGGAAAAGGGACGGATACGTCACGACGCGAGTTCAGTCCAAGTCCGAAGACTCGACCCCTGACTGGCCCAATTTTAGCACATACGTGAGTCAACTCACCAAACATTTGTGCATGTGCCAACACAACACCGTGGAAATAGAATATGCGGAAATAACATTTTGCAGGATTATAACATTAAACATTTGATAGCAAAGTTGGAAATTATTAAACCAAATAAATCAAAATATCAATCCATATCCAAAATAGAATTCATCTAAGTTATTACATCAATGATCCTATGAAATTACATAGTTCTATCAAAATATCAAATTAAGAACTATGAGATCTTCAAATGCAGTGGACATAATTGGCCATTTATGTTCACTGTATGATTACCCAATTCTAAAGGATTCCATTTTATATTTTATTTAACTAGCACATACATTAACTTTGATAATTTGTCTCTGTTTCAGGCCGACATATCGACATTGTCGATACATCGCCACTAGACACAGTAGATTCATCGAACATCTCGATCTATCGAATGGGTTATGTCTGCTCTATTGCATGTCTTCCAATTTCTCTTATGGCCATATATGCATCTATCGACCCAGTCGATGCATCCAATGGTTCATACACTCGATATGTTGAATCTGTCGACATGTACCCCTGTTTTGATTTCTCAATTTCTTAAGTTATTCTCTGTTCTCGATCGTATGTATCGATCCAATCGTTACATCTATTCATGCATATATTCATATTGTGTTCTTCTGCCGATACATCGACATAGTCGATGTATAGGTTTTGACTTAATTCATTTTCTTTAATCTCATCTTCAGTTTACCTAGGCCGATATGTTGGCCTTGGTCGATACATCATATATAAACCCATTCCTCATCTCTTTTGTACTTCAATCATGTCCAGACCGATATGTTGATCCGATCAATATATTTGTCAAAGATCCATGGGCATATCGACACAGTTGATATATCCACCGATTCATTCCTCCTTTGTCATTTTTATGTTTATTTCGGATCATTCCGAGGCCGATATATCGACCTGGTCGATACATCGTCCTAGGCCAGTATATATATATACATATATGTATGTAGATATGTAGATATGTATATGTATATGTATATGTATATGTGTATGTGTATATGTATATGTATATATGTATATGTATATGTGTAGATGTATATGTATACATATATATATATATATATATATATATATATATATACATATATACATATATATATATATATATATATATACATATGTACATATATATATATATATATATATATATATACATATGTACATATATATATACATATATACATATGTACATATATATGTACATATGTATATATATATATGTACATATATATGTACATATATATGTACATATGTATATATATATATGTACATATATATATATGTACATATATATGTACATATATATATATACATATGTACATATATATGTACATATATAATATATACATATGTATATGTATATATATATATGTACATATGTATATATACATATGTATGTATATATATATATATGTATATATATATGTATATATATTGATGGGTTGTTCGAAGGTAAATTTATCATTCATTGGTCCCTTTTTATTTCGGTCACACCCAGGCCGGTACATTGTATATATATATATATATATATATATATATATATATATATATATATATATATATGTTGATGGATTGTTCGAAGGTAAATTTATCATTCATTGGTCCCTTTTTATTTCGGTCACACCCAGGCCAATACATCGACACCGGTGATGTGTCATCCTGGGTTTCAGCTCCATACTTATCAATTTCAATTCGTTGAATCATCGCCCCAGACGACACATCGATGAAGTCAATATGTCGACTGGGTTGAGTCTGAAGTCATGGACCCATCATCCATGGCTTCCCTTTACTCAGGTGTTTATTGTTTTTGGGTTATTTCCTTCCCAAACTATTCCTACATATTTCCTAAACATCTTAGTGTTACTGATTTACTCAAAAAATCAGAAATTCACCTACCTCGAGTAATTCGTTGGTGTGTTCGAATGGGTGTAATCCTATATTCATTGTCTCATTTCTCTCCACCCTCTTTGCTAGCTCGATTTCCCTTTCCCCTTGTTTGATTTCTCCTTCCTTTCTCGGAACAGAGGAAGCCCGTGAGGAGGTGAAGAGATTCTTGGTCAAGTTGAGGGTTATGATGTGAGTGAGAGGGTATCCTCGGATGAGAAAAAGAGGTGGTCAGGCACTCTGTTTCTCTGTTTTCCTCTCCTTTTCTTTCTTTATTTTCGTTTATTTCCCTTCGTTTTCTTCTTCTTTTTTTTTTTTTTTTTTTTTATCTTCACCTTTTGATTTCCCTAGAGTCTTAATTGAGTCCTTGAAAACTGAAGAGGCATTGTGAAAGCCCATGTATAGGAAAAACAAATGGTTTGGACAGTGGTAGACAGAGCGTCTGCTGAAAACGTTCCGTCTGCTCGACACATCGACTATGTGTTGATCCATTTGATCATCTTTTCCACCGATGCATCAACCACGTTGATGTATCCTTTGGACAACTTATACCTCGGTTTAGATCTCAGTTCTCCCCAAAACATCAATCTAGTCGATGCATCAGCTAGGAACGTTGAGCTTTGCCAACACATTGATCAAGTCGATGTATCGTCCGAGAAAACTTTAGTTTCCCTTTATTTCTTTTAAATAAACATTTACATTATTTAGACCACAATCATATATTTTATTTATAGGATAAAATAAATTATATAATAAGAGGATTTAAAATTCCAGGTCCTTACAATAATTCAACCTTTTGGAATTTTCGTCCCAAAAATTAGACGAAGGTTAGATTCCAAAAGAAAACAAATTCTACATAAATAACTTAGGATGAGAGGCTCTCATTTCCGATTCCATTTCCCAAGTGGATTCTTCGTTTCCATGTCTCTCCGAGACCACTTTGACGAAAGGAATCACCCTGTTTCTTAGCACTTTCTGTTCTATACCTAAGACTTTGATAGGTCTTTCGACGTAATTTACGTCGCTTTGAACATTCAATTCTAGTGCATCCAAAACACGCAAGGGATCAGGATTGTACTTTCGTAACATTGAGACGTGAAATATATCGTG
This sequence comes from Chimonanthus salicifolius, assembly GCA_013350335.1. Taxonomy (NCBI): domain Eukaryota; kingdom Viridiplantae; phylum Streptophyta; class Magnoliopsida; order Laurales; family Calycanthaceae; genus Chimonanthus; species Chimonanthus salicifolius. Next base: position 44,072,455 of record CM023537.1, on the reverse strand, counting down.
CAAGTTGGATAACTGTGATGGAAGTGCTATGCGATATACAGTCTCGCCAATCTTATCAAGGAATGAGAATGATCCTATAAACCCCAGTGTCAGCTTCTCTTTCTTCCCAAACCTCATATGTCCTTTTCTCAGTGAGACCTTTAGGAATACTAAGTCTCCCACTTCAAATGTCAGAGGTCTCCTTCTCTTATCCGCATAGCTCTTTTGTCGACTCTGAGCAGTCAACAGATGTTGTCGAATAACTTTAATTTGCTCGGTTGTTTCTACGACCAAATCCGGTACAATGAGTGCAGCTTCCCCTGCCTCGGTCCAACAAACTGGGGATCTACATGGTTAACCATATAATGCTTCAAATGGAGTCATCTGAAGACTTGCCTGATAACTGTTGTCGTATGAAAACTCCACCAGTGGAAGATGATCCTCCCAACTGCCCTGGAAATCTAACATACAAGCTTTCAGCACATCTTCCAATGTTTGTATGGTCATTTCTGACTGTCCATCCGTGTGAGGATGGAATGCTGTGTTGTATAACAAATTTGTCCCTAGTGTTGTTTGTAGACTCTGCCACACCCCGCCTGTGAATATGTCGTCCCGATCGGACACAATGGTCCTCGGTATCCCATCCAATCAAACAATATCTCTGATGTACTGCCTACCCAACGTCTCAGATGAATCTGTCATCATGATAAACATAAAATGTGCCGACTTCGTGAGACAAATCAATTATCACCTATATTGCATCACTGCCTTTTTGAAGATTTGTGTAATCCAGTCACAAAATCCATTGCAATGTGCTCCCATTTCCACTCAGGTATAGACAGAGGTTTGACTAAACTAGGTGGCCTTTAATTTTTTGCCTTGATTCTCTGGCATGTCAAATACCTTGAGACAAAATCCGCTACGTCTTTCTTTAAGTCCACACCACCAATTTTGTCTTTTAAGGTCTTGGTACATTTTTGTACTTCCGGGGTGTATGGAGAATTTGGACTGGTGTTCTTTTGTCAATAATACTTCCTTACATTCTTCTGGCACATAGTGTCACGCCCCGCCCCGAAAGGTGGGCCCGAGACGAGACTGATTTTTTTTTTTTTAACTAAGACAATACTTAAGCATTTTAACTGGGCCGGATCAATAGTTAGGCCCAAAGGTCACACATGATCCCCACATGGAGATTCAAACATATACCATAAGTCTACCCAACAATAGATACAAAATAACAATGCATGCATGATCACATAATTCCAACCATTGAATTATCATTTCAAAATCATCAGAGTAACTACAGTAGCGTAGTAGTCTTAGTACATCACATTAATACAAATCACGTACCACACTCGGTACTTTACAAAAACTAATGGTTCCAAGAACCAAAAAGTAAAGACAAGGGCATTCCCCTCAGTGAGAATCCTAAAGCAACGCCGCAGCTTATCCATTCTAAGCTTCAAATAGAGGGTTCTCCTCATCGGGTTCATCTCCTGAAAGGTGAGTGGGGTGAGCTAACTAGCCCAGTGAAGGAAAGATAACAGTACAGTTTTAAGTAAACAACAGGTTAGCAAATAATCAACAGTTGCAATAATATCTCATGTTTGTTAACAAATAAGCATAATATCATCATCATTCCCATAGTTCATCATCTCTTCCAATACTATTGTCATCCAACGTAACGCCTACATACTACGCTGAGACCATTGTATTAAGTACTGTCGCGGTCAAAATACATCCTTGTAAGTACATCTCCGGCTCTCCCATAGTCGATACTGACACCCTTAAGTCAGCAACTGTCAACACCCATGGTCCACTAGACGTAAACCATCTCACACACATAGCCGATATTGGTTCAATAGTCAAGAGCATGGGGAAACAGTATTACACATTTCATGTGATCAACATCATAAGCATTTCACATAGCACTTCTTACAACAGTGCATCATATCTAGGCACATGGGTGGGTTCTTCAAATCTAAAACCACTCATTGCTCAGGACTCATCTCAATAAAAACCTGCTTACAGCTTACTGCAAAGTTAAGTTCCCTCACCGTAACTGTGTGGTTTCGCGGTCTCTGTTCAAACAAGCAAACAAGTGCACAATCATTATCACGTCAATATACATAGCATCAAATACCTACACACAAGTAATATTTTCAAAATCATACTTATTTTCCCAAAAATATCCAAGGTAAATGGAGTTGAGTCTCCTACTTGGTTTCTAACCATTTTAAGTTACAATAATCCACAGTATAGTAAATAAAAAGGTGCTCAGTCCAAAACTCATATTGTCTTCTGGGTATGACCAGATCGACTTATTGAGTTAAGTCTAGATTCTCAGGTCATTTCTCGGTTGTCTTCTGGATAGGACCAGATCTGACATGTTGAGTAAGGCCTCGTGGTCACTCAGTGCCCGACAAATATAGCATCGGCCTGGAAGTGAAATCACTCAGTGCCCGACCAATAGAGTCGGCGTGGAAGTGAATACAATAGTACATACACTATAGTAATAAGAGAAGAGGGTTAGTATATTTTTAGATTAACAAAGGGGTACTAACATCACATGCAGTCATCAATCAAACAATAACATTTTACACTTCAAAAATCGGGTCCTCGGAACTCGATACTGTGGCTTCGGATCATCCTAACCGCTGCCTAAACTAGTCACTGACCTCGGATCTTGGGTCTGATTTCGGATAGTCCGAAGATCGGGTCTCGGATCATCCGAAGTCTTCTGAACCGATAAAAATCGAAAAACAAGTCTCGGTGGGTCTCGTGCCTCGAAACATACCGACTATCGTCCGAGTGGGGTTCGGTCCTTCCGAACTCGACTCGGAACATCCGGGCGAGTCAAGCTAGCCTTGGGCGCTTCTGGGCTTCGGGTGAAGCTCGGAACGTTCAAAGGGTGTGACCCTCGGACCGTCTGAAGATCGACTCTCGGACCGTCCGAGAGCCGTCTTCCTCCACTGTCTGCAACAGCAGACAGTGACAGCAGACACTGTGTGAAATACGAATCTGGAAACAGTGGGTTTCCCGGATTCGGTTTCCACATCTAGCCAGTCCGATGGACTCCTCTGAGAGTCCTCTTTCCAAAGGGAATGGTTTAAAGTTTTGAAACTCAGTAGGTCATCCGATTTAACACTGAAGGCATACTGGTACACTAAAAATTAGGTTTTCCCTTAAACTTTAAAATGGTTTTACACACTCGAAACAAGGCCAAATTCAGTTTTTATTGATTCTAAACCGACTGGAATTGAAAGAGGAACATAAAGGTTACCTTCACTGGAGTTCCTGGGCTGAAAATCCGGTCTTTTGAAAATTTTCCTTCTAAGCTACGGTAACTGAAAACTTGGAAAAACATAGACTGGGAAAGAGGGGTGATCGGCTGGTTTTTCAGTTGGAACTGAGGGGTTAAGAGAGATAGAAATCTGGGAGTTTAAACCAGTAGAGCTGAGGCCAATATATAGAGATTTGGCAGAAGAAGTGGCCGGATGGCCACTGCATGCAACTGCGGCTTACGTTTACAATAGTAACCGGCAAAAGTTACCGTTGGTTGCTGATCAGTCCTCCTGGATTTCTGGTTTTCAAAAAGGCCCTTATTTTAATAAAAACTCTATTTTCAACTAAAAGCATGATTTTCAGAGCTCAAAAATTTAATCCAACCTTGCAGATAAGTTGGGTTTTAAAAACTTTAATCACTATAAAAATTTGAGGATTTGACTCTCACTAAAAACCATTGATTTAAAATAAAACCATAATTTAACACTATTTACTTAATTCAACAAATGTTAAATAAAACAATTTAAAATCCCCATCTTGGGTTTTAAAGAATAACTAGACCATACTTAAAATGGTCTAACATACTATACTTGTTTCCAAAATTATCTCATTTCGAAAACCATTTAAAATAATTATTTCTCCCTTTCGGGGTTTTGACGGGCGGTTTTAAATACCATTTTCTGAAAATAAAATTATTTTGAAATCAGGAATACAAATTCTTGATTAAGGAGAATAATATCATCCAATAATAATCACATATTAACACAATTTATAAAATAATAACAATAAGCGGTAAATTACCATTTTGCCCCTCCAGTTGGACGAATTGGATCACTGAGCTTTCGAGCTCAGATTGAGCCACACCTGGGCTTTCCTCAAAGCCCTAACCATAATCTTTGAAATTAACGGGTCTAAGCAAGATTATTAAGTTAAAACACGCCTAATCTGGGTCAGGGTATTACACATAGATTCGACCTCTGAACATTAGACCCTGTCCAGGTCATAATTCCCAATCTTACAATGTCTCTCCTGTAGACACTTTGGCCCATATCTCTGTCATTTCTGGATCTGTTATATGTGCTTGTTCTATCTTCGATACTATGGTGGAATGCACTATCAGATTGTACATACTCCCGCTGCCATTGATGTGCAAGTTCAGTTCTTTAATTGCTGACAACATCTCCCATTCCTGCATGATCAAGTTTGTTATGGTTCCATAAGTCATGCGGCTAAGTGCATCTACAACTTTGTTTGCTTTGCCCGGATGATAGTGGAGGTCAAAATCATAATTCTGGAGATACTCCATCCATCGCCTCTGTTCAAATTAAGTTCATTTTGATCAAACAAGTATTTCAAACTCTTGTGATTCGAATATACCTCAAACTTTTATCCGTAGAGGTAATATCGCCAACTCTTGAGTGCAAAGACCACTGTAGCCAATTTTAGATCATGGATGGGATAATTTCACTCATGGATTTTTAACTGTTGGGATCCGTAGGCCACTACATGTGGACCTTAAGTAAGAAATCACCCAAGTCCTTCCCCGGAAGCATCACAGAATAACTCGTATTGTTTGCCTCGCTTTGGTAGGGCTAAGATGGGAGCCGTTATGAGTCTTTCTTTCAGCTCTTCAAACCTTCGGTTGCACAGTTCTGTCCATTCAAACTTGACTCCTTGTTTAGTAAAACAAGTAAGTGGGGCTGCAATATTTGAGAAGTCCATGATAAATTTACAATAATACCCAGCCAATCCGAATCTCAGTAACATTCTTAGGAGGTTTCCATTCTTTCACTGCCGCTACTTTGGCTAGGCCCACTGTTATTCCTTGTGCTATCACCACATGGCCCAAAAAGTTCACTTTGGACAACCAGAATTTACACTTCTTAGCTTTCGTAAACAGCTTGTTCTTTTTCAATGTGTCTAGAACAATTCGCAAGTGTTCAGCATGTTCTTCCTTGCTGGTGGAATAAATAAGAATGTCATCGATGAAAATGATTACACAAATCCAAGTATGCACGAAAGATTATATTCATTAAATCCATAAATACTACCAGTACATTTGTTATCCCAAATGGCATCATCACATACTCGTACAACCCATACCGAGTTCTGAAAGCGGTTTTCTCTACATCCTTGTCTTTGACTCTGATCTGATGATAACGACATGAGATCTATTTTAGAGAAATCACTGGATCCTCTAAGTTGATCAAACAAGTTGTCAATTTGGGGTAGAGGATATTTATTCTTGATGGTGAGCTGGTTCAGCTTTCTGTAATCCATGCACATCAGCAGAGAGCCATCTTTCTTTTTTATAAATAAGGTTGGCGCTCCCCATGATGAAGTGTTGTACTGGATGAATCCCAATCTGAGTAACTCATCAATCTGTTTCTTCAACTCCAACATTTCTGTAGGTGTCATCCGATAATGCGGGAGTGATATCGGTGCAGTGCCAGGGAGTAACTTGATTTCAAAATCAATCTCCCGCTTTGGAGGTAAACCCGGAAGTTCTGTGGGAAATACTTCTGCGTAGTCTCTTTCTGTTGCAGGTAATGGGGATACAAATGACTTTTTCAACCTGATACTGTTCAACAAAATCTGGTTCATTTCATCATGTAACCTTCCGTACACTAGAGTTTTCAGTTTGTTTGCATGAATTATAAATCGTCGTCCCTCTGGTGATCAAAATGTCACCCTTCTGAGGTAACAATCAATACTTGCCTGAAACGAGGTCAACCAATCCATGCCAAAAATGACATCAATTAGTATTCAAGGCTCTACCATTAGCGGTGTACATTGCCTTTTCATTAGGGGTCCAAGTGGCAAAGTCTTTGGGCACTAAAGTCTTGGAAGTAGATGCCTAATCATTTTTCTCTTCCATGGGTTCTTTCCACCTTTTTCTTACCGATTCCCAAACAACTCCATCTATGTAAATAAATAAATTTTTCATCTTTGCATTCCTAGAAGCATAATTTGTTCCATCAAAATATGGAGGCTCAGAAATGGAACGACTTTCACTCATAGACATGATGTTCTGGCTTGGATCAACTCAGACGATTAAATCATTTATAAAGAACACAGAGCTTTGATACCAATTGAAAGTTCCTAGTGCCAGAACAAGATTGTCTTAGAGGGGGGTGAATAGAACAATCTCCAATTTTAGTGGCCTTTAAAAATTACTTGATTAATCACAATACTTTGCAACGGAATAGACAAGATTAATCAAGTGTGTGATAGCAAAAGTGTACAAAAATCAACCACACAAAAAAAGAAACAAAACACCCGATATAAAGTGGTAAGGAGTAAATCTCTCCACATCCACTGATGGACTCACCCAATCTTGGGTTATCCCAAATTCACTTTGTGGGGAATTACGCTTTCTGTAATATAGAAGGAATTACACCTTACTCAAATAGAGTGAGACTTTCACCCAACTCAAATCTTAGTTTTGAAAGGTTCGACCTACCCCAGTCTAATCCTTATCCCTCTATTTTTTATAGTAGTTCAAGAACACTCTTTAATCCACTTAAAAAGATGATTTAAAATAAAATCAAACTTAGAAGCACTTACGATTGTAGCTCGCAAGATGTAGATGTGCTTCTTGTAGAGATCTCTCAATGTGATCTCGTAGATGACGAAGATCCACTGTAGTATAAGCAATCACAAGTTATGGGAGATGTTTCATGCAAGTTTAATCCTAGACATGTTTTCACTTTTTCTCTCTTAATCTCAATCAAGTGATGATTGGATTCTCAAATGATTCACAAGGTGGAAAGCTTAGAGAGATGATCCTTTTATTAGCCTTTCAATTTTCCAATGAATTCAAGTAGGTGAATCTCTTTATGATTCTCAAGATGGATCATAAATGCTCTTAAAAGAGATCTTAAATGATGTTCCAATGGATCCTTAAAATCTCCAAACAGTGGAGAATTTATAGAGACAAACCAGACTTGTCAGAACAGTAAGTCCACGATCGATTGTGGCACCATGATGGGTCGTGTAGTTCGAAAGTGACTTACTACCAACCTGATCGTTGGACATTAATGCACTTCAGCGGTACAAAAATTGTCATGCACGATAGATCGTGTTTCACGATGGGTCGTGAAATCCAATGCCGATGGATCGTGCTCTGAGGATACAATCGCCTTGAGAACAATTGAGATTTACAAAGTGATTTCAAACAGAACTCTGAAAAAGTCCAGCTGACAGGTCGTCACCACAATGGGTCGTGTCCTGTGCCTCACAATGGGTCGTGATCCCACGATAGTATCGGCCTGAGAGTGAACTTGTTTGACAGTATCTTTCCAACCAGAACCCTTGTCAATCCAGGACGATGGATCATTAGACAACGAAGGGTCGTCCCTGTCCTAGGCGATAGATCGCTTAACACGGTGTGTCGTCCTGACAGTTTATCAGTTTTTCATGTTTAAGTCCACTTGGTTCTGTTAGATGTCAAGGCTCACTTAGGCTTAATTAAATTATCCAGATGTGATATCTAAGCCTAGGCATGGTCATCCCAGAGGTGTGGGGTCCACCTTAGAGTCATCTATGGTCAATATACTTTAGTGATTGACATACACGGATGATGAGTTGAATCTTCAAGTGTTCTTCCAATCTTGGACATGATTCAACCTTCACTTCAATCTTGATTCATGTATTCAATCTTTCAAGGCAATGCTTCACACAAGTCAAGGAATTGACAACTAGGTGACTCGGCAAGCCGAGGCACTAAGACACGGGAAAATATATGACAAGATCCATTTTCTCATCCCTAACGTGGCATTAGGGGTTCCTCAGTGCCCTCCTCTGGTTTGATCCTTGCATTGTAAGAGACGTGAGGAACTAGCCCAGTGAAGAATGCTCAATACAAATATTCATTTCCATACTACGCAGTATGTGACAAATGCAAGTTACAGAATTTACCAACCAGGATCCACCTTACCAATGAACCACCTTTCACTAAAGAACACTGCCTATAATTCACGTATTTCTGAACCAAGATTTATCACTAAGTCATATCCCATTTTTTGGACAGGAATCACTAAGTCATATCCCATTGTCCATACAGAGATCTATCACCAAGTCATATCCCACGTTTGAGGTTCTAAGTTGAGCCTCACCGAGGTTCCTCACTAAGCCTCGGAAGTATTAAATCCCGACACAGAAGTAATACAGCAACTTGCAACTGCATACGATTTTTATGATCACAGCCTTATGGTTTATATGACCTCACGGTCTAGTATGGCTCAACGGCTTGTACCATATGTGGAAGTAGTTCTCAATCCACCAAACTCCCTTTACCAGGGATAGGTCACACCGAAGCCTGTTCTTATACAAATTCCAGTGCCCTTCTTACATAGGGTCTTAACCTATAGAATGCTATGTCGTTGTACCAGCCCTACACCAAGCGTTAGTATAAAAATCCAACATGCATAATTATTCTGAATTGGCTACTACTGTATTGTGTCTTCGCCCAATTCACTAATCAAATAACCTCTAGATGCTTCCATGGGTCACTGTGTTATAGACGACTAGGCCTCGGCTCCTTGACACCTTCTTATGCTTACGTTCTAATAGATAGAATAATGTACATCCTTTATATGTAAGCGATATCAGGTCTAAATTTTTGGTCCCATTTAGTCTTTTTCATCTATTAATGACCATTGGTCCCATCTTGTCCTAGAGTTAATGGTTTTTATAATAACTCCAAAACTAGAATTGACTTGAGTCTCCTCACCATGATCCGGTTAAGTTTTGCGAGAAATTTGTAGAAATAAAGAGATGTGTAAATTTGTGTTTTAAAATGGAATATATGTGAGATACCAAAATTCCCAATGTTTATTTTCCATGGGAAAGCGAGGTGATGGCTGTGAGTTAGTTAAGCTATTTCTACTCAATTTTAAAGTATGTTAGAGGGGTTAGCCATCCAAAACACACAATTAAAAGGTGAAAGTTCCCTTGAGTACTTAGAACCAGATTAACCCTAGACGAGGTAAATAGGGTAATCACAAATTGTAGGCTTTTAAAAATTGCTTGATTAATAAAGTGCGGAATTAAAACAATTAATCAAGAGTGTGTGTTATGCAATGCGTACAAGGTAAACAATCAATCACACAAGAGTGACAATACACACAATTTATAATGGTTCAGTTAGCCAACCTACATCCACTGTAGAGACTTGCTCAACCTTGAGTTATCTCCAATTCACTAAGCATTGGAATTACACCAACATAATAGAATAAGACTTCTACCTATCCAATTGATTGAAACTTTCACCCAATTCCTATCCCACTATTTTTTATAATGGTTCAACAAAAAACTATCTCTTTAATCTACTTCACAATGATATGATTTTTAAAGAAAAATCTAAACTAAGGAAGCAATTGCCTTTGAAGCTCTTTGCAGATGAAGAAGTATTCTTCCAAATGATTCACCCAATGTGTACTCGTACAATCCCAATGTTGAAGACGATCCGCCGTGTAGTGCAATCACAATCCTTGGGCAGACTTTTCTAGAAGATTGGGTTCTCAATCTCTATCCTAGACCTTTGACTTAATACTTCTCTCTTAATCCCACTCACAAGGGATTGGATACTTGAATGATTTACTTTTGATTTGCCAAGAGAGAATAGGCCTAGAGATTTTGCCTTCAATTCTTGGGAGAATTCCTCACTGGTATATGGCTCAATTAATGGCTCATTAATCCTTTTACCAACTCCTAAAATAGTGTTTGTATTTATAGGCAACATAAAAATTTCGTCACCCCGATACACATAATTGATCATGTACTCGTGATCGATCGTCCGTGTTTGAAATCATGCTCACCAACCCGACCGTTGCACATTAAATGCACAGTAAGGGTAACAAAATGGTAACCTCACGATTGATCGTCCGTGTTTCTGGCGACAGATTGCGGGTTGGCGAAAGCATCGGCCTAGGACACACTGGATTTTCCAGCGTCATGTCCCATCTAGGCCTAGGGAGATTGATTGTGTACCCGATGGGTTATTGCCCTATCTTGGCGATGGGTCGTGAAACCGACTGATCGTGTTATACCACACGTCGGGTTCCTGCCAGACGAAAGCATCGTCCTAAGCCTGACTGTATCTTTCAGTGGATATTTGACCTGGCTCCTAACGATTGATCATGAGGGCGATTGGTCGCCCTTGTACCCAGATGAGGCATCGTCTGCACGATCAGTTATCCGAGACTTTGACTGTGAATGACAGTCCATGTTATTGTCTACTGCCCAGGGCGATCGATAGTATGCACAATTGGATCGACCCTGTCCCAGTGATACATCATGAGCACGAATGTATCGTCCTGAGACCAAATGTGTTTGACATTTCATTTTATCCAGAACCCTTGATAATCCAGACGATGGGTCGTATCACCACGATTGATCGTCTTGCCATAAGGCGATGGGTCGCCCACGACAATGCATATACATATTTTCAAATTGGCTTCAACTTGGTGTCAAACACACTTTAGGCTTGATTAATTATCCAGATATGATGTCTAAGCCTAGGTATAGTCCACCTAAGATTTGGGTTCCACTTGAGGTCATCTATGGTCAATTACCTTCCGTGATCGCCATACACATGTTGATCGATTGAGTCTTCATGCTTTAATCAACACTTGAGCCTTGAGTCTTAAGCTTCTTCTCTTCAAGGCATTGCTTCACCTAAGTCATGAAATTGACAAACATGTGACTCATTAAGCTGCGGCACTCACAAAAGGAAAATAAAAGTACTCAGTGCCTTGTCTCGTATTTCTCCGGCGCTTGGAGAGTATTGAGAGTTCAGCCCAAAGGGTACAATACAGAAAGTAAATAAAGTACTCAAGGCCAATTCACTTACCACCGGGCGACCAAAAATCGTCACAGATGGTATCACCGAGCAACCAAGAATCGCTATAGATGAGGAATTTGGGTCAGAGGGTATAATGCAGTAAAGTAAATGAAAGTACTCAGTTTCCAACTCATACACCACAGAGCAACCAATTAATCCCTAATTAGGGTTGGCGTATTACAAACATGTTCGTCCATTGTCAATTTTCCTTCAACCGTTCCTTTGATGCTATGAGGAAGCGTTGGATGATAAAGTTCTCACTAGAACCCCCCATGAGTAATCTCCTCCCCACTAAAGGTATCGTTACTTTTCTTTTTCATCATCTACCGCTTCACCATCATCATATACTAGGTTCACTTGATGACTTTGACATTCCGAAGCCACATGTCCTAGCTCGTTGCATCTGAAGCACTTCAACTTTGTTTTTGCAATTTGGTATAAGGTTGAGGTTGGCTAGTCGCTTTAGGAGCAACCTGGAAGTTGAACCCTCTATTGAAGATTTAGGGTTCACAGGCCTGCTACTGGTTGATGGGTTGGTTCAACTTTTTCTACTTTTGACATGCTTGAACTGGACTACCTTTCTGTAGGCGTCGGCCAGATCCTAGAAGTTCAACCCGATCATGTGGTCTGCAATTGAAGGTCGTAGGCCTTCTACGAACCGTGAGACATTGTGATCATCGATCTCTGCCAAGTTGTTTCAAGATAGGAGTAGGTTGAACTCTTCAGCATATTCAACAACTGTCCTATTTCCTTGTCTGATTTGTTGTAGTATATAAGGAAAAAGGTCCTGTGCTTAATTGGTAGATAGGAATGTTTTATATATAAGTTTTTTGAGCTTTTTCCAAGTCCCAATCCTATCATTACCCTTAGTTTGCTTTTCTTTCTTTGTTCTTCTACACAAAGTTAAGACCACAGACCACACCCTTGAGATCATTACAATAACTTTAGAAGTCTTTCATCCTTTACCTTACTACACTCCTTTCTAATGTCTTCTTTTCTCAGCCGTGTATCTCTGTGTCTAGGCCGCTACCTATGATATAAACATGATAAATATCTTAAATTTACTAAATTAAATCTTATTTTTTATATTTAACCATATATTTGTATAAAATTGTAATACCCACCTCCTTCCCAAACTGATGTGGGAAAGTGTCCCACATCGGTTCGGGAGGAGAAAAGAGAAGGGGTTATAAGTGGCCACCCCTCTTGATTCTTGTGTGAGGTCTTTTGAGCCGGGGCACTTGGGCCTGGACCCAAATGCAAAATCGTGAGGGTTCGAGCTTGTGTGCGAGGCCCAGAGCGGACAATATCACACTGAGTCAAGCCCTAAGCCCTGTATTCGAGTCGGGTCGTTACAAAAATTTTATTTTTTACTTACTAATGTGAAAACAAATTAATGATTATTTTAAATTACTTCATTTATATAATGAAAAAAAATTCTATCGAGACTTTTTCTATTGAGACACACTAATGCATGGGTGCAAATATCGGCCAATACGAAACGTATAGGCCGATATGATACGGGTTTCAAGTGCCTTATCATATTGGTCGATACGTATTGTATCGATCGTACACGATAGTTCTCGGCCCATATGGCCAATATATATCGGTCCGATATCGGCCGATATCCATAATATCGGTATTTTAAAAAAAAAAAATTTCGAAACGGTGGTGGGCTCGAGTTGATATTTCGACCGATATCTGCTGATATCAGACCAATATCTACCGCTATCGGACCAATATCGGCCCAGATATCGGCCGATATTCAAACTATCGGCTTATATTTTCATTTTGAATTTTTTTTAAAAGCTTTCTTTTGGATTATTTATTTATTTTTTAATTTAAAAAATAATAAAAAAATACCGATATTTAAAAAAAAAATACAAAAGAGGAGAGAGAATTTTATAGGCCGATATGCAAATATCGGCCGATATCTCGGCCCTTGCGTTTTTTGAACCACAGCACTAATGAGACGTGCTATTAAATGGATCTTACAACCGATATAATTGGATGTGAAGTCAGGAGAACTATCTCTGCAGTAGTTTCACCTCTCCTTGATCCTCTCAATTCTTGATTTACACTTCTAAAGTTTAATAACTTATACTCATAAAAATTGAAAACTAAGATTATATAACTTGAATTATTAACTGAAAGTAACATTATATATTCATACAAATATTTATTAAATGAAATTAAATATATAAAAATTAAAATTTATTTAATTACACATTTCGTTAGAATGTTTTGCGTGAAGAGTGTCGTAGCCTAAGTCGAAAGTTTGGGAGCAAAGAAACCTTAAAGTTTCCAAAGCAAGGAAGGAGATCACGTTAATCCATGGCGCGATCCATTCCCCCTTTCTTTGTACGGTTAAAGCATGTGCCACTCGTTCATTCACTAATTTGGCGCGCCTCCCTCTCTTCGTCTCTTTCTCACACAAGAAGAAGCCCTTTCTAATTTCCATCGTTGAGTTATAGGAAGGTTAGTTTCTTGATTTCGTCCTAGGGTTTTTTTTTTTAAATTTTCTCTTATCCCTCATCTTTCGTACTGTTTATAAAATTTGGATCCGTTTCTTAATGTATTTCCATGAGCGCCCCCCACCCCTCCTCCCTCTTTATGATCATATTTTTGCGCCTCTTATTTGGCTTTGTTAGTCACATCTGGGTATTTGTTGTTTAAGGGTCTAGAGGGACAAGCGACAATGGCGTCCTCAGACGATGAGGGAGAGGCGATTCCACAGTCGGTCACGGAATACCACTTCGTTGATGACAAGGATGAGCCCATCTCTTTCTCAATTTTGCCGATTCAATGGGGTGAAGGCAGCCTGGTTGGAGAAGGGAATCCGATATTCTTGCATGGAAAAGCTGACAGCGGTCTGCAGAAGGTCTACAAACAGGTTACTGCATGGAAGCTTGATGTTTCAGATGAGAAGCCACATATGTCTGTACTTTCCAAGGAAAACAGTTGGATAAAACTTGAGAAGCCTAGGAAAAGCTTTGAGGATATTATCAGGTCTATCTTGATCACTGTCCATTGTCTTCATTTTCTGAAGAGGAACCCTGAAGCCTCGGACAAAGTTGTTTGGGATCACTTGCGCAAACTTTTCAGGTTTTACCAATTATTGTCATTTGTTTTTTCCTTACACACAAAAGCACCCACATCATAGTGACTGAACGTTATGTCTTATCAACTCTTCATCACTTGCAGTTCATATGAGAACAGACCATCCCAGAATGATCTTTCAGATCAGCTTCCTTTGATTAGCTCCATGATTAAGAGAGATGAAGAGCTTGCAAAATCCAAGGTTTGACTGCCTTCAAGTAGTAAAAGTTTAGAATTTGAATGTGGAAAATTCTATCATTTTAATATAGACATTGAGTTATTTGTCACATTTGAAATCTTGGAGCTGCATTTCATTCTTTCTGCCAACTGTATGTTAACTCAATTTGATTCCTTTACCATTTTCTTTTCTTTCATCCAGTTGATGAAATTTTACTATAGAATCATAAGATGACAAATTATATATATTGCAAGCTGTAGAACAAATGGAGGGTCTGATTTGGATATAGTTAATGAGATGGGTGTAGGGCGTGCCAAGAGTAGACAGGTTAGTGTTATATGATTGATTAAAGGTGTGATTCTATAATATGGCAGTTGGACATCCATTTTTTTTTTTTAAAAAATGGCAGTTGGGCAAGCAATGCACCAATGCTATGTGTGGCGCAAAGAAAAAATGAGGCAGATAAAAAGTAGTCATAATGGAGATGCATATGCTAAGACAAATGCTTATGCATAATGGAATGTCATCTAAGATAGTATGGGCCACAATTGTAAAAGATTGAAAACAACCTCAATGTGAAGGTTCAACAGATTACAAGTAGACAGTACTAGGTGATATGAATTTGACGTGGAAAGTGAGTACATGATGGAATTTGGGGTGGCTGAGAATGTCATTCTGGATAATGTTGAATGGGAAGTAGAGCACTCATCTCATATGCTGATGATATTGTAATGTTATAGGATTTGTAAATTCCTATATACCACCACCACTAAGAAACAAGCTCATTGAAGTTCAATTCTATCCATCAAAACTTTAAATGATCCCATCTTTTGACTTTGGCCTTCAAATGTGAGCTTAGACCTGGGCCTTTATGGACGGGAGATGCTTAACTAGTAGACTACTTTTTGGCTCCTAACGTTTAGCTCGTTCTTTTACAAGACCAAACAAGCCTTTTATCAGACAGTGTGTATGTATACATTTATGTACATACATAATCAATATAAATTTATGCATGTATGTATGTATGTATGTGTGTGTATTGGGCTTAGTGAGCTTTAATTTAAGTGAATGTGAATTGGCTAACTACTGATATGATTTTGTGTAGAATCATAAATCTTCCTTTTTAATGAATCATGCAGTTTGGGTATAGCAAGATTCACCCCAAATGGGAAAAAAAGATTCTTTAGATAAAGGTATTCAGCTGTAAAATTGAATAATTTAGATAAGCTTCATTTTAATTTACATGCTTGAAATTGTACATTGTAAGATGTTGACAACAATGCATGGAACTTTTAAAGACCATTCACAAATATTTGTTTAAATAATTTACTTAAGAGAAGTAAAATCAATGACTCAACCATGATTAAAATCAATGGACTTGGCCCTTTATTGCCGGACTAACCTTGTGCCTCAACCAACAATTTTCTAGTGGCACTGATTTTAGCCTTGTACTATTGACTTGCAGTTAAACTAAGTATATAACTTCTTAAAGTTGACCACTTTGTGATTATAAATGGGGCAGTTGCTAGGATAACATTGATGAGTGTGTTTTTCAAGCTTATTCTTTCTATATGTAATACTTTTTGTACTTGTCAATACATTTCAGCAAAAAATTCTATAGAACACTAAGAGTTTTTCATAATTCTAGAATACCGCCTGAGCTTTTCAAATTATTAAAAAAAAAAAACCCTCAATTTCTATGACAATCCTAAAACACCTTCTTGGGTAATGATCAAAGGGATGACTGCTATTTCTTGTCAACTAAATTATTGAAATACCAATACTACCCTTCTTTTTTTAAATTATTAAAATATCCATTTAGTAAGTAAAAACCCTTATACGTGTTCCCCACCATCATCAGGTTTCACAATCTTACAATCCATCCACCCATTCCACAAGTCCCATTCAATGTTGGAACACCATGTATGGCATTTTTAAACATTTAAACAGACATATATATTAGTTTTCGAGACCATTTAATGTATTAAGTGAAAGACATTCTCCAAATGTACATTTAATGCAAATATTTATTTTAAAATAGGTTTCAATTGTTTTATATGAGGTTATCAGGCTGGACAACAATCCACGTTCACAAACTTAAATCAAATGGACAAAAACAAAATTTATAAATAAAATTTGGTATTTAAATAGATTTGAGGTTGCCTTTTCTTTGATGTAGTAAGCAAGTCTAAATGGTTATACTACATATATAATTAATTTTTTTTTTAAATATTAAAATCAATGTGATATAATTCAAGTGTCAATGAAATAGGATGAGTTAGTTCTAATCTGGAAATGATTTGGTTATGCACTGCGATAAGATTATGTACTTGAGCTCTATGGTAGAATCTCAAGGAGGTTTGGACTGAGATAACTAATAGGATGGGAGTGGGGTGGGCAAAATATAAACAAGCTAGTGGGGTTTTGTTTGATAAAAGAGTCCTCTTCACTTAAAGGACAATTTTTTTTTAAAGGTAACTTATTACTTTAAACTAAAACAAAAATTACAAATAAAAAGATCCAAAAAATAGGCTAAAAATAGCCCCCCAAAAGAAAGAACAAACCAAGAAACTAATATTTGTTTACAATTTTCATTTTCAAGTGCAACTCCTGATGGGCCATCTCATCGGCAGCCGAGTTAGCTGATCTAGGGTGCTTAAGCAATCTTGAAATCAAAGTTAGATATGATTTGCTAAATCTTCTCAAATTTATCCAGAAATTTTCATGGGCATGGAGAACCTTGCGCCCAGTCCACCACTATCTTTGAATCACCCTCCACAAGACTCCTGCGAACTCCTAGCGCCTCCAACTCTATAATTCCTCTCCATAAGGCAAATAATTCAGCTTCAGTCACAGAGCCATTAGGAATTGAACCAACAAATGAAAGGAGAAAGAACCAACATCAGAACGGATGTCACCTCCATAGCCAGCCAAACCATTCTCACGCAAGCAACTGCTATCAAAATTTAATTTGAGAAGCCACCATCAAGAGTAGACCAAGGTACTTGAGGTAATGTTAGGGCCTCAGTTTGACCGAGTCTATGTATTGTCAATTCCGTGACTGAACGTGACCGTGTGTGTGTCCTTGCTTTGGAAGAATTTGAAGATGTTAGAAACCCGTCAAAAGATCTACTATGCATTGAAGAATTGACACCGAACACGTGATTGACACACTGGTAAGTGGACCCTAGTGGACTTTAGGTCAAGTCCAAACACCCTAGAAGTCAATGGTTAAAAATTGGAAAACTGAAAAAATATTTGGTCTCAGCCTTGAGGCCTCGAGCTCAGTCTCGAGCCCTCGAAACTGAATCTGGTGAGAGCAAGCCTGTCAAAAACTGTATTAATCCTTGGCTCTCGGTCTCGAGAGCTCGAGGATTTTGTTGAGGCCTCGAGACACTCTATATCTAAGTAAAAATCGTGACAACCTTTTTCGACATGTGCTCTTAAGATGAGCTCATGATCCAAAAAGGAAAAATCTGAAAACTCTAGAAGGCTCCTCTTGATTTGAAAAGATTATGAAATATCTTTTCGCCACCTCATGATTTGACTTAATGGAATAATCTTATAGAAGGGGATAAGCCACACCTATGTGCTGAGATTTAATGAGCTGGCGTTTGACTAAATATCACTAAAATCGAGGATTGAAATCTGGAAAATCTTGAGCTGTATTACCAAATACAAGCTCGAGGCCTCGAAGGAAATCTGGAGGCCTCGAGACTTAGCCGTTGCTAAACTTTAATATAAATGCTCGGCTGGCTTATTTCAAAAGACAGATTTAGAAAATTGAAAAACTCTAACATCAGCTAGAGACCTTCACTTCCTCTCTTCTTCATCATCCTTTGCAAGGACATGGAAAAATATTCAATACTTAAGCTATGAAGGATATGGAGACTGATTTTCTAGGACCCAAAAACCAGTAAAACCTTTGTCCTAGAATCTAAGTTCCGCTGTGCCAAACTCACTAACGAATGGACTAGATCTGAAGGTAGAAGGCGCAAAGACATCTACAAGAAGAACACATCATTTGAAGAATTGTTAAGGCCCAAGGCAAGTGTTCATCTTATTCTTTTTCTTTTATCAAGTTGTAAGGTGGATTATAGAACGCTGTGTTCGAACTACCTAAAAAAATAGGCGTCGAGGATTAGACCATAGGTGTCGAACCTCTATAAAAAAATTAAGTTGTACTATTTGGGTGTGAAGCCCATTCATAGTATATTGGGACAACCCTAGAGTTGGGAAGTCTGACAGTGGATGTAGGTTCAAGTGAACCGAACTACTATAAATGATTGTGCAATCTGTTTGCTTTGACGGTTTGGTTCCTTTGTTTATCACTTGCACACATTTATTCCGCTGCACATATTGTTAAATTGATTTATTTTAAAAAGGGAAATAAAATCAGATCAGACCTATTCACCCCCCCTTTAGGTCTTGCATTGTTCTAGTAACAGATTTTCAGAGTAAGAAGACAATGCGTAATGAAGTCCACTGATGCCCAATCTCGGCAAACATCTGTGATCGAGATTCCTTTGTATTTTGATTATCCAACCATCCACCATGTAGTTCGAAGTTTAATAATGTCCAAAAGATGCATGACTGAACACACCTACCCCTGAAAAAAATCTCTTATTTCTTTTCATCCAGATAGACCATATTATACTCATAATGGTCGTAGACCATTAATTCCGACGGAAGGAACTACCATAAAATAATATGTCTTCATTACATATCTGACACCACGATCGGGGAATGCAGTAAGCAATATCCAATAACTGAAAGAAGTGCATCCTTATTTGATAATAGTAATGACAATGTAGTAAAAGATGATCCACTGACTCCACATCCAAAAGACATAAGGGGCATGCATTCACTATAATCATCTTCCTCAATCACAATTATCGATTGTTAAGATTTTCTTTAAACCAGCTACCCAACAAAAAATCTTCACTTTTAAAGGGGACACACCCATCCAAACTTTTAGATGCATTGAAGGTACCTCACTTGTAGTCAGAAGCTTTTGGCAAAAAGATTTCATCGGGAAAAAAACCCGTGTTGATCAGCTGCCCATATTCGACGATCCTTCTTGTGACCCGTCACGAAAACCTTCTCCAATAAGCTCATTAAAGAAATCCACCCCTCCACCAAAACTAATCTTCCAACACTCGTCGAAATTTTGGCCCCTAGATGACCTTTTATGAACTATGTCATAACAATCTTTGACCGATGCACCCTTATCAGCAGAATTATTTTAAAGAGCCGGAAATAAATGTGGCAAAGGAACTTCCCCGATTTATTTGTCTAACCAAAAGAAAATGTCAACACCTAAATATACCTTGTACCTAATGTTACACCCGAAATCTGATATCCCCGACGAAACACCCTTCCAAAAACCAGAACCTTTGTTTGTAGATCTTCCAATCCTTCATCCATTCCTTTCCATACGATATTTTTCACAAAGTAAATCCTTCCAAAGACCTGTAGATAAGTCTCCTAATCGCCATAGCCATTTCCCCAACAAAGCAATGTCGAACTGATGTAGTGGCATAATCCCAAGACCACCTTCTGACACTGGTTTACAAACTTGAATCCAATTCACCAAATGGAACTTGCACTTTTCGCAAACATTACTCCATAAAAAATTCCGTGGAATCCTTTCCAATTTCTCTATTACTGAAACTGGACATTTAAGCACACTTAAAAGGACAATTTTATAGAACAATTATCAGATTTGCAATGCTTTATGGAGCAGAGTGTTGAGAATGAAGAAAAGACAAATGTACTAGTTAGGACCACAAGGATGCGTGTGATACGTTGGATGAGTGGATAATCCTAAAGGATAGAGTTAGAAATAAATTTATCAGGGATGGTTTGAAAATAGCTCCAATAGATGACAAGTTGAGAGAAACTCATTTGAAGTCTAGACACGTCCCTTGTGCGTAGAGTTGAGAGGCTACAAGTAGGCACAAGGAGGGGAGGTTTACCACTAAAAACATGAAGGGAAAGGATAAAACAAGTTAGATTGTGGAGAGACTAATGGTAAGGTTTATAATTGGGTTAAATGGAGAAGAAGAACTCACAAAGTCACCCCACATAAATGGTATTCTAACATATGACGATGATAATTGATGATTGTTTGATAAGGGACGCACTATGCTGGCGTAATTGAGTCATGAGGTTCTCATAAGTCAAGTTAAAATAAATGACATCCGCCAATAAGGAGGCTTTATTGACCCTACGAAATCAAATTTTTTTTTTTTGTTGATGTGAGAATTTATAAGAAGTTGGTCTCATCAAATATGTACAACCACCATATTTAAACTAAGTAAAATAAATAAGTGAACCTATCAATATCAACTTTGTTTGCTTAAATAAATGGATACAAATTTTAAATAACTTATTTTTAATAATCGTAACAGTAAAACTAATTTATTTTGGTAAGGTTATATTCTCTGATAACTTAATATAGTTTTAAAATTTAACTCAGTCTCAGTGATGTGAGTTTAGACTTTTCTATTTAAGATAGAGGACAACGACAAGAGATTGGATGTTGAGGGCTTTTATTCATGTTATCAGTACTTTTGTAATTTTCGTTAAAAAGAAGCGCAACTTTGGCATTCCATATTAGTTGAATTGCATGAGACAACAATCAGTCCATTGATCGATAGTCAATTGGATATTTTAAGAGTCTCATAGAAATTTATGGGGGTTTTAATAATTTGAAAAATGAAGGGGGTTTTGTAGATTTTGTTTGAATGGTTTAGGGGGTTCTCTAGAATTATTGAAAAACTTAGGGGACTTTAGAATTTTCCCTAGATTTTATAGTTTCAAGAAGCCTTTGCTCAAGGAAGTCCATTGAAATTCACATGTCTATCTGAAAAGCAAAAGATCGGTCCAATTAATCTACATATATGTGTTGATGAATGACATTTTTGTATATTAGTGTCAAATGAAGTGGATCTTTGGGGAGGAGACCCGGGTACCTTCTATCCTGACTTGTCCTTATTTTCCTACCTATGGTAACTCTTTTTGGGGGTAAGTTTCTCGTCATAATCCCACTAGTGTGCAGTTGCCATCGCCCTCAATAGTTTCCATTACGAACCTGACACATAGGAGACCTAGCTCCCTTTTTACTGAACTAAGCACAACTTCCATTATAGAACCTAGTTTCCCTAGACCAAGGATGGATGAGATTCAGTTCAAAGGCATTAGTGAGGATAGGGCAGGTTGACTAGAAAGGAGTTCTCGACAGAAGAAATTCGGGAGGCTTTAGATAGTCTAGAAAGTGACAAGGTCCCTTGTCTCGACGGTTTTAATTTTTCTTTTTTTTTGAGACCTGTTGGGAGAGATCGTAGAGCCGAATTTTCTTGGGTTTTTTGAGGAGTTTTATATGGATGGAATTATAAACAACGGTCTCAAAAAATCCTTCATACCCTGATCCCCAAAAGAGAGGGACCGTCGGAATTCACATTTCCGGCCCATTAACCTGGTTGGTAGCCTTTACAAACTACTGGCAAAGGTGCTTGCATAAAGGCTTAAAAAGGCTTTACCTGAATTGATCGGTGACACGCATGGGGCTTTTGTAGAGAATAGACAAATTTTGGATGGGGTGTCAATTGCCAACGAATTGGTCTATAATAGGAAGAAGGATAAGAACCTGGGTCTACTCTTTAAGATATACATGGAGAAAGCCTACGATTTTGTGGATTGGTCTTTTGTAGGGTATTTGTTCGAAAGAATGAGTTTTGGACATCGTTGGAGAAGATGGATGAAAGTGTGTGTGGAGGAGATTTCCTATTCCATTTTAGTAAACGGATCCCCGACAACGCCAATGATGGCACAAATTGGTCTTAGGCAGGGGGACCCACTCTCTCTTTCCATCTTCACTTTTGTGGGAGAAAGGCTCAATAAATTAGTGGAAAAGGCTAAAGAGCCAAGAATAGTGAAAGGCTTTGTGGTTTCACCGATTGGGCCAGGTATTACACACCTTCAATTTGCGGACGATACCCTCTTCTTTTTTGACCCTAGCAGATCGGAGATTTTGGGTTTTAGAGCTATCCTTAGGTGTTTTGAGCTAGTGTTAGGCCTCTGAATAAATCTGGGCAAAAGTACTCTCATCGGGGTAAATGTGGAAGGGGAAAATGTTAGGGAGTGGGCGGAAGAAGTTGGCCACGGAGTAGGCAAATTGCCCTTTACCTACTTAGGTCTACCAGTTGGGGGTAACCCCAGACAGAAGCACTTTTGGACTCCAGTGATGGAAAGGATCACGAGAAGGCTAACAGTGTGGAACATTAGATACCTTTCCTTGGGTGGTAGATTGACTCATTAAATCAGTGTTAGTCAATCTACCGACGTACTTTTTATCGCTATTTGAAATGCCGAGAGGAGTCACTAAAAAATTGGAACTGACATTTAAGAGATTTCTGTGGGGTGACCAGGAATCGAAGAGGAAACTTCATCTCTAAGTCAAAAGCAAAAGGGGGGCTTGGAATCATTCCATTGCAAATAAGAAATGAAGTGTTGTTGTGCAAATGGAGTTGGAGGTTTGGATGTGAGAGGGATGCCTTATGGGTTAGAGTATTGAGTACCAAATATGGAACATACAACATAAATGGATGGAACCTCGGAGAGGAAGCGGAGAAATCTGGCTCAACGACATTGAGAGAATTGTGGAGGCTTAGTCAGGGAAGATCATTAGTGGGGAATCTATTCAAAGGTAAGCTTAGATTTCTAGTGGGCAAAGGAGATCAGACTTTCTTTTGGAATGATCTGTGGCTGGGAGATAGATCGCTAAGAGAACTCTTCCCAAGGTTATTTAGAATTGCCAGAAACAAACAAGCGTTAGTTCAGGGCAACTATTAGGTGGATGACCGTAACGTTCATTGGATCGTTGAATTTAGGAGAGATATGCGGTCATTTGAGAAGGAAAGTCTGGACGAGCTACTAGGACAGTTAGGCGAGTTTCCTTTGGAGCCGGGAAAGGAAGATGTGTTGTTGTGGACTGTGACTCTTCGGGGGTGTATTTGATAAAATCTATGGTGGAAGTTGCAACCCAACAACTGAATGGTTCGACACTGTCACCCAGTTTGGTTTGGAAAAATGAGGCGCCCCCAAGAGTTCAGACCTTTATGTGGTGTGTGGTGAAGAGGAAAATTCTGACAAGAATGAATCTTAGGAGGAGAGGTCTATTGAGAATCGAAGAAGATCTTAGTTGTCCTCTCTATGGATTAGGGGAAAAAACCATTGATCACTTTTTTGTCACTTGTCCTTTCGTGGGGCACCTTTGTGACAATTTTTGCAACTTAATGGGAGTCTCTTGGGCTGGTGCAAACACCTGGATAGATACGTTCGGATCATGGTTTTTTCCTTACCAACTCTAGATGGAGGATGGCTTGGCTTACAATTCCAGCCACCATCTCATGGACTATTTGGAAAGAAAGAAATTCAAGAATCTTCGAAGGAAAGTCCACTGAGATGAGTAAACTGTTTCAAAAAGCCAAATGGAGACTTTGCGTTTGGCTCCTTCCAAATAAGGAGTTCAAGGACTTCAGGGCACTAGATCTTTTATCTTAGTGGGAGGGTTGCATGGGTGGTAGATATAGGAGATCCAAAGCTTTGACGGAGTGGACCACTCCACAATAGGGAGTCATGAAATTCAATGTGGATGGGGCCGCTAGGGGAAAACTGGGGCCGCTAGGGGAAAACTGGGGCCGGTTGGTATAGGTGACGTACTTAGAGATCACAGGGGTCAAACATCAGTAGTTTTCACAAAATCGGTAGGGACTAGAGACTCTAATGAAGCTGAGTTTTTTAGTATTAGAAGAGCTTTGACCATATGAGCAGGTTTAGGTGGTGGAAACTTAGTCATTGAGGGAGATTCATCAAATGCCATTAAATGGGCAAAAGGCTTGAAACGGCTCCCTGGAGACTCATTACGACGGTTAGGGAGATCAAGGCACTTGTCAGGGGACTTGAGGTATCATTCGTTCATATAAGGCGTTCAGCAAATGGGGTTGCGGACTTCTTCACCAAGAACGGCATGGAGGGAACTGTGTTTGGCGTCTTTCATATCTGAAGATGGGAGTTCATTGGCTTGCACTGATTGGGCCTTTTGTTTCATTTGGAGCTTTCATTGTTTTTGTTCTCTTTTGTTGTTTTTCGTTTTTGTATTTAGCTTGTTTCTCCTTTCGTGGTTGGGTCTACACCTTTTAGACTCCCCGTTTTCTTTCATGTACTAAAAGTCTTCTTTTTAATAATATTTTCTTTGTTACCGCTAAAAAAATAAATAAATAAAGTGGGGAGCCCTTTTTCACATTTGTAGTTTAGAATTGGTCCAATTGATCAGGCAGTCATCTTCATAAAGCATTGCCTCTTCGCCATTTGATAGAATCATCCCTTCAATTGACATGGTACTTCTAATCCATAGTACTCTGCCAGCTTTTGTACACTTAGCCCACCTCACTCCCGTTTACTTGCTATATCCAAATCTGATTCTCCATTTGGTTCATCACACTGAAGTGTCTACATTTATTGCAATCTGATACTAAGTTTTTTTTTTTTTCCGAAAGGTCAATCTGATATTAGGTTATTTTCAATTTTAATTGCTTCATTCTCCCTATTCTCCATTACATTAAAGATATGCTCCATATGTTTTGTCTTTGTTCTACTAATTTCCAATCTATACTTCTCTGTAGCTAGCTATCCTCTAATATTCTAATTGGTTCGTCACTTCATTTCTCCTCCTGCCAAATTCGTACTATATCATTTGCAAAAAGCCAAAAACAAACACAATTTCAATTCATTTTGAATATCTGTTGTGAAATTCTCCATAACTAGTAATTGTCCTACATATCCCATATGATAACAAGATTCTCTAATCTTGATGACTTCTGATCCCTAAACCAAAACCACCGCATATCTGAGCCATGGCATCCCATAACTCTCGTTCTCTGCTTTGCTAGCATCTTCATAGGCCAAAAGTTATCATTCGTTGTTCATTACTCCATTAATCTTGCTACACTAGATTAGCATTTTCTTGCACCAATCCAATGGCCTGACCATCTGAATTCCTGATCTTCTCATGTACAATATATTGTTATCCTTTTATAGTTGATCTTATACAACACCTGAACCCTTGGTTGAGTCATCAATCGTTCGCATCCAGCTGGTATCTGTAATCTGAGTGGTGTTGACAGTTGGCTCCTCAAGACAGTAAGATTCTCCAGATAACGCCTGTCTGTTCCTATTGATTAGATTCTAAAGGTTTAAATATAAGTGTGTGTGCATGTGTTGTGTTTAAGGGTGGGGCAAGGGAGGTCCATTTAAGGTTACAATTATCATTTAGTGAGTCAGTTATATTTCTACCTAAAGAAAGGAAGTTAGATCCAGGATAAGATCAATCTTGTGTTTTTTCTGTCTAAACACATTCCTTTGCGTATAAACTTCTGATGAAGTGATGATACAATTCTATCAAACATTGTGATAGAAAACACAGTAATACGTGAAGCATGGCTGGTTCTATCTCTGTAATTTATTCTTGTTATTTTTGAAATGGTGATAGAACTAATCATTAAAGGAAAAAAAAGGTACAGATCAATATGTATTTGTAATATATGTCGTTGTGTTGCTTTTCTGTGTTGATTAGCATCTTGATGCTTTCACCGATATGAGTCAAATAACTGGATTTTTAGTTCCTATGTGTTTCTTGTTGCATACATCCTTATTGATTCCACTCATCTTTAATTATTCCTTTGTGATATTGAGTTAATAACATCATTATCATTTGCAAATTATCTTTACCATATTTTGTTGGCATTATATCACTTTCTAAGTCATCTTTGTATTTTAAACTTCGTGTACTTTTAGATTTGTTTATTTCATTTGTTATAATATCTATATTCCACCTATTTTGAAATTGTGTTGTCATTGACCATATCTCTTGAACAGTTTCTACTTGTAATTCTTGAGGAGAAACCCAAGAAGAGGAAAGTATTTGATGAGGTTGGTACTTATATATTGGTCTATTTGTCACACTTAACTTTAACATCAAAGGGTTTGTCTTTTTTTTTGAAATACTTTGGATATTAGGTTGCTTAAGTGTATCAGTTTTGTATTTGCAGGATGCTGAAACTTCTTCAGATGTGAAAAAATCGAAGTTCATTGTTGATGATGATGAAGATATGGATGGTGATGCTGATGCAGAATCTGATGAAGAGCCGGACTTATTTGATTCTGTATGTGCCATTTGTGATAATGGTGGTGAACTTTTGTGGTATGCGTCTCAATCTTGTTCTTTTCTCACACTAATTGCCTCACTTTCCTGTTTTGATTTTACATTTCATCTAGATATACACCCTTATCACATGTAGTGGATCATTGAGATTTATTCGGTTATGTCGTTAGTTGTGGCCCATATGTGGTGATCTCTTATTAAAAAGCAAGGAGAGAAGACTTGATATGAGTCTCCTAACCGAGAGAGATACAACAGTAACTAATGAAGCCATTACAAAACAGATAGCATTAGAAGAGCAACAATAAGAAGCCATCAAATAGCTTAGGGAAACCAGTCCATAAACAGCTTTATTTTTCCCTAAAAAAACTTTTTTTCCTCTTTTTCTCCTTCTCCAACATGAATCGTACAAGTCTAAGATTCGTACGATTTGATGTACGATTCACGATTCACTAAAAAATCGTGTGTTTTTTAAAGTATTTCGATATTGATGCAAGCCAAATTGTGAGACCCTTCGATTCGAGTAGAATTGCATGATTCGACTTGCGAATCGTGCGATTTTGACAACCTTGGGTGAAAGTTTAGATATAGAAAGACCTCTTTACTTTGATGGCTCCAATTACAATTATTGGAAAAGAAAAATGAAAATATTTCTAATTTCCTTAGACCCAATCGCTTGAGAAGCCATCATGAAAGGTTGGTCACATCCTATCGAAGAATTGACCATATAGGTTCACACAAAATGATAAGACCAAAAATTTTGAGCTTTTGGGATGACATTGAGAGAAGCATGTATGAAGGTGATTTCAAAGCTCTCAATGCCATCACGTGTGATGTTTCCCTGATGATTTAAAATGATCAAGACTTTTGAAACAGCTAAGGAAGCATGGGAATATCTAGAAAGAGTTTATGAAGGTATAACTGTTATTGAAAACTTTAGAATCCTTACAGCTTTCACATCATCAACGAAAGTTGAAAATACAGATCAATCCCTTAATGGTCTATCTGTGCATACTACGTTGGAAATCAAATCTCATGTTGACAAGACCTGATTAGACCTTAAAAAGGAAAATGTTGAATTGCCCGTCTTGTCCACTATGATTGTAAAAGAGAAGATCCAAAAGGAAAAATATCACTTGCTTTTACTGCAATAAAATTGGTCATTTCAGACATGAATGCAAGTTAAGGATGGTGCACTTTGAAAATAAAAATGTTGATTATAAAAGTGTAAAAAAAAAGAGGAAATGAGGCCAAAGGAAAATCACACATTGAAAAGAAGAAAAATGCAAATAAGTTTAAAAGTGTGAATTTTCTTAAGAAAAACAATGCACAACACCACTCATATCATCCCTTCATTGGCAAATCTTATAGGTATAAGTCAACACTTCCAAAAACTATGGATTGGAATATCATAATGAGGTTCTTATCTCAATTCACCGGATTTGGGCCAAATGTTTAAAATGGAAGAATAAAAATGCCCAATTATCATAGAATTGAGAAGAAAGGTCCGGATCAAATTTCAAATGGATTAAAAAAACTTGAATGATCTGGAAAACCCAATTAATTTGTGCCAATGTGATATTGTTGATGTGGTGCTTCATCATTTTGTGATTCTTATTTTTCCGCTGCACTTAGTTTGATTTTACATTGGTTGAATAAAAAGGGTAATAAAATCGAGTGAGACCTATTCACCCCCCCTCCCCCCTCTCCCTCTCTAGGTCTTGCATTGTTCTAGTAGCGGATTTACATATAATAATCATTGACTTGCACCCTTTATTCACAACCATCATAAATAATCTAGGAAAGATACTCTCCAAGGTCCTATCACCAAGCCAACAATCCTTCCAAAATAGAACTCTATTGCCCCCACCCACCAATCCCCTTCTTAAACATTCCCTATTTTTACCCATCCCATTACTTGCAAAAAGCTTCTACCACCGCAGATCCATCTTTTTCTGCTTTCTTAACTCACTCCAAACCAACCAACCCTTCTTCCCTGTACTTGCCACATAGAACGCTCCTCCATAAGGCTCCTTCCTCATGAGCTAATTTCCATGGCCATTTACAAAGCAAAGCATGATTTTATCCACCAACTCCATAATACCCAATCCCCCACTAATCTTAAGTTTAGTCACCTCCTCCCATTTCACTAAATGAATTTTCTTCCTCTCACACCCTCCATCCCAAAGAAAGTTTCTCTGCAATGTTTCCAATTTTCTTTCTACTACTTTTCCCACTTCAGTAATGACAAATAATAAATTGGAATACTTGCCAGAACATATTTGACTAAGATCAGTTTACCTCATATCGAGAGGTACCTCTTACTCCATGAAGAGAGCTTTTCCACCTTTTCCTCAACCCGGTTCCACATAATTTTCGATCTAGGATTTGCACCTATATGAAGTCTCAAGTAAACAAAAGACAATCTCCCAACTCCGCACCCCACTCTATCTGCCAAAGACCTCACTAACTCCTCTATGTTCACACCGACGAACTTACTCTTACCCAAATTTTCCTTCGAACTTTTACTAACTCAAAACAGTGAAGAACAACTTTAATACCTACTAACTCTTCCAATGAGGTGTCACAAAATAATAATTTGTCTTCTGCAAAATGTAAATGGGACATAACCAAGCCATTCTATGCCACCTCCAAACCTTTAATTATTCATTTTGCCCTATTTTCGTTGCTGAAAAAAAATTCCCATCTCCTTCCCTACTCTCATGATTCTTAATGTGTCAGCTTTTGCATACCCATTTTAGCACAAGCATAGCACCTCATTTATTCCTTTCTTTTCTTTCTCAAGTAGCTTCCTTATATCTCTCACCCTTCTATTCCCTATTTCCTTTATTTTTTTGAAAGGCAACTTCATTAAATTAAAAGAAAAATAAGACAGTACAATGAGCAGGCCAGAGATAGCCAACAACTGAAAAAAATACAAACAGACCCCTCCCAAAAAAATCTATTTACAATTTCCATAGATAAAGATGCCCCACGACGAGCGAAATCATCTACAGTTGAGTTTGCTGAACGATGCACCCAGGCAATTCGAAAATCATATAGAGAGATCATATGCCGAATCTGCTCAATTTTATCCAAGAAGAGCCACGGGCAT
The DNA here is from genome assembly GCA_013350335.1 of Chimonanthus salicifolius. Classification (NCBI taxonomy): domain Eukaryota; kingdom Viridiplantae; phylum Streptophyta; class Magnoliopsida; order Laurales; family Calycanthaceae; genus Chimonanthus; species Chimonanthus salicifolius. Next base: position 44,042,730 of record CM023537.1, on the reverse strand, counting down.
TGAGAACCTAAAGCCCATCCCACTACTACTTTAGAGTCCCCTTCGACACTATTCCCCTTAACCCCTAACTTTTCCAACTCTAAAATGCCTCTCCATAAGGAAAATAATTCCACCTCACGTACAATGCCATTCGAAGTAGGCCCAGCAAAAAGACAACACTATAGACCCAGAGTAATTGCGGATTACCCCACCATAACCTGCAGGGCCAACTTCTCGCATACAACTGCCATTTCCCCATCTTAGATTTCCTCTTCCCTTGACACTTAGGGGTCCTAGCTCTCCTTTCTTTGAGCTTAGTTCTGCTCTTTGATCGAAAGGAGGTTCCCCAACCAACGATGGACGAGATCCAGTTTAGTACGGTTAGTGAGGAGAGGGTAGTTTGGTTGGAGAGAGAGTTTACTTTAGAAGAGATTAGGTCACCCTTAGGCTGCCTCAAAGGAGTCAACCCTGAGACTTGATGGTTTCAACTTTACCTTTATTAAATCCTGTTGGAGGCGGTAGGACCGGATTTCCTAGGGTGTTCAAAGAATTTCACCGAGATGGTATCACTAATAGAGGATTGAAGAATACATTCATAACTCTCAACCAAAGAGGGAGGGTCCATCTGAATTATCACACTACAAACCAATTAGTCTTGTGGGTAGTGTCTATAAACTTATAACAAAGGTGTTGTCCGATGGGTTAAAAGAGGTGCTTCCAGAGATAATAGGAGAATCACAGGTAGCTAACAGAGGTCTCAGACAAGGAGACCCACTCTCCCTCTTTATCTTCACACTTGTGGGTGAAAGCTTGAACAAACTTATGGAAATAAAGCTAGGGAACTAGGTATCGTTGGAGGTTTTAGAACGCCTCAGTAGGGTTCTTTTGTCACGGACCTTCAGTTCGCTGATGACACCTTTTTTTTGAACCCAACAGAAACAAAGTTTTAGGTTACAAAGTGATCCTTAGGTGTTTTGAATTATTTTTTGAACTCAGAATCAATCTCGGAAAAAGTACCCTAGTTGGTATCGGTGTTGATGACAATTGATGCGGGACATGGGATAGGGTAACCCTAAATGTCTAATTTGGTTATGAAATGATTAAAGGGATGAAAATAATGCACTCTAAATCTAAAATGTGCTGAAATTAATCAATTAATTAATAATGCAAATTAATTAATATAAAATTTATCACAGATAGTCACGCCAAATATCCTTGGAATCTAATGGACTAATTAATAGATGAATGGGTTTGGATAATGAACTAATTGAGTTAACTGGGTATTTATTGGACAAATGGAATATGTCAAAAAAGGGTCACGAGTTAACTGGGTACTTAATGGACCAAGGGAATAAGTCAAAAGGGTCACAAATGGGCTACAGGGAAGGATCAGCCACACCCAAGGGGCTATGGGAATGTGGTGACAACACCTAAGGGGTCTGCGGCAAGTCAGTGATGGACTAGCGAGGGGGACAAAAGGCACTCTGGGAGTAAGAAGGGATGGCAAAAGCTAGAAGAAGGGTATATGGGTTGTGGCATGGCCAGATGGCCTTAAAAGGAGGAGGCGAGAAGTAGTATTGAGGTTTGAAGGGGGTGGCGATGGTCTTAGAAGGGCCTAAAGGAGGTGGTGACAACAGAGGAAGGCAAGGGAGGGGTGACGGCTACAAATCTGGGGCGTAGGAAGGGGCGGCAACAAGATGGGTGGCAGGTGGGGTGGTGGAAGTGGAAGGGGGGTCCAATCCGTGAAGGGCAGCCTGGAGCTTAGAACAGAGGGGATCCTAGGAGATGGGTATTGAGACGGGTTGGGTTTTTTCCTCAGATCTGGACAGTAGTTCGGCTGTGTTTGAGAGGGTAGCAAAGAGAAGAAAGGGAAAAAATGGGGATCCTTAGGTTTTTCCAGCTGCCTCCTGTCGGTTGGACCGACAATGGTCCATTTTTCCAGCTCAAGGCCCATTGGGCTAGGCCGTTTGGGCTGGGGCATTACAAATGTTCATGCTTAATTGTTTGCCTTTGTAAGATTGTATTAGGAATGAAGTAAACAAAGTGATGTATGCCATGAATCGAGCTTCCTATGGAAATAGGATAGTGTATAAAAAGTGCTAAATTTGACATACCCATGAAGCAGAGTGGAGAGGTTATCGTAAAGTTAAACAAAGGGGTAAACATGAGTAGGTATCATGTGGGAAAAATGGGTGGTTGCTTATGGGGAAACCTTGATGTGGTTGAAGGGCCTTAGATGGTGCAAATGGAGAGGTAGACCAAGGCCAAAGAACTCAAACATTTTTGGATTTGATTTTATGGAAAATGATGGTTGATTTCAATCTTCTCTGGTAGGCGGAGTTCGGTGAAGTTGACTATTAACGTTTTGAGGACTTCTTTCATGCTTAGGGAGTGGAAGGGGTAGTAGTTTGTAGGTTAGGAACTAATGTGCTCTCGATCTCATTTGCTACTTATGAGATTGCAAGGGCAGTTGACAAGGAGGCTATTACAGGAGGAGATTGCAAGGGGAGTTGACAAGGAGGAAAGCTTTCACAAGAGGGAGATGTTTGTTCGGCTAGAAACCTAGAGGTCTTTGCTGTCACTAATTGTAAAGGAGGGCATGGATATACTGCATCAGAATCTCATTTCAAGCCTGGAATGTGAAAGCTTTCCAAGAATTTATTTTTTGAATGAGGAAATTTCTCATTGAAATTGTAGGAATAATGGTGTATCTTATTGTGCTGGATTTTAAAGCTCAAACATGAAGGATGTTGGTCTGCTCAAGATGTTGTTGTAGCCACGATCTCACTACAAGACTTGCTGCTAATGACAATGGTCATTTTCATTGGTCAGTGTGTATGTTACATGGGTAGCATCACTTAAAAAACTTCTACGGGAATCTATTTCCTACACAAATTTTGTGCAGGAGTTCAATCAGAAGAGGACTTAAAAGATTTACAAAGATGGGATGCAGATTGAAGGCAGAAATGGGTTGGGCAATCGAGGTTGTTGAAAAAGATTGGAATGAATGCTACTAGGATGAAGAAGGTGGAGCTCCAAACTCTTTTAGAATTGGCTACGTCTTGTGAGCATGCTACATGTGTGGTGAGGGGGAACCATTTGTGGATAAAGTTCTAAAAGTTTCTTAGATGCTGATTATGGTCGAAGGGAAAGATGGGGTGACAGATGTTGAGATAGGTAAGGAAGCAATCAAGGGACATGCAGTAGAACATGAAAGGATGCATAAAAGGTGTGGTTATAAAGGCTGATATATGTGGTGCAGATTCAAATTCATATGATTGAGATGAGGCATTGGGTGGCTTGATCTTGCAAGAATTTGGTAAAAATGATAGAAGAGACGAAATGAGGAGAGAGAATGATCGTCTCAGCTCATGGAGGAAATGTCAATCTAATTGTAGGGGTGATCCTGGGAGCTATGAACATGGACCTAGTGATGGTCTTGGGTTTTTAGGTGGGATGGGCTCTAGAGATGTGGGGCAAAAAAGGTCCAGTCCATGAGCTTGGTTTTTCTGAGGGCCATATTGTTGTTGAGGTTTGTGGGGTGCAAAAGAATGATTCAAATGCACTTTTTTTTTCGTTAAATGGTTCATATATATATATATATATATATATATATATAGAAGAAGACAAGCACCAACAGTGCAAGAACAAAGAAATAGAAAGCAGAAAGAAATTACAATAGACGACAAGGCACTTAAGACGAGGGACTTAAGCTAGGTTAGCACTTTCTTTCCAGGCACGCAAAATGTTTGACATAGAAATGTTCCTGAATTCTTCAAGAGAGACAATCCACGAAGCACACTTAGTAAGTACTTTTCTTGCAACCGATTTACTAGGCTCAGTGATATCCTTGAAAATCTTGTTGTTGTGTTCCCACCAAAGGCTCTAAATGGTGGCAAAAAAGGACAAATACCACAAGGAAGCGCATTTAGATGAAACGGAGACAATGTCCCACACAAAGGATAGCTTTGCCACAGATGAAGGTATGACTTAGGCCACGCCAAACTGATCAAGAACGGAATTCCAAACATCTGCAGAGAAGGGACAACGAATAAGAAGATGATTCGACTCTTTGGAGGCTTGTAGGCAAAAAGGGCATGCACTGACCAATGTTCTACCTCTTTTGCGCAAGTTATCTTGGGTCAAGATTTTCTCCAACCCCACAGTCCAAAGGAAACTAATCACTCTAGGAGGAGCTTTGGAGGGCCAAATCTTGGGGTCGATGGCGGCGGTGCAAGCTGTGGAAGTAGTCCAAGTGTAGAAGGATTTGATTGAGAACAAGCCAGAGCTATCAGGCTACCAAAACCGACTGTCCTTCCTCGATGTGCAGATCCTGCAGGAGGTAAGGGTTTGAAGAAGATTGGCAAAAACATTTGTTTCAGTGTCAGAAAGGTTTCGACGAAGAGGAATGTCCCAAACAACTTGTTCACTGTAATGTAATAGAACTCAAAAATGTTCCCAAACAACCTTAGAAAGAGAGGGCAAAGGGAGGGGAACTACGAAGCCAAGGAAGAGCCACCACTCAATTGGTTAGACCAAAACTTAATATGACCCCCTCGGGCAGCCTTGAATCTGATACCTTTAAATTTATCAACACAAGCAGCGATAGCTCTCTACATGCCAGAAGCTCTGTGAGGGGTAGAATTGATGATCCAACTAGAATTCTGAATACCGTACTTGTATGTAAGGATAGATTTCCAAGTAGACTCATCATCAACATCTAATCTCCAGAGCCACTTAGTAAGAAGGGCAATATTGGTGGCCTTGATAGGACGCACCCTCAATCCCCTGGAAGCAGTAGGAAGACACACTTGCATCCAATTAACAAGGTGATATTTCTTCTTATTTTCCTGATCACTCCAAAGAAAATTCATCATGATCTTTTCCATCGACTGAATGACTTTGTTGGGGCACCTAAAAGCTGAAAGGAAGTAAACTGGCAGGGGATTGAGGACAGACTTGAGTAGAGTGATCCGACCACCAAGAGATAGGTACTTTCCTTTCCATGAGGCGAGGCGTTTGTGAAACTTATGGATGATGGGTTCCCACAACGAGTGTCCAGGAGCGCCAATGCAGAGAGGCAAGCCCAAATAAGTAAATGGAAGGGTAGAAGAAACACATCCCAAAAGCATTGAAAAGGTAGCAAGCTCGGGGTTGTCCAAATTGATGTTCATTATAGACTGCTCATTAGCCTCACAAAGAATAACTGTATCATCCACAAACTGTGAATGATGGATCTGCAAAGAAAGGCACCGATTCTGAAGCCCTAAAATAAGTTGAAATCAGTAGTTTTCGAAAGAAGAAAACTTAGAGATTTAGCGACCATGATGAAAAGTGTAGGCGATAATGGGTCACCCTGGCGAAGACCTCTGGAGCTCTTGCAGAAACCTTTGGAAGATCTATTAAGTAGAATGGAAAAATGAGCAGATGATGCACACTGATACATCGAAAGACACCATTTCCTGCTAAATCCCATACTGGAAAGAATGAACAGAAGAAAATGTCAATCCACCATGTCATAGGCTTTCTCCAAATTCAGCTTGCAAATAATACTTTTCCTGCGGGACTTATGCTGGGACTCAATGCATTCGTGAGCTAAGATCACTGCATCCATAATTTGACGACCCTCAATAGCAGCAGATTGGGAAGGAGAGATAACCTTTGGGATAAGGGTCTTGAGTATGTTTGCTAGCACCTTTGCAAGGATCTTATAAGGGTTGCCAAGAAGACTAATGGGATGGAAATCAGAGAGAGAGGAGGGACCATCCTTCTTAGGCACCAAAACACTAAAAGTAGCACCAACTCCATAGGAATATCAACAATTTGGTGGAATTCCTTGATGAAGGCAATGAGGTCAAGCTTCACAATGTCCCAGAATAATTTGAAGAAGGCAATGGGGAAACCATCCGGCCCAGGAGCACTGTCCTCACTAAGGTCCCAAACAACACTCAGAAAAAGACCGCTATAATGGCCCATGTCAACAAAATGGTTGTAGGAATGAGAGAATAAGAGTAAATACCATGGATCGTATGATTCTATGATTTTCGATTCACGATTCACACTCCTAGACCAATTTCCGATACGATTCGAGTTTGACAACATTGGATAAAATTGGGAAATACCTTACAATTGGAGCATTGGGAATATTTGTAAAATTCCATGTTCAAAAGGTGTTTGATAATATGTTTGAGTGAATGTTGCGTTGTGCACATTCAAATGCATAGTTGGGTAAGATTATGGTTTGACTTCTTTATGCCATGTTTGGATTTTGTGTTCATATGTACATCACTAGTGAGTACTTATGTTGATAATGGTTGTGGTGGATCAACCTAACCATGTGTAGAATGAATTTCCATATTTTGAAGAGGAACTTGATGAAGGGTTAGACTAAGTGATATAGGTGATTTAAGGTCAAGTATCTTATAACCCAAGGGGGTTAACTTGTGCTACAATGGAGATAGGCTAGCATGATTGAGAATGCATGGAATGCAATGTAAATGCTAAGAAAGCTTTGTTTGATTTCCCCAAAGTAAAAGCATAACCACTCACCAATCTCAACCCAAATGTGAAAATAATGAACTACAACTGATCTGATTCACTATGAGTTACGTAGGCAACTGAGAGCTTTGTGCCTCAGCTCGATCAAAAGATGCATTGTGTTACATCCATTTATATTAAGGATGATATAAGATGTTGAGCATATGTGAAGGGTAGAAAGGGATTGGTGGGATATATCTTCTTTAATATAGACCCTAATGATAGATGTTGGATCCCTCGAAGGTGGCTCGAAGTGGTTATGATGCCTTGGGAGTCCCGATATGATGAGACAAATATGTCTGTTACATGAGTAGAGCCCAGAATGGCCAAAAAACTATGGAAATTCTTAAGATGGACAGATAATGACTTTGGCACTGAGATGTATGTGACTAGGTCATTGATTATATTGAGACGTGGTAGAGGTATGTCCCTCACGTGATGATTATATTGAGACGTGGTAGAGGTATGTCCCTCACGTGATGATTATATTGAGACGTGGTAGGGGTATGCCCCTCACGTGATGATTAAATTGAGACGTGGTAGGGTACGTCCCTCACGTGATGATTATATTGAGACGTTGTATGGGTACGTCCCTTGTCACGCCCCCACCCAACGGACACGTGAAAAGCAATAATATTTTTTTTTTTAACTATGAAGCATGCACAACTCATAGTCCAAATACGTGGCACCTACACGTGTTGCGAAATCTCTATGGATCCTAAGACTTATTAGACCCTTGATTTGGTCGAACTGAATTATCAGTTGCCTACGTACTCCAATGAAGATCAGATCTTGCGTAGTTCTCAATTCATTTATTTCATGGCACTAACCCTGTGTTATTTATGATGTCACATCAAAACATTCTAATTAACCAATCGTGGGCCTCATCAGTAGAATAGATCTCATCTATTACAGGTCTGGCCAATCATGGGTCTTTACCAACCATGGGAGCACCGTCAACCATGGGGTCAATGTCAACCATGGGGCCAACCTCAACCATGGGGCCTATACCTGAACATAAGTACATCCCTCTTTGGGGACACTATTCTAAATATAGGTCCAATCCTCTATGGCATCAATGCCCTCCGTGGGAATATCCATCTACGGTATACAATACTCATCTATGGTCACAAAGCCCTCTATGGGAATAACCATCCATGGGAAATAATATTTATCCATAGAACCGTCACGTCCACCATGAGATCAATACGTCTACCATGGGACCGTTATATCTATCATGGGATTAATATGCCCACCATATAATCAATATCTAGACATGAATCCAATCTGTCTATAATGGGAACAACATCCATGGGATTCATCAATCCCTGGTAACTCTCCATCAGTGAGTATCATCTATCCATGGGTAATAACCATCCATAGATATAATCACTCCATGGCTATAATCCATCCATGGGCATAAATCATATATTCGTAGAACCAATATGTCTATCATAGGACCAACATGTCTACCGTAAGACCAATACGTCTACCATGGAACCAACATGTCCACCATAATACCAATACGTCTACCATAGGACCAATATGTCTAACATAAGATTAATACGTCTACTATGGACCAACATGTCCACCATAATACTAATACGTCTACTATGAGACCAACATGTCTAACATAAGACCAATACGTCTACTATGGGACCAACATGTCTACCATAATACCAATATGTCTACCATGTGACTAACATGTTTAACATAAGACCAATACTGTTACCATAGGACCAACAGGTCTACCATAGGACCAACAGGTCTACCATAAGACCAACATCTGGGCATGAATCCAAACCACCATGGGAACCATCATCCATGGGTATACACTTCCATCTCTGGGAACACTCTATCTGTGAGAATAATCTATTCATGGGTATAAACCATCCATGAATATAATTCCTCTATGGGTATAATCCATCCATGGGCATAACTAATTCAGGGGCACATCATCTACCATGAGATCTTCTATCCGTAGGAACAACACTTGAATGAATCACTACGTGACTGTGGCAATAATATCAAATCATCAAATCATATCATAAACATACCACGATCCCTAGCAAGACTTAGGGCCCATGACTTACTAAGTGAGAGACCTACGACTGGCGTTATCAAGTCTACCTCGCCCTGCATCCCTTCACCTCATGGGTGATTCATTCAAGCTCTAAGGCAGTCGGATCTCGTCTAACGAAGCTAGCACCACCCGCATGGGGTAAAATAGTATCTAGCTTTGCGCAACCATGCACAACAAGTGTGCGGAATAGTCGTAAGGGCGCCCTACAGTATTTAACATGTAAGGGACTCACCCTGCGACGGCAACCACACGGGACCAAGTCTGTGGAAAAACACCACTATCCCGAATACCTCTCTAGGACAGGAAATGAAATATCACAATCACATGAGAGATATACCCATATCACGTCTTAATACCAAGTGATCAAGTCACATATCTCAATGCCACAGTCTCTGTATGTTCATATCGAAGCTCCCGCGGTCTCGCGGCTACTCTAAGTCTTACTCATTGAATCTATATACTTATCTTATTCTTTTAACTATACAAAGGTGAGACACAATGATCTACTGATAGGACAATTTTCTTTTTCAACGAACTGAGCCATAACGTTATCATTACGTGAGGGACATACACATACCACGTCTCAATCATCATCATTATCACGTGAGGGACGCACCCATGCCACGTCTCAATCATCACCACGTGAGGGACACCCCCATACCATGTTTCAATATAATCATCACGTGAGGGACACACCCATACCACGTCTCAATATAATCATCACGTGAGGGACACACCCATACCACGTCTCAATATAATCATCACGTGAGGGACACACCCATACCACGTCTCAATATAATCATCACGTGAGGGACACACCGATACCACTTCTCAATATAATCAAGTGACCTAATCACATACATATCAGTGCCAAAGTCTTCATTTGTCCATTTTAAGAATTTTTTACAGTTCTCTAGCTACTCTAGACTTTACTCAAGTAACAAACATATATATCTCATCATAGTGGGATTCCCAAGGCATCATAACCTCTTCGGGCGGCCTTCGAGGGATCCAACATCTAGCATTAGGGATATTAGGGAAGGTATATCTCAATAATCCCTTTCTACCCTTCACATTTGCTTAACATCTTACATCATCCTTAATATAAATGGATGACACAATGCATCTTTTGATCGAGATAAGACACAATGCTCTCAGTTGCCTACGTACTATATAGTGGATTAGTCAACCGTAATTCATTATTTTCACATTTGAGTTAACATTGGGTAGTGGTCATACTTTTATTTTGGAGAAATCAAACAAGGCTTTCTTAGCATTTTCATTGCATTCCATGCATTCAATCATGCTAGCCCATCCCTATTGTAGCATAAGTTAACCCCCTTGGGTTCTAAGATATTTGACCTTAACTCACTCATATCACTTAGTCTAACTCTTTATCGAGTTGTTCTTCAAATCATGGAAATTCGTTCTACACATGGTTAGTTCGATCCACCACAACCATTATCAACATAGGTACTTACTAATGATGTACACATCATCACAAAATCCAAGCATGGCATTAAAACACATTTATCATGCTTATTATATGAGTTACCCATCTAAGAATTCCAATCACAATCACGCGAATTCATTTGATACATACATTACTCATAACCATACACAAGTATGGAAAGTTGTCAAGGCTCTGCATTACACATCTTGGGCAATATTGATTTATTATACATTCTATCATTGTTCAACACATCACAAATCTATGAATTCTCAATTATAATAAACATCTAATCATAGGGAACTTGTGAAACTCATACATATGTATCTGATACAATATATTCACATCAATCACAAATAGGCATAAGGTGGTCAAACTATAACCTTACCCAACTATGCATTGGAATGTGCACAAGGCAACAGTCACTCAAACATATTATCACACACCTTGTGAGCATGGAATTTTACAAATATTCTCAATGCTCTAAGTGTATGGCATTCTCCAATTTTACCCAATGTTATCAAACTCGAATCGTATCGAAATTGGTCCAAGGGTGTGAATAGTGAATCGAAAATCGTAAAATCATACGATTCATATATCCTCTTATTCCTATAACCATTTTGTTGACCTGGGCCATTACATCCCTCACGTGACATTGGTGATTATAGTGAGACGTGGTATGGGTGTGTCCCTCAAGTGATATTGATGATTGAGATGTGGTATAGGTATGTCCCTCACGTAATGATAACGTCATGCCTCAATCCGTTGAAAAAGGAAACTGTCCGATCAATAGATCATTGTATCTCACCTTTGTATAGTTAAAATGATGAGATAAGTATATATATTCCATGAGTAAGGTCTAGAGTAGCCGTGAGACCGTGGGAGGCTTGATATGAACATACGGAGATTGTGGCATTGAGATGTATATTTGACTTGGTCATTTGATATTGAGACGTGGTATGGTATGTCCCTCACGTGATTATGATGTTTGATTTCCCGTTCCAGAGAGATATTCAAGACGGTGGTGTTTTCCACGGAGACTTGGTCCCATGTGGTTGATGTCGCAGGGTGAGTCCCTTACATGTTATATACTGTAGGGTAGCCTTACGACTATTCTGCACACTTGTTGTGCGTGGTTGCACAGAGCTAGATACTATTTTACCCCATGGGGGTGATGCTAGCTTTGTTAGACACAGTCCGACCACCTTAGAGCTTGACTAAATCACCCATGAGGTGAAGGGATGCAGGGCGAGGTAGACTTGATCACGCCAGCCATGAGTCTCCCCCTTAGTAAGTCATGGATCATAAGTCTTGCTAGGGGTCGTGGTATGTTTATGATATGGTATTGTTGCCACAGTCACGTAGTGATTCATGCGAGTGTTGTTCCTACGGATAGAAGATCTCATGATAGATGATGTGTCCCTAGATGAGTTATACCCATGGATGGATTATGCTCATGGAGGGATTATATTCATGGATGGTTTATACCCATGGATAGATGATACTCACTGATGGAGTGTTACCAGGGATGGATGATTATATTCATGCACGATAGTTCCCTTGGTGGTTTGGATTCATGCCCGGATATTGGTCTCATGGTAGACGTATTGGTCTTATTGTAGACCTATTGGTCCCATAGTAGATGTATTGGTCTTATGGTAGACATGTTAGTCCTATAATAGACGTATTGGTCTTATAGGAGACATGTTGGTCCTATGGTAGACCTATTGGTCTTATGGTCGACTTGTTGGTCTCATAATAGACATATTGGTTCTACCAATCTATGTGTTATACCCATGGATGGTTATTCCCATGGAAGGCTTTGTGACCATAGATGTATATTATATACCGTGGATGGATATTCCCACGGAGGGCATTGATTCCATAAAGGATTGGACCCATATTTAGAGTATTGTCTCCGAGGAGGGATGTATTACTTTTGTTCGTGTATAGGTCTCATGGTTGAGGTTTATCCCATGTGTGACATTGACCTCATGGTTGACGGTGTTCCCATGGCTGGTATAGACCCGTGATAGATGAGATCTATTCTATTGATGAGACCCACGATTGGGTTATTAGAATGTCTTGATGTGATATCATGAATAGCATGGGGTTAGTGCCATGGAATAAATGAATTAAGAATTGCGCAAGATCTAATTTCCATAGGAGTACATAGGCAGCTGATAATTCAGTTTGATCAAACCAAGGGTCCAATAAGTCCTAGGATCCGTAGAGATCTCGTTTCACGTGTGGGTGTCACGTGTTTGGACTATGAGTTATGCATGTTTAAGAGTTGAGGAAAAAAAAAATATTCTTATTTCTCACGTGCCCGTTGGGTCGGGGCGTAATAGTCGCTCAATAGAACCCGCTTCTTCAGTCGAAATAGACTTGAAGGCAAGACCAGAAATTGGCAATCTGCCGAAGGAGTTAGCTGAGTATATCTGAGTGACGTGGTCAAGAACAAAGGAGATAGCGTCATCCTTAGTAGTCACGGACACATAACCAACAAAAAGAGATCTACTGTTGTTGGCTCTTCTATGAGCAGAAACTATGGTATGAAAGAAACGGGTGTTTTGTCTCCTTCCTTAATCCACTTGTCTCTAGATCTTTGTCTCCACTTGATTTCTTCTTGAAGGCTTTTCACTCGAAATTGATTCTGGAGATCATGTGACGGAGAAAGAGATCCTCCTCAGACATGGAACCATCTTGCTCTCTCAAGTTGATTTGGCTGATACCGCAGAGGATGCTGTCAAGTGATTCAGAAATAGATCCAAAGTTGGTAACACGCTACTATTTCAGCTTGGACTTCAGACGCTTCAACTTGAGGTGAAGGGTGAAACTTTGGCTATTAGAAACCAGATTTTTCGCCCATACACTAGCGATGAGGTCCTAGAAGCCGTTCTCTTTCCCCCAACATAGATCAAACCTGAACGACGCAGGCCCCCAAGACTCCTCAAAGGTATCCAACACCAACGACCAATGGTCGGAAATGGGCTGAGGGAAAACTGAAATTTGAGATTCTGGAAAATTGTCAAGTCACTCAGTCGACACCAGGAATCTGTCAATGCGTGAAAGAGGCAGGCTCTCTTGGCCGTTACACCAAGTAAATTCGTCACCAAATAGCGGGAGGTCCACAAGACCAAGGGAGGAGATACAATCCGAGAAACGCTGCATGATAGGAATAAATCTAGAAGATCCAGTCTTCTCATGTTGAAATCTTATGAGATTAAAATCCCCACATGCACCAACTATTAGACCATCTCCTTCTAAGATATTCAATCTCAGCCAGAAAACCCATCTTCCTAGAATCATCACACGGACCATAAACAGAAGTAAGCATCCACTCACTGTCGGAAGATTGGTCCTCAAACTGTACAGATAGAGAAAAGTCGCCAATGAAAGAATCTAACTTATTGAGTTTTTTCTAGAATGCCAACAAATAATGATGCCACCAGATCTTCCAACGGACGGTTTTGCAACCCACTGGAAGCAACGACCACCACAACAAGAATAGATAATCATATCAGATGGGTCTTCAAGCTTGGACTCTTGAAAGCAAAGGATGTTCAGTTTGATAGGATTGTTGAAGCTCTTCAAAGTAGCTCGCTTTCTTGGGTCCCCAAGACCCCTAGTATTCCATGAGATGAGCTTCATGGAGAAATTGAATGGTTAACCCGACTACTTTCCATCTTTTTTGCGGCGGCCATAATTGACAGATGAACTGAGCCTAGTAAGCTCTCTAGAGGTTCTGTCTTTTCTCTTTGGGTTACCTTGATCTAGATTCTTAATTGCTGCAAGATAGGTAAGGAGTAAGTCGTCCTGACCTTCCGAGATGGGGCCGAGTTTACGGCCAACCACAAGCATTCTATCATTAATCCACTGCGTAGATACCTTGACACTAAGATTTTCTTCAACGATTCTTTGATCATAAGATGCACTTTTGTTGCTCACCTGCAGAATGTCGGGTTCCAGAATATCACAATGGATTGATTTTTGGAGGTTCCTGGATAGAGGCAACATGGTCCATTTGGGCCAAGGATGGAGAAAAGACTTCCCCAGGAAAAGGGTTGGCAAGGTCAAGGGGAGCAGAAGATTGGACAAGTCTGCGAGGAATTGACAGGCAAGTTTCTGGCAGAAGAAGGGATCTGATTAGCAAAGACTGAGAAACTGCAGGAGGTTTGGATGAAGGCCAGGGCCCAAACGACTGTCGCCTGGAATTCCTCAGAGTGACGGAGGGAGATGACTGCGAAATAGTTTGTTTTGGTGAGGACAATGAAGCTTGAGAAGGTGAGGGAGACGGTGAGCCCACATGCGAATCTGGAGACGACAGTGAATGGGCGAAACTGCCAATAGGTTGATGAATAATCATCGGCGAAGGGGGCCTTGACTGGGTGATAGACTCCAAAGAGAGCGAGGGCTGGAAGGCTGAAGGTGATGAGAACAGGTTCTGGGTGTGAGGTTTGAGTGACTTAGAGGGTTATGGGTCACGATCAGGGTCTAACGGAACAGGGATTGAAGAAAAAGCCAAAGGAGATTGATTAAGGGCTTTGGTTTGTTGGGCTGGGAGTGGGCTGGGAATGATGGGCTTGGGTCTAAAAGGTCCTGGGATGATAAAGGGTTGGGTCAAGCTGTGGGCTGGTTGTAATGAGCCTGGCTGGCCCTGCTCCAGACCCGGTCCAAAAGCAGAGGAAATAAGAGAGGGACAAATGCGCACGTGCGATGAAGGTTCTCGATTTGAAAACGAAAGGCTGGGAGTAGGCTTACATGCACCAGGACGAGGGCAGTCGAGATGGGTTCCATTTGCAAGCAAAAGGGGCATGGCACGATCAGGAAAAGATGGTGGGGCAGAGGAACAACCACTTGCAGCACTGGTAGGAGGATCTGCAGGCGAGGGATGGCGTGAAGCCGCTGGGATTGGGTGATGGGGAGGAGAAACTGTTGGGCCCTGAGCCAACCCAGATTGCTGACCAGAGCCAAGCTGCCACGTGGAGAAGGGCAGAGAACGTGATTGACCGCTGTCCAGCTCCCAAGTAACCGCCGGAGGCTAAGGTCTATGCTTACTGACGGAGACAACAGGAAGCTCTGCAAGTGTCAAGAGAGGACCGGATGACGCTGGATTCTCTTCAATCTCGACACCCAACTTTGTCCAAACATCTCCCACTATAAATGAGATCGATTTGATTTCCGCTAGGTTCGATGTCTAGGGCACACGAAATCGAGCATAACAAAGGTTGCTTCCGGAGGAAGTACTGGGATCAATTTCTAACACCTTGCCAAGGAAATCACCTATGGCGAGAATGGACTCCGGGAACCAAGCGCGGAGAAGGATTCCATAGACGTGAATCCAACAGCTCTTCACATCCCAGTCTTCAGACTAGAAACACACATTGGAGAAAGGACTTCCATGGAGCATTGGGAACTCAGAGATCAGTCTATCAGCTTCTTCACACACACCAAAAGAAAGTATTGCATGCTGTGGATCAGTCCACATGATTGTAACCAAGCCAAGATAACCCCAACTGGTGAACCAATCCAAGATAGCGTCGTTGGAGACCGAGGGAGATATGAAGGAAGTGGCGAGGCATTTTTTCAGAGCTTCAATCTTCTGCCGAACGGCACCTAAAATCAGAATGATAGCTTTTCATTTATCTGAAATTACCGCCCACACGGAGGATGCCACTGCCGGAGCAGAGGTGGGATGCACTGGAACATTAGAAACATTGGAGAAGGTGGAAGGGAGCTGTTGGGAGGCAGCAGAGGGGTGAAGAGAAGCACCTTATACTCTAGGTAGATTCGCTAGCTGAACAACCAACTTCTTCCTTTTAAGATTCTGCCATTAATGTGAACAATACCTCTCAAAGCTTCCACCTCAGAGATGAAGCGGACGAAGGCAAAACCACAGTGATTCTAAGTCCTTGATAAGAGATACGAAGCTATCCACAATTTTCCCTGATTTGCTAAAGAGAGCAAAGATGTCTAGTCTAGAAAAACTTTCTGGGAGGTTAGAAATGAAGAGGGAAACAAATTGCTTCCTTTTTTCTTCCCATCTAGGAAGAGGAGAGGAAGAGGGATGAAGGGAAGGGTTTCTGGGAAGTGTTGAAGGTGGTGGAGGGTTTAGAGGAGGAGCAAATTGGAAGCCCAACGGAAGGGTGGGGGAGGGACGAGGTCAGGGAGGGGCCAGGGAGGGACGAATGGACATCTCTCCAATTTCTCAAGCTTGAAATCCAAAATCTCAAATGCACTTATTCAACAGGAAGTGAGCAATTCATTTCAAGGATGAAGAGAGTGCTGAGGTAGCATTCAGATGATTAGAGTTGTATTTAAGCAGTCTCAAGTGGAATTCCAGAGGACTTCCAGCCTCCTGCAGTAAGCCCCTTTCAAATTGGACATTGTTTATTCATAGAAGAAAGGTTCTTAGAAGAAAGGTGGTCAGAAAGGGTTCTTGGACATAAGGTGGTATTGCGATGCGCTTGAATGGTAAGGGAGATGAGGTAGGGCTCGGGTGATTGGGTGTTTCTAGGGGGTTGTTGGAGGTTATTTGTACCTGTGTTCAGCATTTTTATAGTGTTCTTGTACCTATTGTAATTTATACAATTTCATTGCTGTTTCAAAAAGATGAGATGGATGTTACCTAATTAACCCTCCCTAAATAGGACAAAAATACCATATATAATACAGACAGAGTGATATAGTCACTCCTAATAAACAGTGAAGCCGCAAATTTAGTGAGGCATTGGAGGGTCTTTTTTTCTTAATATAGCACTGCATATGAAATAGCCTTTGTTCTAGCAGAAGAGAAGCCTGCTTCCATGGGCAAAATGTCTCCAGCTTCATGATAAATTAAATGGAAAGAATATGAAAAGATGTTGAAATAGGGCAAAAAAAAAAGACATGAATACAAGTCCTTTATAAGTGGTCTTTCTCTATTAGACTGCTCCCTTCAATCCTTGTTATGTTTGTCTGCCATCACATTTTTTGTTATCCTTATGTGTACCACCTGGAAGGCATGCTTTTTTCTCCGTGGAACTAAATGTCTTCCATCTTAACAAGAAGTCTCTGCAGAGAAAACCATCTCTTTCCATTGAATTACCATAAAGTTTTAAGTTCTCTGATACTGTAAGTTATGATGTTTGTTGAAGATTTGTTCTCATTCGCTGTATTTCAAGTGTGATGCTAGCCTTGCTAAGAAACATAAAGCCATGAGTTGCTATTTGTTTCGTCAGCTTGCAATATGATCCATAACTTCCTTTTTTTCTTATGAACTGTGCATATTGCTGCGAAATTTTCAATACAGCTGTGAAGGAAGGTGCTTGAGGTCTTTTCATGCAACTAAAGATGCTGGCGCAGAGTCACAATGTGCGTCTCTTGGCCTGTCTAAGGCTGAAGTAAAAGTATGCATTACATGTACCTCTCTTTTAATTTTGTCGTTCTTTGTTCTTTTGGAAAGTTATTATTGGTATTCAAGAGACACTCCACATTCTAGGGGTAAAATACATATCAATGCTTCTCGTCGCAGGCTATTCAGAACTTTTTGTGTGCAAATTGCCAATACAATCTGCACCAATGTTTTGCTTGCGGGAAATTGGGATCTTCTGATAAATCTTCTGGTGCTGAGGTTTGTTTCAAACCATTCAAAACTTTTATATAGCCGTATATATCTCTCTGTCTATATCTATGTCTAGATCTATATTAATATCTATGTATCATAGCTTTACTTAGTTTATTAATTGCAGGACTTAATGAGTGAAATGTTGTTGGATGTCAGTTAATCATGGCCCAGTCTTTTTCTTTTTTCAAGAAACTTGATGGATGTTGTAACTTTTGTATTTTAAACTTAGGATGCTTTTGTTTAGCGTTAAGAATAAAGACTTGGGCAAAATCTGATCAAATCTACCTTGGTATAGCAATATTCTTCTTTTAGGTGTCGATTACTTATGCGTAGAACTTCGAGATCATATTGTTATCTAAAGTAGTTATTTTGTTTAAGCCTTTTGGCTTTGTGTATCATTTATTTGTTTGTCTTATTGGGTGCTTTTCCCTCTTTTTCAATAAAGTTACCATTGGAAAAAATAAGAAATTTGTATTATAGGTGCTTGAAACTGGTGAGTCAAATAAATCATGTAAATAATAAGCTACAACTTTGGTAAAGACTTATGGGATGCAGTGTAAGTCAAAATGGAAAATAACTTAGTGCCATGTTGTTCTAGATTCCAATGTATAGGAGGAACAGAGGGAGAGTGATAGTCAAAATAGAAAGTAACTTAGTTCCATATTGTTATAGATTTTGATGTTTAGGAGCAATTTTAGAACTTGGGATTTAAGAGGCTATTAAAATTGGGTTGAATGGATTAAATAGAGGAAGGGTGGGTTGTAGTGGTGGGAATTGCGAGCTCTTTGTTTTTATTTTTTATTTTTTTTGGAAGAAGAAGGTGGGGGTTGGGATGGTGGTGGATTGGTCGAGTGTGTAGAGAGAACTAGAAGCGAACATAGTCTTTTTTTGTTTTTAAATACTACACCTATATGGCACTGGGGCAAGATTCTAAAAACTTTCTTCTTTGCACTTGCAATAATCTGATCCAAATTCCAAGTCAAGATGGTTGTAACTTCAATATAATTTCTAAAATTCTTATGATAATATTTTTTTGAGTTTGAAAGAATGGTTGAGTGGTGGCGTGATAGTTTTTCGGTGTTTGTTGGGAACATCCCCGACTGGGGATTGGGAGACCTGGTTCGAGAATTTAGTGAAGCAGGGACAGTTTTAGATAGTTTTGTTCCGTTCGATAGACGATCCGGCAAACGGAAAAATTTCGCTTTTGTGCGTTTTAAATTGGAGAAAGAGATGGTAAACGCGATCAAGATGATGAATGGTAAGATTTTCCAAGGGAAAAAGATTCGGGTAAATAAAGCTCGTTTTGGGCCCGACAGTCGTCGGTCAGGAGGATCTGATTCAAATCGATTGCCTTTGGGTATTACGAAAATTGGCAGTAAGTTAGATCTGGGAGACCAAAAATTCACCCTTCGTACCTTGTCGGATTCAGATAATCATCTTCTGCTAGTGTTTGAAACCGAGAAAAATAAAGAATGTCTGAATCGTACCTGGATCGGCGTCGCCCGGAATTCATACTCCTCCTCGCAAGAAGTGTCGGACTGGTTATCGAGGGTGTGGGCTTTTAAATTTTCCGTGACGGTCAGACGACTTTCTCCTGTGTTATTCTGGATCGTCCTGACATCAGAGGAGGACAGGAAGAGATTTCGCTTCAATGGGTCTCATCTCGTTGATGGGCCATTAGCCAGAATTGACGGGTGGTCTGAATCGACTGGCCCCATTCTGGTGGTGGATTGGGTTCGGCTTCATGGTGTGCCCTTGCATGCTTGGAGTAAGGAGGTTCTTTGGAAGCTGGGTTCGATGATGGGGATAGTGGAAGAAATAGATGCTCACTGCTTGAACTTGGATTTTGTAGAATTTGCACGGATCAAGATCAGACACCCTGTTCGTTCTGCCATTCCGGGGAACCTATGGTTGGAAGTGGAGGATCTCAATTTCGAACTATGGACTGAGGTGGAACCAAAGCCCTTCGTGCCTATGGTGGACTTGTTGTCTGGCTCTGTTCATCCGCCGTCTCTGCTAGGAGAACTACGATCGGAGGAGAACGTCGCAAACTCTTGGCGAGTTTTACAGAATCAGTCAGAGGACGTTTCCCGACCTTTTGAATTGTTGCCGGAAAAGGAAGCACTGCCGGAGAAGGAAATGGTACCCGACAAGGCAGCCACTGACTTCGCAGCAAATCTTGGGCCTCAAATCTTGCCCTTTCCTTCGCAACCTCCGCCGAAAGATCAGTCGAAGATTTCGCAATCCTTGCCATCGCAGATTTCGCAGCCCTTCACGGAACCTCCTTTGAAGTTTTCGCAGCCTCGCGTGGAAGCTGCATCGCCGAATTCGTCGCAGCCGTTGGGGACTTCATCTCTCGGGACATTTCCTAATCGAGGACCGTCTCTAGGGCTACTTCTTAAATCTTTTAAAGAGGTAGTCCTCGACCGAGGAAAAGCAGTTTCGGTACCCAGAATTAAAACTCGGGCCGGGCATCAGGGCCTGGTTTCTTTGGGCCAGCCTTCTAGTTCCGGGCTTAACTTAAGCCCAGTAAACATCACTCCTATTCAAATTCGGGCTGAGTCTGGATCCGAGTCCTTGGCCCAATAACGAGTAGATGTCTGGTCTGCTTCTTTGGCCCAATTTCGGGCAACTGACGGGTTTACTTCTTTGGCCCAAGCTTTTTCTGACACTTCAACAATAAGGGATATCGTCAATGGTGGACCCCTTGGGCCAACGGTAGTGGATAATTCAATTCTTCTTCAACAAGACCAAGGATCTCCCGAGCTTTCATCGGGGCCTCAAAACTGGGCAGATGATGTGGATTTCGAGGATAGATTTGCTCTGGCTGTGCGGACAGATTCATTTGAAGAGGAGAAGCTGCTTTTAGTGGGGGCTTTACTTGGGATTTCTTCACCAACTCGGACTTTGCATTTGAAGCAAATTTTGACCGAATTTTGGGAGGCAGATCGGAGAGACAAAGAAGCAGAATTAAAACAGAAACGGACTCGGAAGAGGGAGAGAGAGTTAAGAAACCTCCAATCCTCTATTAACTATGATCGTACTTTGGTTGTGGCTAGCTCTGTGGGTGATTAGATGGTATCCCGATGAAGGTAATGTCCTGGAATGTTAGGGGATTGGGGGCGGTGGAGAAAAGGGTGCAGGTGAAGCGAATGGTCCGTCGACAAAATCCCGACATTTTATTTATGCAGGAAACAAAGTGTGTTGAGACAGAGGAGAGGATTGTTCGATCCGTTTGGGGTCGGGGGAGCTTGGGGTGGTTAGCTAAAGCTTCTGAAGGAGCCTCCGGTGGTCTTTGGACCATTTGGGATTCTAATAAATTGAAGTTGGTTGAAGCTGGGATCAATGAGTTTTCTATCTTCGTAGTTTTGGAAGAGTTGTCCTCTGGTAAGTCTTTCCTTTTCACAAATGTGTACGGGTCTAATCAAGATACGTTGCGTGATCAGTTTCTCGCGGAGATTGAGTCGGGGAGAGAGGGGTAATGCTCATTTACCTTGGTGTGTGGGAGGAGATTTTAACGTGGTGCGTCGAACGTCTGAAAGAAAAGGGTGCAACAGAATTTCAAGCCAATGAATCGTTTCAGTCAGTGGATTGATGATTTGGAGTTGCTGGATCTACCGTTGGGTGGAGCCTCTTTTACTTGGTCAGACATGCAAAGTAATCCAAATCTGGCTCGGCTGGATAGATTTCTGATTAATTCTAGCTGGCTGGACTGTTTCCAACTTTCTTCTCAACGTGCGGTCACGAATATAGTTTCTGATCATATGCCCATCATTTTGGATTCTTCTTTGGATTCTTGGGGCCCAACTCTCTTTTAGATTTGAACTGTCCTGGCTTCAGGTGGAGGATTTCTCTGATTTGGTTGGCAATTGTGGAGGGAGTCTTCTCCAAATGGTTGGAGAGGTTTTTGTTTGATGCAAAAGTTAAAATATCTTAGAGGAAAATTGAGGCGTTGGTCCTCGCTAAGGCATGCGGAAAAAGATAAAGAGGAAACAGCTGAGGAGCAATCTTGGTTGGAGGAGTTGCAATTTCTTAATCAAAATGAAGAGATGGATTTACTTTCTTCTGAGCAGTTTTCTAGAAAGAGAGCTCTACAGGAAGAGGTTAAGTGGAAGCAGCGATCTTGGATCAAATGGTTAAAAGAAGGTGATAAGAATACAAGGTTTTTCCATCAAATGGCCAGTGCTAGGAAGAGGAAAAATTTTATTCGTTCTGTGTTGGTGGACGGGGAAAGAATAGAAGATCGGTCTGAGATTTGTGAGGAGATAACTCAGTATTATAAGAGGCTATTTACATCTTCCAGAAGGAATTCTCCTAACCTTCCTCTATCTCTTTTAAAGAAATTTCGGTCGATCAACGTTCTATGCTTGAGAGTCCTTTCGATGAGACTGAAGTGAAAGAGGCAGTCTGGCAGTTGGGTGAGGATAAAGCCCCAGGGTCCTGATGGTTTTCCAATTTTATTCTTCAAGCATTTTTGGGAGTTAGTTAAGCAGGATATCTTGGCCTTTGTATCAGAATTTTTTGTGAGAGGGATCATTTCTAAGGATTTGGGGGCTGGTTTATTACTCTGATACCAAAAAATCCGGCGCTGCTGATTTGAATGATTTCCGGCCTATTACTTTGATTGGTAGCCCTTATAAAATTTTGGCCAGATTCTTGCTAATCGTTTGAAGAAGGTGTTGCCTTCTACTATTTCCTCTGTGCAAAGTGCTTTTTGGAAGGTCGTTAGATTCTTGATTCAGTGGTGGTTGCTCACGAATGTTTGGACTCAAAATCTGCGTCAGGTGAAGCAGGGGTGGTGTGTAAGCTAGATTTTCAAAAAGCTTATGACAATGTTGACTGGTTTTTTGGCGTATGTCATGAAGCGAATGGGCTTTGGTGATCGGTGGGTTGCTTGGATTATGTCTTGTCTATCTTTGACTCACTTATCGGTGTTGATAAATGGCAGTCCGAAAGGCTTTTTTAAAATGGAGAAAGGTGTCCGTCAGGGAGATCCTTTATCGCCGTATTTATTCGTTAT
The DNA here is from genome assembly GCA_013350335.1 of Chimonanthus salicifolius. Lineage (NCBI taxonomy): Eukaryota > Viridiplantae > Streptophyta > Magnoliopsida > Laurales > Calycanthaceae > Chimonanthus > Chimonanthus salicifolius. Next base: position 44,020,052 of record CM023537.1, on the reverse strand, counting down.
GGTGGCGGAGGCTCTTCATCTAATGTTTGAAAAGGTCTTCTTACAGGGTTGGATTGAGGGTTTTCGCATCACAAATACGGATATCGAGATTTCACATTTACAATATGCAGATGATACTGTTCTTTTTCTTAAAGCAGATAGGAGGGTTCTAAAAGTGGCCCATGCTGTCCTTCAGTGGTTCCAGATTTGCTCGGGGTTGAAGATTAATTTCAATAAGAGTGAGCTTATGGGAGTCAACATCGAGCATAGGCAGTGTGTGGAGTTGGCTTCAGTTTTGGGTTGTAAAGTCGCATCTTTCCCGACCAAGTACTTGGGGGTTCCTTTATGCAAAGGAAAGCCTAAAAAGATTAGTTGGGATGTGATCATTGATAAGATGGAAAGGAGGTTAGCGGCTTGGAAAGGGAAATACTTATCTATTGGTGGAAGGGTCACTCTAATCAGGGTGGTGTTATCAAGCCTCCCCGTTTATTGTATGAGCATCTTCAAATGCCCAATGACAGTGGTCGATAAGCTAGAAAGGATTCAGCGACAGTTTTGTGGAATGATGATAGAGAAAAACGGAAGTTTCATTTGGTTAGCTGGTCTCAGGTTTGTAAACCTTTAATTGAAGGTGGTCTAGGGATTCGCCCTCTTCGTCAGTTCAATGAAGCTTTGTTAGGGAAATGGCTTTGGCGTTTGGGTGACTCCTCTGATGGTTTTGGAAGGTTCTAGTGCGTCGGAAATATAGATGCTTGATTCTGTTGGAGAGTCACTAATATCAATGGGGGTGCATCTGGCTTCTGGAAAGGAGTTCGCTCCGTGTCCACGGCCTTTGATCGTTTCATCCAGTATCGAGTTTATACAGGGGAGAATATTCTCTTCTGGTCGGACAGATGGTTAGGAGAGACGACGTTGGCTCAATCTTACCCGGTACTATTCTCTCTTGCTTCAAATAGAGCTGCCCCGGTTAAAGAGTGCTATGAGATCATTCATAACAAGGTAGTCTGGGGCCCTCGGTTCCGTCGGGAGCTCGAGGATTGGATGTTTGAAGATTGGATGTCCTTAATGTCTCTTTTAGGGAATGTTTTTGTGAAGGGATATGGATCATACAGTCGTATTTGGGAGGTTGATGCTCATGGTTATTTTTAGTTAAATCTTTTTGTAAGCATCTGGTGATGAGAAACGAGATTCCTTTAGTTCATCCAAAAATTTGGGAGGGGCCTTCTCCTTTCAAGGTCAAGATTTTTGAATGGCTTGCTGGTTTAAAGAAAATCTTAACGATTGATAATTTGCGTAAGTGAAAGATGCTTATAGTGAATGCTTGCCCAATGTGTTTATTGGATGCGGAATCGGTCAATCATCTTTTGCTTCATTGTCAGTTTTCTTATCAGATTTGGATGCATTTTTTTAATCTGTTAGGTATCAGTTTTTGCATTTCGCTTTCGTGGGTCGATCTTTTCAATGAAGAGTTGTTGGTGTCAGGTAGCTCTTTTCGTCACAGGCTGTGGAAGGTGACTAAGTTGAGCATTGTATGGTCGATATGGTTGGCTCGTAACAATAGAGTGTTTCATGGTAAGGTCTGCTCGAGTGTTTCACTGATGGATTTAATTAAGTTTCGAGCAGCTTCGTGGTTGATCGGGCCATTTCAGTTTCAGGATGTTTCTATTTCATCTATATGCAGAGATTGGGCATCTGTTGACTCCTATACTCATCATTTGGGGGCTTTGCATCGGGTTTGTTGGTCTCCTCCTTCAAACGGTCTTCTTAAACTAAATTTTGATGGTAGTTGTATGCGACATCTTGATTTGGCCTGGTATGGTGGGATTATTCGCACTGACTCTGGAGCTTTCGTGATTTCTTATGCTGGGCCCATCCCTCATGGGTCAGTTATTGAGGCAGAATTAATGACTTTGTGGCGTGGGCTTCTGGAGTTAGAGCATAAAGGAGTTCATGGATGCTTGGT